>CP125978.1:3223533-3932846 GCA_030063025.1 Avena longiglumis
CAGTAGTACCTTACACCAAGAGCAAGTGCCAAGTTCTAAAGCATATCCATAGATTTTGGTAATAACCACAAAAGACATCAACAACTGTAGCGACCATGCCATACAAAAACACTTGCGCCTTCCTAGTACACAGATTCAGTTTCGCTTCTAAGAAAAATGATCATTGCAATGCGAATCTGAGAAAAAAGAACTCACCTCAAGCGCGGTATATATGAGCATATTTGACCTGATGCATCTGTCGAAACACCCTTTTCTTCAGTCAAGTGCAGTAAAAATCACTGTTTTTTAGAACCTGTTTACTCAGCATTGAACATTATAAACCACTTGCACCCGTCCATGCTTAGAACTCAAATCATTTCAAACTAAAAAAGACATACTCATAAGCTTCCAGTATCACCATATTATGCACTTCGTGTCCAAGCTTATCTATCTCCAGGTCTACATGTACGAAAAGAAAGATCGTGCAAATAGCAAAATACTTCTCGTCAAATATTTTATTCTGCGGCAGTACACTTCACTGAAAACCTCATACCCCTCTGTGTAGATGATGCCTCATGAAAAACCTAACCGACACTCGTGAATAATACAGTCCACCTGTTTAGAGTTTGAGCAGTTCGGTAACATAGTAGTTATCCTATACATCCCTTCTACCCTTCCAATAATCTGACAGGAAAAAATGGGACAATTGCATAAACATGTAACCTGAGCAGACCATACCATATACCATTCAACCACCAGTCCATAACTTGAATATAGTACAAAATAATCCTGGAGATTATAATATTTGGCAAAACAATATTAGTACTACAGTAGCACTATGTTGGAGACTAGAGCAATGGATCATGCATCACACATAACGACTGAGGGCTAAGTAAACCTCATTCAGCCCCTTCACCAAGATGAGGTGCAGGGACATAAACAACAGACAAGGGAACTAGATCAGCGCCTTGTTTTCCCGAGCAGACAACGGCTGATTCGTCGTGTTCCTCACCAAAAAGCCATCAGCCATCACCATGACCAGCTTAATCCTTCCGCTTTTAATGGTTTTAATATTCAGAAACATCTTGTCATAAAAAGTTAAACTTGCCATCTTAGTGAACCCCAACCTGGCATTGGAAGGGCAAGCAGGCCTGCTCCTTTACACAAGTACTGCATCTGGCCTTTATTTGTATCATGTACAAATAAGAAAAAAAATCTGCCATGAGCTCACTACTTGCTTGGAGCAAAATCTATCTGCTCTGGTGAATCATTGCTTTCATTGTCATATCCTGTGATTAATGTGTAGCAACCTTCAGGAATTATACCCATTCATGAACATTACTGTAATTTTTTTCTTTGAACATATAATAGTGCTAATCTTTGTCGATCATCAGCTGCAGCTGCCATTTGCATTTTGCAAAACAGAAATTGCTGCAGTTTTCTCTTCTTTGTTGGATCGAAATGGCTGTGACCTTTTGTGTGTTTTAACAGGGAAAATGTTTAATACATCGATCTCCAGAGAATGATATGTAATGGTATGAAACAGTAGAGGGGATAGTTATCCCTGTTGCATTAGTAAGCACAACCGAAACACAAAATTACATCACTAGACACAGCAATTGCCACTTTGTTATGTTACGAACTTACGATGGTCTAAGGTGTCAGTTGTGTGTAACAAATTATAGCTCAGCTCAAAGCAAATGGCTTTGCGAAAACGATTCTTAAATTGACAGTTTCATATTGGTGGTTTTGCTACCAAAATGAATGCATGTGGTTTTGTGAATGGATGCAATCTCATACATGCAAGCACTGAATAGTGGATATATTTGAACGGATTTTTTTTTCCTTGTAGCTTGCAGTGGCCAATTCTCATTTTATTATCTTCTTCATGTTCCCTCAACAATTTAAAATCATCCTTCATTGGACTTGCTTGTTTATTCATGGCACCACCATAGGTTCAGTTATGTTGATCAATGACATATGAGAATGATAAGCCTAATTTATTTATAGGTCATGCATTTGTCCCAGGTAGGTTACCTTTTCAAAATTGAAAATTCCCAACAAAAGTAGGATCAACTATGGTACTTTTTTTGAAAGAAAATAAAACCTTGAGAAAAACTTACAGAATCAAAAGGCCAAAACAAACAAGCCTATTACAAATTTATTTCGAAGCATAATCTAAATATTAAACATTGAAGTGCAAAGTTAGTACTAACATAAATATGATGATGGAAATAAAAGAACAATGGAATGAAAATGGAAGTAATGGTAGATAAACTTCCGCATGAAAGCATAATTCTTTTGCTTACTTGTTTCCTGGGTGCAGGTTTCATCAGAAAATTGGTCCACACACACATCCATTTTTCATGATTTCAGCAAAGTTCCAAACACAAATATATCAATGGACTTCTCATTTGCAGAGATATTCCCTAAGGAATGATAACCTCAACATATCGGGGTTTAGGAATCAAATTGTCAGATTTGTAGGAGAATTTTGCAATGAGCAAACTGGCAGGCAACATGCATACTATAGAATACGACCAGCATCCGGTTAGGTAGAGAACAACAAAACAGGGTTTACCAGTTAACTACACGGAGAGAAACTTTGTCGTGCTTCTTGGTTCATGCAAATCTGAAATTAGCCGGTATTTCCCCTCTGCAAGCGGCTGCATAGTCTTCAGCAAGGCGCGGTGCAACATCCTTGTAAGGACATATGTACTTCTTCACGAAACCATCCTGGGTCTTTGTGAGTACAGTATAGAACCTCCAGTCCTGGTCTAGGAACCCATTTTCCTTGAGAAACTTTAGGACATAGTAACGGGGGATCAGGCGGGCCTCCATGCTATAATAGAGCATTATTGGATAATGAGCAATGTAGGCCGGTTCCAGCCCCACCTCTGAGATCAGGAACTCAGACCTGCGCTGCAGCATGTCTTTGGACCTCCTCAGCAGGAATGGAGCCCTAGTCAAAGCAAAGCTCAGTTGGGCATCAGACCACCTGAACGTCTTCTTCAAGTAGTCTACTTTGGCAGTGAGCTTCTCCTCGCTCATGAATGCGACAGCCTGCAGCGCTATCTTGAACATCCGAGAGCCACGGGGCACACCCAGTCCTTCGGCGCGTGCCACCATTGCCTGGACTAGTTCATGTTTGGTGGAGAGCATCCTTGGCACCCGGATGCACACCTTGGTAATATCACAGGGACCTAGCCCGCATTGCCGTAGGAACGCGACGTTGGGCTTGACCACCTTCTCAAGGTCAAAGCCGACGAGGTAGGAGTTGCTGTCGAGCACCCGGAGGAGGTTCACGGAGGAACCGAAGAGGGACAGGTAGAACTGCAGCCTGGGGACGATGGATTTGAGGCGAAAATGCCCCCCGACGAGCGAGATGAGGCGCGCGATGTCAGGATTCGACAAGCCGAGACCCGTGAGCCCAGCGACTCTAGGGGCCAGCGTTCTCTCCACGCCGGCGCAGAGTAGCCTCGGATAGTTGGCGACGGTGGTGGCGACGTCGGCACTGGAGAAGCCGTGGCCGGAGAGGAAGGCGAGGACGGCGTCGGGCTTGGAGGAGGACTTGAGGTGGGAGAGCTGCGTGGAGGCCTTGAGGGCTTGTGCTCGGGTGAGGCCGCAGGTGTGGACCAGATAGTCCTCGACGGCGAAGCCTTGGCTTGGCGAAATGGGCGGATTCGGGGAAACGGGCGGCGCTTTGGCGGAGAGGAGGCGGTGGAGATGGGATATGGGGGAGGTGGAGGGATGGGAGACTATGCAGCCGCGCAGGCGGAGCATGGCGCCGGCTCCGGCGAGCGGCGGCAGAGGGGCTTCCGATGGTGCGTGCCCTCTGCTTGTTTGCCGTGAAGAGATGGGATGGGAGAAGAGCTTGTAGACGATGGATCTGCGCAGGCGGAGCATGGCGCCGGCAACGGCGAGCGGTGGCGCCGGCGGCGGCAGAGGGGCTTCCGATGGGTTTGCAGTTGCAATGGCGTGCCCTCTGCTTGTTTGCCGTGAAGAGTGGCTTGCGAGAGAATGGGCTGCAATCTAATTTTCGTGGTTGTTTGTGTATGGGCTGTACTTGACCGGCATTTGATAGGCCCAACTCTAATGCTTTCTTTGAAATTTTGTTCGTTTTGGTACTAACATGCCTTATAGCTAGCCATCGTTTTCCCTCGCGTTAGGGTTTGCTATCTCTCACGGCGACCTCCGGCGTTGAGGCTGTTTCCCTGATTTTCCCCTGCTTACCCTGGTGTATCTCGTTCTCGGGCCGATCAAGGGGTGATCTTGAGTCGCTTCGTGGCCTTGGTTCTAGGATATCATCGGGACGGGGGTTATTTAGGGTTTTTCCATGTGAGATCGTTGTGGGAGTAATTTTCATCCATGGCGACGGATCAGGAGAAGGGGTCATCGAGTGGAGGTGCCGGTGGAATTCGTGCATGATTACAACAGAACGCATGGCATAACTAGTCCATAGAGCTTTTTTGAGAATTAATAGCTTTCATTCATTAATCATCGGGCTTACAAGACAATCATCTAGAAATCTAGGAACATAATTTATCCAAAGACACCTGCGTCTACTAGTTGACGCTTGTTTGGCACAGAGGTGTGCTCCCTCATTTGCTTCCCTCCCAATGAACTTCAGACATAATCCATGTTACTACTGAGATCTTCTATTTCCTTCAAACCCGGAGCGATCTTGGATCAGCTATGGGTCCTATCATTTCTAATCTTGAAAACTTTACTTGCATCTGTATCTAGCTCAATGCACGATAAGCCAAGATCATATGCGAGCTTTACACCATCACATACCGCAATCGCCTCCATGACCAAAGTATTCGCAGCCTGGCTGTGCTGTACGATATGGCTTGTCCCAGGAACAAAGAGACTTCATGGTTTCGAATGACCAGTCCCGTTGCATCTTCTCCCGCATTCGAGAAAAATCTTACATCAATATTTAGTTTTAGTATCCCTACCTCCGGTGGCTGCCACTTCGGACATAGAGACTCGCTTGGACCTTGCATGACCAGTGATAGATAGATCCAACGCAATATCCACAGTCCACTTAACAGACTCCGAAATCAATCTCGAACGTTCACCATGTTTTTTACAATTCCTCTTAGACCACACCGCCCAAACACCACATAAAATGACAGCAGCATCTCTTGCACCTTGATGATACGTCCAATTTGCATCACCATTCTATATCATAATTTGCCTCTATTCATTGATATATGTCTTATTATGAGGTAATACTTATGTCCTTTCATTTGTTTATGCATGTTGGATGATTCTTGGAGGATGAACTGCCGGAGTCTGGATTCTGATGGAAAAGAGGTGTTTTGATGCAATTTCGCGAATATCAGAAAAATATCAGAAAAATATGGGAAAATTATATTTTCCCGGAAGACAGAGGAAGCCAGAAGGGGAGGCGCCGAAGGGCCATAGGGGGCCCACACCCCCTAGGCGCGGGTCCCTCATGGGTCGCGCCTAGAGCAGGTGTGGCCCACCTTCTCGGCCTCCGACTCCGCCCTCTCGTCTATATCTTCCTTACAGAACCCTAATATCGGGGGGGGGGGGGACCACATATAGATTTTCGACGCCTCTGTGGGGCGGAAAACACCGAGAGAGAAAGATCTCTCTGGCACATAGATTTCTATCGGGGAAATTCCTTCCCGGAGAGAGGAGATCGCGCCATTAACACCATCGTCAAGCTAGACTTCATCATCATCCACACCATCATCTCCACCAGCACCATCATCACCACTCCATCCCGCTATAAAAATCGTGTTGGATATTGCTTTAGTTCTTAGGGGAAACTTTCCCGGTGTTAATTACTATTATATTTGATGCTTGTGAGTGGAACCATTGGATTATTCTTTATGTTCAGATTGTTATCCATCACCATATCATCTTTGATCTTGATCCATATGATGTCTTGTGAGTAGTTCGTCTAGTTCTTGAGGACATGGGAGAAGTCATGTTGTTAGTAGTGGATTTGTGTTGAGTTATTATTCAATGGTTTAGTATTTAAGTTATGGTGCTATTCTTCTAGTGGTGTCATGTGAGCGTCGATTACATGATACTTCACCATTTATGGCCCTAGGGGGATGCATTGTGTATTTGGCTACTAATTGTGGGGTTGCCGGAGTGATAGAAACCTGAACCCCCGTTAGGACACCTTTGCACAAGGGAGCGTAGGATCTCAGAGTTTAAGGTTGTGGTTAGGTTTATATCTTAATTACTTTCATGTAGTTGCGGATGCTTGCAGAGGGTTTAATCACAAGTATGTATTAGTCCAAGTAAGGTCGGTACATTATCACAGGTTCACCCACACAACACATATAACACCAAAGAAGAGTACTCAGCTATTTGAAGCGAAAACACTTGACAGAATTCTCATGTGTCCTCGAGAACGTTTGCTCCTTATAAGTATTTCCACCGGCTTGTCCTTTGCTAAGAAAGGATTATGCCACTTGCTACGTTTGTTCTTTGTCTTTATTACTTGCACTTTGTTTTGTTGATTTATTAGAAAACCCCTAAAAATTTGTTTGCTAAGTATTTACAGAGATTTCCTGCTCCATACCACTAGTCAACACCTTATGCTCCTCGTTGGGATCGACACTCCTATTTATCGAAAGTACTGTGATACACCCCCTATACTTGTGGGTCATCAAGACTATTTTCTGGCGCCATTGCCGGGGAGTGAAGCGCTATTGAAGAGTGGAACTGGTAAGGAAAACTTCTACTGTGAGTATTGCTTTTGTTTCTGTTCATTGCTTTGTTTCCAATATGGATAACCCACTTGGTTTTCTGTTTGGGAAAACTACAGGGTAGGAGATGAACCACCACCTGTTGAGATAGATCCTTTTAAGATACCTATAAGAATTGTTGATCGTGTTATGGATAATTGTTATTTAGGGGATGGAACTGTCCATCCTGGTGATCACTTGCTTTTTATCCATGAATTATGCGGGTTGTTTAAGTGTGCAGGTATCACAACTGAACAGGTGAAAAAGAAGTTACTCTCCATATCCTTGAAAGGGAGAGCTGAAGAATGGTATAAGCTGCTGAAGAATGGACAATCCATGGAATGGGAGGAAATGGCATCTCTCTTTTATTCTAAATTATATCCTCCCAGTGAGATCCATAAGGATAGAAATATGATATATAACTTTTGGCCTTGTGATGGAGAGAGTACAGCTCAAGCTTGGGGGAGATTAAAGTTATTAATTCTTAAATGTCATATTCATAAACTTCCTAACAATATTATTATCAATAACTTTTATGCTAGGTTGTCTCTTCATGATAAAGTTTTACTAGATGTTTCTTGTTCTGGATCATTCACACGTATGAAGGAAGAAGCTAAAATGGGATCTACTAGACCGTATTCAAGAGAACACTGAAGCTTGGGAGAATGACAAAGGAAGAAAGTCAGGTATAAACTATGATTATGAATGCATTAAAACTTTTATGGAAACTGATGACTTCCGTGATATTAGCAATGAGTTTGGTCTTGATTTCCAAAGTATTGCCAACTATTTTAAGGCCTTTGCCTCTTACATAGAAATTCCCAAGAAGAAGTGGAATAAGTGCCATGCTCCTTATAAAGATGTTGTTAGTCATGTTCCTGTTAGAAGTACTGAAGTTTGTACTACTAATCATATTGTGCTCAAACCTCATGTTGAGAGAGTTCCTTTCCCATCTAAGGTAAAGGAATACTCTATGATTATTAGTGCAAATAACCAAAGTACAAATAAAACTGTGGAACCTGATGAGAAATTGAATATTGAACTTGTGGTAGCTATTGTGAAAGACCCTGTCACTAGAAATATAGAGGATGAGCATATTGTCTTCTATAAAGACGCTTCTAATATTATCTCTCATCCTAGTAAAGCTAGAAAAGCTAGTGTTCCTATGCTTTCTGTTAAAATTGGTGATCATTGCTACTATGGTTTATGTGATATTGGTGCTAGTTCTAGTGCTATTCCTTATGAGCTTTATAGGGAAATTATGCATGAAATTGGTCCTTGTGAGCTTGAGGACATTGATGTGATTATTCACCTTGCAAATAAGGAAACCATTTGCCCCATTGGTATTGTAAGATATGTGGAGGTTCTCTTCGGTAAGATTAAGTATCCTGCTGATTTTCTAGTGCTTAATTCAGCAACTAGCAAAACTTGTCCTATCATTTTTGGTAGACCTTTCTTGAACACTTGTCGAGATATTATAGATTGTAAGAAGAAAAAGGTTTTAACTAAGTTGGATGGAGATTCTTATGAGTTTAAATTTTCCAAATTTGCTAAAACTCCTTGTGAAAATAGCTTGCCTAATAAAGATTTCAAGATAGAACAACTTGCTTCTATTGATCCAGTCTATGACCTTGGACCTCTTTTTGATGACTGTAAGTATGCTCATTCTGATGATAAAGTTGTTGCCAGTAACAGTTATATTATAAAATTTATTCAAAGTGCTACTGAAAGTTATTATGAGAGAGGGAAACATGGTTTTATGCATCTCAATAATGTTAAGTTTCCCTGTTTTATGTTAAAAGCTTTGAAGTTGCATCTGTTTTGTTTTCCTATGCTAGTGGCTTTTTGTTTCAACAATTAGTTTTCTCATGATACTCCCATGCATAGGAAGTGGGTTAGACTCAAATGTGTTGGTTATTTGCTTCTTGATGCTCTCTTTTACTTCAAATATTTATCTCCTTTGTGAGCATCTTTGTAACTTTCAAGCCTAACTTAAAGGCATTAAAGAAAAGTACTTGTTGGGAGATAACCCAAGAGTTTTGTCGAGTCTTGGAAGTTATTACTTCAGTAATAACCGCTCCTTATCCTTTTTGTTTTGGTTTTTGTGTCAAGTTCAACTACTTTTGTGAAGTAGAGGAGTTGTGAAAAGTGGTTGTCCTGGGACAGATTTTTGTGTTGCGTTGTAAAAATTCTTGAGGGGGCTTAGTACGTCGGATGGAGCTGTATTTTTCTGTACTTATTCTCCAAGTTGTTACCCAACTTTCATTAGTTTTGCACTTTTTTATTTGAGCGGCAGAAGGTTTTCGAAAAAATCAATCTTTACCTGCTGGTCTGTTTTGACAGATTTCTGCCATCATTTGCATTTGCCTCTTACAGAAGCCTTTGTTTTGATGGATTTCAGTTGAAGTGTGAACCTAAAGGTTTATTGTTTTTGCTTACACTAATGTTTCCATTGAAGTTTGTGTTTTGCCTTGTGAAGAAAGGAATTTCCAGGAGAAGGAGGAAAGGAATCTGCAGAGTTCGTCTTTGAATAGGTAAAAGTGGTGAAAACAGAAGGTTCGTGAAACCCCAATATTTTTTTTTATGTTTTTAATACATAAGGCAAGTTATGAGAAGGAACAGAGGAGGAACCAGAGGCCGGGGTGGCCAAACCCACCCCAGGCGCGGGCCCCAGCCAGCCGTGCCTGGAGGGGGTGTGCCTCCCCCGAGCTCCGTCCCCGCCTCGTTTTCGTGCCAAACCTTCCTTATGCTTTGAAACTTCGTAATATATAATCCCCCGGATCTCCTGAGGTTCGTGCATCGTGTTCTCGTTGTGTTTTCGTTTCAGTCTATTTCTGTCAGGAAATCTTCTCAAGTTTAGAGCACCATGGTCTCCGCCAACGACAAAGGCAAGAAGCCCGAGGAAGATGATCCTCACAAACCCAAGGAGTAGGAGATTTTGGTAGGTTATGAAGGAGACATGGAGGAGGACAAGCAACCGAACACCCGCACTACCGTCGCAAGCATTGGAGTGGTGGCAAAACCTACCAAGCTTAGGAGGACAGCACGGATGTCTACAGGAGGGAAACCTCCATGTCATACCCTCTCTCCACGGTCACCTCCTCCACGTACCAAGAGACCCTTCCATACTCTTATACATGAGCGTCAATATCAACATGTGTCCAAAGGGAACTTGTCCTCGGTTTGGGATATGCCTCGTTCTAACAATGCAAGGAAGGAACACTCCAAGGAGAAAGAGTGGGGAAAGAATAACAAGGACTGGAATTCTAGTCCCGACATGATCATGAACCACATTGAGAAGAATTCGGAGTTGATTCGTACCCTGACCTTTGAGATTGAGGATTTGAAGAAACTTATTGAAGAACTTATCAAGAGAACACCACCACCACCGAAGGATTAGTTCGTCATCAGGTTTGGCATCTCCCTGGCTTGTTCCAAGCTTGGGGGGAGTGCCGCGGTATCACCATCATCATCTTTTATCTTTCACCTTTTTAGTGGATTCATATCTTTGGTAGAGAGGTTATCTTATATGTTGGTTTGCATGTGGAAGTATCTCTCCTTTAGTTGATTATCTATGTATCCCCTGGTGTGAGTGCCTTTATTGAATATTAATGAGAAGTCTCATCTTTTACTTTTTGCACTACTTATTTTAGTTTGCAATCTCTATTATATGATGGATCTTGTTGATCAGTATTGGCATCACTTTGGGAGCATCAAGTAAACCTAAATTGGTTTTGGCAAACCGAGCTATGGTCAGTAGCAACACTTTTTGAGGTTTGAAAGGAAAACAAAAGGCTTACAGGTATTTTGTATCATCTATTTTTCTTTCTTGTTGGCTCATAAGTTTAGTATTATTTATTTAAGATCTTTTGTGTCTTCAAGGAAGATTGCATGTTTGGATTTATTACTTGTATGTTTGCTTGTTTCTTTCAACTCTCTTGCTTGCTACCTAGCCTTGCTAGCCAGAAACTTGTTTTGAGAAGGCATACTTCTCATGTTTCCAAACTCTTTGAACCAAAACCTGTGCCACTTGTATTGTGGCATCCCGCAAACCACTACTAGAAAATCGCGTTGTTTTTGTGCATTGCATCATCATTATCGCATGGTTTGTCTCTGCGCATCGTCATAACGTCAGCCTGCATCCATTTGTTTAAAACCATTTTGCTAAAAACCCTATTTTGGTTTCTATATTAATCGCCCCGTCTTTATTCAAATCAATCCGGGTCTCCGGAATATTTTGTTTCGTCTGGCAATGGTTTGCAAAAGCCCCGTTTAAAATATTAAAAAATATTTAATTAGTTTAGCGGGGGCAGTCGAACGGGCCGTTTCGGGCCGAACGACCACCCCCAGATTTTAAAACGGTCCGCCCCTAACACCTAAGTCTACCAACTAACCTACCCACCCTTCCCAGCCACCTCACCCCCACCAGTAGGATGCTGCCACCTCATCTCTCTTCTCTCCCTCAACCACTCACACCGTGCCACATCAGCCCCTCTCTCTTCTCTCTCTCCCTCACACCCTCACAGCCCCACCCACTCCCACTGAGTCAACACACGCACGCCCCAGGCGGCCATACCACCCCACACGCCCCAGTCCTCTCTCTCTGACCCCCCTGGACCCGCTGCCCGGCCCCACCCCACCGACAACCCTGGTCCCGCGCCGTCGTCCCCATCCCCTTCTTCCCCACCCCGCTCCGCCCCGACGCCTTCTCCCTCCTCCCTCTCTCTTCCATCCGCCTCCTCGCCCCGCCACTGCTTCCGCCCGGCACAGCCTGCCTGACCAGCTGCCGTCTCTGCACGAATCCGTCGGACGCCTTCTCCTCCGCCGCCTCCTCCTCTTCGCTGATCCCGCCCTGCAGCTCTCACCGGAGCCCGCCTGCCCCTCCCCGCGCTAGCCCCACTCGCCTCCACTGCCGCCCGCCGCCTCCCTGCCGGAGGCCCCCGCTGCCGCCGCCCGCCTCGAGCTCCCACCGCCAAGGCCTCGCCTCCGCTCCCCTCGGTTCACGCTTGCATGGCGCCCCGCCTCCCGTCACACAAGGGAATATGCCCGAGAGGCAATAATAAAGTGGTTATTATCGTATTCCTATTTATGATAAATGTTTATTTTGCATGCTATAATTGTATTAATACGGAAACGTTAATACATGTGTGTTTAATAAACAAATAGAAAGTTCCTAGTTATGCCTCTCTTATAAACTAGCTCGTTGATTAACAAGATGATCAAGGTTTCCTGATCATGGACATTGGATGTTGTTAATAACGGGATCACAACATTAGTGTAATGGTGTGATGAACATTCATCCGAGGTATAGCATTACGATCAAAGTCATTGAGTTTATATTGCTATAACATCTTACGAAGTGATCCTAATCCTTAGACCATGAGATCATGTCAATCACTAACACCTAAGAGTTTCTTGATAACATCAAGCGTCACCGTAAGGGTGATTATAAAGATGGATTCGTAACTAATAAAGTGTTATGTTGAGGCCCATGGATCGAGAGTGGAATTTGTTCATCCCGATGACGGATAGATATACTGGGCCCTCTGGTGATATCACATTGATTAGCTTGCAAGCAAGTGATTTGATCACTAGAATGTTATATCACGAACGAGAAAAGAGTGCATGTCGAACGAGATCAAACTAGGTATGGAGATACCGATGATCGAATCTCGGACATGTAATATATCGCTAAACAAAGGATTAAGATACTAGCGTAAAGGTTCAGCGATCACAAGAAAGTCATCGTTGAATGTGTGGGAGTCAAGATGGGTCTCCAGATCCGCTCGATTATTGATCCGAGAGGGGTCTCGATCATGTCCACATTATTCATGCGAACCGTAGGGTGACACACTTAAGAGACACCGACATCCATTTGGAGCAAAAGTTTCATGCCGAAAAGAAAAGGAAAGCGAGGAATTTATTTCACTAGACAAAAGCTTTCGGTTGAAACTGAAACTGGTTCTGCATGTGAAATGGAATACTAGCAAGGGTTTTATGTGAATGTTTGTTAATTAAAGTAATTAACAAAATTCTGAATAAATAAATAAAAGAGTTTTATTTAAATGAGAGCTTGCATTAAATTTGGTGGAAATTTAATGCATGTGAGTGATTTTTGAGTGGAGGCTTTTAATGGGAGTGGAGGCTTTTCATTTTGAGTGGGAGCTCCACCCACATGAATGTGGAAGAGGTGGGGCAGCCCCATGGCTGGGCGCCATGCCCTTGGGTGCCCCCTCTCCCTATAAAGGCCCCTCTCCTCCTCTCACACCACACCTCCTCGTGAAGGATCTCTCTCCCTCTAGAATTTATCCCCATGGTCTCGGACTAGCGAGATACATGTTCCCGTGGCTTTTCGAAGAAAGAGTTGTGCTTCACTGCATCGCTGGAGCGAGGAGGCGGAGGTTGCTCGGTGCCTCGAGCGTGTGTGCGACACGGATGCTATTGCTTTGCGACGCTAGGACTTCCTCTCGATCTTGAGATCGGCAAGAGATCGTCTACATCAACCACGAGTTTGGACTCGTTAAGCTTTGTCGGTCTTCAAGGGTATGTTCTCTACGGATATACATCTGCCCGTTGTTTGTATCTAGTAGATAGATCTTGGTACATAGTTGTTCCCATCGTAGGAAAATTTTTGTTTTCTATGCTGCGAACCCTATAGTGGTATCAGAGCCGGATCTATGCGTAGATGCTTTGCACGGGTAGTACACATATGATTATGTGGGCGATGATGATCATTTTATTGCTTCTTTGTTGTACTTTGGATATTGGTGGCATAGTGGGATGTGGGATGAAGCCCGGACAAACTTTACATGTCCTCGCACATGAGACCTGTTCCACGCTTGACATGCAACTAGTTTTGCATAAGTGGCTAGCGGGTGTCTGTCTCTCCTACTATAGTCAATATCTAATTTGCAACGAGTTGTCAACAATTTGGTTATCCTCGTTGTGGTTCATGTTCGTAGGTAAGAACGGTTCTATCTTCGAAAGCCCTAAGCCACGTAAAATTTGCAATGGATAAATTAGAGGCGTCTAGTTTAGATTGTTGCTGGGCTAGTGTTATGATATGGTGATGTTGTAAGTAGAAGTATGAGACGATACTCTTACAACACACATAACGTGTAATCTCCATAGACCTTGGACTTACACATAGAGGTATGATAGTGATCATACCACGGTGCACATGATAGAGATCATATGCGGAAACCATATCATGCCACTAATAAACATGTGATGTTTGATAGCATCTTATATTGCTTATTTGGCGTTTTATTAGCAAAATAAGATGATCCCTCATTTAGATATCAAGATAAAAATGTGTTCTTCCTTAAGTATGCACCGACAATGTTTCGTCGCTTCAAGACATCACGTGATGATCGGGTGTACTTGAATCCACGAGCATATCTCGGGTGTAAGACGATTACACACCGAATACTAAGGTTCTTACTTGACGAGCCTAGCATGTATGGACATGGCCTCGAACACGGACTAAAGGTTAAGCATGAGTCATATGTTTTGATATGATGACCATATGTATGCTCGCTTTGAAGCTATACCGACTCACGTGATGATCGGACTTGGTGTAGTGGATTTGGTTCATGTAATCACCAAAAAGACACGAGGATGTCGTTTTGAGTGGGAGTTCATTTCTAATTTGGATTAGTAGAACTCAATTTATCATAAATTAAATCAAAGTGAATTTGCATAATTTGTTGTAGTCATTGGCATTCGCTCACCACCTTATGCATAGTTGTAATTGAGATAATAGAACTATAGAATTCGGATATATACTTTACTTAATCGGTATCGTGTTGATTGTCAATCAAAGTTTAAAGTCCTATTGCAAACTTTCAAGAACTTTATTTACTCCGTGAGATTTAATAATTGGTATTAAATCGAGAGTAACAATTCCATGTTAGTATCTTAAGTATCATGTTTGCCTCCATGATTCTTGATTTAAACATCAAGTTTATCTAGGAGCGAAAGAATTGTTTCAGAACCATCATGTGTGGCGATATAACGATATCTGAAACAATGTTTTGGTTGCAATATGATAGAGTATAATATATGTTCTCATATTGGATGAGAATTTGCGAAGGTTGGAGATGCTAGACATCCTAATCATCCAAAAGGATTTTGGAAAGTAATGTTATACTCACGATTCGCCTTTATAAGCTAAAGTAGCTTGATCATGAAAGTTGTCATGATAAGGGTGAATAGAATATGTATGTAAAATGTTTACTACACTAAAAGATTACTAAAGAATGGATTTTGAAAGAATACCGATCATTTTGATGATGGTGATCTACTTCAAAGTGCAAGTCCAAAGGTATTATTATTTGAATATACACGCTTTGGACTATGTGTCATGTATATGGCACCACTTTTGATGTTGATAAATTCTTTTAAAAGGAAAAGGAAATGCTGAAAGAGAATCTATAAAATATATTTGGCAGAAAAGAAAAGATTGGAAATATCCAATTTAGGTATATAGATGATATACATGTTATGGTTATATTCTTTGCTTGTTAAACAATGTGGTTCTTGGGTATTGGATACCGAATTGGTTGGTATGAAATGTCATACGGAACAACGCAATTCATGAACCACAATGGCCTAAGTAACTAGCAAGAGAATATGTGATGATGTTCATCGAAAACAAACAAACCGTTGTTTGTATTTCTCGTTGACATCAAAGCTTGACTTCAAGATTTGTTTTAATAATTGTTATTTGAATCAGGTATTATAAGAACAAAGGTTGTTCAAATAATTACCGTATTCCATATAAGATGGATGATTTACAAATCTAGTTGAAGAAATCACATCCATAAAACCTAATGCTAAAATGTCGCAAGACAAATGATTGAAAGATCACTTATGAAGTGACATCACTGTTTAAATTATATTGGAAAGAAAACATGAAGAATATCCATATTCATGGATTTTGGAGTCTTTGATTTGATCAAGTGACGCTTGTGAGACTTTCCACGTGATAATTAAAACTTCGTTCAAAGGCCAAAGAAGAACGAGCGACTAAATTATTGGAATTTATACATATCGATGTATGTAGTCCATTATGTGCGTTAAATGGCGATGGGTTTCAACTTCATATGCTTTCTCGAATTTTGAGTGAATGTTCACTTAATGAGAAAGAAGTATGAAATATTTGAAAATGTTTCAAAGACTTTCAAGATGAAGTGGAAAATCATTGTAACAAGAAAAATAAATGAATTATGATTTGATCATGAAGGGATTTATTTGAGTTACAAGTGTAACAAGAAAAATAAATGAATTATGATTTTATCATAAAGGGATTTATTTGAGTTGCAAGTTTAGCAAAACACCTAGATTTACATATCCCGAAACACCATAGGAGTATGGAGTGTTTGAGATTTGTAATGAAACCTTGTGAGACATGGTTGGATCAAAGGTGTTATTTATAAAACTGCCATTATGTTTTAAAAGATTAAAGCTTTAGAGACTACCGCTTTTACCTTTGAAAAAGCTCCATCTTGATCCGTTGAAATGACACCATATGAGTTATGGTTTGGGGTAAAACCCAAGTTGTCCTTTCTTAAATTTTGGTATGCAAAACATAAGTAAGATGTTTACAACCAAAGTCGGATGAGCATGTCTTTGTAGGTTATTTCAATAACAATTGGTTATTCCTCCATAACACCGAGGACAAAAGGGTTTGTCGCTTGAAATGTAAAGTTTCTTGAAGAAGGAATTTTCATAAATGTTAAGTGGGAGGACAATAGAACTTTGATAAGGTTAACGAACCTTAGCTAAATGTCTTGAGTTACGCAGGAAATGGTTCTGGAGGCTGCCATAATGCTCATAGCTTATGTGCCTCAAAGGTTGTGGTCACGAAGATCTAAGTTCCTATTGTACCAAGTAGGTCGGTTAAACAATCAAATGCTAAGATTTGAGAGTAAATCATTATTGTTTGACAATGATGAACCGAATACATACAAAGAAGCGATGATGGGCCCTGACTCCGTCAAATGGCTTGAAGCCATAAAATCCGTGATAGTTCCACACACGAGAAATCAAGTTTTGAACTTGGAAGACCCTCCTGAAAGGTGTAAAAACCTATCGGTCGTATTTGGATCTATAAAGAAACAGACATGGATGTTTCACATCTATGAAATAGTCGACATGTCGTAAAGTATTTTATGACAATGTTCAAGGAGTTGACTATGACAAGATTTGATCTTTCATAGCGATATTTAGTCTGGACGGATTAAAGTAGCAACCACTACATATAATCTTTTATATGGTAGATGAATAAACAAAACAAAGTTCTTCTAATAGAATGGTTACCTAGGACGTGTACATGACACGGTCCAAAGGGTTTTGTTAAATTCAAAGGATGCTAAAAGGGCATGCAAACTTCAATGGTTGAAGTAAGCATCGCGGAGTTGGAATCTTCACCATGATGAAAAGGAGTTTTTCATCAGGAGACGATGAAGATGCTTGCATTTGCAAGAAATTAAGTGGAGTTACCGAGACATATTTCTAATACATTATGTGAAGGACATCTTGTTGATTAGAAATGATGTATCTTTTATTGACAAAGGTTAAGAATTTCATTTCGATGAAAGACTTAGGCAAAACCCGAATATTTAGCGTGAATGTCTATAGTGGATGATCGAACGCCAATATGGTTGTGCCAAACGTACATATATGAGATATTGAAGGAGTTCAATATAGAAACGACAAGAAACAGTTCTTGTTGCATGGAAAGGAATTGAATCAAGATTCAAGTGTATCGACACTTGATAAGTGAAACAAGATTCAAGTGCTTTGACACTTGATGAGTGCAATCACGAGAATGTTTTGATCACCATACCATGATATGTACACATCCAGATATGTCCCATGCTCTAAGTGTTATGAGCATATACCGTAATGAATCATAAAATGATCATTGGACGATAGTGAGGATATTCTTATGATCTTTTGGAAGAACTAAGAATATATTTGTGTAGAGGTGACAAACAATTACGAATAGTTCATTGTAAAGCGTTACATTGATACTAGTTTTGTCACAAGATACAAATTAAGTTTATCTCAATTTAAACTATGGGTGGCACAATGTAATGGAAAGGAGATTCCATGATGGATTTGGAAGAGTTCCAAAGTTAAGACATTGTGACGAATACTACAACAAAAGGCTAAGTATATGACTGCTATAGTAGCAAGAAAGGAGGAATTTGTGTCAAGTAGTTTGTTATCAAACTAAGGTGTGGTTCGAACGGCTAACACTAAAGATATATTGTATGACAATATTATCGATGTGTTTTAACCCCAAGGAACTAGAGGTCTCACCAAAAGACCAAATTTATACAATGCCATCTCATTGGAGAATGAGTGATGCGTGGAGACGCAAAGACATGCAATACACACGGACCAAGCATCGATCCGTAGATTATGTTAACCACTTGCAATTGCGTATTTGGAACACGTAAAGCCATAGGTGTTCAATACACAAAGTTTTCAAACTAGATTATTGTCTCTAGTGCAAGTGGGAGGCGAAGGGAATATGCAGAGGCAATAATAAAGTGGTTATTATCGTATTCCTATTTATGATAAATGTTTATTTTGCATGCTATAATTGTATTAATCTGGAAGCGTTAATACATGTGTGTTTAATAAACAAATAGAAAGTTCCTAGTTATGCCTCTCTTATAAACTAGCTCGTTGATTAACAAGATGATCAAGGTTTCCTGATCATGGACATTGGATGTTGTTAATAACGGGATCACAACATTAGTGTAATGGTGTGATGAACATTCATCCGAGGTATAGCATTACGATCAAAGTCATTGAGTTTATATTGCTATAACATCTTACAGTGATCCTAATCCTTAGACCATGAGATCATGTCAATCACTAACATCGGAAGAGTTTCTTGATAACATCAAGCGTCACCGTAACGAGGTGATTATAAAGATGGATTTAGAACTAATAAAGTGTTATGTTGAGGCCCATGGATCGAGAGTGGAATTTGTTCATCCGATGACGGATAGATATACTCTGGGCCCTCGGTGATATCACATTGATTAGCTTGCAAGCAAGTGATTTGATCACTAGAATGTTATATCACGAACGAGAAAAGAGTGCATGTCGATCGAGATCAAACTAGGTATGGAGATACCGATGATCGAATCTCGGACATGTAATATATCGCGAAACAAAAGGATTAAGATACTAGCGTAAAAGGTTCCGACGATCACAAGAAAGTCATCGTTGAATGTGTGGGAGTCGGTATGGGTCTCGGATCCGCTTCGATTATTGATCGAGAGGGTCTCGATCATGTCCACATTATTCATGAACCGTAGGGTGACACACTTAAGAGACACCGACATCCATTTGGAGCAAAAGTTTCATGCGAAAAGAAAAGGAAAGCGCGGAATTTATTTCACTAGACACCGAAGCTGCTTTGGTTGAAATTGTTGGCTGGTTACGCATGTGAAATAGAATACTAGCAAGGGTTTTATGTGAATGTTTGTTAATTAAAGTAATTAACAAAATTCTGAATAAATAAATAAAAGAGTTTTATTTAAATGAGAGCTTGCATTAAATTTGGTGGAAATTTAATGCATGTGAGTGGATTTTTGAGTGGAGGCTTTTAATGGGAGTGGGCTTTTCATTTTGAGTGGGAGCTCCACCCACATGAATGTGGAAGAGGTGGGGGCAGCCCCATGGCTGGGCGCCATGCCCCTTGGGTGCCCCTCTCCCCTATAAAGGCCCCCCTCTCCTCCTCTCACACCACACCTCCTCGTGAAGGATCTCTCTCCCTCTAGAATTTATCCCCATGGTCTCGGACTAGCGAGATACATGTTCCAGTGGCTTTCGGCAAGAAAGAGTTGTGCTTCCGCTGCATCACTGGGCGAGGAGGCGGAGGTTGTTCGGTGCCTCGAGCGTGTGTGCACGGATGCGGCTTCTTGTTTCTTGCGCTAGGACTTCCTCTCGATCTTGAGATCGGCAAGAGATCGTCTACATCAACCACGAGTTTGGACTCGTTAAGCTTTGTCGGTCTTCAAGGGTATGTTCTCTGGATATACATCGCCTGCTTATTGTATCTAGTAGATAGATCTTGGTACATAGTTGTTCCCATCGTAGGAAAATTTTTGTTTTCTATGCTGCGAACCCTATAAGCCCGAGCCCGCCGGTCCCAGGCACCAACCGCCGTTGCCGCACCTCTCCAACCTTCCGCCTCCACCGAGCTCCAGCCGATCTCCATGCTCGCCGCCGTTCGCCGGCGCTCAGCCAGCGCCCGGCCGCCTCCGTCGACCCTCGCCGTCGCCCTCAGCCCTGCGTCGTCGTGGCCCGATCCATGAACCGCCGCCCCCAGCCTCCGGCATGCAGCGCCAGGCCATCCCGGCGTCTGCACGCTGGCCGTCCCTGCGTCGCGCACCCGCAACCTTGGCCGTGTCATGACCGCAAATGTCAACGTGGTTTTGCTCTTGGTGGACATGCGACAAGATCGGATCGAACCACAATCGGGATCATCGACAAGCTCATCTCGAACTTCACGGAACCTGGCGTCAAGACCCCGAGTGCTCCTATCACGAATCCGAAGCGTTCTTGAAGACCGATCCCGTCCGTGCGACAAGATCTTCACGGATCCGGAGACCGAACCCGGTGGACGCCAAGTACTCCTCGGATGCGATGCTCGAGAACCCGGACGATAAGAACCTCGACACAGAACGCCAAGTACTTCACCCGAACGCCAAGACCGACCCGACACGCGGACCCGGCAAGTTCTTCTCGACGACAAGATCATCGACATAGAACCCGAAGGACACATGTGCGACAAGGACTCCCTCGAGGACGCCGAGTGTTTCACCCCGGACACCGAGCCCGCTGAGAACCCCGATGCGACAAGTGCCTCGACCCGAACGCCATGACCGACAACATGACCCGAAGACCCCCGGATGTGCCAAGACCTACCCTGAGTCCGAGAACGACCTCGCCGAACCCTGAACCCTGAGACCGACCCCGAACCCCGGAACCCAAGATCGTCGAGCCCCCTCTGATGTGTGACCCCTTTTCCTCGAACCCTATTTTATAACATATCAATTTGTTGCATATTAAATTGTCATTCCCGCATGCATAGCATTGGTTTGGGGGCCTTATGCCGATTCACCTAATAATTAAATATGGGGCCCATATGCGGGCAAATCTAGTCTCATATTGGCCTCATTTAAACTTGTGTAGCGAACCGGTATCGTATCTTGCCTTGTTATAACAACATTTAAACTGCGGGGTAACTAAACAACTGGAACCATCTAACTAATTGTCGGGACCCCGGTTCCGCTTAATCTTGACCTAATTGCATCGCACCTTGCCATGCCATCCATCATGCATACATCATGCCGATCTTCTGCCGTGTATTAAATATTGCATCCGGTGTTTCTTCTAGTGTTTTGCTTCTTTGCGGATAAGGCCGTTGAGTTGATGTGAGCTTCGCCCCGATCTTCGGATGAACCCTTCGACAATGTTTTCAGGCGAGCATCTCCCCCTTTCTACCTATCTTACTTTCATAGTATTTACTTCCCTCCTGTTGATCTACTGCTATCTGTGTTGCGTTGCTCTAGTTTCGTACCCGTGATATCCCTGGCAGCCATATATAGCCTTGGACACATCCTAATACCTGTGTTTGGTAGATAGTTGGACCCGCGTGTCGTAGTCGCTTGCTCAAGTGTTTTGCTTGTCGTCAAGTACCACCTTTGTTGGAGGAATTGCCGCACGTTGACGTTGGAGATGATCATGGATTTAATTATTGTATCACTTTAATTCCTGTTTAACAACTAAAATTGAATTAAGCAGAGGCATCGGTGGGTGATAGGTAAGATTTGGTTTCCGACCGCCCACTTGTGTCCCGTAGGACCCGAGTTCTTGACACCTGTTCCGAGATCGAGCGCTAACCACGGTGGGGAGATATGGGCCCCCATTGATAATTACCGATTTCAAAGTATTGTCTGGGGCCACAACTAGTTTGAGGTTTTATTTACTATCCTGTACTTATGCCATGCTTACTTTATTTAAATTGTGCGACGGATAGCACGTGTACTTGTTAGGATCGGGACACGTTTTGCGGTGTCGGCAGTCCCGTTGGGGCATACGTCGCTCCGCCGTCCACCCAAACCCGAGTCCGTCTTGAGACGGCCGACTCCGTTATGGTGTCGACTCGGTGGGGTGGCCCCATGTACTTGCTTTGTGTGCAGGGCGTCGTGACTTAGGCCCCGCCGACATACCGATGGGTGTATGTTAACCGATCCGCAAAAGGGTCGAAGTGCCTGTGGATACTTTGGTGCACCCCTGCAGGGTTAAATCTTTTCGAGAAGCCGTGTCCGCGGTTATGGACGACTTGGAGCATAGTGCTTGATCATAGACAACTATAACTAAAGTTTATTGTTTTAAATTGACTTGTTTCTGATATGTTTAGTAATCAGCTTCACTTCAACGGAATGGCTAAGTTAAAGTACCAACAACTGCTGGGTTTTGGGGTTATCTCATGTTAATTGTATCTGAATAGTAAGTGTTGCAACTATCACGGAACGACTAACTAAAAATGCCCACTGCTTACTTTATCAGGACGATTATCTAAACCTGACTAGTAAAGTGCCGCAACTATAACTGAATAAGTAAAACTGCCAACTGTGTGAGTTCCTCGGTTGACTTCCTCGTTTGGTCTCGAGGGGGAAACGCCAGGATGGGTTTGTTTGATGCTAGTATCAGGTTGGAGCCGAATAGGTCTTTCTTATCCCTCTCTGATAGTCGCCAGTTGAATCGAGTCTCTATAGGTTGTTTAGTGCATGCTGCCGCTGCCGCTTCAGTACACCATACCTATGTAGGCGAGGACCGCCGAATTCTAGCCTCGCCGTGTACTGGCCTCAGTACTGACGCTCCTTCTTTTTCCTTTGCCCTTTGTCGGCACCCCTTTTGTTTAAGCAGGTTTTGAGATCGACGTCGTTAGCAGGGTTACCCTTCCGGCTTGGCTCAGGGGGTTATGGGCATTGGTTATTCTTCAGGGCTCCTAGCCCCATTTGCCTCTTGTCCGTAGTCGGACGCTTCATCGTTTTCGAGGTGATTTGGATCTTTGTACCGTATATTTGTATTCTTGACTCTTGGAGTCGCTGTTGTATATATATCTGTTCTGTGGGTTCCATCGAGGACTGTTGTGTAATGTTATTACTTTGCTTTCCACCCGCACGAAAGTGCCTGGTGGGCACCTTCGAATCGTTTCTATGCGGGTTTGGCGAGTTTCGCTAAAACTTGCATAGGGCCGATTCTGAGGGTGTTACATGTATCCACCATATCTACCTATTATCAATTGCTATTCCAAGCAAATTCTCAAGCTTCATCTATCTTTCGAATTAAAAAGTATTTTGTTATGTGAAAACTAGTTAGTAAAGCTCTCACGAACTTGATGGCACACCTTATTTTCTTGCCCCTAATAGACTTGAACCATTGTGTCATCGAAGTTGTATATGCTTGCACCTATACGTTGGAATTAGCAGAACCATGCTGTCATGGGGAAAGTTTTCAACATTGCACTTGTACCCTGTACACAGTTGATATCGTGCTCTTTTGTTTGTGGATGTCACCGGTGTGAAATAAAAAGGGAGCTTGTAAGTCCATGAAGTTATGTATTTTGTGTTAGAGAAATGCCTGGGCCGCTAGCCTAAGCCATGCCTAATCATGGTGCAAACTTGCAGCATCACCATAGTGAGCTATCTATGAAGCATCCTCAATAAAAAACTATGCACATAGTAAATAAAAAGATCGCTGGGATTCTCATTGTCTGCTTGCCTTGTCATTTTGGTTCTGGGATAGCTCCTGTACCATGTGCAAGGGGTACCCCGTTGGAGGTTCTCTATGATACGCATGTACTTACAATGACAAGAACTTACCGGTAACTGAAGTTGAGTAGCATGAGGTGTGGCCCTCATATTCAAGGGACATGAGATTGCCAACTTATATTTCGTCAAGCATATACTCCATCCTTGTTCACTTTAACCTTAATCATATTAATATGCCTATGATAGGGGCAATGAGGGCTCAAATATAGTAAGTACCATAATCTTTTGGAAGCTCTTTATGACTTGTAATCCCTGCTTCCCTCTATGAAGGGACCTTTCTCCTATTCTCTAAGTTGAGTCAGTGAACCTACTTCCTCTCTAGCTCCAGCAAGCATTTGAGGTTTTGTGTTTCAAGCATTCATATGGTGATTTATTCAATCATGTTCTTTATCTTCCTTGTTTGCACAAAACTCTTATCTACTTTGAAAGCCTTCATTGAAAAACCTTTTTGACCAAAGAGTGCTCCTGTTTTGAAAACTTCTCCAAAAAGCTTTTTGAGAAACTTTTTGCCAGCTGCTCTCTGACCAAGAACAAAGTTTGCCAATTCCAATAATGATTTATCCTTATGCATCTCTATTGTGACTCATGTACTTGTTGCAAGCTAAGTTATATAATGGTGAGTTGATTTCTTCTATGAGTTGTGCAATGGTAAGTGTGATGCTTCTTATCCATATTCTTTTATCGACACTTCACTCCATAAACCTGTGGACAAGTTTACTGAGCTTAGTTTTCGCTTGGGACAAGCGATGGTCTAAGCTTGGGGGGTTGATACGTCCAATTTGCATCATCATTCTATATCATAATTTGCATATATTCATTGATATATGTCTTATTATGAGGTAATACTTATGTCTTTTCATCTGTTTATGCATGTTGGATGATTCCTGGAGGATGAACTGCCAGAGTCTGGATTCTGATGGAAAAAGATGTGTTTTGATGCAATTTCGCGAAGATCAGAAAAATATGGGAAAAATATATTTTTTCGGAAGACAGAGGAAGCCAGAAGGGGAGGCGCAGAAGGGCCATAGGGGGGCCACACCCCCTAGGCGTGGGTCCCCCTAGGACGCGCCTAGGGCAGGTGTGGCCCACCTGCTCGGCCTCCGACTCTGCCCTCTCGCCTATATCTTCCTTACAGAACCCTAATATCGGGGGAGACCACAGATAGATTTCTGCCGCCTCTGCGGGGCGGAAAACACCGAGAGAGAAAGATCTCTCTAGCAGACAGATTTCTGCTGGGGAAATTCCTTCCCGGAGAGGGGAGATCGTCGCCATCAACACCATCGTCAAGCTAGACTTCATCGGGATCATCATCATCCACACCATCATCTCCACCAGCACCATCATCACCACTCCATCCTGTTGTAACAATCGTGTTGGATATTGCTTTAGTTCTTAGGGGAAACTTTCCCGGTGTTAATTACTATTGTAGTTGATGATTATTAGTGGAACCATTGGATTATTGCTTATGTTCAGATTGTTATCCATCACCATATCATCTTTGATCTTGATCCATATGATGTCTTGAGAGTAGTTCGTCTAGTTATTGAGGACATGGGAGAAGTCATGTTGTTAGTATTGTATTTGTGTTGAATTATTATTCAATGGTTTAGTATTTAAGTTGTGGTGCTATTCTTCTAGTGGTGTCATGTGAACGTCGACTACATGATACTTCACCATTTATGGGCCTAGGGGGATGCATTGTGTATTTGGCTACTAATTGTGGGGTTGCCGGAGTGACAGAAACCTGAACCCCCGTTAGGACACCTTTGCACAAGGGAGCGTAGGATCTCAGAGTTTAAGGTTATGGTTAGGTTTATATCTTAATTACTTTCATGTAGTTGCGGATGCTTGCAGGGGGTTAATCACCAGTATGTATTAGTCCAAGTAAGGTCGGTACATTAGCACAGGTTCACCCACACAACACTTACAACACCAAAGAAGATCACTCAGCTATTTGAAGCGAAAGCACTTGACAGAATTCCCATGTGTCCTCGAGAACGTTTGGTCCTTATAAGTATTTCCACTGTCTTGTCCTTTGCTAAGAAAGGATTGGGCCACTTGCTACATTTGTTCTTTGTCTTTATTACTTGCACTTTGTTTTGTTGCTTTATCATAAAACCCCTAAAAATCCATTTGCTAAGTATTTACAGAGATTTCCTGCTCCATACCACTAGTCAACACCTTCTGCTCCTCATTGGGATCGACACTCCTATTTATCGAAAGTACTGCGATACACCCCCTATACTTGTGGGTCATCACACCTATCTTGGGATTATCAATGAGATCAATAGCACAAGTTGATGGGTATAGTTCAGCGATTTCCACCCCAGCATCTCTTGCACCTTTCAATGAGATCAATAGAATTGTAGCTCTTGTCGTCCCCTTTCCAACAAAATTGGTTTCGGGTCAATCAGAGTTTCCAAACTCTATATATCGCCATTTGAAGTTTGCCTATTATTTGGTTCTGACCGGAGTCTCCAGTGTGGACCGGAGTTTCTCCCAATTTCTCCGGAGGGGACTCTATAAATTAGCCCAGGACCTTCTGTATGGTGGTCCGGATATCAACCGGGACAGTCCAGAGTCTCCGGTCCAAGTCTCCGGTGCACAGGGACCGGAAAATATGAAACGTCCCTGAAGGAGATTTTTCTAGGGGCGTTGGGACATTCAGAATGGTGGTCCAAAGGTCGGTCCGAAGATTCTCCCGAGTCTCCGGTGTAGATCGGAGTCTCCAGTCTGATAAGTCCCCAACGGACAGAAAACGGTCAGGAATCTATGGGCTTATAAAAAGGGCCCTTCTTCCCCAATTGACACTGCTCGAGTTTTACAAGCTTTCTCCTCCATTGTTGACCCTCTTGTGCTTGCTCCCCTTCAATCCATCCCTTAATTCTTGTATATACTTTAGGGATTTGAAAGAGGAGATCTAGATCTATAATCCCACCAATCAATCTCTCCTCTAAGTGAGGGGAACATCTTGGGATCTAGATCTTGGAGTCTTTTGTGTATTTCCTCCATTGTTCTTCCTCTCTTATTCCCCCACAAGCTTTTGTAGCTTTGGTGGAATTTGGGAGAGAATGATTTGAGCACTTCTCGTGCTCTTGCCATTGCATTTGGTGCATCAGTTTGAGTTCTCGGTGAGGATTCGATTGAGTGAAAGGTGAGAAGCTTTTTACTCTTGGGTTCTTGGAACCCTAAACGGTTTGGTGGTTTTGCAGGTTCTTGGATTACTTGGGCCTCTAATTAAGTTGTGGACCTTTCCCAAGCTGGTTTGTTGGGAGCCTCCAATTGAGTTGTGGAGAAGTGCCCCAACCTTGTGAGAGGTTCCGGATTGCCATCGACAAGTGGACCGATAGTGGAAGCGTGGATCGATCCCGTTGGGGTGAGATTCACAGGAGAATAAGGGAGGCCTCTTATGGCGTTGGTGGTTTGATACCACCGCCTCTCCAAACAAGACGTACTCCATGTTGGGAGGAACTCAGTAAAGTATCGTCGTCCCCATGTGCCTCGGTTATCTCTATGCTCAAGCTCTTTACTTATGCACTTTACATTGTGATAGCCTTCGTGCTTGAAGTAATCTATATCTTGCTATCACATTGTTGTTTGTATTGCTTAGCATAAGTTGTTGGTGCACATAGGTGAACCCTAGTTATTATAGGTTTTGTGCTTAACAAAGTAAACGCTAGTTTAATTCCTCCTTTGTTTAGTAACTCTCGGAAAAAAATTAACCGCCTATTCACCCCCCCTCTAGGCGGCATCTGTATCCTTTCAGCAATGATCTACAATAATCACGGTATCAAATAATCGCGAGGGATAATTTGATACCGTCTGGCTTGATTTCAAGCTTGGGGAGATCTTTAAGACCTTGTAATATATATTATAAGTTTTGCATTACTATTTTTAGCTTTTGCATAAGTTCGAGTTTAGAAATAAAGTATGCATTATTAGAATTCCCTTTAGGAATATTCGATCCATTTTATGAAATTTTGAGTTTATTATCATATATGGAGCATTATCGAGTTTGCGCTTGTCTTATTAGATATATGAATGGCTTGAGTATAATTTTACTTGCACTTGATGATAGCAATAGGAGTCTTCCACATCATTGGTATTAATGGAACATACAAAGATAACTTAGTATTTATGTTGTAAGTTCATGGTTTGATTTACAAAGAAAAATATATGTACTCAAGAAACCTTGAACAAAGAAAAAATAAAAGGCGCTATCAAATTAGAGTGAGAACAAGTCGAGGTAGAGTAATCAAGCCACAAAGATGCTTCATATACAATTAGAATTTGATAATTGAGATCGTTAAACTTTGAATTCCTACATGAAGTGGAATGTATGGCTAGCTCCTTTGCACACCACTTAAACAAAAATGTGAGCATATACATAAAAAGAAAGAAGAAAAGAGAGAAGAAAAAGAGCGAATGTTCAAAGAGCAAGTAGGCATACACCATTGTATTGTGGTGAGACAAAAGAACGTTTGAGATTTCGAACTGAAACATTTTTACATCATATTGAGATTTATCTTCCGTGAACTACTAAATGCTAAGGTGTGGAATCCTGCTAATATTATTCGGATGGTTCGAGTTAGGTACTACTCATGAACTTATTCTTATGTATCATATATGATAAACACATGCTGCAACTGCCTCATTTATTTTATCGACTCAGCTTCATGAATATAAGGATCACATCCATTAAGCAAAGCTTGCTCGGGACGAGCAAGAGTCTAAGCTTGGGGAAGTTGACAAGTTCATATTTTCACCATGTTTACTAATTTGCATTATAGTAGTAGGATCTTGGTATTTTACGGCGTTTGTGCACATCTTTTATGTTTATTTTCACTAGTATCAAGACAGATGATGGACACAATGGATACAATTCTTGGAGCAGTTGTACTGGAGCAAAAAGGAGTAAAAAATAACGTAAATCGCTTATTTGGGAAATATCAATAATACCAGACGAAAAACCGAAGCGAACAAAGCATACATAAGGTTTAACGACCAACTATACGGCGGGAATAAATTTTCCGACCGTATAGTTCCCGTCGTATAGTTGGCGCCGTCTCCGCCTACTCAAATAGTTTCACCCCGTGTAATTGGATCAGGGAGACGACATACAGAACTACCAGAAATCGCCAAAACCTCACCTTCGGAAGGCATCTGGAGGGGGAACTCATCCACTGGGGATCCATCTTTGCCCTACGTAGATCCGGGAGGCTAAGGCATCGATCTTCATCATCAACCGCTGCATCACCACCATCTCCATCCATCCCATCTACATTTTGTCTAGGTCTTGTTGTAATTTCTGTACTTGTTGTGGATTTATACAAGTACTATTCATCTATGATAGATTCCATTGTTTTTGCCATGATGTTGATTGCCTCCATATCCGAGTAGATCATTAGTTCTTGGGGAGATGGAGAAAGCCTAAGCATGAGATTGAAATAAGATAAAGTTTATTATGATATTCATCGTTGTGACCATGCGTTAGATTATCTTTATCTTGATGTTGGGAGAAGTCGACCTCTCAATATTTGCCTCTTCTGGCGACTTGATGGAGGGAACTACTTAATGGTAGACGGAGGGGTGTTAGCACTTATAGTGGATATAAAGCTGTTGGTACTCGTTACGTATCAACTTGGGAACCGAGGAAACTCACGGAACACTATCCATGCCATGAGATACGTCCTATGGGATTAAGTCCCTTAATAGCGTAGTAATTCAATTGATGTTGATTATCGTCTGCTGTGGCTATAAGGATAATGTGAGCAGTGGTTGCTGTTTATTTATCCAAATACGAAGTTTCTCCCACACATACATAGTTGAGAATGTTCATGATAATAATCTTTGCATTAGGCCTTTATAATGCTAGTAGTGTATCCGTCAATCCCTGAGAACATTTTTCCCTATTGCAGTTTCAAATCTCTCTTACATACACGATTCCTACTTTCTGCATTTAGTTTGCTTTACTTTACTTATTGTTCTCTTCACCAAAATCCCCAAAACACCTTTCTACACAACACTCACATTTACCATGTTACTTAGAACTTTATTTTAGTATTTCTATTTTCAGTATTTAATTTAAGAACTATTAGACTTCAGACTCCTGCTCCACGTGGGGTCAATATCTTTATTTTGAAAACTAGCTACAAACAATCTGTATACTTACAGTTATCAGTACACTAATGCTTACGCACTTGCATCATTAATTTTGATGTTGGTCCCGAGCCCCAACCTTGGGTTGGATATGGCGGACCTGTTTCGGCTAGAGTTCCTCATGCTTGTATCAACGGCCGACGTTCTAAATACTAATAAATTCGTCAATAGATTCATGATGTTATGTTTTGGAGAAAATTAATTTTATATATATCTATAAATATTGTACAAACTAATACACAATAAATTTATCACTCAGTGAAAGAATCCATTAATTATATTGGTTACGTATATTTTGTTAAAGAAAATTAGGGCCTCATACGCATCTCGAACAGGGGTCCCAAATTTCTGGAGACGACCCTGCTTGTAACCCACACCGTATACGAACATAGTCATGTCTAGCCGTCGATCGTCATGTCCGGCTTCATAACGACGAACTTTGTTGGTGTTTACACACTTGGGGAGAACACAATATTGGTATTAATAGGGATCGTCTTATCTAATATGCTACCGTTGAGTATCTAATACTAGCACACAATAATATGCAAAACAGGTATCAACATCACATGTATATTGTGATATGATATGGTCCTTCTCGCGTCTTAATCTCCATCGAGCGCTCTGGCATGACCTCCATCTAGCCACCGGTTTGACGCCAAGTCCATGGTGCCACTGGTAGGTCATCCATCGGAATGATGACTACTACTACACAACTTAGTAACATAAAAGTAAACTACTTTACCTTCATAATAACCAATACCATATCAAATCACATGCCCTCCTACAAAATAAAGTTAGATGCCTCTATTTTATCTTTTGCAAGATTTACGTGGTTGTTAGGGCTTTCACAATAGAACCGTTTCTAATCTACAAACTTTCCAACCACAACATGGATCCATACAGTTGTCTCTATTACACCCCCTTTCGGAGCCCTCAGTTGTAAATGCTATATCAACTATTGAATGAGAGACAAACACCCGCTTGCCACTTATACAGAACAAGCCGTATGTCGAGCGTGGAACCATTCTTGCATATGGATATATGTAAGGTCGGTTCGGGCCGCTTCATCTAACAATACCGCAATGTAAACAAGTACACGTTGGAGGGTAGCAACTACATGATCAATGCCTGCACAGCCCATGTGTGTACTATCCGTACAACATCACTATGCATAGATTGGCTCTGATACCACTGTTGGGGATCCGCGGCAGAAAACAAAAAATCCTACATTGGAACCCCCTAATGCCCAAGATCAATCTATTAGTAATACAATAATGGTCGAGGTTTCAAATACATACCCTTGTAGTCCGAAAGCGGTTAACGTTCCGAGGATGGTTGAATTAGTGCTCGTAGCCGACCTCAAGGTCGCGAATCTCCTCATTGGTCACCCCTTGCTCCATCACCGTGCAGTAGTCCGTCTCACGGCATCCAAGTTGCCCCCAGTGCGGCCCCTCGTGGTTTCATACACATACGATGTACGACGATGACCTATGGCTCCTCGATCCTGCTGGGAGTGCGGAAGTAGATCTCCTGCTTGGAATCTCCGCAGCGCAACGGCGCCCGCGGTAAAGCCTTGTTCGCACATCCCATACATGGGGGCCACAGTTACAAGGGAGAGAGACAGAGGAGAGAAAGTCAACCAAAGGACTTCTCTTGGTGTCTCTAATCCTACCCATGGGCACCCCTTTATATAGGAAGAGGGGGCGTGCCCTCTCCCTTAGGTTAGCCATTTGGGACAAAAACTATAAAGGAAATACCAATGAATAAGCAAACAGTCGGGTGGGCAATGCCCCTAGCCCAGCAAACAACAGCTCATAGTCGGGTGGGTCGCCTGTACCACGCGCGGCCTAGCGCACCAAGGCACTCAACGGCCTGGGCAGCCAGCTAGCTGGGTGGGCCGGCGACCCCCACCACGGCCCAACAGCTGGCTGCGACCAGCTTTGGCCGGGTGGGCTGGCACCCACGACCCAACTCGCGGCAACGGCCGTAGTGGCTCGGGTGGGCCGACTGCCCGCTAGCGGCTGCCCGGCTCCGTGCCCCCGCTCGCGCACTCTACCCTTTAGTTGTTGCTCGCTTGGGCTATGGTGGCGCGGCTCAACAACCATTTAGGTTGTTTATTTGCTGCTTTTGCTGTGAGGAGAGAAAGTCAACCAAAGGTCTTCTCTTGGTGTTTCTAATCCTACCCATGGGCACCCCTTTATATAGGAAGAGGGGGCGTGCACTCTCCCTTAGGTTAGCCATTTGGAACTAAAACTATAAAGGAAATACCAAGAAATAAGCAAACAGTCGGGTGGTCAATGCCCCTAGCCCAGCAAACAACAACTCATAAACAGGTGGGCCGCCTATACCACACGTGGCCTAGCGCACCAAGGCGCTAAACGGCCTAGGTAGCCAGCTAGCCGGGTGGACCGGCGACCCCCACCATGGCCCAGCAGCTGGCGGCGACCAGCTTTGGCCGGGTGGGCTGGCCACCCACGGCCCATCTCACGGCAGCGGTTGTAGTGTCCCGGGTGGGTCGCTGCCGCCAATGCACTGGGTCGGTCATGCCCGTGCCCGCCTGCACGCTACCCTTTAGTTGTTGCTCACCTGGGCTATGGTGGCGCGGCTCAACAACCATTTAGGTTGTTTATTTGCTGCTTTTGCTATTTTCCCTAGGTGGCTTCCTCTAGGTCAATTTCCTCCGAGGTTTTGGCCAAATGTGGAAGTTGCCCTATAAATTTCAATTCAAATATTTATTTATAATATACTAATTCATAATTAACATATAATAAATACATATATTAAATTTCCATTTATCCGAAACTCCTTTCGGTCCTTTACTTTCTTTCTCTAAACAACTTCGTATCTCTCCCCGAAACGATTCCGGCTTTCTCTCTCTATACTGTGATTCCAACTTACATATGATCTCTAGCTCATCGTACCCTTAAGTGTATCTCTCCACGGCTCTAATGGCACATACATGATCTCTATCAATGATCAACAGCTAGACCGGGATGACCATATTGACCCCTGTACATTCCACGATGACGGTGTCATTTGAACCGTAAACCTCGAGTCCATTTCCCTTTGTTTTTTATACGACTTTTTCGAGATCCGATCGTTCGGTATCACATACCTTGTTCAATCTCGTTACCGACAAGTACTATTTGTCTTATTACCACGATATTACATCCTCATGACCTAGTCACATGTTACAACATTATAGATGTAATCTTACCAAGTTAGCCTTATGTATCTTACCCTTCACTGGGTGAAAAAAATCTCGGTCTTGATTCATAGGCCTCAACATGTTCCTTTGGAATACCTGACATACACCTTTATAATTACTATTTCACTGAGTGACATTTGATGCAATCCAAGCAGCCTCGGGAGACAGTGATTAATATGATCTCACGGTCTAAGGAGAAGGAGACTTTGTTTCTAACTATTGCAATGATGAAACTCATGACTTGATCGTGTCGTAATCTTTTGGGTAATGTCCAGCACATCATTCACCAATGATATGACCTCGTTGTCAACTGGCACTATCACCCATGATCATGAAACCTTGATCATCTATTGTCTAACGAACTAGTATGAATAGAGGCTACTATGGACTTTTGTTTCATATCACACCTGTATCAATGTTTCCAATTGATACAATTATAGCACAACACGAAACTATTATGAACTTATTGGAATATGACAATAATAACCATTTATTATTTGCCTCTAGGGCACATTCCCTTCACTATGTAAGCGCATGTACTTTATCCGGAGGAATGCGAAGAAAGACACGGTCTATGGCGTTGAAGGCGCCATCATCTCCATCCGAGGAGATGTCTGACTACTTGTACTTCAAGATCACGGATTCTGTCCAGGACTGGAGGAATAAATGGTTCTACATCAAGTATGAAAAGCTCAACTCCCAGCTCTTTGGATTGGCTCCTTTTGATCTGACGAAGGACATGGTGAAAGCTAATTAAGTCTTGGGATCACCCCTTGTCCTAGGCCGAACTCGAAGAAACAAACCCGCTGATGGCGCGGATCCATGACCTGCAGTACGAGAAAGGCAAGGAGGTCTCTGGTCTCAGATAATCTAGCCTCTCCAAGCCAGAATTTCTGCATGTGGAAGTATTATGGGAAAAAGGACCCGACGAAGATTTCTCCAGAGAATCTGTTGTGGCATCCCGCAATTATCACTACTAGAAAATCGCGATGTTTTTGTGCATTGCATCATCATGACCGCATGCTCATGTCATCATGCCACATTGCATTTGAGCATCGTCATCATCTTGCAATTGCTTGCATAAAACTATTTGCGGAAAGACCTGTCCTTATTTTCTAAACGCCCCGTCTTTGTTCAAACGCAAAACCCGGGTCAACGGATTATTTTGTTTTGTCTGCTATCGGTTTGCAAAAGCTCTGTGTTAAACAAATAAATTATTTAATTATTTTTGTGGGGGCAGTCGAACGGGCCGACTCGACCCAGACGACCACCCCCGGTATTAAAACGGTCCACCTAAACCAGCCCCCTCTAATTCCTAAAACTACCCAAACCTATTCTACCCACCACTCACAGCTCGCCACATCACCCTCTCCCCCAATTCCTACCCACCTGCCACCTCATCAATCCTAGACTTTTTCCCCCTCTCTCTTTTTCTCACCTAGTCCCTTCTACCCCCCCCACTTACACCCCGGTCCCACCGTCCCTGGCCCACCCGCAGCTACTCCCTCTCTTCCCCTGGTCAAACCTCCCCAACCCCACTCACACCACACACCGACACACACGCCTGCCCCTCCCACTCGCCGACCCCAGCCGGCCCCACCCTGGACCCGACAGCCCCCTGGCCCGCGGCCCCACCCTGGCCCCGCGTCCCCGCTCTCTCTCCTTTCTCCTCTCTCCCTCCCGTCCTCTTCCACCTCCCTTGCGCCACCCTCGCTCCTCTCCAGCTACCTCCTCATGAGCCCTCACGCGCCTCCTCTGCCTCTCTCCCTCCCTCCTCCGGCCGAGCCCGGACTCCCTCGCCGGAGCTCCTCCAGCCGACCCCATCTCCTCCTCCGCCGCCCCGCCCGCCGCCCACCCCTGCAACCGCCTGCGGGCGCCGCCTCCCCGTCGGCCCGCGTCCACCGCCTCCCTCGCCGCCGGAGCCTCCTGCGCGTCACCGCCGACCCGCGGACCCCCTTGTCGCCGGCTCCTCCTCCCCAAGCTCGCCGGTCCTTCCCCTCCTCCACCGCCTCGGCCGCCGCCCGCCAAGGCCGCCTCCCCTCCATCTCCGACGCCGTCTCCGGCGCCTCCCCGCCTTCGTCGAGCAGCCGCCCTCGACCTCGCCTCCCGTCGCCCGAGCTTGCCTTGTCGCTGACGCCTTATCGCGCCACCAGCCCCCCCTCGCAAGCCCGCCGGGACCCGTCCTCACGCTCGCCTCGCCCGCGGACCTGCCTCGCCGCTTGAGGCCCCGTCAGCCTCCTCGGCCGCCCCAGTCCGAGCCAGGCGGCCTGCTCGCGTCGACTTACGCCAGCTGCTGAGCCACCACCCCGTCCTGCGTGTCCTTGCAGTTTTCGGGTAGATGCACCCCATGATGTCGACCAGATCGTCCGAAGACTTTCGGAGACATGAACCCCGAAGATCGTCGCCACGGACGCCAAGACCGAACCCGAACCTTGGTGCCGACCCCAAGTACGTCACCGGCGAATAAGGTGGTACCTCTAGGCCTTCGTCACGGGACGCTGAGACCCCGAAGAACGACCTCACCGAACCCGGCGCCGCTCCAAGATCCCATTCTCGGAGTTGATGACCCGAAGGCTGGCAAGATCGCCGCGGAACGGCAAGCTCTCCATCCCGGATACGTCAAGTTCCTTACCCCGATGCCTTCGACACGGCGATGATGCCATCGTGCACCCGATGGCCGAGACGTTGAAGACCCCGTTCCCGGAGGCGAAGTCCGAACCCTGACACGCCAAGCTCTTCTTCACGGAGGCCGAAGGCCGTTGTCCGAGACCCCGAAAACCGATCCCTCGGATACGACAAGTGCTCCCTCGAGGACGCCGAGCACTTCACCCCGGACACCGAGACCCTGGACGGCAAGTTCTCCCTCCCGGACGCCGAGCTCGCCGAGAACCCGAATGCGACAATATCTGCCCCGTTGTTCGAGAATGTTCTGCCGAGACCGCTCCCGTCGAACCCTAAACCCCGAGCCCCGAACCCCCGGAACCCCAAGATCGCCGAACCCTAATGTGTGACCCCTTTTATCGAGCCCTATTTTATAAATCTAATAGCAAATTGATGCATATTAAATTGTCATACTTGCATGCATATTGTCATGTGGTTTGGGGGCCTTATGCCGATTCACCTCATAATTAAATATGGGGACCATATGCGGGCATTTTAGTCTTATATTGGCCTCATTTAAATTTGTGTAGCGAACCGGTGACTCATCTTGCCCTGTTGTTACAACATTTAATCTGCGGGGTAGCTAAATAACTTGAACCATCTGAATAATTGTCGGGACCCCGGTTCCGCTTAACATGACCTAATCGCGTCGCATCTTTGCCATGCCATGCATCATACATGCATCATGCCCGATCTTTTGCCGTAGTATTAAATATTGCATCCGGTGTTTGTTCTAGTGTTTTGCTTCTTCGCGGATTGGGCCGTTGAGTTGATGTGAGCTTCGCCCCGACCTTCGGTTGAACCTTCGACAATGTTTTCAGGCGAGCATCTCCCCCTTTCTACCTATCTTACTTTTATAGTATTTATTCCCTCCTGTTGATCTATTGCTATCTGTGTTGTGTTGCTCTAGTTTTCGTACCCGTGATATCCCCTGCAGCCTTATATTGCCTTGGACACATCCTATTACCTGTTGTTTTGGTAGATAGCTGGACTTGCGCGACGTAGTCGCTTGCTCAAGTGTTGTTGCGTGTCGTCCAGTACCACGGTTGTTGGAGTATGGCCGCATGTTTAATATTGGAGATGATCATGGCTTTATTTATCGTTCACTTTAATTATTGTTTAATAACTAAAATTGAAGTAGGTAAGGAGAGGCACAGGTGGGCAATAGATGTTATTTGGTTGTTAACCGTCCACTTGTGTCCCGTAGGACTCCGAGTGCTTGATACCTGTTCCTTGATTTATCGCACTATCCACATCCGGGAGGATTATGGGACCCCCCTGAGCCAGAGCTTGATTCATTCTTATTTCTTGGGGCCACAAACTAGTTTGGGGTTTTATTACTATCCTGTACTTATGCCATGCTTTACTGCTTTATTTACGATTGTGCGAGGAGCACACTGTACTTTTTAGGATCGTGGCACGATTCCACGGTGTCGACAAGCCCAGTTTTGGGTTCCCAGTCGTTCACAGCCGTCCCCACAACCTTGAGTCCGTCTCGGAGCCGGCCGGCTTCGTTGCGGGTCTACTTTAAGGGGTGGCCCCCTGAAATATTTCTGAATCCTGTGATTGCTTTGTCGTGAAAGCCTCGTTGGGTTTTGATTTGGTTTTTCCGAGGTTGATCGAGTGTGTGTTGCTATTGGTGCACCCCGGCCGGGTAAAACTTTCAAAGTCGTCCGCGGTTATGGACGACTTGGAGCACAGTATCTCGATCATAGACAACTATAACTAAAGTAGTGCTATAAATTTGACTATATATGACTAGTAATCAGCTTCACTATAATGGAATGGCTAAATAAAACTGCCAACAATTGCTTGCTTGAGTTGTCGCTTGCGACCATTGTACCTGACTAGTAAATATTGCAACTACAACGGAATGGCTAAATAAAATTACCAACAACTGCTGGGTTTTGGGTTATCTCATGCTAATTGTATCTGACTAGTAAGTGCCGCAACTACAACGGAATGGTTAACTAAAAGTGCCCACTGCTTATTTTATCAGGATGATTATCTACACCTGACTAGTAATCGCCACAACGATAACTGAATCAATAAAACTGCCAACTGTGTGAGTTCCTCGGTCGACTTCCTCGTTTGGTCTCGAGGGGGAATACCAAGAAGGGTTTGTTTGGTGTTAGAATCAGGTTGGTTCCGAATAGGTCTTTCTTACCCCTCTCTGATTGCCGCCAGTTGTATAGAGTCTCTATAGGGTGTTCAGTGTATGCTGCCGCTGCCGCTTCAGTCCACCATACCTATGTAGGCGAGGACCGCCGGATTCTAGTCTCGCCGTGTATCGCCTCGATCGACGCTCCTCTTTTCCTTTGACCTTTGTTGGCACCCCTTTGTTTAAGCAGGTTTTGAGATCGACGTCGTTAGCGAGGTTACCCTTCCGCTTGGCACTGGGGTTATGGACGCCATTGGTTATTCTTCGTGGCTCTTAGCCCCATTTGCATCTTGTCCGTAGTCGGACGTTCTATCATTTTCAAGGTGATTTGGATCTTTGTATATTATATCGTATTCTTGACTCTTTGAGTCATTTGTATATATCTGTTCTGTGGGTCCCATCGAGGACTGTTGTGTAATGTTATTACTTCGTTTTCCACCCGCACGAAAGTGCCTGGTGGGCACCTTTGAATCGTTTCTATGCGGGTTTGGCGGGTTTCGCTAAAACTTGCATAGGTCCGATTCTGCGGGTGTTACATCTGTCCACCGCCACGGTCCTCTACGAAGCTTGTGAAGGACAATGATATCCCCTCTACTTGTCGAGCAGAACCCTTCGGCCAGAAGAATATGCCCCCAGCAATGAGTATTCTACTGTTTGCTTCTTTCGTGTCTTGCTTTTTTTTTGTTACTTCTTTCTCTTGAAACCGCAGTTTTCTTGCTTGTGGGACCATGATGCTCTTGACTCCTTTCCTCCTTTGCCTGAGGGAGGTGATATAACTGAAGCGTCTATGGATCCTGATGAAGACACGGACACCGGGGTTGTGGGAGAAAACGAAGAGGGTTTTGCCACGGAATCTTCTCGCACTCTAACGCCAATTGCTTCCGCCAATTATCAAGACTTTAAACTTCTTGCCGCAAAGGGAAAGAAGAAGCGTCCAAGGAAGACGCGGAGGTTGTACAAGACTCTCAAGGCTCGAGTTCTTCCAAATCAAAGATGATCCAGCCAATAAGGACATCTCCTTCTGCCAAGAAGGGGCTTTTTCGCTTAGCGCAAGACATTAGCTCGTAAGTATCGACTCTTTGATTTCCTTTTGTGACCTGATGACTTTGCTTGACCTAAACATCTGGCGCGCTCCTTCAGGGACGAGGAGGAAGAAATTTCTCCAAAATCACCCGCTGCCTAGGGAGCCTAGTATACGAAGGCTACTGCCAAATCCCCGATGAAGCCGATGGAACCAAAGGACCCACAAGAAAGTGTTGTGTACTCATTGGTACCCAAGGATCTTGCGGGCACCCTAGAAGCTCCTCCCAAGAAGAAGAAAAATAATACTCCCTCCAACCCATATTAGTTGACTTTAATTTGGATGTATCTAGACATGTTTTTTTGATAGATACATCCAAATTGGAGTCAACTAATATGGGTCGGAGGGAGTACTAAGAAAGTCATCATTCTTTCCGAGAACCCTCTTGAGCCCCTATGAGTGACGTAAGATATTTTCTTGCTCCATCTGGTGACCAGAACCTAGGCAGCCCCTGAGTCCTTGCTAACTTTCCTTTTCATTGCAGTCAAAAATGCGCGAGATGGTGGACATGTCCACTCACTTTATCAAAATTCGAGACGAATTTTCCACCACCAAAGGTTGTATATTGGAACTTTTTGTTTCCTTTGTTAACATTTTTGTCGTGTATGTTATTTCATACGATATTTCCCTTACTACTCTAGCTGCCATCAAGGAATATGTGGTCATTCACGAAGAGACTTTAAAGTGCACATACCTCTTGGAACAAAATTTGAAATCCACGGAAGACGCACTCAAGACCGCATCCAAGTCCGAGGAAAGATGGTGTGAATAGAAAGCCACTACACTTGCGGAAAGAGAGGAAAATCTTTGCGAATGGCTTGAATCCCTAAACTCCTCCTTGACGAGTAAGTTATTTTTGACTTGTAATCCCTTGATTTTATGAACTCGCTACTCGCTTTGTCTCTTGAACTTCTTGTTCTTGTACTGCAGATATCGCAAGCCATTCCTTGGTATTGGAAGAGGACCAGCGATCCGATCCATTGTTGGATGTCGTGACTCGTGAGTGTCTTGCTCGGGAACAACTTTCAAGCCAGAAACTTGGTGACCCGATCACGTCGTGCCTTCAAGCACCTCCACGCAGAGATCTTTCCGAATAAGGAGGTACCCACAGATCTTAATGACCTCGCCACCATCTTCAACACCAAGCAGAACCTGCTGGTGGACTATAGCCTTGTCCAAGCAAAGAGCGGTGCTGAAAGTTCTTTGGTCCTGGCGTTGGCTCACGGTTCTAATAAGGTCAACTGGGAGAAGGTCAGCTCCTCCTTTCCAGTAAACAAAGAGGGCGAAGAGGTACCACTCAATCCTTGTTTTAAGAAGGTGAAGAAATTTTATAAGTTTCTCCTTGCTATATGGTGGAGGCACAAGATGTCCCTGTTGTGATAGCTTCTGGTGATGCGCCTTTAGCTAGTGCGGCTGCCAACTAGCAACACTATGTAGATTACCCTTTAGCTTGTTACTCCTTTTGTGACTGTAATGAACCTTGCCATATGTATGGCTTCGTCTAGCAACTAGGAGTATCCCTCTTGTGGTTTGCAACTTTGAGTTTGAATGTTGTATGCTTCCAATGGATGTTCTCTTGAATCTGTTTTTCCTTATTTTTCTTCAGAGGACAAATAATGATTCGTCCCTTCCTTCAAGTGCTCCTGGTCCTTCGGGTCAACAATTGTCACTGAAAGAAACAAGTGCACCCGAAAATGTGCCGATCCCCCTTGTATGCGGGTAGGATCCATAGCATTAAACAACTGGAGGATGAACCGCGGGTTGTGAAGGCCAACGTGGATGTGTCTAATTCGAAGGCTCAGCGGGCTGCGGAAGGTGAGGCCTTTTTGCTGGAAGAAATATCAAGGGCGAGCAAGAATATGATGTGTAAGTTTTTGCAAAGCCCATGAGTCCTTGTTTTGTGCTGGAAACTGATTCCCTTTCCATTCTTTGCAGGCATCCGATTGAGCGCGTGGACGAAACCGAACACTTGAAGACTAGGATGAACGCCCTTCTGAAAGCTTTAGACCACAAACGAGCCTACACCCCGACGCTTCTTCAAGATTAAGTATCCAAGGTGGAGCAATTCGTCGAGTGTTGTCGTTCCGCCTTGGCGCTGGAATACAACACGATGTTTCCCAGAGATCCCAACCTCCAGGGCTTGTGGCTTTGATGCATAAATTTCAGCGATGTGAGGCAATTCACCATTTCATCAAGTTGCAACTCGTTGCAGGTGCTAAGGTCGCTCTTGCGTGGGTGCATGTACACTATCCGACGATTAACCTTGTTGAAGTTGTACAAGGCCTTCCTGCTCGTCCAGGGGTGGTCTTGTATCTATGGCTCCGCATTATGAAGTTGCTCGTTAGCCACCAATCTGAATAATCCGATGATGCCTTGAGGCAGACAAGGATTTTTTCCTTAATTTCCCTGTGTAATTGTTGGGTTGGTCTCTGTAAAGAACATATACACTTTTTAAAATATTTGTAACTGAATATCGAAATTTCGTTGTGAAGTCAAATTCATATGTCTTTGTAGACGATCATTGTGCTTGCACCTTGCACGAGACCTTTTTATTAACATGATGCCTGTTAGGCCGAATCAGCTACTCGGATCATGGCATTGTAAGACCCCACCTTTATAAGGTAAAGGTCACTGTGATTGCAATGCCAGTCCCTGGATCAAATGCTAGCATCCACAGTTTAAGATGAAGTACACAGATACAAAGGTCATTATTACATCGTTATTCCAGAGATAACATAGTCTTTTACAACTCAATAGCCAAAGGCTAGTACAAGAGTTCATAACATAAAGTAAATAACTATAAGTCTTCATCTTCATGTGCCACAAGCAAGCATGTTGAGTATAGACTCACAACCCTAATCTCCATCAGAGTATCCTGCAACATCACAAGCTACAGCCCACAGTAGGTCAATACATTTGGAATGGTATTGGCAAGTGATACCTTAGTAGAATAGTAGTGACTAACATCTATATGAATTTGGCTAAGTGTAGCTTAGGCTTGCTTTGCTCAAAATAGTTTTTTCTTATCAGTTAAAAACACTAAGTTTTTGTTTGAAAAAAACTCCCAAGGAACCACCAATAGACAATGGTGAACCTTTACCCTTGTTCACCCACAAGTTTTTAACTTAAAAATTGGGATGAGGAGATCTTTGATAGCTTCAATGTCTTTGATGCTCAAATTCCCCGTTGCCGGGGACACGGCTAAGTACTTAGGTTTTTACCCTCTCGAGAGGTGGTGCACTTTCCCCACAAGACTCGGCATGCATCGAGACGAGATATTTCAGAAGCCTTCCCTTAGACCACCATAGACGCGTTCCATCCTATCACCCTACCACCAACTGTCCATCTGGCTAAGTTATTGCAACCTATATGATCAAGGCAGAGCCCATATGCCATCTGGTTGCACTAGAAGCTTCTCAACACTAAATATCTCAAATCCCTTTGTTCCTGGGTGGCTTTCCACAAGTGAGATACACAAGGTAAACCATAGACATGGGCCTTGTGTAACCACTCAACACAAACCATCATACCATTCCACCCAGGTGATTCATTCACTTAGTTGTTTTATTAAGCAAAAACGCAAGTCAAAGACTTAGAAATATTTCATAGCATGAATATAATCCACCCTTGTTTGCTACTGGCTAGGCGGTGCAGAGAGGTTTAAGTAGCCGGCGAGGGCGAGGGAATCACGCTGTGAACCAATGGCAATTAAGCCCGAATCAAACGCGACAGCGATGGGGGAGGAAACGTGCGGCGACGGCATCTACGCGCGGGGTTTGGGGAAGAAGGATCTGAGCTATCTCGGGCCTAGTGGCAGTGTCAGCGGGGTAGGGTGAGCGCGGGTGAGAGAGAGTAGAGGGGGAAACGGCCCAGGTGGGCTTTTGGGCCTGTTCTGGTGCTGGGCTCAAAGTGCAGCGCCTGTTTTATTTTTTTGTTTTGACCTTTTCTTTTTCTGTTTGATTTTTCAGGAATGGTTTTCAAACCTTTTTCAAACTTGTTTGAATTCAAACCACTTCTGGATTTTTGTAATGTGATCCAAGCATCCAAAAGGGTTTCAAACATACTTGTCCACTCAAAAATACTTTGAACCTTTGAAAATAAAAATAAAACCATGCCTCATTAAATATATAAATAAAGGCATAATAATGGTTTTATTTGGAGTTTTGGTTTGAATTTTTTTGTGCAAGTCAAATATTCTATGTCAATATGAATGCAAAGCATGCTTTTACATTTTCATGAAATTTGAGTTGGTGCTGATTAGCGCAGCCCCCAAGGATAGGGTGAAATTTTTAATGAGATAATTAGCACAACCCCCGAGTATCGGGTATGATAAAAGTAGGAAAATTTAAATCGAGAGAGAACTTAACTTTATTAATATCAGGTAAAGAGGTACATAGTTTGGCGTAATTGCCTAGTCGTAGGCCTTATTGGAATCAGGTATGAATTTCGTCTGAGGAGTCTGGCAGCCAGACTCTGGCTATAGGTCTTATTGAAATTAAAATGGTGGAAGTAAGAGAAAATCTAAACATAGAAACATAGCAGCTGTGTAACGTTCCGCATGCTGGACTATTTGACTCTGGTCTTCTTGTCTTGTAGGTGATATGATTCTCCAGTAGATCACTTTTATGACAATGTAGGGTCCTTCCCATGGCGACTCTAGCTTGCGGTGGCCATCTTACTTGAGGTAAAGGACCAGGTACCCCAATGTTGAAGGACCTGGGACACAACCGACCTCGTCTATGGTAGTTGTGCAGGTTCTGTTGGTATGATGTCGACCTAGCGAGTGCGATGTCTCTTGTTTCTTCGAGTGCGTCAACATCGTCTTCGAGTGCCTCCATAAATGTGGCATCATCATAGGCGATCCCCCACGGAGCCTCATGAGTTATCTTCACAGGAAGCACGGCTTTAGCCCACGGGTTATTTCCACTTTACATCAAAATATTCCTAGTCCTATATGTCTTGTTCAGAATTCAGAAACTTGTTTCCAGCTCATGCCCCCTTGGTATATTTTAACTACGTATGCTACTACTAGTTCAGAGTAACTATATATAGCAATGTTGAGGATATCGTTTATCGTTAACTTCTCGGTCATGCCGAAATTAGTAATTTTTGGATGTATCGGACGATTTATCGGGCGATAAATTGATTAATCGGCTTATCGGTCACCTAGTGATAAGCGATAAATCGGTCGATAAATTGACATATCGGACGATTTTTTGAACAGTGATATATAGAGATGCCTTCTACCATCTTGACAACCGCAAGCTCACCACATAATAAGGAGACGGTGATCAGGTGTAGACCTCCTCAACCTTCCTGGATTTACGGGGCGGAGACACTGCTGCGAGGCCACTCTCAGAGTCCATCTTGTGAGTTGTTTGCCTGTTAAGTGATAAGCGAGCACAAGAGTCAGTGGAATGGAGTTGAATTTCCGGACCTGAAAGAAAGCTATGCGTATCAAGCACAAGAGGAAGCTGCAGATGCAAGCCCGCAAACAACTGTAGATGCAATATCACGAACAACTGAAGATGCAACAGCTGAAAGGAATGTACAAAGACCCCCTAGAAAGACTGGTGCACCAAAAATATCGAATAAAGAGAATGAGCCAAAGAGGCCGAAGAAAGGTGCCACACTGGAAGGAGCACTAGAGAGGTACATTGATGTCAAAATCAAACAAGTCGAAGAAGAAGCTGCTGTTTTGGCGAGGGAAAAGTAGTCGGTATAGGCAAATGATTATTCAATCAGGAGGTGCATCTCTGTCCTTACAACAACGACATTGACACCGGATGAAAAGGTAAAGGCATCCGAGGTGTTCTAGATTCTAGCTAACCGAGAGACATTTCTCAGTTTCAATGAGAGCGACCCAGAAATTGCTCTTCTTTGGCTGAGAGGAAAAATGGATAAACTTTAAAGGTATGCATAACCTTTATCTGAACTAACATTAATAAGTAATTGTTATGCCCTTGTCTTAATTTTCTGCACAAGTATATGAATGGATATAATGGTATATGAATGGATGTACTGGTATTCTGCACAAGTAATTGTTATGCTCTTTATCAGAACATCCCCATATTCATTGCTGATTTTAATTATATCCTAGAGGCAATCTATGTACTGGTATTTCATATAATAGCTTACATGCTATTATATATTGCTTCCTATAAGTATCACTTTCTAGTACTGGTTCTAGTAGAAGTTGGTTTATGTTATGTTTCATGTATTGTTTCCTCTAAGTGTCACTTTCTATTGGTGAGATAAGCTAGTTTCTACTTGTTTATATGAGCAAGAGTTTTATTTTCTTGGATATAAGATGTAAAGACATACTTTTTGGTTACATATCATGTCCACCTTTCACCATTTGGACCTAAGCTAGAACTTTCTTTGTGACCTTGTTGTTTCATAAAAAGACATGCAGATACATTTGTTTCACAAAAGGTAGAACATCTTATATTAGAGGGAGTACGTATCATATTATCTTTTGATATACTAGAACCGAAAAGGACTAGCTTAACAAAGTTGGACTGGCTGTCTTTATATTCTTTACTTTGAAATCTTCAGATATGAATATCATTATACTGATAACCATCACATAATGGAGGAAGTGCAGCTGCTGAAATATTTTTGGTCTTGAAGAAACTTGGGTCAGAATTTATGTTTATGCCTTGCTTCGATACCATCTATATTCCATTGCATAACGATTTAGATTCACATGTTAAGAACTGTTAGATTGTGAAGTATACGTTGCAGTGTGCAAGGCTATCAAAAAGAACGACTATATATGATGTAATTATTTATGTTTATCGTTGCATAATGGTCTGAAAAAGCTGTAAGGACTATCAAAGTTTTGGGATATATGTGGCAGTATTTGGGACTAGAAAAAAGATTGAATTTTTTGTTGTATCATGTACGGTTTAGATGTTCTCTTCCGTTGAGTTTGAAATTTAGACTATCCATGCGGTTTAAACGAACGGGTGCATTTTGGATTGATGAATTGCAGAGATTAAAATCTGACATGGATTGGGTGATGGTATAGGATTCATCCAATCCAAGCCTGGATTGGTTCCATGCATGGATCAAGTCCCACCAAAACGAACGGGCCCTAATCAATAAATGCGCCGCATTGCTGGAATTTAAAGAAAAACTAGTACTGTTTCTGGGACACATACACGTACACACATTTTTCGTGAAATCCCCTTCCTTCTCCACTAATTTCTCGGACAGCGCTAGGCGTTCCTCGGGGGATAATTTTCCCCGATCCCCTGGGTCTCTAGGCGCCACGTGTCCCTAAAACGAGGTCTAATCCAGTTTTTGCTACAAACGGACCGAATTTGCTACAACATTGCCCGCTTTTGCTACATGTAGCAAAAAACGGTTCGACCCAGGAAATAGAAAAATAGATTAGATCTCGCCGGAGATCTCGCCGGCGATCGCGTAGCAAAGAAAAACATGTTAATGTAGCAAATCTGACCTCGCCGGAGACTCGTCGGAAGCTTTCGCCGGTATACCTCACCGGAGATCGTGTAGCAAAAACACAAAACGTATATAGCAAAAACACAAAGCGTATATAGCAAAAAAATATCATATTGTAGCAAATCCGATCTCGTCGGACACCTCGCCAAAGCCATTGTAGCAAAATTCAAGACACACTTGTAGCACCGTCGTCGGCCGCACGTAGCAACCGCGACGCCGTAGGTAGCAACAGCGGTGGTAGTAGGTAGCAGCGCCGCTAACCCCATGTAGCAAACCTCGATGCCGTTGGTAGCACTGTCAGCGCCAGTAGGTAGCAGTGTCGTTAACCCCATGTAGCAAACCTCCATATCCTACGTAGCAACATCAGTTGTGTATGGAGGCTACGACGAGGTGCCAGCGACCGCGTGACGCTGAAGAGGAGAGGGACGGTGGAGCCAGCGACGCAGGGAAAAGGGCACACCGAGTCAACGGCGAGAAATTAGACGGCGGCCATGACGCTGTGGTGGACGGCCGTGCTGCGCACGATGGCTAGGGCCGCGTCGGCTGGGCGGACGATGGCTGCGCTGCGCATGATGGCTGGGCGGGCGGCGGACGGCTGGGCGGACGGCGGTTGCGCTGCGCACGACGGCTGGGTGGGCGGCGGTTGTGCGTATGGCGACGGCTTGGCAGAACGCGTTGCTGAGAGGAAAAAGAAAGAGTTAGGAGAGAAGATAAGATCGATGGGCCCATGTTGGCTGTTTCTCCCGCGACTCCGATCCGAGGGATAAAAGTCACGGGATCCGCCGGAGAAGTTCTATCGTTTTCCTAATTTCTCTCTAGAACAGAATTTTGCCCCCCGAGGTGATTTCCTTTTTTATTTTTTCCGAATGAGCTTCGTCACATCATTCCTCACTGAGCTTCCCCTGTCCTCCCGTCCCCTCACCACGGTTCCGGCAGCAGCCGCCTCCGCCTATCCCCTCTCAACGGAACCCCTCCTCCACCTCTCCACTGTCAAAGAAGCCCGGGCAGGAACGGAACGGCACGCCGGCGTTGCCCTCCGCTCGTCCAGATCCGGTGGGGGCTTGCTCCGGCCACGACAACGGCGGTGGTGCGGAGATGCCGCGGCCGGCGCGCCGCCCCTCCTCCGGCGTCGAGCTTCTCGGTTAGGTCGCATCGCCGCCTCGACCGAGCTGCAACTTCCAGGTTGTTTCATAGAGCCGATGTGGCAGCCTGACCAAATTGCCATCACCATGTTCTCCATCAATCCATCATTTTGCAAGGGGTAGGCTTTCCATGTCTCTAATGTTTCTTGCTTGATGCAACGAGCTGCTAGCTAAGGAGAATTCTGTTCCGAGGCTCCAACCTGATCGAGCATCCATCCTGTCCTCGGTTCAGTTGTCCCCATTCCGTTCCGTCCGCCCAAACCCAGCACTAGCAGTAACAATCGTCCAGTTTCTCTGCTAGGTCGCGCCGCCGCCTTGAGTTGACTGGCTGCCCACCTTCAGAGTGAGGAAGGGGACTAAGGTCGATCGGGATGGCAGTGGAAATGGTGAGTGCGACGATGGGGGCAATGAACCCGCTGCTCGGCAAGCTTACCGAGCTGCTCGGCGACGAGTACAAGAAGCTCACGGGTGTGAGGGAGCAGGCCTCGTTTCTCAGGGATGAGCTCAGCGCCATGAAAGCTCTCCTTCACAAGATGGAGCTTATGGACAAGCTTGATCCCTTGTCCAAGAACTGGAGGGACCATGTCAGGGAGATGTCCTATGATATGGAGAACTGCATCGATGACTTCATGCATAACATTGACCATGACCATGTAACGGCAGGCTTTATCAAGAAGATGGTTGAGTTCCTCATGACGTTGGGGAAGCGTCATAAGATCGCCAACCAGATCAAGGAGCTCAAGGATCTCGCGGTGGAGACAAATGCTCGGCGTAAGAGGTACAAGATTGATGATTGCATCAATTCGAGTCCTGGTGTTGTGGCCATAGATCCCCGGATGTCGGCGATCTACAAGGAGGCAGCAGCCCTCGTAGGTATGGATGGCCCGAGAGAAGAGCTTCTCAGTTTGCTGATGGATTCCCAGAAGAAACTCAAAGTGGTTTCTGTTGTGGGGTTTGGTGGTTTGGGTAAAACTACACTTGCCAAACAAGTATATGATAAGATTGGAGGGAAATACAATTGTAAGGCATTTGTCTCGGTCTCCCAAAGACCTGATGTGAAAAGCTTTCTCATTGGCCTACAACACAAGCTTGGGATGGGAGAGTCTTCTCATGCTCACGAGGTGCAAGACAGCATTGACCGTCTCAGAGAATACCTCAAACATAAGAGGTATTTCTTTCTCCTAATACTCCTCATATACTTGCATCCAGTTCTCAATAATTTATTATTTGATCAAGCACATCTAAATCATGATGTTGAGAATTTTGGGGGCCAACACAAAACCTTTTTGAGGCGTTTCGGCTATGGAAAGGTTCTAGCATGTAAAGACTAATATTGGATCAAAGTTGTAGGATAAGTGTAAAATCTTCCCCATGTATCTTTTATAGTACTACATTGTAGTTTAGTATATACAGAGAGAAAGATTTGGTATTTTGTATTTTGTGGCTAAGAGTAGAATTAGTCATTCTGCACTCTAGAAACCTGAACGAAGGCGTAGTCATGCGCGGCTGAAACATCCACCGTATGCACCTAAGGAAAATTATTGTAGCTTGTGTCTTGGACTTAACTGTAACAAGGATTTTACGGTTAGCTGAGAGGATTTTACCCCTGGCATTTTTGCTGTCATAATTTTCCCTCAACATTTAAGGTATACTGGGAGGATTTTACCATTGACAGTTTTGCTATCATAATTTTCCTCAACAACTAAAGAGGATTTTACAACTAGGCCAGCATAAGGTGGCAAGTATAACTAGAGTCTGGCCTTACGAAAGTTAAATACTTTTTACACTTGGAATTTACTATCAATTTTTTTTATCTTCTAGTAGTTCATAATCAGTCATAATCAGTTCTGGTAGAGTAAGTGACAGTAAAATTGTGTTCACAGTGTGGTAAAATGTTGGTGAAAAGATATGTAAAATCCATAGAATATGTAGTAATTATTAGTCACACCCAAATAGGATTTAGTAAAAATCACAACAGTAATTCCTATCAACATGCAACATGATCCAAGCGGAGAGTAGAATAGCTATTCTCTTGCAGCGCTATTCTTCCATATATTAAATAAACGTAATAAGAATTAATCACCTCCGAGTGGCGAGCATATAAACCGTTATAAATATGAACGACAAACTTAAGGACTAAACCTGAGCTTTTCTTTTATTTAAATTTTTGTTACTTTTCTCTTAAGTTTTGAAAGATTGTGTCAACATCTTTTATTATGTTCTATTTCCTTCATTTTAGTATTAATGCTTTTATCTCTACCTTATAGTCATATACTGATATAATGTATGAGCAAATATTGCAATAGGTACTTCATTTTAGTTGATGACTTGTGGGATCAATCAGCATGGAATATTATAAGTTGTGCCTTTCCAGAAAATAGTAATGGAAGTAAAGTGTTAGTAACCACACGATTGGACGATGTAGCTGTCATAGCGTGTCATAATGACCGTGCCAGCATTTACAGAATGAAGCACCTCAAAGAGCAAGACTCGAGAAGATTATTTTTTAATAGAGTATTTGGGTTCAAGAATGTCTGTCCACCACAGTTTAAAGAAATGTCAGCTGAAATTCTCAAGAAATGTGGTGGATTGCCACTTGCAATTATCACCATAGCTAGCCTGCTAGCTACCCTTGAAGCAAGATCCCCGAATGAATGGGACATCATAAAGAATTCTTTTGGTGCCAAGTTTGCCAGAGATCCCACTTTGGAAGAGATGAGGGGTATACTAAACCTTAGCTACATGCATCTTCCTGTTCATCTCCGGCCATGTTTATTGTACCTTGGCATGTATCCAGAAGATGTTCAGATCGACAGGGATGACTTGGTTAGGCAATGGGTAGCTGAAGGCTTAGTTTGTAGTTCGCGCGGAGTAGATTTGGATGATATTGGGAAAAGTTATTTCAATCAGCTTATCAATAGAAGTCTGATTCAGCCCGAAAGAACATATTATGGGGAGGTGTTTTCTTGCAGAGTGCATGATATGATTCTTGATTTGATCCTAAGCAAGAGTGTAGAAGATAATTTTATCAGTGTAGCGGATAACTATGAAGACATGGCAAGATTGCACAGTTGCGATTACAAGGTTCGTCGATTATCCCTCAAATCAAGTGCGTGTGGTGCAACATCAGAGACCCTTACTACCAGCATGTCACAAGTTAGATCATATGCACGGTTTGGAGCGTCCAAGTACACACCTCCTCTTTCACTGTTTAAGTATCTACGAATCATTTACTTTAAGTTTCCAGATGGAATGGACACGACAGTTGAACTCACTGCAATTGGTCATTTGTTTCTACTGAGATATTTGAAGGTTTTAGCAGGACCAGTCATGCTCCCTGCAGAAATTAAAGGGCTTGTGCATTTGGAAACTCTGGAATTAGTTTGTCGGTCCACACAGAGCTTTCCATCAGATATAAGTCGCTTGACCAACCTCATTCATCTGATACTTCCAGAAGGTACAGTGCTGCCTGCAGGGATCCAGAACATGAAGTCAGTCCGCACATTGCATTGTTCGGGCATCTCAGAGAGTTCACTGGAGGATATCAAAGGCCTTAGCGAGCTGACAAATCTGAAGGAATTGCAGCTTGGTGCGCCTTACGCTGAGTGTTTGGCTGTTGAATGTGTTGATGCATTGGTCTCCTCCATTGGAATGCTCCGAGACCTAAGGCACCTGACCCTCGGTCTGAGGAATGAATCCTCAGACAGCCAGCTGGGTTCATTACCTGATCCTCCTCTCCGTCTCGAGGTACTCAATCTGGAATCATGGACATGCAAAGTAGTTCCAAAATGGATCGGTGGGTTATGCTGCCTCCGGATGCTCCGTCTGCGCGTCTTGCATCTGTCAAGTGACGAGATCCGTGTTATTGGAGAGCTTCCCTCCCTCGTCTCTGCCAGCTTCTACGGGCTGGATGTCTCCCGAGACAAGGTCGTCGTCAGCACTGGGTTATTCCCGGTTCTGGAGGACGTTGTGTTCCGGTCTTACGAAGATACCACTACGTGGCTGAGCTTTGAGGCAGGAGCGATGCCCAAGCTACAAGAGCTCTCGCTGGGATTCGGCTGGAAACAGTGGAGGGGTGCTGCACCAGTCGGCATGGAGTGCCTGCCCTGCCTCCAGGATATCCAAGTGTGGCTATGCCACACCAGCGCCAAGTCAACCAAAAATCGGGAAGATGTACGCGCTGATGTCAAGTCTGCCTTCAAAACCGCCCTACGGCTGCACCCAAGACATCCCTCTGTTACAGTTGAGTAGCCATGCATTCCATTAATCGCCTCGCCTATTTCCTTATGTTCTAGTTTTTTAAGTAGTCATGCATTCGACCTTGCTGTTTTAGAAGCACAAGGGTGGAAACGCATGATCGGGTCTATATTACACCATGATTCCAGATTTAGGGTCGGTTGATTCTCTTGTAGTTATCTTTGATTCGATTTTGGATTTACATAAATGGTTTTGTCTCCAGTTTATTTACAGATACTTTAATTCATAGAATGATTCGAGCTTGCAAGTGGTAAAACTGCATGATCCAGCTTATATTCTGAATTCAGGATCATTTAATCCCATTCTAGTTGTATTTAACACTCTGGATAATGTAACTTTCCTGCTGGACAGATGGTTTCGAAATCGATCATAAGTATGTCATCTAGAGCTAGCACAACAGCCCAGATTCCATGCTTTTTTTTTCTGTTAATGTAATTTCAGTGTAGATTAGAAATGACATTGCATTTAGCATCGCATATTAAACCGACATCATTCAGATACATGGGACCTCTGATTGCTTGTTTTGAAATGTACATACTTAAACTTACAGAGCGGGAAAGCATAGAGAAGATAGTCGATGGGGCATCGTTAACTTAGCCTACATTTTAGTTGGCAGTACACCAAGCATAGCCTACTAGCTCACACACATAGTTCACTACCTTAGCCTTTGCATCCCATTAGCGAGTTTCTTGGTGGCACGTTCGCCTACTGCATCAGTTTAAGGTAAATGCAATGGAACCAGTGCCGGTAAATCCCAGTTCCAAAAATACTCCATATGATTGGTTCATCCATGATATGGAAAAAATATACTAGTAAGTATATATGCTCAATATGGAACCTGCAATCTGACCAAATGAAGGAGCAACCAGCACTACAAGCCAAGGGAAATGCAGGAGCAACAGATCAATGAAGACAAGGGAGCATGATCAGGGATCAGCGCCTCGTCGTCTCCCCACGTGGACGGCGTCTGACTCACCGTTATCCTTGCCATGGCGCTGTCGACCGTCGACGTTTTCTATCTGCTCCAGTGAATCATTTGTTTTCATCGTATCATATCCTGTGATTAATTCTTTGGATAAACATATACTACTGCTCATCTTTTTTTGTTGACGTGTACTGCTCATCTTTGTTGATCATCAGCTGTGGCTGCCATTTCACTGAACAAGTATACCATTACTCGTTTTCACTGAACAAGTACATGGAAGACAGGTATTGATGTATTTTGTGGTGAAAATTGAATTTATATACTGGGCCTGCATAGTTGTTTTGTGAGGTGATTATCAAAATCTAAAGATATCATTAGCTTGGCATTTTCTTTTGGTGTAAAATACTACTGTGCAATACTGCTAAATTGTTGTTCTTGTGGATCCTTTTAGCATGAAAGTACTACAGTATATACCAATGTAAATAAGGGACTGGAGCAGAATTCGTGGATGATTACAACAGAACGCATGGCATAACTGGTACACAGAGCTCACATACATAGTTCAAAAACTTTTATTGCATTAAGTTCATTAACGAAACCATCATATCACAACGTTCAGTAGTCTGGAAAGTAAAAGACAGAACAGATATACCGAGCGCCAAACCAGCACGCCGACATAAATTACAAACGACACCACAGCCAGCAATTACAAAATCCCAGCAAGACAAAATAGTTACATGGGAGCAGTAGTCAGCCATTGTTGTGACTTGTTCGTTACCATGTTCAGGATGGCACCCTGCAATATGAGGAAGAATGGATGGAAGGCAGAATTACGCCAAAACAACGAAAAAAATCACAAGAACATGTGCAGGGAGTGATGTTCATTGTTCAGGAGTGCGTTGGCGTAGACAATCAGACATGGATTACTCATGAAGTTGTTCAGTGCTGCCATTTCCTGAGCATACCCTTTTCCAAAAAAAAAAAAATCCTGAGCATACAAGGGCTGAGTGTTTCATGTTTTACCAGATCAAGGTTTTTGCATCATATTCTATTTGCTCAAGGATTCAGGACAGATCCAGAGGACAAATTGCCAATCAAATGGGCAGCCCTGTTTGTGCCAAGTCTTAACAAAAACAACATCAGAAATAAGATTCCTACTAATCGGCAGCACATTTGGACGATGCTCAAGGCTTTTTATGCACAGCTTGACAAGGTCCCAAATGATGGTTACTGTGTATGCTGGTCCTACTTCGGGTCGTTAGTCATTTCTAATTCAGACTATACTGAATTTCACATTGAGAGAAACAACATCACATTTATCATGGAATATAGAAGTGGCATCAATCGAATATACTGAATTTTTGGTTGCAGGCTTTGAAGTGTACAGAATAAATTCTAAAATGGTAAATAATAGAGATAAGGAAGGCAATACATGGAGCACACAGTATAAAAAAACAACAATTTCAATAGCTTTCAGGAGTATTACCAGCGGGCAACTTGCTGGCCATGTTGCAGAGCTGCAGCAAACTTTCATGACAAAAACTTCACTGCCGCGACTCAAATTACTCCTCGCCCATCAGAACAAAACCATCGAACATGCCCATCAGAATAAAATCTTGGATGATTACAGTAGAACGCTTGGGTCATCAGTACATAGCTCCCAACTCAAGTAATCTGAAGTTCAAAAGAATTCGTCCTTACTTCTCAAACGGAGATAAGATGGCAATTAATACATGCACCTATGAGCAGGTAACAATCTCAGTTTCAATTTGGATTTGGCCACTTACAGGTCCAACACACAGTTGAGATATCCTAAGACTTCATATAGTATTTGAAGTGAGGCAAATATCTACAGCGGCCATTGTCCTACAAAACTCAGGACAGTGCATCTTAGGCATTACATGATGATAATATATCTCTTGTAGGATTTGGGGGAAATTTTCTGGATGTGCTTGGCTCCTTGGACCTCCACACCCTCTTATATATAGCTTAGCTTAGTATTACATCTCCACTCATACACTAGAATAGTCTAGAATCTAATAGGACATACTACTAATCTACTAACACTCCCTAAGATACTCTAGACTCTACCAGAGTAGCACTACTACACTAACTCAGACTCCAACACTCACTGGAATACTCTAGACTCTCAAAGGACAATACTACTATGCTAACCTAGACTCCAACACTCCCCCTCAAGATGAGCATGGGTCAGTCACCATGACCATCTTGCTACAACTCCATGACACTTACTAGGACCACTACACCTCTAGCTTGCAAGCATAAAAATCTACATGAGAGCGTTTTACTCTAGCTCTTGCTCTAGTGGTCGTCAAGCAACCAATCAACTCCGACCATCCAGCTCCGCTCATGGGAGCCATCACCATCACCGGACACCTACTCTGCATCAAGCTAGCCTCCTCCCATCCTTCTTGTGTTGGTCCACCGTTGCCTCTCCAACCATGCACCTTCTCACACCGGTGCGTACAACGGTGGCACCACACGCCTTCCCTCATCAGCTTGAGCATCATCATTGTCTCTTCATTAACTTTGGTTCCCACAGAACCACGGCTGCCTCACCTCAACAACAGCTCCTACAGAGCCACAACCACCTCACCGTAAACATCACCATGCACAAACTTTGCATCAAGCTGGCCACCTCCAATCCTTCTCGTGTTGGTCCACCGTTGCCTCTCCAACCATGCGCCTTCTCACACCGGTGCCTACAATGGCGGCACCACACGCCTTCCATCATTAGCTTGAGCATCGTCATTGCCTCTTCATCAACTCAGGTTCCCGCAGACCACAGCTGCCTCACCTCAACAACAACTCCTAGAGAGCCACAACCGCCTCACCATCAACATCACCATGCACAAACTTTGCATCAAGCTAGCCACCTCCAATCCTTCTCGCGTTGGTCCACTGGTGCCTCTCCAACCATACGCCTTCTCACATCGGCGCCTACAACGGCGGCACCACACGCCTTCCCTCATCATCTTGAGCATCGGCATTGCCTCTTCATCACTCGCTCACTGGCTCCCACGGCCGCTAACCTCAACAACCGCTCCTCTGAGCCACAACTGCCTCGCACTCGGTCACTATCTCTGATTCCACTCTCCTCGACCTCCACATGACTTCCACCTATCCAACGCGGTGACAACCTTGACCTCTACCACCTCTCCATCAACCCTCCGTCCATCTTGCCTCAACCATCTTTGCCTCGGTCACCACATCCTCTACCTCTCTCTCGGATCCATTCCATTCTCTCCTCTTCTCCTAGCACCAAGCTCATTCACTTTGCTCCTCACAACGCCCAAATCAACTCCAGCCTACTCCTTCCGGACTCCTCTTCAGCTCCGCTTCATACCTCAGGCGTCCTTGCAGCTCGCCTCTTCCGAGCCAAGAAACGACCAAACTGGAGAGCTCATCCATTGTCTCCTTCCACGACCCGGCACCACGGCTCCAGCCATCACCATCACCTCTGCATCTGCCCATCTCCAACCAGATCAGAGGTCCTCCTCCACCTCCAGTTTCTCTTGGTCTCCAAATCCAGCTAACTTATTTTCCTCCTATCAACATCTCAATTGCACCATTCTAACTAGCTCACTAAGCAACCTCCGTACAGAGCAGCAACCAAGCCTCACACAACACATCGTGCAACATAAGGTGGTTCTTGCTGTGAGGCAACAGGATGCGACCTCCGCCGCTTAGGTGACTACAATGTGCGTGGTGTTGTTGACAACAAGAGTCGGGATGGGTGTTGCAGTGGTGGAATGGTGGTAGCTAGGTTTAGGAGGAGGAGCCTAGATCTGATACCATGTAGGATTTGGGGGAAATTTTCTGGATGTGCTTGGCTCCTTGGACCTCCACACCCTCTTATATATAGCTTAGCTTAGTATTACATCTCCACTCATACACTAGAATAGTCTAGAATCTAATAGGACATACTACTAATCTATTAACACTCCCTAAGATACTCTAGACTCTACCAGAGTAGCACTACTACACTAACTCAGACTCCAACACTCACTGGAATACTCTAGACTCTCAAAGGACAATACTACTATGCTAACCTAGACTCCAACATCTCTCATAAGGAACAAGATGATAATACCAAATCATAGGTATCCTGTTAGATATTGGATGTGGATACTATTTTCTTCTTCATCATGTGGATACTCATTAAATCATTGTGATTGGAACTAGAAACTATATAGGCATAAACTGTAATACAATGTTGACTATATCAGTGCGAGGTATTGGTTTCTGAAAGGGCTCACCCCATATAGCAAACCATACAGAGGGAATCTGGGAGACTCTCTGCACTAAAAGGAAACCCCAAAAGAATATGCAACCAAATCAAGCGAAGGATGAAAACTCATGAGCATCTGAACAGTAAGCCCAACTAATATGCACCCCATGCTTTGTCCATATCAGGGGTAAGAGAGATAGTGCCAATTATTTTTGTGTTCAGACAGACTACTTATGGTGCAATTCTACAAAGAACTGAATGCCACTACTGTTTTAACATAACCATCCATTCCACCATATCAAATAATCCACAGACTGTACAAAATACTCATGGACATCTCAACAGTTAGCCCAACTAATTTACTCCCCATGTTTTGTGTTCAGGGGTAAGAAAGGATAGAGCCAAACCACATTTATGTTCAGTCAGAATACTTACAAAGAACTGAATGTCGCTATTATTTTAACTTAACCATTCCACCATACCAAATAATCAACAAACATTACCAGAAGCTCATCCAGGAGCCAATGTAACACAGACAGAGATAAAAATTACCAATTGGTATGGAGCAATTAATGGACTTCACAATGTAAGTACAAGGATCACATAAATATGTGATCAGCAAGCAATTCCAGAAGAAAAACTAATTAGCAGTACTTGATAGTACTATCTTATGCAAAATAAAGTGCCAAGTTGTAAATCAGATCATCGTATATCGAGAATCATCCCAGAAGACATCAATACCTGTAGTGATCTTGCCTAAGGAAAACAATTCTGTGGGCCTAGTACATAAATTCGATTTTGTGTTTCTAAGAACAGTAGTCAGTGCAAAGTAAACCTGAGAACGCACAAATCAACACATATGTGCGAAAATGCTTCTTAAACCTACAGTTTCACAGTGGCAAGCTTTGCTGCCAGAACAAATGTTTTGTAAAGAGACACAGTTTCACCTATGCAAGCACTGAAGAGTGGACAGATATGAAAAAGGAACTTTTGCCTTGGTTTCACCTATGCAGTAGCCATTTCTCCCTATTTTTTCTCTTTTATGTTCACACAACAAATGTAAGTTCATCATTCTTTGGACTTGCTTCTTATGAATGGCATCTCCATTGGTTTAATTCAAACAATTAATGACTGAAACGATAGGAGTACATTTCTAAATCATGCTTTAGATCCAGATTGGTAACCGTTTCAATTTGATTATTCCAAACTAAAAGTAAGGTCAACTATGGTATATAGGAACAAAGATTATAAATCCTTAAGAGAACATGTTGAGGAAATCAGAAGGCAAAAAAAAGTCGACGCCCATTAGAAATTTATTTCTAAGCAGAATCCAAATATTAAGCATTGAACTGCATATTTATAGTACTATTATATGATATGGTACCTACAAGACAATGAAATCAAAATGGAACATGCTACATATACCTTGGCATGAAAGCAGATCATACTGATATTTTTAGTACAACACGACAGCAAAAAAAATTCCTTTCTGGTTTTCCAGGTACCGTTTTCATCAGAAAACTGACGCACCCACACATTCAATTTCATGATCTTAAACGAAGTTTGAAACACAAATATATCCATAGGCTTCTCATTTCCAGAGATACTCTCTAAAGAATGACAGCATCAACATATTGGGGTTCATGAATCAAATTATCAGTTTGATAGGGAGTTAGAAATGATCAAACTGGCATGTAACATGCATACTAAAGAATACAACTAGCACCCGGTTAGGCAAAGAACACCAGAACAGAGTTACCAGCTTACTGCACAGAGTGAAACTTTGTCATGCCACATTCACTACCAATCTCCATAGCCTAGTTCTTGGTTCATGTAAATATGAATCTAGTCGGTAGTTCCCCTCTGCAAGCGGTTTCATAGTCTTCAGCGAGGTGTGGTGCGGCTTCCTTGTGGGGGCATATGAACTTCTTCAGGAATACTTCCTTGCTCGGCAAGATTGTACTATAGTAGTCCCGGTTCTGATCTAGCAATCCATTAGCCTGAAGAAACTTGAGAACGTGGTACCGGGGCCAGAGCCGGCCATCCATGCTATAAGTGAGCAGTGCCGATCGACGAGCAATGTACGCCGGTTCCAGCCCCACCTCGGAGATCAGGAACTCGGACATACGCAGCAGCGTGTCTTCGGACCTCCTCAGCAGAATCGGAGCTTTGGACAAAGCGAACTTCACTTCGGCATCCGACCACCTGAATGTCTTCTTCAAGAAGTCCACTTTGGCGACCATCTTCTCCTCGGCAAAGAATGTGACAGCCTTCAGTGCTTGCCTGAACATCCCAGAGCGGCGGGGCACACCTAGACCTTCGGCGCATCTCACCATTGCCCGGATGCGTTCCGGTTTGGTGGAGAGCATCATCGGCTCAGAGATGCACATCTTGGCAACATCGCAAGAATCTAGCACGCACTCCCGTAGTAACGCGATGTTGGGCTTGACCTTCCGCTCGAGGTCAAAGCTGAGGATGTAGGAGTTGCGCTTGACCGACCGGAAGAAATTCTCTGTGGAGCCGAAGAAGAGCAGGTAGAAGTGCACCCTGGAGACGACGGATCTGAGGCGAAAGTGCATGCCGACGATGGAGATGAGGCGCGCGATGTCAGGACCTGACAAGCCGAGGCCGGTGAGCCCGAGGAATCTAGGGGCCAGCGTCCTCTCCACGCCGGAGCAGAGTAGCTTCGGATACTTGGCGACGGTGGCGGCGACGTCGGCGCTGGAGAAGCCGTGGCCGGCGAGGAAGGCGAGCACGGCATCGGGCTTGGAGGAGGACTTGAGGTGGGAGAGCTGCCTGGAGGCCTTGATGGCTTGAGGTCGGGTGAGGCCGCAGGTGTCGACGAGGTAGTCCTCGGCGGCGAATCCGGGCTTCGGGGAAACGGGACGCGCGTTGGTGGAGAGGAGGCGGTGGTGATGGGAGACGAGGGAGGTGGAGGGAGGAGGGAGGAGCTGGGAAACGAGGCAGCTACGCAGACGGAGCATGGCTCTGAGGCGGCGGCGGCGGCGGCGCCAGAGAGATTTCCGACGATGGTAGCACAGCACAGACCATCGAATGTTTACCAAGCTGGGCCGGAATTAGGTGCTTGCAACGATGGGATAGTTTCATCTCAAAATAACAAAAACGATGGGCTAGTTTCTTGCTGGCCCGAATCTGGGAATCTTGATGGCCATGAAGTTTTGATTACGCTGGGAATTTTAGAGAGCGAAAAAAATCACAGGTGAACTTCCCACAAAAAAAATAAAAAATTACCCGTGAACAACAAAACGATATCTCCTACTCCCTCCGTTTTAAAATATGAGATATTTTAGTTTTGTAAAATAAATGTATTTAGACTTATTTTAACACGTAGGTTTACTCTAAACCCGAGTGAACCTACCTACTAAAACAAGTCTAGATTTTTTTTTTACAAACTTAAAACGTCTTATATTTTAAAACAGATGGAGTATATGCTAAAAATAGGACATTTTCATGCCTAAAATTATTTCCTATACCTACTACCTCCGTTCCAATTAATAAGACTTATATTTTTTCCAAGAGTCAAATTATGTAAAGTTTAATCAGGCTTTTACAAAAAATCATTGATATGTACAATCCAAAATTAACACCTTTGATACATCAATAAGTATATTTTATATGATATCATAGTTATTGATTTTTTAAAGTTTGGTCAAACTTTACTTAGTTTGACTTTAAAAAATAAACCTTATTCATTAGAACAGAGAGAGTAAATAAATACATGCCTTATTCGCCTTTTGAGTCGAAACCGTTCCCTACTCCCAACCTAGGCGACATGGGGGGCAATGCTGCTATCAGCTACTGAGCCTCTCCCTCGTTCCCTCTTCTTCACCGCTTCTAGAGGACCCACAAGCGAAGCCCCATCGATGACTTTTTTCTCGGTCGTCGGCGGCGTGTGGACGAGACGGCTAGGCGGCGAGGTGTTGTGGAGTCCTGGAGGGAGTACAGATCAATGTCGATGGAGGAGACGCGGCCTCCCATTGCAAAGGCGCCCCTACTGCTGCGGGATCCGTGGGGCCCATGGAATAGTGGGTGTCGTTGGATCCGCCTGATGTAGGTAAGGCTGGGCCTTGGGAGGGTTGGTAGGTCGACGGAATGGAGGCAAGAGTTCGGGAGGTACCATGGCATGCCATCGTCCTTTGGGTCTCGTTTTGATTTTTACTTATCTTACTCTTATAAGTAATATTACTCACTAAAAACATCAATACCATGAAACACCAACAAATTCATAAAATTTAGGTGTATTCGCAATCAATGAAGTTAACTAAAAACAGAACCAAGGGCGCGATTGGTCGCTTGCACCTTTTTTGCGGCTCTCGGTGGCATCCCCAGTGAGGCATGGCCACAATATACGACCTCTGGGTCATGTTATCCACTTCGTTTGGTACCTCACATCGCATCTCTAGGACAATTTTCTACATGGTGTTTTCTTACCTCCATGCTAGCAATAATTGCTCTGGCGATGCAAGGTTGCATATTTGGTTTCATGCGGCCTATGTTTGTTCTCACATGTTCTATCTAGGGGTGACCTTAACATACTTCACCACCATCACACACAACGACTAGGTAATGAAATAACATCTCATCACTTCAAACATAACTACTAGGGTACCTAATTCAATCTAGTCCTTAGCTACTATGAATGACAGTTCATCATTACGGCCCTAACTAAAAACCGAATAGATCATTACGATCTGATGGTTTTATCAACGGAATAAAAGGGAAGTTCAACCTTCTTTTTCTTTTTTCCTTGTTCACTAGTCTCCCTTTTTCTTCTTCTTCTTCTTCTTCTTCTTCTTCTTCTTCTTCTTCTTCTTCTTATTATTATTATTATTATTATTATTATTATTCCTTCTTTTGTCTTCTTCTTCCTTCTTGTCCTTCTTCATGTTGAGATCCTCGCATTACCTCTATTATTCCACATTGCCTGCCCCAAGTGCATCCTCTTGTTTTTCCAAACTTTGGTGTGTCCTTGTTCGACACCATGGCCAGTCTCAATGTCGTTAGTATTTACACTTGCCTCATAAAGTACGTATAATATCATCAAGACCCCACCCTAAGATCCAGTTGTGGAGAATGCAGCATGCAAATACAAAGTTAACTCAGGTGGCAAAAGGATGAAATGGCTTCTGATCAAGGATCTTGAATCTATTATTTAGAGAAGTAAATGCCCTCTCTATGGTGACTCAAAGGTTAGAGTGTATGAGATCAAATAATTACATGGTATTATGTGGTTTGTTCATTGTAGACAATTCATTTAGATGGTTCCTGATTTTCATGAATGGTGGAAGAATGAAGTGACTCGACCCGGTAGGGGTCTAAGTCTTTGTGCTTTACAGTGCTAGTCCATGGATCGACTCGCTAGCACACACAGTTCAGGATGTAATATCACGAAACAAAGGTCATATTTCTAGTATATCTAATGATCCAGAACTTTACATAATCACATACAAATGGGATAGCATAAGGGCTAACTCCTCAATACAAAGATCAACATCGGAATACTAATATCTACAAAGAGCTCCATCAAGAGTCAAAGGCGAAAACATGCTAAGCATAGACTTATAACCCTAACATCGTACCTCACTCATCTTTAGGGAAACCCGTAACATGAAAGTTTGCAGCCACAAATGGTCAATACCTTGAATGCATTGGCAAATTCACCTAGTTTTTGGAATATAAATATCAACCTATAAGTACATGCATATCTAGCTAGGTGGAGTTTTGGATGAATTTTCCTAAAGCGATGGTTTTATCCTATCATTTTGAATTACAAATCTTTCTTTTAAAACAAAATTATACCATTGATTGATATCCATGAACAAAAACCTTTTATTTTGAAAATGGTAACACTGCTTGACAGCAGTGAACCGAGGTACCATTGGTTGATAGCAATGAACCCAAAACTTTTGTTTTCAAAAGGGTACCACTAGTTGATAGCAGTGAACCGGGTTACCATTGGTTGATAGCAATGAACCCTCTACCCTTGTTCACCCACAAAATTTTAATTTAAGAAAATTGGAATGATGAGATTTCTTGAACTGCTTCAAGTCTAGTCGCTCAATGTCGTCCGTAACTAGAGACATGGCTAAGTACTTATATTTTACACTCTTGAGAGGTTTGTACACTTTATCCACAATTCCCACTCAACCCCCGCACACAAATACCACCCAGATGTAGCACGACCGGGATAAAACCGAGATGAGACCTTTCAGAAGTAGTCCCTCAACCACGACAGACTCGTTACACCTACAAAATTTTACCATCCTCTATCACGCCGGGTTGAGTTGTCACAACTTAGTTAGTCAAGACAGAGCCCATTTGACAAGTGGTTGTACATGGAAGCTCATAGACAAGAACGCCACCAAATCTCTTTAAGCTTGGGTGCTTTCCGCGGGTGAAAAAAAGTCAGGGGCAAGCCATTGATAGAGCTCCATAAAATGTCATTCGTCGACAGGGAGTGATACGTCCAATTTGCATCACCATTCTATATCATAATTTACCTCTATTCATTGATATTTGTCTTATTATGAGGTATTACTTATGGTTTTTCATCTGTTTATGCATGTTGGATGATTCTTGGAGGATGGATCACGAGTCCGGATTACGATGGAAAACAAGGCGTTTCGGTGCAATTTTGCGAAGATCAGAAAAATACCAGAAAAATATGGAAACATATTATTTTACCTAAGGACGAAGGAAGCCATAAGGAGGAGCGAAGGGGGGTCGCAGGGGGCCCACACCCCCTAGGCGCGGGCCCACCTGAGGCCGCGCCTAGGGCAGGTGTGGCCCACCTGCCCGGCCTCCGACTCTCCCCCTTCGCCTATAACTTCCCTTTGGAACCCTAAGCCTCAGGGAGCGACCATAGATAGATTTCTACCGCCTCTGGGGGCGGAAAACACCGAGAGAGAAAGATCTCTCCGGCAGATAGATTTCTGCCGGGGGAATTCCTTCCCAGAGAGGGGAGACCGTCGCCATCAACACCATCATGAAGCTAGGCTTCATCGGGATCAGCATCATCATCATCCACACCAATATATCCACCAGCACCATCATCACCACTCCGTCTCGCTATAACTATTGTAGTTGATGCTTGTAAGTGGAACCATTGGATTATTGTTTATGTTCAGATTGTTATCCATTACCATATCATCTTTGATCTTGATAAATATAATGTCTTGTGAGTAGTTTGTTGTGTTCTTGAGGACATGGGAGAAGTCATGTTGTTAGTAGTGAATCTGTGGTGAGTTATTATTCAATGGTTTAGTATTTAAGTTGTGGTGGTATTCTTCTAGTGGTGTCATGTGAACGTCGACTACATGACACTTCACCATTTATGGGCCTAGGGGAATGCATTGTGTATTTGGCTACTAATCGCGGGGTTGCCGGAGTGATGTAAACTGAACCCCGTTAGGACACCTTTGCACAAGGGAGTGTAGGATCTCAGAGTTTAAGGCTGTGGTTAGATTTATATCTTAATTACTTTCCTGTAGTTACGGATGTTTGTAGGGGGTTTAATCACAAGTATGTATTAGTCCTAGGAAGGGCGGTATGTTAGCACAGGTTCATCCACACAACACTTACAAACACCAAAGAAGAGTATTCAGCTATTTGCAGCGAAAGCACTTGACAGAATTCCCATGTGTCCTCGAGAACGTTTGGTACTTATAAGTATTTCCACCGGCTTGTCCTTTGCTGAGAAAGGATTGGGCCACTTGCTCTGTTTGTTCGTTACCTTTGTTACTTGCTCTTTGTTTTATTTCCTTGTTAGAAAACCACTAAAAATCCGTTTGCTAAGTATTCACAGGGATTTCCTGCTCCATACCACTGTTCAGCACCTTCTGCTCCTCGTTGGGATCGACACTCATATTTATCGAAAGTACTACGATACACCCCCTATACTTGTGGGTCATCAAGACTATTTTCTGGTGCCGTTGCCGGGGAGTGAAGCGTTATTGAAGAGTGGAACTGGTAAGGGAAACTTTTACTGTGAGTATTTCCCTTGTTACTGCTTGTTACTTTGTTTCCAATATGGATAACCCACTTGGTTTTCTATTTGGGAAAACTACTACCACTGCTAGGGTAGTATATGAACCACCTCCTGTTGAGATAGATCCTTTTAAGATACCTACAAGTATTGTTGACCGTGTTATGGATAATTATTATTTTGGGGATGGAACTGTCCATCCCGGTGATCACTTGCTTTTTATCCATGAATTATGCGGGCTGTTTAAGTGTCTTGAGTATCACAACCGAATTGAAGAAGAAGCTACTCTCCATATCCTTGAAAGGGAGAGCCGAAGAATGGTATAAGCTGCTGAAGAATGGAGAATCCATGGAATGGGAGATGTCATCTCTCTTTTACTCTAAATTTTATCCCACCAGTGAAATTCATAAAGATAGAAATCTTATATATAACTTTTGGCCTCTTGATGGCGAAAGTATAGCTCAAGCTTAGGGGAGATTGAAGTTACTAATGCTTAAATGTCCTATTTATGAACTCCCTAACAATATTATTCTCAATAACTTTTATGCTAGGCTTTCTCTTCATGATAAAGATTTACCAGATGCTTCTTGTGTTGGATCATTCACATGTATGAAGGAAGAAGCTAAATGAGATATCTTATACCGTATTCAAGATAACACTAAAGCTTGGGAGAATAACAAAGGAAGAAAGTCAAGTATAAACTATGATTATGAATGCATTAAATCTTTTATAGGAACCGATGACTTTCGTGATATTAGTAATGAGTTTGGTCTTGATTCCCAAAGTATTGCCAACTGTTTTAATGCCTTTGCCTCTTACATAGAAATTCCCAAGAAGAAGTGGAATAAGTACCATGCCCCTTATAAAGAGGTTGTTAATCATGTTCCTATTAGAAGTACTCAAGTTTGTACTAGTAATCATATTGTGCCTAAGCTTCATGTTGAGAAAATGCCTTTCCCAACTAAGGTACAGGAGTATTCTATGATTATTAATGCAAATAATAAAGGTACAAAGAAAACTGTGGAGCCAGGTAAGCAATTGAGTGATGAACCTGTGGTAGCTATTGTGAAAGACACTATCACTAGAAATATAGAGGATGAGCATATTATCTTCTGTGAAGACGCTTCTAATATTTGTAGGGTTCGCAGCATAGAAAACAAAAAATTTCCTACGATGTGAACTATGTACCAAGATCTATCTACTAGGTACAAACAACGGGCGGATGTATATCCGTAGAGAACATACCCTTGAAGACCGACAAAGCTTAACGAGTTCGACTCGTGGTTGATGTAGACGATCTCTTACCGATCTCAAGATCGAGAGGAAGTCCTAGCGCCGCAAATCAGCAGCGCATCCGTGCTCGCACACACGTTCGAGGCACCGAGCAACCTCCGCCTCCTCGCTCCAGCGATGCACCGGAAGCACAACTCTTTCTTGCCAAATAGCCACCGGGAACATGTATCTCGCTAGTCTGAGACCATGGGGGATAAATTCTAGAGGGGGAGAGAGATCCTTCACGAGGAGGTGTGAGTGAGAAGTGAGAGGAGGGGCTCCTTATATAGGGGAGGGGGGCAGCCCAAGGGGGCATGGCCGCCGGCCATGGAGGGTGCCCCCACCTCTCCCTCATTCATGTGGGTGGACACTCCACTCACAAAATGGCCCTTAAATTTTCTCCACTAAAAAACCCACTCAAATTCCCATTAAATTTCTACCAAATTTAATGCAAACTCTCATTAAATAAAACTATTTTATTTTATTCAGAATTTTGTCAATTATTTTAATGACAAACATTCACAAATAACCCCTTGCTAGAATTCTATTTCACATGCATAACCACTTTATGCAATTTCACCTGAAAACCTGTTTCGGTATCTAGTGAAATAAATTCATGCGCTTGTTCATTCTTTCGGCATGAAACTTTTGCTCCAATTGGATGTCGGTGTCTCTTAAGTGTGTCACCCTACGGTTCGTGAATAATGCGGACATGATCGAGACCCCTCTCAGATCAATAATCAGAAGCGGGATCTGGAGACCCATACTGACTCCCACACATTCAACGATGACTTTCTTGTGATCGTCGGAACCTTTTATGTTAGTATCTTAATCCCTTTGTTTCACGATATATTACATGTCCGAGATTCGATCATCGGTATCTCCATACCTAGTTTGATCTCGTTACTGACATGCACTCTTTTATCGTTCCTGTGATATAACATTCTAGTGATCAAATCACTTGCTTGCAAGCTAACCAATGTGATATCACCGAGAGGGCCCAGAGTATATCTATCCGTCATCGGGATGAACAAATTCCACTCTCGATCCATGGGCCTCAACACAACACTTTATTAGTTCTGAATCCATCTTTATAATCACCTTGTTACGGTGTGACGTTTGATGTTATCAAGAAACTCTTCCGGTGTTAGTGATTGACATGATCTCATGGTCTAAGGATTAGGATCACTTCGTAAGTTGTTATAGCAATATAAACTCAATGGCTTTGATCGTAATGCTATACCTTGGATGAATGTTCATCACACCATTACACTAATGTTGTGATCCTGTTATTAACAACATCCAATGTCCATGATCAGGAAATCTTGATCATCTTGTTAATCAACAAGCTAGTTTATGAGAGAGGCATAACTAGGAACTTTCTGTTTGTTTATTAAACACACATGTATTAACGTTTCTGTATTAATACAATTATAGCATGCAAAATAAACATATATCATATACTTGGAATACACATAATAAACACTTTATTATTGCCTCTCAGGACATATTCCCTTCAGTCTCCCACTTGCACTAGAGACAATAATCTAGTTACATAGTGATAAATCTAACACCCATTGAGTTCTGGTGTTGATCATGTTTTGCTCTAGGGAGTGTTTTAGTCAACGGATCTGCTACATTGAGATCCGTGTGTACTTTACAAATCTTTATATCTCCATCCTTGACATGCTCGCGGATGGAGTGAAACCGGCGCTTAATATGCTTGGAATGCTTGTGAGACCTTGTCTCTTTGGCTTTAGCAATGGCACCATTGTTGTCACAATAGATCACCATTGGGTCCAACGCGTTTGCAACCACTCCTAGTTCGGATATGAACTCCTTCATCCAAACTGCTTCCTAAGCCGCTTCCGAAGCAGCAACATATTCGGCCTCCGTTGTTGATCCCGACACCACAGGTTGTTTGGAGCTCCTCCAACTAACTGCTCCGCCATTCATGATAAATACGTATCTGGATTGAGACTTAGAGTCATCCGGATCGGTGTCAAAGCTAGCGTCAACATAACACTTAGCGACGAGCTCTTCTCCACCTCTGTATACAAGAAACATATCCTTAGTTCTTCGTAAGTACTTAAGGATATTCTTGACCGCTATCCAGTGTTCCGAACCTGGATCCGATTGGTACCTACTATTCAAACTAATAGCATGTGCCACATCCGGTCTTGTACATAGCATGGCGTACATTATAGAGCCTATGGCTAAAGCATAGGGGACTTTGTCCATTATCTCTCTTTCTTCCGCCGAAGCCGAACTTTGAGTCTTACTCAATGTCTTGCCTTGCAACATAGGTAAGAACCCCTTCTTACTTAAGTCCATTTTAAACTTCTTTAAAATCTTATCAAGGTATGTACTTTGCGATAGCCCTATTAGGCGCCTAGATCTATCTCTATAGATCTTTATGCCTAATATGTATGACGCTTCACCTAGGTCCTTCATTGAAAATTTGCTGTTTAGATAACTTTTAACATTGTTTAAAAGATCTATATCATTTCCGATCAATAATATGTCATCCACATATAATATCAGAAATGCCACATTGCTCCCACTCACTTTCTTGTAAATACAAGCTTCTCCATAAGTTTGGACAAATCCAAACTCTTTGATCACCTCATCAAAGCAGAGATTCCAACTTCGTGATGCTTGCTTCAATCCATAGATGGATCGATGAAGCTTGCACACCTTGTTAGCATCCTTAGGATCGACAAAACCCTTTGGTTGTATCATATACAACTCTTCTTCAATATTACCATTGAGAAATGCGGTTTTGACATCCATCTGCCATAACTCATAATCGAAATATGCAGCAATTGCTAACATAATCCTAACTGACTTTAGCATCGCTACGGGAGAGAATGTCTCATCGTAGTCAACTCCTTGAATTTGTCGAAACCCCTTTGCGACAAGTAGAGCTTTATAGACGGTCACATTACCATCAGCATCAGTTTTCCTTTTGAAAATCCATTTGTTCTCCACGGCCTTTCGGTCGTGAGGTAATTCCACCAAGTTCCAAACTTGATTTTCATACATGGATTCGATCTCGGATTTCATGGCTTCTAACCATTTGTTGGAATCCGGGCTCATCATCGCTTCTTCATACATCGCAGGGTCATCATTTTCATCAACCATGAAATTCATGACAGGATTTCCGTACAGCTCGGGAGCTGCACGCGTCTGCTAGACCTGCGAGGTTCGGTAGTACTCTCTTTCGGAGTTTCATGATAATTATCATTAGTTCTCTCTTCAACAGGTGAAGTCAACTCATGAACAACTTTCGGCGTTGCGCTACTCGCCATACTTTGAAGAGAAGTTTCAATAACCTCTTTGATTTCTACCTTCCGACTACTCACACCTTTCGCGAGAAACTCTTTCTCTAGAAAGGATCCATTTTTGGCAACAAAAACTTTGCCCTCGGATCTGTGATAGAAGGAATACCCAATAGTTTCCTTAGGGTATCCTATGAAGACGCATTTTTCCGCTTTGGGTTCGAGTTTATCCGGTTGAAGTTTCTTCACATAAACATCGCATCCCCAAACTTTAAGAAATGACAGCTTAGGTTTGTTTCCAAACCACAATTCATACGGTGTCTTTTCAACGGATTTAGATGGTGCCTGATTTAAAGTGAATGCAGCAGTTTCTAGTGCATAACCCCAAAATGACAATGGCAAGTCCGTCAGAGACATCATAGATCGAACCATATCTAATAAAGTACGATTACGACGTTCCGACACACCGTTTCGCTGTGGTGTTCCGGCAGGTGTGAGTTGTGAAACAATTCCATAGTCTTTCATGTGAGTGCTAAACTCGTAACTTAGATACTCACCTCCACGGTCGGACCGTAGAAAATTGATCTTTCTATTACGATGATTTTCCACTTCATTCTGAAATTCCTTGAACTTTTCAAAGGTTTCAGACTTGTGTTTCATCAACTAGATATAACCGTATCTACTCAAATCGTCTGTGAAAGTAGCAAAATAACGATATCCACCTCGCGCCGACACACTCATTGGACCACATACATCAGAATGTATGGTTTCCAATAAATCTGTCGCCCGTTCCATTGAACCGGAAAACGGCGTTCTAGTCATCTTGCCCATAAGGCATGGCTCACATGTATCAAATGATTCAAAATCAAGTGATTCCAAAAGTCCATCCGAATGGAGCTTCTTCATGCGTTTAACGCCAATATGACCTAGACAGCAGTGCCACATATATGCGGATATATCATCATTAAGTTTAATCCTTTTAGCATCAACATTATGAATATGTGTAACATTATTATCGAGATCTAATAGAAATAAACCATTCATCATTGGTGCATGACCATAAAATATTTCATTCATATAAATAGAACAACCATTGTTCTCGGATTTAAATGAATAACCTCTTTGCATCAAACACGATCCAGATACAATGTTCATGCTCAGTGCAGGCACCAAATAACAATTATTCAAGTTTATAACTAATCCCGACGGCAAATGGAGAGGTAGCAATCCGACGGCGATCACATCAACGCTTGATCCATTGCCGACACACATATTGACCTCACCCCTTTCTAGCGGTCGCTTGTTCCGCAGCCCCTGATTCGAGTTACAGATATTAGCAACTGAACCGGTATCAAATACCCAGGTGCTACTGCGAGCACTAGTCAACTACACATCAATAACATGTATATCATATATACCTTTGTTTGCCTTGCCGGCCTTCTTGTCTGCCAAATACTTGGAGCATTTGCGCTTCCAGTGGCCAGTACCCTTGCAATAGTAGCACTCGGTATCAGACTTAGGTCCAACTCGGGGTTTCTTTTTAGGCACAGCAACCGGCTTGCCGCCCTTACTTCCCTTCCGTTTTCCCTTCTTGTCTTTCTTGAAACCAGTGTTCCTATTGATCATCAACACTTGATGTTCCTTTTTGATCTCCACTTCTGCAGTTTTAAGCATTGGCAGAAGCTCGGGGAGAGACTTCTTCGTGCCTTGCATATTGTAGTTCATCACAAAGCTCTTATAGCTAGGTGGCAGAGACTGCAGAACACGATGGATGCCTAAGTCAATGGGAATCGATATTCCCAAGGACACAATCTTATCAGCATAACCCGACATCTTGAGTACATGCTCACTAACGGAGTTGTGCTCTTCCATCATGCAGCTAAAGAACTTTTCTGAAGCATTGTAGTTTCTCACAGCAAGATGTGTCGAAAATCATTTTCAACTCACCCATTGTATCAAATGAATCGCCGTTTTCGAAACGCTTTCGAAGTTCCGGCTCTAGCCCATACAATATGCCGCAATGAACTAAGTTGTGGTCCTCCTGACGAGTCTGATAGACATTCTTCTCCTCGTCAGGGGAATCCTCAAAAGGTGGGGGGCCTAGCGGTGCTTCTAGCACATATTGCTTTTATGCAGCAGAGAGGAGAATCCTCAAATTCATGGCCCATTCGGTAAAGTTGCTACCGTTTGTTGCAAGTTTCTCTTTCTCCATGAACACATTGAAATTAAAAGTAGGTGGTGCCATCTACAACATAATTTGTAAAGTTTAGACTAAGTTTATGATAGATTGAGTTCAACTAATCCATATTACGAATGAACTCCCACTCAAAAACGACATCCCTCGTGCCTTTTTGGTGATTACATGAACCAAATCGACTACACCAAGTCCGATCATCACGTGAGTCGGTATAGCTTCAAAGGCGAGCATCAAAATGGGCATCATATCTACTATATGACTCATGCTTAACCTTTCGGTCCGTGTTCCGAGGCCATGTCTGTACATGATAGGCTCGCCAAGTAAGAACCTTAGTATTCGCGTGTGTAACTGTTTTACACCCGAAATATGGCCGTGGATCCAAGAACACCCGATCATCACGTGATGTCTTGGAGCGACGAAAACATAATCGGTGCATACTAAAGGAAGAGCACATTCTTATCTTGATATTTAAATGAGGGATCATCTTATTATGCTAACAAAGCACTAAACAAGCAATATAAGATGCTATCAAACATCACATGTTTATTAGTGGAATTATATGGTTCCCTCATATGATCTCTATCATGTGCACCGTGGTATGATCAATAGCATACCTTTATGTGTAAATCCAAGGCCTATGGAGTTTACACGTTATGTATGTTGTAAGAGTATCATCCCATACTTCTACTTACAACATCACCATATCATAACACTAGCCCAACAACAATCTAAACTAGACGCCTCTAATTTATCCATTGCAAGTTTTACGTGGCTTAGGGCTTTCGAGATAGAACCGTTCTTACCTACGAACATGAACCACAACGAGGATAACCAAATTGTTGACAACTCGTTGCAAAATAGATATTAACTATAGTAGGAGAGACAAACACCCGCTAGCCACTTTTGCAAACTAGTTGCATGTCAAGCGTGGAACAGGTCTCATGTGCGAGGACATGTAAAGTTTGTCCGGGCCGCCTCATCCCACTATGCCACCAATATCCAAAATTACAACTAAGGAGCAACAACATGATCATAATCGCCCACATACTCATATGTGTACTACCCGTGTAAAGCATCTACGCATAGATCCGGCCCTAATACCACTGTAGGGTTCGCAGCATAAAAAACAAAAAAATTCCTACGATGTGAACTATGTACCAAGATCTATCTACTAGATACAAACAACGGGCGGATGTATATCCGTAGAGAACATACCCTTGAAGACCGACAAAGCTTAACGAGTTCGACTCGTGGTTGATGTAGACGATTTCTTGCCGATCTCAAGATCGAGAGGAAGCCCTAGCGCCGCAAATCAGTAGCGCATCCGTGCTCGCACACACGTTCGAGGCACCGAGCAACCTCCGCCTCCTCGCTCCATCGATGCAGCGGAAGCACAAATCTTTCTTTCCGAATAGCCACCGGGAACATGTATCTCGCTAGTCCGAGACCATGGGGGATAAATTCTAGAGGGGGAGAGAGATCCTTCACGAGGAGGTGTGAGTGAGAAGTGAGAGGAGGGGCTCCTTATATAGGGGAGGGGGCAGCCCAAGGGGGCATGGTCGCCGGCCATGGAGTGTGCCCCCACCTATCCCTCATTCATGTGGGTGGACACTCCACTCACAAAATGGCCCTTCAATTTTCTCCACTCAAAAACCCACTCAAATTCCCATTAAATTTCCACCAAATTTAATGCAAACTCTCATTAAATAAAACTCTTTTATTTTATTCAGAATTTTGTCAATTATTTTAATGACAAACATTTACAAATAACCCCTTGCTAGAATTCTATTTCACATGCATAACCACTTTATGCAATTTCACCCGAAAACCTGTTTCGGTATCTAGTGAAATAAATTCCTGCGCTTGTTCATTCTTTCGGCATGAAACTTTTGCTCCAATTGGATGTCGGTGTCTCTTAAGTGTGTCACCCTAAGGTTCGTGAATAATGCAGACATGATCGAGACCCCTCTCGGATCAATAATCAGAAGTGGGATCTGGAGACCCATACTGACTCCCACACATTCAACGATGACTTTCTTGTGATCGTCGGAACCTTTTATGTTAGTATCTTAATCCCTTTGTTTCACGATATATTACATGTCCGAGATTCGATCATCGGTATCTCCATATCTAGTTTGATCTCGTTACTGACATGCACTCTTTTATCGTTCCCGTGATATAACATTCTAGTGATCAAATCACTTGCTTGCAAGCTAACCAATGTGATATCACCGAGAGGGCCCAGAGTATATCTATCTGTCATCTGGATGAACAAATTCCACTCTCGATCCATGGGCCTAAACATAACACTTTATTAGTTCTGAATCCATCTTTATAATCACCTTGTTACGGTGTGACGTTTGATGTTATCAAGAAACTCTTCCGGTGTTAGTGATTGACATGATCTCATGGTCTAAGGATTAGGATCACTTCGTAAGTTGTTATAGCAATATAAACTCAATGGCTTTGATCGTAATGCTATACTTTGGATGAATGTTCATCACACCATTACACTAATGTTGTGATCCTGTTATTAACAACATCCAATGTCCATGATCAGGAAATCTTGATCATCTTGTTAATCAACGAGCTAGTTTATGAGAGAGGCATAACTAGGAACTTTCTGTTTGTTTATTAAACACACATGTATTAACATTTCCATAATACAATTATAGCATGCAAAATAAACATCTATCATATACTTGGAATACACATAATAAACACTTTATTATTGCCTCTCAGGGCATATTCCCTTCAATATTATCTCTCATCCTAGTAAGACTAGAAAAGCTAGTGTTCCTGTGCTTGATGTTAAAATTGGTGATCATTGCTACTATGGTTTATGTGATATTGGTGCTAGTTCTAGTGCTATGCCTTATGAGATTTACAGGGAAATCATGCATGAGATTGGTCCTTGTGAGCTTGAGGACATTGATGTGGTTATTCACCTTGCTAATAAGGAAATTATTTGCCCCATTGGCATTGTAAGAGATGTGGAGGTTCTCTGTGGTAAGATTAAATATCCTCCTGATTTTCTAGTGCTTAATTCAGCAGCTAGCAAAACCCGTCCTATCATTTTTTTGGTAGACCTTTCTTGAACACTTGTGGGGCTATTATTGATTGTAGGAAGGAAAAAGTTTTAACTAAGTTTGATGGAGATTCTTATGAGTTTAACTTTTCCAAATTTTTTAAAGATCCTTGTGAAAATAGCTTGCCTAATAAAGATTTCAGGATGGAACAACTTGCTTCTATTGATCCAGTCTATGAGCTTGGACCTCTTTTTGATGACTGTAAGTATGCTTATTCCGATGATAAAGTTGTTTCCAGTTATAGTTATATTGTCAACTTTATTCAAAGTGCTACTAAAAGTTATTTTGAGAGAGGGAAACATGGTTTTATGCATCTCAATAATGTTAAGTTTTCCCGTTTTATTTTGAAAGCTTTAAAGTTGCATCTGTTTTGTCTTCCTATGCTTGTGGATTTTTGTTTTAACAATTTGTTTTCTCATGATACTCCCATGCATAGGAAGTGGGTTAGACTCAAATGTGTTGGTTATTTGTTTCTTGATGCTCTCTTTCACTTCAGATATATATCCTATGTGAGCATCCTTGAAAGTTTTAAGCCTAACTTAAAGGCATTAAAGAAAAGTACTTGTTGGGAGATAACCTAAGAGTTTTGTCGAGTCTTGGAAGTTATTACCTCAGTAATAACCGCTCCTTATCCTTTTTGTTTTGGTTTTTGTGTCAAGTTCAACTACTTTTGTGAAGTAGAGGAGTTGTGAAAAGTGGCTGTCTTGGGACAGATTTTTGTGCTGCATTGTAAAAATTCGTGAAGGAGCTCAGTACGTCGGATGGAGCTGTATTTTTCTGAGCTTGTTCTCCAGGTTGTTACCCAACTTTCATTAGTTCTGCACTTTTTGATTTCAGCAACAGAAGGTTTTCAAAAAAATCAATCTTTACCTGCTGGTATGTTTTGACAGATTTCTTCCATCATTTGCATTTGCCTCTTATAGAAGCTTTTGTTTTAATGGGTTTTCAGTTAAAGTGTGTACCTAAAGGTTATTATTTTTGCTTACACGAATGTTGTCATTGAGTTTGGGCAAGGGTTTTATATGAAGGAAATTTTTAGGAGAAAGAGGAAAGGAATCTGCAGAGTTCATCTTTGAATAGGTAAAAGTGGTGAAAATAGAAGGTTCGTGAAACTCCAATCTTTTATATTTTTGATGTTTTTAATACATAAGGGAAGTTACGAGACGAAACTGAAGAGGAAACGGATCCCAGGGTGGACACACCCACCCCAGGTGCGGGCCCAGCCTGGCCACGCCTGAGGGGGGTGTTCCCCCCTCGAACTCCGCCTTCGTCTCGTTTCCGTGTCAAAACCTTCCTTATGCATTAAAACTTCGTAATATATAACCCCCGGATCCCCCGAGGTTCGTGCATCGTGTTCTCGTCGTGTTTTCGTTTTGATCTGTTTCTGTCAGGAAATCTTCTCAAGTTTAGAGCGCCATGGCCTCCGCCAACAATAAAGGCAAGAATCCCGAGGAATAAGAACCTAAAGTACCCAAGGAGGAGGAGAATCCGGAAGGGTATGACGGTGACATGGAGGAGGACAAGCATCTGAACACCCGCGCTACCGTCGCAAGCATTGGTTTGGTGGCACGACCTACCAAGCTTAAGAGGACAGCACGGATGTCTACAGGAGGGAAATCTCGACGTCATACTTTCTCTCTACAATTATCTCCTCCACGTAACAAGAGACCTTTCCATACACTTATACATGAATATCAATATCAACATGTGCCCAAAGGGAATTTTCCTTCGGTTTGGGATATGCGTCGTTCTAACAATGCAGAGAATGATCATTCTAAGGATGAAGAGTGGGGAAAGAATAACAAGAACTGGGATTCTCAGACTAACATGATCATGAACCGTATAGAGCAAAACTCGGAGCTAATCCATACTCTTACTTTTGAGTTCGAGGATTTGAGGAAACTTATTGAAGAGCTTATCAAGATAACACCACCACCACCAAAGGAGTAATTCATCATCAGGTTTGGCATCCCCTTGGCTTGTTCCAAGCTTGGGGGAGTGTCGCGGTATCACCACCATTATCTTTTACCTTTTACCTTTTTAGTGGATTCATATCTATGGTAGAGAAGTTATCTTATAGTTTGGTTTGCATGTGGAAGTATCTATCCTTTAGTTGATTATCTATGTATCCCTTGGTGTGAGTGCCTTTATTGAATATTAATGAGAAGTCTCATCTTTTACGTTTTGCACTTCTTATTTTAGTTTGGAATCTCTATTATATGATGGATCTTGTTGATCAGTATTGGCACCACTTTGGGAGCATCAAGTGGATCTAAATTGTTTTTGGCAAACTGAGTTCTGGTCACTAGCAACAATTTTTTAAGTTTGAAAGAAAAAGAGAACGAAAAAAGGATTACAGGTATTTGGTATTATTTATTTAAGATATTTTGTGTCTTCAAGGAAGATTGCATGTTTGGCTTTATTACTTGTATGTTTGCTTGTTTCTTTCAACTATCTTGCTTGCTAGCCAGCCTTGCTAGCCAAAAACCTTGTTTTGAGAAGGCATACTTCTCATGTTTCCAAACCCCTTTGAACCAAAAACTTTTGCCACTTGTGTCCACCATATCTACCTAGTAGCTATTGCTATTCCAAGTAAATTCTCAAGCTTCATCTACCTTCTGAATTAAAAAGTATTTTGTTATGTGAAAACTAGTTAGTAAAGCTCTCACGAACTTGATGGCACACTTTATTTTCTTGCCCCTAATAAACTTGAACCATTGTGGACACCGAAGTTGTATATGCTTGCATCTATACGTTGGAATTAGCAGAACCATGCTGTCACGGGTAACGTTTTCAACGTAGCACTTGTACTCTGTACATCGTTGATATCATGCTCTTTTGTCTATGGATGTCAACGGTGTGAAATAAGAGGGTAACTTGTGAGTCCATGGAGTTTGTACTTTGTGTTAGAGAAACGCCTGGGCCGCCAGCTTAAGCCATGCCTAATCATGGTGGAAACTTGCAGCACCACCATAGTGAGCATTCTGTGAAGCATCCTCAATAAAAAAACTATACACATAGTAAATAAAAAGATCGTTAAGATGCTCACTGCCTGCTTGCCTTGTCATTTTGGTTATGGGAAAGCTCCTGTACCATGTGCAAGGGGTACATCGTTGGCGGTTCTCAATGATATGCAAGTGCTTAGAATGACAAGAACTTGCCTGGGCCTAAAAGTTGAGTAGCATGAGGAGTGACCCTCATATTCAAGGGACATGAGATTGCCAACTTATATTTCGTCAAGCATATACTCCATATTTGTTCACTTTAACCTTAATCATCTCAAGATGCTTATGATAGGGAAAATGAGGGCTCAAAGCTAGTAAGTACCATAATATTTTGGAAGCTCTTTATGACTTGTAATCCCTGCTTCCCTCTATGAAGGGACCTTTCTCCCACTTCCAAGTTGATTTAGTAAACCTATTTCCTCTCTATCTCCAGCAAGCATTTGAGTTGTTGTGTTTCAAGCATTCATATGGTGATTTATTCAATCATGTTCTTTATCTTCCTTGTTTGCACAAAACTCTTATCTATTGAGTATTACTTTGAAAGCCTTCACTTGTGAAAAACCTTTTTGAGCAAAGAGTGCTCCTGTTCTGAAACTTCTACAAAAAGCTTGTTGTGAAATTGTTTGCCAGGTGTTCTCTGACCAAGAACAAGTTTGCTAATTCCAATTATGATTTACCTTTATGCATCTCTATTGTGACTGTTGTGCTTGGTTGCAAGCTAAGTTATATAATGGCGAGTTGCTTTCTTCTATGAGTTGTGCAATGGTAAGTGTGATGCTTCTTGTTTGTATTCTTTTATCGACACTTCACTCCATAAACCTGTGGACATGTTTACTGAGCTTAGTATTCGCTTGGGGTCAAGCGAAGTCTAAGCTTGGGGGAGTTGATACGCCCAATTTGCATCACCATTCTATATCATAATTTACCTCTATTCATTGATATTTGTCTTATTATGAGGTATTACTTATGGCTTTTCATCTGTTTATGCATGTTGGATGATTCTTGGAGGATGGACTGGCGGAGTCTGGATTCTGATGGAAAAGAAGGTGTTTCGGTGCAATTTCGCGAAGATCAGAAAAATACCAGAAAAATATGGAAACATATTATTTTACCTAATGATGAAGGAAGCTAGAAGGAGGCGTGAAGGGGGGCGCAGGGGGCCCACGCCCCCTAGGCGCGCCCACCGAGGTCACTTAGCGCAGTGTGGCCTGGCCTCCGACTCTCCCCCTTATCTTATAACTTCCCTTCGGAACCCTAAGCCTTAGGGAGCGACCACAGATAGATTTCCGCCTCCTCTGGGGGCGGAAAACACCGAGAGAGAAAGATCTCTCTGGCAGACAAATTTCTGCCAGGGGAATTCCTTCCAGAGAGGGGAGACCGTCACCATCAACACCATCATCAAGCTAGGCTTCATCGAGATCAGCATCATCATCATCCACACCATCATCTCCACCAGCACCATCATCACCACTCCGTCTTGCTGTAACAATTGTGTTGGATATTGCTTTAGTTCATTAGGGGGAACTTTCCCGGTGTTAATTACTATTGTAGTTGATGCTTGTGAGTGGAACAATTGGATTATTGTTTATGTTCAGATTGGTATCCATTACCATATCATCTTTGATCTTGATCCATATGATGTCTTGTGAGTAGTTCATTGTGTTCTTGAGGACATGGGAGAAGTCATGTTGTTAGTAGTGAATCTGTGATGAGTTATTATTCAATGGTTTAGTATTTAAGTTGTGGTGCTATTCTTCTAGTGGTGTCATGTGAACGTTGACTACATGACACTTCACCATTTATGGGCCTAGGGGGATGCATTGTGTATTTGGCTACTAATCGCGGGGTTGCCGGAGTGACATAAACCTGAACCCCCGTTAGGACACCTTTGCACAAGGAAGTGTAGGATCTCAGAGTTTAAGGCTGTGGTTAGATTTATATCTTAATTACTTTCCTGTAGTTATGGATGTTTGCAGGGGGTTTAATTACAAGTATGTATTAGTCCTAGGAAGGGCGGTATGTTAGTACAGGTTCACCCACACAACACTTACGAACACCAAAGAAGAGTACTCAGCTATTTGCAGCAAAAGCACTTGACATAATTCCCATGTGTCCTCGAGAATGTTTGGTCCTTATAAGTATTTCCACTGGCTTGTCCTTTGCCGAGAAAGGATTGGGCCAATTGCTCTATTTGTTCGTTACCTTTGTTACTTGCTCTTTGTTTTGTTGCCTTGTCAGAAAACCACTAAAAATCTGTTTGCTAAGTATTCATAGAGATTTCCTGCTCCATTCCACTGTTCAGCACCTTCTGCTCCTCGTTGGGATCGATACTCCTATTTATCGAAAGTACTACGATACACCCCATATACTTGTGGGTTATCAGGGAGGTGCAATCTTTGACATGGTCTCATAAATATGATACCTGAACTTGGCACTCAACCAAAAATATATCAATTTCATTCACCCAGGTGGTTCATTAAGTTATGTTGTTTTTATTAAATAAAAAGAGTTTCACCTCAAGAGGACATAACTTGATTTGAACCCACACACGGGATCTACAGGTCTAAGAATTCAACACCTAAGTTGTTTGCTACACAACAATCATGATACATGTGGGTATCCTATCTGGATTGCATATCATAGCATAGTACTATATGCGGTCCTACTAAATCAATCTTTGAAAAACGACTAAGTTCGTAGGAAAATAGTAGGATATTTATGTAATGAACTTTCCTCTTGTTGAAGTTGTCAGAAACACTCTCTCTTTACAAGACAACGGTTACTCTCCGGTTAATCTACATGATTCACAAACATTGCAATGAACGAACAAACCAAACAGACACACCAATCAAGACAATACAATGAAAGCAAGAAAGTCATGCCAAAAGGTTTTTCTTAGGTTGCAAATGTTTTGCTAAACTAAGACTTAATTCACAAAATACTTTACTAGACTTAGCTTTGAAATATTTACTTTCATATGGTTGCTTTTAACCACATAGTGCTTATAGTAACAGTAGGTCATATGTAACTACAATGTTGTAAAAATGTTTGGAAAATAGTTTTGTTTAGTCCTATTGGACAAATAAATATTTTTCTCAACATTTTGCAAAAAAATTTCATTTTAAAACTATTTTATTGATTTAATAATGTCCAAAATAGCGTTTGAAAGAGGTAAGGCTTTGTAAATAATTTTACCCTCTTGTCCTAATGGATAGGGTATTAAAATATTATAATTTTACAAAAATAAAAATTCAAAAATATTTTTAGAATTAAAGTCATGCCTTCAATAGCTAAATGACATTTCTAAAATATTTTCCTACTTAAATTATTCAAGTTTGGAAACTAACATTGGGGTTGTTTATAGTACTATACACAAGGATTACAAAAAGGTATTATTTGTATTTTTTGGATATACAAAATAATTAATATGATTTAAATACTCTAGATTAGAGTTTTAAAGTTTAAAATAATTTTATTAGGTAAAGTACAAATTTTGAATCCAATCATATAATACATGCATTTTTATGATATTCAGAATATTTATTACGGTTTTTGCAAGATTAAAACATTTCCTGTCTATTTTCAATTCCAGGCATTTGCATAGTGGGTAGGTCTAGCCCATGTGGCGCTGACGCGACATGCTGACTCAGCGCGCCGGTTGTGCCGGCCACACAGCGACGTCCAATTGGATGGTACCGGTTCAGCCAAGGATGAATGACAACCGGACTATTCCACTAAAGCGGAGGGCTCGGATTTGGCCACGTCGGTCAAGGTCTGGTTTGACCTCCGGAGAGCCTAAACTGGTGGCGCGCGTCGGCGGAACGGCAGGCGGCGGCGCTACGGGTGATTCTAGGAAGCACAGAAGTCACATAGCGAAGCGGTCGAGGACATATAGGTCGGTGGTGACCGCGGCTTGGACGGTGGAGGACAATGGTGATTCCTCGCCGGAGTGCACAGGTGCAACGTCGGCCTCAGGTTCTCTTCGTGGAGGTGGCTCTGGTGCTCCCTGGATAGAACCAGATGCATCAAATGGGCATGTGGAGAAGGGAAAACATAAGGGAATAGGAAGGAAGGCGCGGAGCGGCTCAGACTCATTGGGATTGTCGCTGGAGTGCGGCGGTCTGCAGTGGTTGCAGCTCATGATTTGGGAAGCCTAGCGGCAGAGAGGTGGGCGCAATAGCCGGGGAAGAAGGAGGAGGCCCCGGGGATTTAAAGAGCAAGGCGCGCGGTGTCGTTGCGGCTAGGACGGAGTGGGAGAGTGGGGAGCGTGGGCGTGCTGACGCAGGATGGTGCGAGCGCAGCGAGCGGGCGGGAGGTTGGAGGCGATGGGGGTGGCCCCAGCACGGTAGAGAGAGAGGGAGCGGGGTAGGTGCTAGGCTAGGTTGCGACGCGTTGCGCGGGCGGCGGATAGAGGGGTAGCGGGAAGAAGGGGAGCGGCTGGCTTGGATGGTTGTTCCATTTTTTCTCTTTTGTTCTTTTCTTTTTTTTTCCGTTTTATTTATTTTAGCCCCAAAATAGATCCAAAGCCTTTTTTATAAAATCTAGGAAAATTTCAAAGTGCTCAAATAAAATAGTTTTACTCTTTAACCCTTTTTTCAGAACAAAAATCATTTTAACAAGAATATAAATAAATGCTTTGCACAAATCCCTTTTAGGAAAGACATATGGCAACAAAAGGCCACCGAAATAGTTTTTAATAAAATGGTTTGGTTATTTCTTTTCATAACCGAAGTATTTTCAAAATGAAAATAGGATTAGTATTTTATTACCCAAATACCACTTTTTATTAACCCATTGCCATTTTTTAAAAATATAAGGTTTATAATTTTTTCAAAACAAAATATTTTTTAAATTGTGGGAAATTATTGCTCCACAACAAAATGTATTTAAAAACCTTTTCATAAGCAAAGTATGTTTTTGAAAGCTTGTCTCATGCAAAAAGGGTTTTGTAGTTATCTGTACTTATCAAAAAGGTTTTAGGTTTTGAAAAATCCATTTTAAAAGCTTTTGTCTCCCATAAAACAAAATAAATTTAATATTTTCTGGAATATGGTTTTCCCTAGCCTCTTGACCAAAAATATTTTTTTTAGAAATATGACTTTCTTTATTTTCATATACTTTGAAAAGTTTTTTTTCTTTTGAAATTTCAAATAAGGAAGAAGAAAAGTTTTATCAACTATTCAAATAATTTCATTATAATTTAACATTCCAAGATTTGAAAAGTTTTGGGATGTTACAAAGAATCATATCAACACCTCCTAGGTAGAAACTACCACCAGGAATAGCTATTGACAAACTTTCAACTTGAATGCTTATATCATGGGTTATGATACGTCGTAAACGTATCTATAATTTTTTATGTTCCATGCTTGTTTAGTATCAATTTTGTTGTGTTTTGTCTACACTTTGAGGTATTTTTTATACATTTTCCGGGACTAACCTATTAATAAGATGCCGCAGTGCCAGTTGCCCATTTTCTGCTATTTTTGGTTTCAGAAAAGCCAGAAAAGAAATATTCTCGAAATTGGATGGGAGAAAAGCCAAATTCAATATTCTACCGGAGCAGACTCGGAGTCCAAAGGAGATACAAGGAGGCGCAACGAGGAGGCCACACCTAGGGGTGGCGCGGGTCCCCCTGGCCGCGCCATCCCCTGGTGTGGGCCCCTCGAGGCTCCACACCGACCTTGCCCTTTCGCCTACATATACGTCTCCTCGGGACGTAAACCCTAACAGGGCAGAAATCCACGAAAAGGTCCGCAGCGCCGCCACCACCGAAGAGGAGATTCGGGGGACAGAAGTCTCTATTTTGGCTCCCTGCCGGGACGGGGAATTGCCCCCGGATTCATCTCCATCGATCTCCACCACCATCTCCATCGCTGTTGCTGACTCCCATGATGAGCAGGGAGTAGTTATCCCTCGAGGCTAAGGTATCTACCGGTAGCTATGTGTTTATCTCTCTCTCTCTCTCTCTCTCTCTCTCTCTCTCTCTCTCTATGCATGATCTTATTATGGTCATGAGCTTTGTAATCAAGTAGATCTACTCTGGTACTCGAGTGCTTTAATTAATCTCTGGCTATCCCCACGTGTCTGAAGGTGATAGTGTGCACACCGTGTGGCACTTAGGGTAAAGATTACATAAATACTTATCTTGAGTTATATTTTGAGTTGGCTGTCTCTATGAAATTGTGGTGTTTGTTGGAACCATCTAGCGCTCAAGGTGACTGTGTGGGGTTATCTAGATGGGGAATGCGAACTTTGAGGTGTGTTGTTATAGCCCTACCATGGATTAGAGTTGTCCAACCGGAGAGTAGTTCATAGTAGAATAATGAAGAGAAGATATTTATATGAGAGTGTCCACTAGTGAAAGTATGATCCCTAGGCCTGGTTTCTAAGCATTGAAACACTGTTTACAACTAGTCCTGCTACATGTTTGCTTGCTTTCATCTTTATTTCAGATTTCCTTTAGTCTCTTCCTCCCCGTCAACCTCTTTTCTGGCACCGTTGTCTTATAATCATCCATATTACTTTCATTTCACTATCTCCTTGCCGAACTAGTGCACCTATACACCTGACAAGTGTATTGGGTGTGTTGGGGACACAAGAGACTTCTTGTATCTTAATTGCAGAGTTGATTGAGAGGGATACCTTTGACCACTTCCTCCCTGAGTTCGATAAACCTTGGATAATCCACTTAAGGGAAACTTTCTGTTGTTCTACAAACCTCTGCACTTGGAGGCCCAACACTGTCTACAAGAATATAAGCATGCGTAGACATCAAGCTCTTTTCTGGCGCCGTTGCCAGGGAGGTAAGGTAAAAGGTACTCACATCCTCTGGCTACTAAGCCATCTTCTAGTATTGTTGCTGGTGAGTGAGTGCTCGAAGTTATTTCCTTTAGATTCTACAATTATATCTTTTTTTTTTCACTAGTTAGGCTTAATGGAAAACAACAAAAAAATTTATAGAGCTTTATAGTATTTATCTTGAGTTAGGACATGAAGTGTTTGAATAGAAAATAAAAAAACCTATGAAACTTTATTTGCATGTTAATAGCAATGTTATTAGTATGAATTCTTTGAACACCATTATTGCTAATGCTATGGAAACGTCTATGCTTGGGGAAGCTAGTTTTTACGAAAATGATCTTTTTAGTTCCCCAATTTTAGAGGAGAAAATTTGCTTTGATGATACTATACCTCCAATATACGATAATTACAATGATGGATATGATATTTTCAATCTGATGCGCTCAGATCAATGTAGAGCTTCATTGGGAGACCCCAAGAGGAAGGTATGATGAGCACAACAGCAAGTCTTCCCTCAGAAAGAAACCAAGGTTATCGAACCAGTAGGAGGAAGGAAACGACTCAAAGGTGTTGCTAGCAACTTGGAAACCTGCACAACACAAACTCAAGGCTTTCCCCCAACGAACAGTAAGGTTGTCAATTTCACTGGTTTGCTAAAAACAAAGGATTAACTATATGGTGTGGAAGGTAATGGTGGTTTATAGAAAGTAAACAGTAACAATGGAAGATGTATCAATGGTAAAGATTGGACCGGGGTCCATAGTTCACTAGAGGTGTTCTCCTTAAGAAAAACAAACATGGCATGCTGGGTAAACAAATTACAGCAGGGCAATTGCCAGGACTAAGCAAGGCATAACAATGCAATACTAGACATTCATGATCCTATGAGATTCGATTGGGCAATACAACAAGATACATAGACCGCCATCCAAATGCATCTATGACTAGTAATCCACCTTCAGGTTATCATCCGAACCCCCTCCAGTATTAAGTTGCAAGCAACAGATAAATGCTTTAAACAAAGTGTGTAAGATAAACAATCCACTAGTTCCATGAACAAGAGACCGTTGTTTCCCCCTAGTAGCAACAACACATCTACAACCATAGAGATTTCTGTCACTTCCCTTAGATTAAATAGAAGCATGAACCCACTATCGAGCATAAATATCCCCTCTTGGAGTAACTAGCATCTATTTGGCCAAGATAGTTACTAGAAACAGAGAGCATGCAAGATCTCAAACAACACAGACATGATAGAATCAATAAGACAAAACCATCAATCAATCTGACATAGTAATCTCAATATCCGTCGGATCCCCGCAAACACAACATGCATGATTACAAATAGATGATCTTGATCATGAACGGAGATCACAAGATCTAAACATGGTAGCACAAAGGAGAAGATACAACCATCTAGCTACTACATGGACCCGTAGTCCAAGGTGGAACTACTCACACTTCATACCGGAGGCTAGCATGATGAAGAAGAAGGCCTCCGGGATGATCTCCCCTCCGACAGGGTGCCGGGAAGAGATTCAGATCCCCCCGATCTAGTGACGATGGTGGCGGCGGCTACAGACGGTTTTGTGAAATATTGATCGGGTACTTAGGGTTTTGGTATCGGGGGGTATTTATAGGCGAGGAGGCGAGGCAGGGGGGCAGATAGGGCGGCCGCACCCCCCAGGCGCAGGCTAGGATAGCCGCGCGGACAGGGGGTGTGGCCCCCTGGTGGCTCCCCTTCGTCTCTTACTCTGGCTCTGTGTTCCCCACGGTAAAGTATTGACTTTGGCTTTTGTCCCGTCCAATTTCGAGAATATTGATTTTCTGCCTTTTCTGGAACCAAAAATAGAAGAAAAGAAGCAACTGGCACTGTGGCATCTTGTTAATAGGTTAGTCCAGAAAAACATATAAAAACACCTCAAAGTGTAGACAAAGCAAATCAAAGTAGATAATAAACAAGCATGGAACATAAAAAATTATAGATACGTTTACGACGTATCATAGTCCATGTACTATTGAGGAGAAAATTAATTATGATTACAATATGCCTCCTATATTTGATGATTATGGTGATGAGAATAACAATGATAGCTATTTTTTTAAATTTGCTCCCAATACAATTAATAAGAATGACTCTGCTTATGTGGAGAATAATAATTATTATATGCATGTGGCTCATGATAAGAATATTTTATGTGATAGTTATATTGTTAATTTTATTCATGATGCTACTAAAAATTATTATGAGAGAGGAAAACATGGTTTTATGTATCTCAAGAATATTAAGTTTCCCCACTTTATGTTGAAAATTTTGAAGTTGCACTTGTTTTGCTTTCCTGTGCTTGTTTCTTTGTGCTTTCATGACTTGTTTCTTTACAAGATTATTTTTCACAGGAAGTGGGTTAGACTTAAATTTGTTTTATATTTTCTTCTTGATGCTCTCTTTTACTTCAATTCATATTTCTTACGTGAGCATCTTTTCAAACTATCAAGCCTAACTTAAAGGCGGTAAAGTAAAGTACTTCTTGGAAGATAATCCAATAGTTTTATTGAGTTTTGGGAGTTATTAATTCTGTAATAAACTCTCCTTATCCTTTTTTGTGATTTTTGTGCCAAGAATAACCTCTAATGAGAGAGAAGTAAGATCTGGGGAAGTTGTTGTCCCGAAACAGATTTATGTGCTTCACTGTAAAAATTCGTGAAAAAATCCTGTATGTCGGATTGAGATGTAAATTTCTGAGCATATTCCCCAGGTTGTTATATAACTTTTATTAGTTCAACACTTTTCGATTTGAGCAACATAAGGTCTTATAAAAAATCGGTTTTTACCTGCTGGTCTGTTTTGATAGATTTCTGCCATTATTTGCATTTGCCTCTTATCGTTTTCTTTTTGAATTCTCTTTGATCACTTGAGATTTTAAAAGGAATTTATACATTAGCTTGTGTTTTGATGGAAGTTTTACTTATATTGAAACTAAACCCAAAGGCTTATTATCTTTAATACACTAATGTTGCTAATGAAGATTGTGTGAAGTTTTGTATGAAGGAAATTTTCAAGTGTAGGTAAAGAATGATGTGATGAGATGAATAATGGACAAATGCTAAAGCTTGGGTATGCCACCCGTGTCACCCCAAGAAATATTCAAGAGGTACAAGCGTCAAAGCTTGGGGATGCCCAAGTCACCCCCTTCTTCATCAATAAAATCTCAGGTCTCTTTCTAGACACTTCATTTTTATTGTTTCATGCACTATTGTGTTGTTCTTGGAGTGTCTTTGTTTTTGTTTTTAGTTTTCTTTTGCTTGGTTTTCTGTAATAAGTTGGTTGGATACCATCACAATTATTTTGGAGAGACACACACTTTGTTTTCATTGCCTAGAACACTCTAGTTTTCATTCTTATTGTCTTGTGAGTGTTCTCTTTTGCTAGCACTGTGTTTAGCCTTAGTTTTCTTGTGCTTTCAGATTAGAACTTTTTAGTTCTTCTTTGTGGATTTGTAAGACATGCTCATTGATATTTATTGATTATTATCTTTGTGAGTTGTTTCAAATAATTTGATTGGTGTTGGAAAAGAGTAGAAAGTTGCATGCGTATAATGGTACAAAAGGAAGCTTGTTTTGACTGTGGCTTAGACTTTATCATGTCATGCTAGATGTTTCTTTTACCTTATGCTTAGTGATTATTATTATAGCATGACTTGTTCCAAACAATTGAGAATGCTTAGTGTGCCTTGAAAGAATCATGCGTTGTTTTAGCATACAAAAGCATAATATTGTGGTATTCTCCTTTGATGATTTGGTTGGGTTGACTTGGCAATGCTCACACCATGTTATGACTACGAACCAGTCACCTTAGCCTCTATGATCATTTAGTTTTTTACTATCACTTTATGCTTTAGTTAATAATGTTTTGTCGCTTTGCATGATTATGGCCATTATTGCTCTCTTAGTTGGTCTCTCCGAGTCTTTTGCTAGCCTCCACTTTTACTGAGTATGAGCTCTATTCGTGCATCAACCTCCCAAGAAACCAATTTATTGCAAAGAGTCCACTATAAATTCCTATGCATGGTGTGTTACACAATTGCAAGTATATTCATGTTTTATCTATCTTCCAAATTAAACTTGTTATGTAAAAATTAGTGATTAAAACTCTCATAAACTTGATGGCACACTTTATTTTTCTTGCCCCTAATAAACTTGAACCATTGTGTCATCTATGTTGTATATGCTTGCACTTATAAGTTGGGAATTAGCAGAATTGTGCTATCATGGGAAACTTTCAACACATGTAAATATCTACCTAGTTGATATCATGCTCTTTTGTTTATGGATGTCGGCCGTGTGAAATAAAAGGGGAGCTTGTAGGTCCATGGAGTTATGTATATGTGTTAGAGAAACGCCTGGGCCGGCAGCCTAAGCCATGCCTAATCATGGTGGAAACTTGCAGCATCACCATAGTGAGCAATCCATGAAGCATCCTCAGAAAAAAATAAAAAAAAGAGAGAAAAATAAAAAAAATATGCATCATACTCATGGTAAATAAAAGGATTGCTGAGATGCTCACTGTCTGTTGCCTTGTCATTTTGATATGGGATAAATCCTGTGTCATGGGGAAAGGGGTACCCCGTTGGTGGTTCTCTATGATACACATATACTTACAATTACAAGAACTTGATTGTGACTAAATTTGAGTAGCATGAGGAACAACCCTCGTACTCAAGGGATATGCGATTGCCAACTTATGATTTGTCAGGCATATACTCCATACTTTGTTCACTTTAACCTTAATCACTTCAAGATGCTTATCATAGGGGCAATGAAAGGTGAAAGCTAACAAGTACCATAATTTTTGGAAGCTCTTTGTGAAACTTGAAATCCCTGCTTCCCTACAAAGGGCCTTTCTTCCTATTTTTATATTGAGTAATCACCTTCTATCTTTATGCACCAATTAAGAGAGCATAATTGTCATTCTTAGTTTTATATGCATTGTCCCAAAACTTATTGATTGATTCATAATGTTGATATTGCTTGTTCTTAAACTATTTGTATCTAGTCACCCTTATGAACTTTGAAGGTGTCCTATGCATTTATGTTTTGCTACTCCATGAGAGACAAGCTGAATAACACTATGCTATGTTTTCTGTATGTGAAACAAACAAACGTCTTTCAATGCATTCTTATTCATGATCTTTGTTTTTATCCTTTCATGTTGCAACATAGTTGCTATGTTTTATTGTTAGAACTTCATATTTCATGCTCATGTTTAGAGTACTTTGATCCTAGCTTCTAATGCTTTGCAAATGGTTTGATCAGGATTATGATGGTGCATGTCAGCTAAAAAATTATTCTTTTTATCACTTACCTACTTGAGGACGAGCATGAGTTAAGCTTGGTGATGCTTGATACGTCATAAACGTATCTATAATTTTTGATATTCCATGCTTGTTTAGTATCAACTTTGTTATGTTTTGTCTATACTTTGAGGTATTTTTTATACATTTTCTGGGACTAACCTATTAACAAGATGTTGCGGTGCCAGTTGCCTATTTTCTGCTGTTTTTGGTTTCGGAAAAGCCAGAAAAGAAATATTCTCGGAATTGGACGGGACAAAAGCCAAAGTCAATATTTTACCGGAGTAGAGACAGAGTCCAGAGGAGAGACGAGGAGGCGCAACGAGGCGGCCACACCTAGGGGTGGCGCGGGTCCCCCTAGCCACGCCAGCCCCTGATGTGGTCCCCTCGAGGCTCCACCGACCTTGTCCTTCCGCCTACATATACGTCTCCTCGGGACATAAACCCTAACGGGGGCACAAATCCACGAAAAGGTCCGCAGCACCGCCGCCACCGAAGAGGAGATTCGGGTGACAGAAGTCTCTATTCCGGCACCCTGTCGGGACAGGGAATTGCCCCAGATTCATCTCCATCGATATCCACCACCATCTCCATCGCCGTTGCTGACTCCCATGATGAGGAGGGAGTAGTTCTCCCTCGAGGCTAAGGGCTCTACCGGTAGCTATGTGTTCATCTCTCTCTCTATGCGTGATCTTATTGTGGTCATGAGCTTTCTAATCAAGTAGATCTACTCTGCTACTCAAGTGCTTTAATTAATCTCCGGCTATCCCCACGTGTGTGAAGGTGACAGTGTCACACCGTGTGGCACTTAGGCTAAAGATTACATAAATACTTTTCATGCGTTATATTTTGAGTTGGTTGTCTCTATGAAATTGTGGTTTTTGTTGGAACCATCTAGCGCTCAAGGTGACAGTGTGGGGTTATCTAGATGGGAAATGCGAACTTTGAGGTGTGCTGTTATATCCCTACCATGGATTAGAGATGTCCAACCGGAGAGTAGTTTAGAGTAGAATAATGAAGAGAAGATATTTATATGAGAGTGTCCACTAGTGAAAGTATGATCCCTAGGCCTTGTTTCTAAGTATTGAAACACCGTTTACAACTAGTCCTGCTACATGTTTGCTTGCTTTCATCTTTATTTCAGATTGCCTTTAGTCTCTTCCTCCCTGTCAAGCTCTTTTTAGGCACCGTTGTCTTATAATTATCCATATTACTTGTATTTCACTATCTCTTCACCGAACTAGTGCACCTATACACCTAACAAGTGTATTGGGTGTGTTGGGACACGAGAGACTTCTTGTATCTTGATTGCAGGGTTGCTTGAGAGGGATACCTTTGACCACTTCCTCCCTGAGTTCGATAAACCTTGGGTAATCCACTTAAGGGAAACTTGCTATTGTTCTACAAACCTCTGCACTTGGAGGCCCAACATTGTATACAAGAATAGAAGCGTGCATAGAAATCAGGCCGATCCTTCTCAATCAATTAGCACATATGTGAGCTTGAGACCGAAATCAACAACAATAAGCACAATCTGGTTGGTATAGTGCTTCTGTTGGAGATATGCCCAAGAGGCAATAATAAAGTGGTTATTATCATATCTTCACACTTATGATAAATGTTTACATACCATGCTATAATTGTATTAACTGGAAACATTAATACTTGTGTGATTTGTAAACTAAAATAAGAGTCCCTAGTAAAGCCTCTTGTTAAACTAGCTTGTTGGTTAATATATGATCATGGTTTCCTGATCATGAACATAGAGATGTTATTAACAACAGGGTCATATCATTAGGAGAATGATGTGATGGACATACTCCTATAGATAAGCGTAGCATAAAGATCAAGTCATTTAAATAGTTCAATTGCTATATGCTTCGATACATAGTAACCTAATTCCTTGACCATGAGATCACGCATATCACCTTTCCGGATGGATGCTTTGATGTCATCAAACACCACACCGTAATAGGTGGCTATAAAGGTGGCATTGAGTGTTCGAAAGTATTGGTTGAAACACATGGATCAAGAGTGGGATTTGTCCATCCATATGACGGATAGATATACTGGGCCCTCTTGAAATGTCATCCAATTAGCTTGCAAGCATGTGACTGTCTCACAAGGGATCACATATCACGGGAACGAGAAAAGAGTACTTATCGGTAACGAGGTTGAACTAGGTATGCAGAGATACCGACGATCATAACCTCGGATAAGTAAACTATCGTGAGACAAAGGGAAATTGGTATCGTATGTAAGTGGTTCATTCGATCGCAAAGTAATCGTAGAAATATGTGGGAGCCATATGAATTTCCAGATTCCTCTATTGGTTATTGTTCGGAGAAGTGTCTCGATCATGTCCGCATAATTCACGAACCGTAGGGAGACACACTTAAGGATTCGACGTTGTTTGAGTAGTTATGGTATTATGAGAAAGAGACAATGTTGTTCGAGTCTCGGATGGGATCCGGATATCACGAGGTGATCCGGAATGGTCCGGGAATAAGATTCATATAAGGAAAGTCCCGTTTGAGTTCGGGAATGATTCCGTGTTTTCATCGGGAATGTTCTAGAAGGTTCGGAATGTCAAGACTCCGGGGAAGGTACATGAATGTGTCATTACATATTGGAATGATTGCATCATGTACTAAGTGTTCTTGCTGTTCCAAATAAAGGATTAAATTGAATCCTAAAACAGAAAAGTCAAATGGCCAGTTTGAAAGTCAAACGGCTAAAACAGGAAACTGTGGGAAACAAGCAAGAGGAGGCAAAACCGACTTGGGGGAGGAGTCCCTCCTCTCCAAGCCGGCGCGCCACCCAAGGCCAAATTGGGGAGGGACTCCCTCCCCTTGGCCGCCCCTCCCACCTATAAAAGGAGGGGCAGGGCCTCCTCCTCTAGACACACAAGTTCCTATCCTCTAATCTAAATCCTAGCCCTAGACTCCGGTTTAGAGCCGCTTTGGTTTAGAGCTTCTAATTGCACTAGCCTTCGGATTAGAGCCTTCTAATTGGTGTGTCTAAACCCTAGACCACTAATAGCTCTCTCTCATACTCCACCATACTCGCTCCGGCTTAAGGCGAAGCCCTGCGGGATCTCCCCTCTACTTCTGGTACGCCACTTGTCTTACGGAATCACGAGGAGAGTGCTACAACCTCCGCTGCCTTCTGGAACAAGGGAGAGGAAGGTCTTCGTCGAGTACCGAACGTGTGACCGACTGCGGGAGCGCTGCCGGAACGCAGCGCCGGAAGGATCGTCTACGCGATCTTGAGATCGGAAAGAGTACGACTACATCACCCACGAGAATCTGCTCTCGTTAACCGCTTTGGAATCTTCGAGGGTAAGTTATTCCATCGACTCGTTCCTACAATCTAGTAGATAGATCTTGGCTTGTTTGTTTATATGCGATAGAAATTTTTTGTTTTCCATGCTACGAACCCCTACAGCTTCCTTCCCTTGTATGTTGTAGAATGTGATCTTAGCACTCTAGTAATCATATGAGTACCATCGATTGCGTCAATACAATCCTGGGATGACATCAAGAAACAGTCATGTTTATGTCCATCTTAGTGATTCACGAAAAGAAAATACAAAATTAGTGCTCACCCTGAAATATTACCATCTCTAGGTGTTTTTTAACCTTTCTTGGAGTTTGACCAGTTGGTGTTTTTTACCTTTATTCAATCCGAATCGGTAGCCCCCACACCACCCGCCGGAAACCTGCAAGATTCGCCTCTCTGACCCCTAGCGGCAGCCTGTGGGCTAGGCCAACATCGAGAAAGGCAACGACAGAGCAGGATCAACCCTCCACCAGATCCGGTCCTACCACATAGCAAAGAGGAATTCAGGAGGGGGGGGGGGTGAGACGGGAGACACCCAGAAAAAGATGCCGGCCATGGAGGCTCCGTAAGAGGGCCTCCGCCACCATCCCGACCAGGGGCGTCGCCCTGGCTGCTGCATGTCGACGCGTTTATCTTCCTGTTGCCTGTCAAAACCCACCGGCGAGCAGCGACGAGCAACACGAAGAGCCGGGAGGCTCCCAGAGCTGCTGGTGGGCCCTGGTCCCTCGGGCAACGGCTCGCAAAACTCCGGCACACGTCCTGGCTTGGTTCGAGGCGCCACCGACCTATACCGGTCGGGAAGGTGAAGGATTGCTTCGATTGGTTTCTGCATGGTAAACAAGTATACGTAAAATTCGAGCCGTGACCGGCTCCCAGGTTTCCCTGTGAATCGGCTCCTAGAGCCGATTAACCCATGGTTCTGCATTAGATCTACGATAACATGGGGTTTTTGCTTCATCAATACAAGTTAAATCGATCTACGATAGTTTAACGTTTTCACCACATAATTGGAACATCCTACACGTAGTTGAGCCTGGTAGATACAAAAGATGATAGAAAACTAACCCTAGAGAAGGCCTAAAAACCAACATAAAGTCAATTCCCGGAACAACTCCCCTCAGATTGGCAAACCAAATCTTACATATTACTGGATCGTTCAACCCGTTTGCAAGGCCTGATCATGTAGATATCAAACTAAACCTTGGAGAACAAGGCACAACTATAACAGATCAAATCGACTTAAATAAAGATCAAGCAAGATTCCACCCTTACACCCGGGAAAAGGTGCAAAAGGCGGCGAGATAACTAGAGGCAGCATAACTAAACAATCATAGCAAAAAGGTACCGATGCTAGCCTAAACAAATCTATGATAATAGTATTACTCGCCATCAACAAGGCTTCAGTACGAGTAACACCAAATAATCGCATAAGTAGATACTTCCTAGATCGCAAGATGCGATCTAGGCAGCATGGCACTTACCCGAGAAAAACCCTAGAAACAAGGGGTGGCGATGCGCCGAGATTGTGTTTGTTGTGAACGTGATTGTCCTCCTTTTCTCGATAGCCTTAGGTACATATTTATAGTCCGGAGACTTTCTATCTTTGGAATAACTTTACAACTCTATCTTCTACCTAAACCGAAACGTAACCTATTACAATATAAGATACACGGGCAATTTAGCCCAAATCAACGTACGAGGCCGATTCAACAACACGTTGCATATACGTATCTTCTAAGCCCATCTTGATCACAGCCCATCTCCTCCTTTGGCCAAAATATGGCGATAACACATGCCCCCCTGGTTTTGGCAATAATAATTCCAAAACCACTGCTTTTTTCCTTCTCCTCTTTTTTTGTATCGGGTTACGCTGCTGCCGTTGCGAGCATGTAATCGTCACACCACCCCTCATCATGATGCCCTGTCTTCTCCACTTCTCCACAAAGGCATGATTTGACAATTTCGGCAGACATTCGGGAAACCGCTATAGCATTGAACCACTTCCCACTATTCCCTTATTTAAATTCATCTGGCGATCTGCAGCCCCATCTTCCTCCAGAGCCAAAAACCCTTCTCCTCCGAAAAAACCCTCTTTCTCCGCCATGGCCTCCTCGCTTCATCCGCCTGTCCTCCCAAGACTCCAACACAATGAGCGACCGAGCCGCCAGAGCACCCGCCATGGCAGAGAACGCCTCGCCCCACAATGGTGGGACGAGAGGGATTGGGATTTCGCCACCTGGTCCGAGGACGACGAGTCCTTGACCGATGGCGAGGAGGGCCTGCAGTTCCTTGCCAATGGGGAACTGGAGGCGGACAGCACCGACGACGCCATGTCCTGGGATGGCGTCGACTCCTCTGATGAGGAGGAGGAATCGGAGGAGGACACCTCCTCCGATGAGTACCCGCCGTGAAGTATTTCCTTCGCGCGGGTCCAGCGAGGACACCGAAGACGAGGAGGACGAGGAGGCCCCAGCATCTTCAAAGAAGAAGAATAAGACGACGGCAAGAAGCCGATGATGACAGAACAAGACGACGAAGAAGACAATGACGACCTCGGCCTCTAGATTAGGAACTAGTAGTAGTAGTAGTAGTAGTAGTAGTAGTAGTAGTAGTAGATTTCCTTTTGTAAGCAATCAGTTCTATTGTAAACAATCGTCTTTTGAATGAACAAAGATGGCTTTTGTCAACTCAAAGATTGCTTTTCCAGTTCAATTTTGCCGATAGTCACATAGGTCGATGTTCCAGAAGCCGATAGCAACGTATCGGCTTTCACCCTGCTATGCTCATACAGTCAACCAAGTCACAGCCCAAAGAGCCGATGGTAAAACATCGGCTTTCCCAAAAAACGTTGACAAGGTCAAGTTTGGTCGCATACTTAGACAAATCTGAGCGGCCACTTCCCAGTTTCAAACGGTAACCTGCGACCCTCTTCAAAAAGGAGCGACCCAGATCTCCAATTGCTCACCGACCAGATCGAGCTCACAGCGCCAAGAACCCTCGATCCCCAATTGCACAGATCCATCTCCGCCGACAAACTAGATGGCGGAATCGTCCAACACCAACCCAGAGGTCTCCGGTCTGAAGGTACGCCTACTCCTCGCAGTCTGAACGCGATGCTAGAATTAATGGCGAACACCTGAATTAATGCCTTATTCCACCATTAAATTTTCTAGGTTTCAGACATTCTGCTGCCGCATCCTTCTCTCCCAAATTCTCTCTGTCTTGGTCCTCGTACAGAAACCAGTCCTGCCCATCTGATCTCTTGCGAAGCAAACAGAATCCCCTTCGTAAGCCAAGACCTAGATTTGAACTCTTGGGCCGACTGCTTGCGAGCCTGGCCTAATCCCCCTGAACATTGGGTCTCTTGGTTCAGCAGGGTAGCTAGAGCTTACCAATCCCAATGGGAAACCACGGGAATAGCCGATGCCTTGCATTTGTCATTGTCTCCTCTTGAGAAACATGAGAATCTTCTAAAAACCATCGGCTACTTCTGGTCTGACGCTTTGAACTGCTTCATGTTCGGTCATGGTCCTATGTCACCAACTCTGTTAGACGTGGTGATGATTACTGGTCTGGATGTTACATCACCCAGCCCCTTTGCTTTTAAACTGACCAAAGTCCCCTACAAACTGTCTTCTAAAACAGACTGCACGAACTGGGGTGCCTACCTCCAACGCCATATGAAAACAAAAGGCCCTGTCACGGAGAAAGAACACACAGCCTTTCTCAACTTCTGGATGGAACATTTCATATTCTGTGGCCCTTCTCTTGCTCCAACCAAAAATTATCTCTCTTTGGCCTACGAGCTTGCCAAAGGCACTCAACTTGGCATCGGCAAACTGTTTCTTGGAGAGGTCTATCGATATCTCCAGTTGATGTCTGTCAAACTGTTTTCTGGCATAGCAGTCAAAACATGAGGTCCTTGGTGGTTCATTCAGCTATGGGCTCAGCTGTATTTCCAAAATCACGTCCCAAACTTCCCCCTTTTGGCGAGTTGCACCTTTCCAGATGTCAAAGGGAAGCAGATCAGATGCACCGGCTACGGCCAGGCTTTGTATAGGCGCCAGTAGTAAACCGATCCCTCGAGAAGCATCTAAGTGGTTCAAAGACTTTCTTTCAAGGCCTGGACAATCCTATCTTCTTCCCTTACATGGAGGAATCGGAGCATTTTGAAAATCCACTCTCCTTCAGGCTAGACAACTTTGCCGATGACACCAGCACTCGGCAGCTCTTTTCCACTGTGATCCGTCCCTGTTTCCTTCCAGTTGGCATGAGCACATCTAACAGAATAATCAAGCCTGGGTATGAATTCTACCAGCCGGTCGCAGTGGCTCGACAGTTTGGCCTTGGACAAGTACCTCCCCATTTCTTTCTCCACCATCTAACAGAGAGCAGAGCCAACCTGCCTGATCCTCTCACCAGCCAAAGGTGTTACTCCTTCTTTGACGCTCTGACCATCCCAATTCCTAACGACCTCACCTTCGCCTCATCAACCGATGGCTTTGAAGACTGGTGGTCGATGTGGAAGACCCACGCCTTCAGGAGAGCTCTGGGACCGTTGATGAAACAACTCGATGCTGACTATGACATCCCCGTGGAACAAGTACCATTACTTGTAAATTTTCTTGATGCAGCTCACCAATGATTCTTCTACTAATCCACTCTTTCTCTTTGCAGCAACAAGATGGCCCTGAACCTACGCACAGTGATGGCTCCCCCTTCGAGTTCTTTCCGACTCCTGTGGTTCTTTTCTCGCAAAACTCGCCACCTTTGAAAAAGGTCATGATGCAGAACCAGCCGATAACACCACAATCGGCTTCCAAGAACCAAACAACTCCTAAGTCAGCTGCCCCTCGAGTTCCAACTAAAACAAGAACGATGACGAGGAAGGTAGCTGCCAGGAAGACCTTGAGGCGCCGGAGCCCTTCTCCAGAAAGCTCGCATGTAGGCTGATCCATGCCTTGGTCGATCCTTCTCATTCTTCCATTCCTGCAGACATGCCCGTGCTTACTGGTTCTCCTTTTTTACAGGCTTCCGTCGAAGACACCTCCAGCGAGGACACTCAGACCAATCGAGGAGAACTGGGCCCAACAGATTCTGAGAGGACCATCACACCGAGCCAGCCAGATTCACCATCATCGGCTTCCAGGAAAAGGTCGGTTCGAACCTCGCCCGAGCACCACCAAGGCGGGCCACCAGTAGTCCCAAGAGAGCTCGCAAAGGACTGCAAGCTTCTTCGTCGAGCCAGGAGGTTTCGAAAATCATCACCCTTCATGCTCTTACCACTTACTTCTTTTTATCTGCCGATTCATCATCATTTACATCGGCTAAACACCTTCCATGCAGACGACTGATGCTTCTAGTGGGAAAGCCGGGGCAGTGCCGATGCCTTTAGCCAAGCCGGATCTAGCAATCCCCGAAGGTGCAGATGAAACGGCTACCACTTTGGCAAAGCCCCCAGCAACTACACACAAGCCGATTGTCTCGTCATCTGCTATCCCCTCGACCTTAGGAGAGGTATGTTAGCTTTTTTCCGGCTCATCCTCGCATGTTGGACGCATACTGACGCCTTTCCGGGCTGCCAGGGTTGTGATATTTCAGGCTTGCTGACGTTCGACCCTGAATCCATCGAACCAACTCCCTCTGTCGCCACCGATGAACCACAAGCCAGGGCTGTTCTACCTCAATTCCAGCGTCTTAGAGCCTTGCTGTCCTCCCCGATCGAGGAGTTGATCGAGGGTTCTGAGGAGGTGAAGAGCGTTCTTGCCGAAATCAAGGACCAACTCCCAGTAGCATTGCAGGTGAATCTTTGGCCCGTTGTAACTCTGTCTTTCTACGGGTCAAGGGTGAAGCTAGCTCGTGAAAGGATCAACCTGCGTCGTGCCCAACTTCCACTGAAGGCCAACATCGCAGACAGATGTCAGCAGCTCAACGAGAAAAAGGCGTCTCTTGATGCCAAAACTGACACCTCACAAGATCACCGAGCTCGCCTCCTTAAAAAGGGAGTTGGAGGATCTTGAAGAAAAGGTCCGGGCGACTAAACAGCTCATTCGCGACAAGGAAGAATCCATCGCCCGATCCCAAGATGAAGCAGAAAGCCTCAAAGCTCAACTGAAGACCGATCTGGCAGAAATACGTGCCCTGAACAAGCAGCTAGTGACGGGCAAGGACGAAGATGACGAAGCCGAGATCGCCGAGGTGGACCGTGTCCGTGCTGACGCCCTCCACGCCTTCGAGGCATTTCTTCAGTAGCTCGTTTATGTAAACTGGCATCTGCTTGTAACAGTTGGAACCCCTAGAGTCGATGACTGTGCATCGGCTATATATTTTGTTTATTGGCCGATTTCATGTATCGGCCCCCATATCTCACTGTCCATCATCCCACATGCTTGGGAAATATTTCTTGAGATGCTGACCATTAACAGCCACTGGGAATTTCACGCCATCCAGCTCCTCCAGCATGTACGCGTTCCCCCTTAAGACCTGATCGACCCTGTATGGCCCGTGCCAATTTGGAGACCATTCTTGTATCTTTGCATCCTTGGTTCCTAACTAACGCAACAGACTTCCCATACCAGATCGCCGACGTGGAACTCCTTTGGTCTCACTTTCTTGTTATATGCACGAGCTACCTTGGCCTTGTTCTCTTTGATCTTCTCAAGCGACCACAGTCTGAGCTCAGTTAAATCCTCAACAATGCCACTCATCAGGGTTGCATATTCTTCAGTTGTTAGATCGTTCTGAAAAGTGACACGTCTCGATCCAGCCGTAATTTCCTGTCGGCTTCTTGTCCATAGACTAGATGGTATGGCGAGGTTTTTATCGCTCCATGACATGACATGCGGTAAGCCCATAAAGCCTCTGACAAAACCTCGTGCCAACGCCTAGGGTGCTCGTCGACCTTCCTCTTGATCAACTTGATAAGGCTCTGGTTGGACGCTTCAGCTTGCCCATTTGCTTGAGCATAGTATGGAGATGATCTAATCAGCTTAATCCCGTGTCCTCAGAACTTTCTAAACTCGTGAGAAATGAAGACCGAACCTCCATCGGTCGTGATAGTTTGGGGAATCCCGAATCTATGGATGACATGTTCTTTCACAAAATTGATAACATCCTTTGAGTTCACTGACTTCATCGGGACAGCTTCCACCCATTTCGTGAAATAATCAGTAATGGCCAAAATCCACATGTGGCCTTTGCTTGATGGAGGATTGATCTTGTCGATCATATCCATGCCCCAACCTCGGAATGGCCAAGGCTTGATGATGGGGTTCATTGTCACGCGGTACCATCTGAATTTTCCCAAATTTCGACATGCTTGACACCCTTTGTAGTACTTGAAACAGTCCTCAAGCATGGTGGGCCAATAAAAACCCCGATCGCTGATCAACCATTTCATCTTGTGAGCCGATTGGTGGGTTCCACAGGCGCCTTCGTGTACCTCGTGTAGGAGCCGATTGGCCTCGGCTGTCCCCAGACATTTGAGCAATAACCCCTCCAGAGTCCTGTAAAACATGTCGTCGCCAATAAGCACATACTTCATGGCCTTGTACCTTATCCGTTTAGGTGCCCCCGAGCCGAATCCTTCAAGTAATTGAAGATATCGGCTCTCCAGTCGTCTGCGTCCAGGAATTGTACCTGAACATCGGCTCCCTCTGCTACGTCCTTGTAGCCTGAAGCCATTTGTGCAAGATCATTCGCCTCGGTATTCTGCAATCGCGGGATCCAGGTGAAGTTTATGTACCGGAACTGTGCCATCAGCTCACGGCATTGCAGCCATAATGGGAAGAGCGACTCGCTCTCACACTTGTATTCCTCCGTGAGTTGAGAAATCACCAACTTGGAGTCTCCAAAAATTTCCACTACTGCTCCAACCGATGAGCAACTCCATTCTTGCGACGCCTCATACTCGGCGACGTTGTTGGTGCGAGGGTAGATAACCGATGGAGAAGGAAAATGTTGCTCCGGGCGACATTTAGTAGAATGCCGATGCCGCAACCATCGCCACAAACCGATCCATCGAAAACATAGCCCACGCCGTATGGACAGCTGCTATATTAGTGTTGATCCTTTCAGAATAAGGTCGGCCAATGCTCGACCCTTAATCGCTTTCAGGTTGATACCGGATGTCAAATTCGATAACGCAAACATCCATTTGCCGAGTCGGCCTTTCAACATAGGGGCCGACATGTGCTTTATGACATCCGATTTGCATATGATGATAATCTCCGGCGAGAGCAAGATGTGGCAGCTTGGTGCGGTGAAAACAGCAGAGGCACAACTTATCGATCTCGGGATACCTTGTCTCGCATCCAAAGATCCTTCCGCGATGTAAAATACAACTCGCTCTGCACCATCATAAACTTGCACCACCACCGAGGCGATGGACGTGTCCATCGACAAGTAAATGTAGAATGGCCTATCCGGTGAGGTGGAACCAACATGGCGGCTTGGCCGGATATTCTTTGATCTCGTCAAGGCTAGTTGTTGTTCTCGCCTCCCGAATTCCTCGTCGATTTAATTTTCACCAGTCCCATGAACGGCTCTATTCTTCCCGACAGATTGAGATGAATCTTCCGACGGGTTGATCTTGATGAGAGACTGTAGTTCTTTCTTCGTGGTAGGTGGCTTCATTGTTCGTGACCGCCTCGACTTTTCAGCCGATCTCAATTCCGTTCATGGACCAAGAAACCCAAGAACCGACCGGCCGTCACCCCTCAAGGCACACTTCTTTGATTCATCCGTAGTCGAATTTTCTTGTTCGGTCCAGACGCTGCAGATCGTCCAAGTGTCCTTGTCTTGAAGCGACTTGACCACCACGTCATCGATGTAAATTTCCACCAGCTTGCCGATCAGATCATGGAAAATGTAATTCATGGCTCTTTGGTACGTGGCGTCGGCATTCTTCAGTCCAAATGTCATTACTACATATTCAAACAACCCCACCGAGCACGACTCAATGCGCCTTGTGTATATCTTCCGAGCCATGAAAATTTGGTTGTAGCCGACATTGCCATCCATGAAGCTCAAGACCTTATGATGACCAGCTGCGTTGATTAACGTTTACTTACCGGCATCGGATACTCATCCTTCGAGTAGCTCTGAGATCCCGAAAATCTATGGCAACACGCCACGGTATCATCCTTTTCTCTACAGTGCGATACTAGAAATCCACTCCGCATACCGCATGGCCTGATTAACTTGGCCGTCAATATTTTCTCGACCTCTTTCTTGACTTACGCCAAAATTTCGCCTTCATCCGCCGTGCTACCGGAATGGCGAAATCCTTTTTAAGTGGAGTCGATGCTCAATGATGCTCTGTCTAACCTGCATCTCTCGTAGTCCCGTGCGGCGATGCGGATATTTTTTCAACAGAGCTACCATCGGACCGCAGACTCGGATCTAACTTTTGTGATAAATGTTGGTCGTGGCTTATCCCGGGACCGATGTCGATCTCCTCTAGCTCATCGGCGGATGTAAACCCATATCCTAGCTTTCACACCGTTAAATCGATGCTAAACACAAGACAAACAGAGGGTGAGGATAACAAAAATAATTTGGGCGATTGCGAATCTGCCCCTGATTGCATTAGTCAAGGCGGTTTACACCTTATTTGTGTTTTACAATGGCGGGAATCTCCCTACGACTACATGATCCGCTTGTCGAAGATTGCTGCTTTTATTTTTGTGGCGATCGCAGGATCGGCGCATACCACCGACGGTCATGGACTTTGCTACTCTGTCAGCGGTGGATAAGACCAGCCTCACCCCGCTTTTTGTAGCTTCAATGCGCCACACCGTCTAGACCGATTCCAGAGATCGACTCTTGGTCTTCGCTTCCCGGATGTTCATGCCGACTATGGAGATCTCTATAGAATCATCTGCATGAATGACTTCCACCTCATCTCCATCCCATCAGACAGTAATCGTGCATCGTGGATGGAATGCAGCTTAGCATGAATCCAATCTCTCCTAGCAAGACAACAGAGGTGCTTTTGTCTGACACGCGAAGAATGACGTAGGGATAGTTTTTACGCCTACGGTTAGATCCACGTTCAAGACACCTGCGGTCTCAAGTTTGGCCGTTGAAGTCGCTTAACGTGACATTGGTTTTGATCAGATCTGCAGTGGAGCGTCCCAGGCGCCGTAGCATAGAGTATGGCATTATATTGACTGCTGCTCCGATGTCAACCAACATCTTGCTGACAGGCTGCCCATTGATGTAACCTCGCAGGTACAGGGCTTTCAGATGTTTGTAGCCCTTTTCACGCGGCTTTTCAAAGATAACCGGCCGTGGGCCGCAGTCAAACCGTGCCACTGGCAGCTCGTTGGTTCTTGGCGCGCAGAACTCTGATGGAAGTATGAACACCATGTTTGTGCCAACCGTTGTCTTCGCATCGGCTTTTACTGGCTTAGGGCGCCACTCTCTCATTTTTGGAAGATCTTCCGTTTCCAATGTATGCCGAATTTTCGCGGCTAGATCGGGCCGTGCTTTCCTTAAAGCGTGGAGGTACTGCGCTTCGGCTTTCTCCAAGTTACGTAGTCGCTGGACCCTACGCTTTTGGGTGTGTCTGAGTCCATCGGGACACCACCTTGGACGGTGATATCTGTCTTCTTCTTTGTCATCCGTTGGCTCCTCGAGATCTTTCGCTCGAGTGGACTCCTTGTGTCGGCTCTGAGGTGGGAGAGGCCCTAGACGCTTGAACACTGACACTGGCCCCGTGTCCTCCTTCTGCTGTCCACATTCCGGGCAGTTATCGATTGTAGGCAATCGGCTCATTCCCGTATCCCAGCAATACTTGAAGAAAGGACAATCCCAATGTTTGTCTGCGCCTTCCTTTTCTTTTGACGGTCCCCTAGCGAGGTGCTCATATCCTTCATCGTCTCCATCGCGCCGGCGACGTCGGTCATACTGACGCTCATACTTGTTAAGGAGATGCGTGGAATGTGGCTTCTGATATCGCACGCTCCTCACCTGTTCCTCAGTTAAATACCGCCTGTCATCGTAGCTGGGCCGGTCGCGTGGACCAGCCTCCTCTCTTTCTTTGCCCCGAGAGTGACCGCCTTCCTCCTTGTACGTGCCATGGTGGTACAGAGGCCCTGCCATGTTGACATCGAACGAGAAATCCAACTGGCGCCTCGTGGAGTGGTCAGGTTTCTACCATGTTGACGCCGGAAAAAGTTGGTGTCTACTTTCATGGCGAATTGTCCCGTGATCGACAGCCTGCTCTATCGCCGTTTGGACCTGGCGACGTAGCTCTTTGCAGTCATTGGTGGTGTGGGTGAACGAGTGATGCCACTTGCAGTATGGTCTTCCGTTCGTCTCTTGAGCCGTAGGGATTTTGTGGCGTTCGGCAACTTCACCGCTTCTTCAAAGAAGAATCGAATATCCGTCGCTTTGCTCACGTCGAAGTCGAACCCTTTGGCAGGACCCTGCTGCTTTACCCATTTGCAGGACACAGGATCTACCCCCCGAGCCCATTCAGCCACGGCCACCTCCTGATCTTGTGTAGGATCTTCTTCTTCTGTATCGACCAGGCCTATCGGACGTTTGAACTTGTCTTGGTACAACTCGGTGGCGCTGTTCATACATCGCCGCCTTCGGCCATGTGCGCCAATGAGTTGTACTCTACTTGGAAAGCGATCCTTGATAGGTCTTGAGAGCCCCAACACCGCCGACCGCCTTTTCGCTTAAACGAGCTGAGTAACATCGGGTCTTGCCAGTCCTGAAGCACTAGATGTACTCGGCTACGTTTCCTCGCTTTGCCGCACTGTGCAGTCTGCAATGCCAGCCTCGGTAGCTTCTGAATGATACTGAATGTGGAACTGCTCTTCCAGTTGCTTCCACGTCTGGATCGAATCAGGTGGCAGCGAGGTGTACCACCCGAAAGCTGGTCCCGTCAGAGATTGCGCAAAGAACCTCACGCGCAACTGGTCCGATGCTGAAATCATGCCTAACTGCGCCAGGTATCGGCTCACGTGCTCGATCGAGCTCGACCCTTCTGATCCGCTAAACCTTGAGAACTCAGGGAGCCAGATTGGGTGGCGCGGAATCAGTCAAACTTCGTGGGGTACGGCTTTGAATAGCCGATTGTCCTTCTTCGCACGGTCAACCGTCTCTCAAGATGGTACGGATTTGCTCCACTTTGAGCCGCAGGGCTAGATTCTCATGACTCGTTCCAGATTGCATACTTGGCTAGCCACGCTTTGTTTGCGGCGTCCATCCTGCATACATCGCCGCCTAAACGCCGCTCTCAAACCCTCGCCAGAACTCCGCAGAAATCCTCGCATGCAATCTGTTGGTGCGTGTCGTTATTGCATCCGCACGTAGGTGCACACATATCCATGGGAGATTTCTTTAGGTGGCTCAAACAGAACTGAAATCGCCTGGTCGCCTCCGACCTTGTAGACGACGACGCTGGCCCCTGGTGGCTCGGGAGCTGCAAGTGTAAATGGCAGCGTGGCCTGCCTGGAGCGGTCTTTCTCCTGGTGAGTCCCAGTAGGCCCCGACGGAGAGTAATCGATGTTTCATGATCTCTGAACTACGCGAATCGCGATCCGCTCGAAAGCGTTCACCGTGCTCTCGAATGGCGATGAAGATAATGAGCCACAATGTAGTTGACTTCTGCCGAGCTCAGTGCGCTCCTCTCAAGGAAATGCAGATCCACCTCATCAAGAGCACCTCGGGTGAGAACCCTTTCCACCGATGCCATGCTTACGGTCCTCTCAAAAGAGCCGATGAGATCGGCTTCAAGAGAGCTTTGATGTCATCATACCGCCTTGTGCTCCTCGGCAGCTCGTCAGACGCGTGATCGGTCTGCCCCCATCTCGGCGTCGGATGTTGATGCAGATGTCGTTGAATGTCCCACGTGCGCGAATGTGTTGCTGTCAAAACCCACCAATGGCGAGACGAGCAACACGAAGAGCCGGAGGCTCCCAGCCGCGGCTCCTGGTCCCTGCAACGGCCCGCAAAACTCCGACACGCCCCGCTTGGATCGAGGGCATGCCACCTGACCTATACCTGGTCAGGAAGGTGAAGGATTGCTTCGATTGGTTTCCTGCATGGTAAACAAGTATACGTAAAATTCGAGCCGTGACCGGCTCCCATGTTTCCCTGTGAATCGGCTCCTAGAGCCGATTAACCCATGGTTCTGCATTAGATCTACGATAACATGGGTTTTTTGCTTCATCAATACAAGTTAAATCGATCTACGACAGTTTAACGTTTTCACCACATAATTGGAACATCCGACACGTAGTTGAGCCTAATAGATACAAAAGATGATAGAAAACTAACCCTAGAGAAGGCCTAAAAACCAACATAAAGTTAATTCCCGGAACAACTCCCCTCGGATTGGCAAACCAAATCTTACATATTACTGGATCGTTCAACCCGTTTGCAAGGCCTGATCATGTAGATATCAAACTAAACCTTGGAGAACAAGGCACAACTATAACAGATCAAATCGACTTAAATAAAGATCAAGCAAGATGCCACCCTTACACCCGGGAAAAGGTGCAAAAGGCGGCGAGATAACTAGAGGAAGCATAACTAAACAATCATAGCAAAAAGGTACCGATGCTAGCCTAAACAAATCTATGATAATAGTATTACTCGCCATCAACAAGGCTTCAGTACGAGTAACACCAAATAATCGCATAAGTAGATACTGCCTAGATCGCAAGATGCGATCTAGGCAGCATGGCACTTACCCGAGAAAAACCCTAAAAACAAGGGGTGGCGATGCGCCGAGATTGTGTTTATTGTGAACGTGATTGTCCTTCTTTTCTCGATAGCCTTAGGTACATATTTATAGTCCGGAGACTTTCTATCTTTGTAATAACTCTACAACTCTATCTTCTACCTAAACCGAAACGTAACCTATTACAATATAAGATACACGGGCAATTTAGCCCAAATCAACGTACGAGGCCGATTCAACAACACGTTGCATATACGTATCTTCTAAGCCCATCTTGATCACAGCCCATCTCCTCCTTTGGCCAAAATATGGCGATAACACTTCCCTGCCCCAGCAGTTCTGGCGGCGATCTCCGACCTCCACCTCCCCTAGGACTCCCTTGTCCACGAAGGCCAACAGCAGCGGCGATGTGAGAGGCAGGCAACGGAGGTCCTTGTGTCGCCCGCGGAGCCAGCCTAGGGAGCGACACAAGGTTTTTTAGGAGGTTTCCGTCCAAGTAAAAATTTATTTTTTAAGGGAAAAGTTTTATTCCTAATAAAATAGTTTGATCATGTCCTCCAAATTGTTCAGATAGAAAATCCAACAAATGATGTCGGGGGATTACCCCCGGGTATCCCATTCCAAGATGGATAAAAAAGGCGAAACAACAATCTCTACTACTAATAAAAGAGCAAACATGAATTTCTCTATACGTACCCCATCAAATATACACAGATGCATTACAACCACACGATCTGGCGTTTTAAACACAATCTAAGAGCTCTCATTAGCCTAATTATTCTTCTTGGTACACTTAGCAAATAGATCTGACGGACTAAAACTCTGCCGCACCCCGCACCTCACTTTCCGCCCGGAGTCAGCGTAGAAAAAAAAAGAAACTGCCTCGCTCCCCAGGATCTGGATCTCGATGGTTCCATCCCACTCCACGCGAGACCCTGCCCCGCTGCCTCCCGACTCGACGCCCCTGACCCGCACCCCCGCCGTTGTACTTCCACCGCTACCTCCTCTCAAGGCACCGCCGCCTCAACGCCGCCACCCGGAGATCCCTCAATCTTGGCTTCCGTCTATTGCAAGGAGGACGTTCAAGACGGTGCGGCCTGGAGCTGAATTGAGTCCCAATCCCCTGCCGCCACTGAGAGCCCTCCACTGGTGGCCGCCCACCAGACCATGGCCGCGACCACGATGAGGACATTTGGTCCTGCCCTGCCCTGGCCTTCTCTGAGGAGGAGGTGTGGAAGCCGACCTTAGGCGACTAGGGAGGAGCTGGGTGCCCTGAGGCTGGTTGTGGTGCCCGTGGTGGGCAAATCGAAGCTAGCCTTCCGCATGTTGTCTTGGTGCGTTATAATGATGATCTTGACATACAATGAGGTAGTCCTTCCATCTACTGGTACCAATGATCCTTCTTTGCAGAGTAGAATTGTATTCTGACTTTTATCTGGCACCATATCATGTGATGTTTCCTATGATTATTGCAATTTTCTCAGAGCATCATCCTCAGACTGCAGATGTCCAGCCAAGTGCTCAAGTATTTTTAGTTACAGTCATCTCCTACGATTTTTTACTCAGCAAATCACATAGCGCGCATACGCTAGAGTAAACATTTTAGCGCTTTGCTAGAGTAGACAAATCACAATGATGGTCAAGTGAGACCGGAGGAGATGATTTCAGGAGGAAGTGCAAACATCAAACCATGCGGCATGAAATGGGGACTCATATTTTGTTATTTTTATATGCTTGCCTATCGTAGTTTCCCTCGAAAAGTAAGATAAGCTTCAGGGGCGTTGTGTGCCCGGGGTGAGTGCCATGCTGGCTTCAGACAATCATCATCAATCACCTGCATATGTAGTGACTGTATTGGTTAACTTGCAGAGATTCACCCTGAACTCAATCTATATGTTGTAAGACTGGTAGTCGGACTACATGCTCCAACTAACCTGGAGAATATGAAAGGTACTCACCTTATGCTAAATTTGGTTTGGCATGAATTCTCAAGTCTTCAATAGTCAATACTAGAACATCAACGAAAAGTTTGGTGTTGGTGTTGCAGAAAATAAAGAATGAACGGAGGTATAAGTAATTTAGACATAGTATAACTCATAATTAAGTGTCATTGTGTTTTTTATATTAGAATGAAAAGGTTTATGTTTTACTTATACACTTTATGCAATATAATTATCTAACCATGTTTGAGTATAATTTCTTTATCTATTTGTTCTTGACCTGGTACTTCCGTAAAACTCGCAGTGCCCTTTGTCTTCATTTTGGTTCTACGGGGGCTGGACCAAATCTTCTTGATAGTGTCATACATGGAAGGTACCTGTCCTATTGTCTGCATAGAAAAACATCCTACCATGCTTCATTTGTTATGCAATCTTCAGTATCAAGCAAGAATTTTGAGATCATAATTGTCCTTTTCATGTGTCTTAGTTACTGCCGTGTCATTCTTTTGAGCTAACCTAAGCTCAGAATTAAGTGAATTATGTGGTAGCTTTACCTCTGATGACTTTGTATTCTTGTAGTACAGAAGATATCGTGCACTACTGATTTCCATGGCCCCTTAATTTTGAATAGATTCTCTCTCTCTCTCATCATTAGAACAATTTCTTTTGCTTTGTTTCTTTTGTTTTAAGAAATTCTGAGATTTATCAACCCAAACCCAAGTGATCAGTGAATATGGCTCTCCTCATGTCAGCCTTTGCTTTAGTACAAGGGAGATGAAGTTCAAAAACTTCTAACTTCTAAGTCAGATGAAGATCTACATGCATTTTCGATGATTACATATCTATAATATACTAAACTATATACTATACTACTTATAAAAGAGCAAATATTTTCTTTCTTAGATGCACCCAATTGATGTACACAGCAGAATCAACACCACCAGATCAGCCCCTTGATCACATCCAACCGTCACCATTACTCTAAACCTGACTCGGGAGTGCGCGTAGCAATTAGCTTTGATGGACCGCGCTCTGCCAGCGGACGAATTTCCCCGCCCGCGTCCGCCTAACGTTCTGAGTACATTGATTATACGGAGTAGGAAAAAAACTAAATCGCCATGATTTGCGCCCCGCCGCTGCCAGCGCTCATCTTCCACGAGACGCCCAAACCCCTCAGCGACCCATTCTGCCCACCTCCATCTCCACGTGACAAACCCAAGAGGAGGTGATATTGTGCGGCGGCGCTAGATCGTGAAGCCTACTCTACTCGCCGGCCACACCAGATTCGACAGATTCGTTGCCCACACAAAGGAGATCCGCGCGATCCTCAACGGCCAGGCTACCCCCTCCTCTCCTACCTGCTGCAGCGACGGTTCTGCAACAGAGACCTGAAAGAAAGATCACGGTGATGGGGTGCTGTCGCCGACGTGCGCAGCTCCTAGCAGGGATCCACCAATGATCGTCTTTGTGAAGCCTGATGTGAGATGGGATGAAGTCGCTGTATCGACAATGCCAAAGTTCTAATCAAGTTTGTCAATTATTCACGGTGATTAACTTTCAAGATGATGTCAACAAAATTGCCTCTGTACTCATGCGTATTTGTTATTTTTCTGGTGATTATCTTTTGTCAGATTGGCCAGCTAGAAGAACTTACACTGGATAAATCATGTGCGAGGCGCCATGCTTACTGCCCTTATTCCTACAGTATTTATAGGTGTATTCTCCGCTCAATCAGGTGAGGCTGGATTTTTTTTTGATTCACAGCTGTTGCCTCTTGTCATCAATTTGTCCATTCATCTGGTCTTAGAACCGGTGATAATTTTAATCTTTTAATCTGGGAAAGAGTAAGCTCTTCGCTGCTGCACCTTGATTCAGTTTAGGAGAAATGAGTAGTCAATTGGCTGATTACGTTCCTATTTTGTTATATGTATAGTGCAGTTGGGAAATGCGTAGGTAATGGTAAAGTTAGATGGTTTTGTTGAAGCGGTAGACTCTTCACCATTCTGCTTCCCTTTTGAATTTTATCCGATTAAGCGAGATCGGGCTCTACCCTTTGGGCAATATTTTTAAGTTCGGCCTGCTAGGATAGGCAGTACTTGTTGCTGGTCAGAATGTGTGGTGCCTTAATTTTATTATGTTTTAAATGCCAAGATCGGTGTGAAAGCTGAAGGTGTGGGAGTGAAGCCTACTCGCCGCACACTGAACCATCCTTCTGCGCCGTATACTGAACTATGTATATGTTTTCTGTATGAGATGAATTATGAACATTATATTATCGGAGTGGAAAGAGGTAATTGATTCCTAGGGTGCAAAAATGATTTCTATAATTGACGTAACTATACAATGCACAAGCTTCTTCTGAGTTGATGTCTCCTGTAGTTTATATATACGATATTCTAGAAGTTGTTTGGACCATACATCTATTAGTTTGTTGCTGAGAGGATTTTAATTGGATTTTCTTGTTAAAGAACTCACCGCTTTGATGAAGGAGGTCGTGTTTAACTCTTGAGTAGTACCTTTTTACCCGAAACGCATGTTCTTTAAATGCCAATTGTCAACTTTTAGTAAAAATTAAATTCTTTAGTGAGTTTGAAGGTGTGGTGTGAGATCGTTTGGTTTCTCAGTCATGCAATTCAACCTTTAGTACTAAAAATGCATTTATATTTCTTGCAAAATATATATTAATAATGTTGAAGCTCTTTAATCATCAGACTGACATTTTCAGTCATTCTTGGTTTTGAGGGGCCGCACCTCGTAGCACCAACTGGAAGTGACCATTTGTGCCATGGTTCTGAGGGCATTGTTGATATTGGGTTCCATTATGATCTTAATTTCATGACCATACATGGGCTATCTAGATTTCCAGGCCTAAACATTTGGTTAAGAAATTGTAAGAAGATGGCAGTGAAGATCCAAGTTGGGTGTCTTCTCATTCAGTCAAGAAACATGCAAGTTAGTGGAAAGCCCTGATTTTGAATACCTTTATAATTTGGCCTCTTCAGTGTCAGGTTCCTTGTACCATATCTATCAGAACCATTTTGATAATCTTGAATACCTTGATAATTTGGGCATCTTCAGTGGAAGGTTCCTTGAACCCTCTCTATCAGCACCATTTTTTTTTCTACTGAGTTTTGATATGCACATGTTTAATTTATATTCGGTGGGATCTGCAATCATGATTTAATTGCACCTTGTAACCGACACAGGCACTAGATCGACCAATTTGAATCCATCCTAGACTATTGTCTTCAACATGGAAACTTGCCATATTTATTTTTGTAATTGGACACAAGAGCTATGTTCTTTCATGAATACATCATGTTGTTCACTGTACTCATGTATACATCACCCAGATTAGTCAACTCTGTTGATATTTAGGTATGGTGCCAGCAGGTTGTATTCGCTCTCTTGGATTGGATGTTCATCCCAAAAGCTTCAGTTGCGATACAACTTGTCCAGTCTAAATCACCCTTGATTTGAACGCTACGACTTGTAACTAACTAGCGCAGTAATCCCAAAAGCTTCAAAATATGCAGTCGCTTTGGTTAGCTATAGTCTTGTTGATCTGATATTTGATATTCTGCTCTGTATGTACAAAGAGGAGTGAAGAAGAATGGTGCATCCGAAGCTGGTGATTATATGATGTTTTTGGGTCTTTGCATCTTGAACTTTTTTGTAAGGATGGTGCATCCAATTGTTTGTGACGAATGCCACTGATAGAAGAATGGTTGTATATTGGATCTTGCTTAAAATACTTATCCTACAGGTTTTTGAATTATATTTCTGGCTTACTTGCGTAGAAGTTTAACTGATATGTGGATTTTTTTAGGCCCAAAGTTTAGTATTTTGAACTAAAAGAAGATGTAGATGAAGAAAGGCTATGAAAATGTAACTCGTTAGAGAACGGTGGGATTCAAAAGTCTTGCATACAACAAAGACGTTATGATACTCAGTACAACTTTTTCAAGAATAGACGTGCGTTGCACGTGCCCGATTATACTAGTAAAGATAAGGGCAAGCAGCAGAAATCCCGTCCTGGGCCGGCTGGAACCGTCCATCCGGCCCACTGTCGCTGCCCAGACGCATGTACCAGGAGACAAGGAGGAGACAACAGACGGAGACAAGACCCGAAACATGTAGCCATGTTGCTGCTTACCTATGCACTAGTGCTCCACTATACTACACTGTACATGTACACTATAGAAAATAGTCTCACACTATGCACTGTACCTGTACACCATAGCAAATACTTCCTCCGTTTAGAAATATAAGATGTTTTAGGTTTGTGAATGAGATGTATCTAGACATATTTTAGTGTCTAGATTCATTTGAACCTATACACTAAAAGATGTCTAGATACATATCTTTCGCAAACCTAAAACGTCTTATATTTCTAAACGAAGGGAGTAGCCTCGTGGCCCGGGTTTGTCCCTTGGGCACACTTTATAAGTGCACCAAGGGTGCTCACGGTGGAGGAGGATGACTTGGAGCCAGACTTGGCTGGATCAATCGCCAGCTCCCTGGGAGCTAGCTCACTCTGACACGTACACACATATTTAGCTCAGTCCATCTTAGATACAACTTCAGGAGCATTTTTGTAGCTCGAATATACAACATATACTGTCAGACATGCATGAGTAAGAATTTTACCTTACCACGAGGGCTCCGAACCTGGATATTTCATGTATCTCACTACACTCTCTTGTACCCAATCTCGCCTGCGGATACCGTCGCAGTCGCCTTGCTCGCTTCCACACCTCTATCTAGCCTTCTTAGGCAATGTCGTTTCCATAGCAACGACATATGGCGAACGATGTAATTAACAACTTTATATTCTTTTGGATGACTTGGATAATTTAAAAACATAGGGAGATCATTTTGGATAAAATAATAATCTAGAGATTCTCCTCAATTTATTTTGGTAGATCGGTTTTCGAAAGTAAAGCCGGTTGATATAACTTTTTCCCCATCTAGCGAAAAGTTATGGGCTCAAACGACTGGTATTTTCCATGTTAAATTCATTGTTATGATGATTATGGCAAGTTTAAGCCATGCATCAACCCGAACTTTTTCTCCTCTAAGTCAACTGATTCGAGGATCCAATTCCACAAGGAATAAAGACTTCATGCATAAGCTAAGCTGGTTTGAATCTTGTAGACTGTAGTTAATCTGGATGTTTTAAGAGTTGTAGTTATTTACTCGGTTTTCTTTAACTTTTTCTGGGTTATCACATTTTCTATTTTCATTTAACCTTCTGGTTAACACTACTTTATCTTTTTTTTTGCCAAAATATCATTTCGAACATAATTATATTTTTTATTTTTACTAAAAAATACAATATTTTTCTTGTTTGACACTACTTATAGAGAAGTGGGGAAAATGTTTTGTGTCACCAATACTAGTGTTTTTTGCATCGATAGTAATATTTTATTATTTTGGCAACATATTTCGTTTTTTATGTCTATGGAACATATTTAGTTTATTTTATGTAAGGAACATTTTTTTAATCCAACGGAATAACCTTTCGAGATACAATGCAAATTTATTTGACAAATGTCATACTATTGAGGCTAAACAATGCCGTGATGCACCCCTCCCCCTAGGGATATGAAGAACTACTGGTGCGTGACAAACTTGAGTTGGAAAAGCGCATTAACATAAGTGGACGGTCCGACTGTAAGAGGTCCAACGAGTGTGGCAAGAAAAAGAACGAAGCTCTTTTTGTTTGAAAAATGACTCCTTTGAATGGACGGGTCTTCTCAATTTGAAGGCAAATAAGAGGAAATAAATGAGATTATAGATTGCCCTCATTTCCATATTAATGTGACGGAGGTAGCGACCGTTCGCTTCACCTAATAGATGCTAAACATATGCAGACCATGCAGTGGCCCCCATCACACATCTTGCCCCACCGTCTGTCGTCATCGCCATCGCTAGCCCTCTAACCCCTCACCATCCCCGCGCTAGGTGAAATGAACATCTCTAACTCTGTTGTTGCCCAAAATGTTGTTCGTAAACATGCTATCTTCGAGAACGTTGGGTTGTCTACGACAATGAGACATCATTGCACGGCAAAGGGACCATGGGCGGACACAGTGTCCCTCCAGCCCGGGCAACCGCCCAGGCTTGCTAACGGTGCAAAGCTTGCGTTTTTATAGATTTTTATAGCGATTTTGTCTGAAAAAAAATCACATGTTAAGCTCATTCGTTCAGACTTCCAAAAGTTTCTAGGTCCGACACCAAAGGGGACGACGTTGAATCACACATGCCTTCGTGGAGGGTAATCTTGAAGTTATTTGGTGCTAAAGGCTGGAAAAGGTAGGTGGTTAGGGTTTCGTGATGCATGAAGAGGCATGGATGGCATGAAAAGGCATTATATAGGCATATAGTTTCACTTTGATACACTAAAATACATCTAGATACATTTGATTTACAAAGCTAAAACGTCTTATATTTCTGAATGGAGGGAGTACAACCGTGAATCCACTTGTGTAGTCTCACACTCTAATTCTGTTCACACGGTTATTTTAATTTCTTTTAAACAACCAAATCTCACACTTTATACATTGTATGTGACTGAATATCTCTGAAGGGCCTATATTTATTGCCGATATATGTTGCAACCGCTCTGTCTCCTAAGGATGACCTATATATATTCAAATTTTGTTAGATCTACACGTATTACATAGTATACATATGTATTTATATATAAAAAATTGAACAGGAGAGCCCTAGAAAAGGCTGGAAGCCTTTCCATTAAAACAAGAAGGTGGAGCTACACATATTGACGCATGATTCTAAAAAAAAAGAAAAGATAACCAGGTTCAAACGCTTTACAAAGAGAACCCTACAAGACACTAGTGCACAGGTAGGCCTCTAACACCGGTTATAGAATCGCTGTTGAGGATTCGATGTTAGAGCCCCCTTTAACAACGGTTCTTATAGGATGGCGCACGTGGGGCTGCTGCAACGCTCAGCACCCCCCCTTAAACATCGGTTCGTAAGGTTCACTACCGCGGCAGGAAAACGACATAAATCGCTGCCGCGGCAAAGTTCTGCCGCCGTCCGCTCGGGCGGATTACGTGGCGGGGCGGGACGGGGGATGAGGGGGATCGATCGGGAGAGGTATACACATACATCGTCGGTACATATGAGTACATGAATAATTAAGCAACTATTATTATACACAAACATCGTCATTGTGGTATTCTCCGTACACGTTGAAGCATCAAGTACAAGAAAAACACGTTCAAGCATATATACAATATAACATCTCCGTACACGTTCATTTTGGATATCTAAAGAGTTCTCCGCCAGGCGTGACGACTTCATCAAGTATGAACCCCACCAATTCCTCTTGAATGGCTCATATGCGGTCAAATGGTAGGAGTTTGTTCCGTATCCGTTCGATCTAAATATATATATATATATATAATGTTGTGAATGAACTCGCAAACATAATGTTGGCTCATATATATATAAGAATAAAACTCAACATAACTGATGGTAATAAAATAATGTTGTGTACTTCGTTTACTTATTCTAAGTTGTTCTAGTGCCATTTGGCCCGTCGTACATATCGTGTTGCGGATGAACTCGCAAACATAGTATCCACATAAGTTATTGTCGGGTCTCTGATGCGTGCACTTTACAAGAATAGAGAGTTCAATCAAAATAATAATCAATAAAGCATGATATAATGGAATTGGAAGCAGAATCAACGAGATACGCAGACCTAGCTGGCTATTATTACTTACATTTTGGTCTAGTGTGATAATATGATTGAAATTACCTCTAGAGCATCTCTTTAAAGTCTGTCCATAGCTCTTGGTATTTTCGTAACGAGTCCATGACAAGGACTTTTCCTGAGTCAACTTGAATGACTAGCAGAATAAAGTGGAACCTACGCACAAATAACTCATCATCAGTTACACTTAACATCGAGTAAGCCGAAACAGAATGTATACAAGAGAGATGAACACTCACGAGAAGTTGTAAGGCAATAGTATTTCCCTTTTGGTTTGTTGTCTCAGTAAAGACGTTAGCAAGAAATCTTCTGTTTGCTCGGGTTTGTGTTTTACCACTTGTTCATGAACTCTATTTGGGTCAACGAACCCAATATCAAAAGGGCATCCTTTCATGCATTCCATAACCTTTTTCCTGCATAATAGTATATACATATATGGTGAGCATATATATACATGCAATTAATGAATTGAATGAGCTGAGATAGAAATTACAGAAATAGTACTTACACACAATAAAGGCTGATGGAAGCTTTGTCGAGTTCCTTCTGATTGAATAAAAAATGCAAGTCTTGAATGTTGAAGGTGATCTCGTCGTCTCCGCACAAGAAAATCTGATCTCTTATATGCGTCGTGATCCATTCTTCCTTTCTCGTCTTGCATAAATCAAGATACCACTTATGCAATCTTTGCATTTTTGTTGGTAGATTATTGAGCTCCTCTTTCTTGACGAGATTATTCCCGTACTTCCATGGATGTATGGGGTTGACATCGCCTTTGGGCAAGTGGTCTCCCATGATGTTCAAGTATGCAATGTAGGTCATCCCCATCTCATTGGCCTTTCTTTGTAGCTCTTCCTTGTAATCATTTACAGGAGGAGCTATCCGTGTGTCGAACACTTGGAGCGGGGCGCACGATTTGTTTTCCCGCTCTCTGAGCATGGGAACTGTTTTCTAGGGTGCTGCATGACTACTACTTTCAGACTCCCTCCGCCTTGCATCCCACTTCATAATCTGGCGCTCGTAGTCCGGCACAAGTGGGGTTTCAGGTTTCAAAATATTATTGTAAAACTTCACCACCGCCAGATCTAGTTTCTCCTTTGGCTCGGCCCGTCTAGGTGCAAAGAATTTCTTGACCTCTTCTTCCGAGATCCTCTTTTTCTCCTCGTCGCTGCGATTCCACGGTAATACCGGCAATGGCTTGGCGGAAGGCTGCGGGACGTAGTTTCTTGAACTCTTTGGCATACGGTTTCCTGCGGATTTCTTAGTGGCAGTGCTAATGATGCTCTTCGTGGCAGTGCTCTTCCACTTACGCTGACGCGCAGGAGATGGCTGAAGCACCGGAGATGGCTGACGCGCAGGAGATGGTGGCCTTGAAGATGGCCGACGCTACAGGAGATGGCGCTGGCCGGGATGGCCGACGACAGAGATGGCTAAAGCGCCGGAGACGGCTGACGCGGCGGAGACGACAAGGGAGTATTCTGATGACTTAGAGACGGCTGAGGCGTCTGAGACTGCTGACGCTGCGGAGACGGTGGGGATGCCAGTGGCCTCCAATTTGGAAGAACGATGGGTTCCTTCTTCCAAAGAATGGTTGTTTTCACTGCAAATTTGATTTGAGTTTCCCCTTCACCTGTAGCATGGTCAAGCTGTGCTTACTCATATTCCTTCAAAACCTCATCCTCCCCGACAATAGCATAGCCATCTAGAATCGGTCGGCAGTGGTAAGTTTCACCAGCTACAGGAGGTAAGGCATAGCCGACCTCCACCTTAATGGATAAGCCCATTAATATCACATGAGGCTCAGCGTGTTCGCTCTCCGTGATCTCATCCACGGGGTATCGAGGACCCTCCATTTCAAGTGTGGGCTGTAGGTTCTCCGTGGAAGCCACACTGCTTTTCTGCGCAGAGTCTGGGCCGCCGGCAGCTTCCAATGCAGGCTCTTTGTGCCGCTGAGATGGGCTGGTAGATTGCTGGCTATTTTGTGCATTCACTTGCGCCTGCAGTGCCACAAGTGCATGTTCTATCTATGTCATCCGGTCTGTATGCTCTTTTTCTTTTCTGTCGCGCCATCTGTAAGAGTCGCCCCACTCGGCAAACCCATACTTCCACGTCATACCCCCTGTTCCTCGTGCAAGTGCAGGGTGTTCTTTTTTATGATGGCGCGTGTCAGCTGGTCATTCTGTATGTCGGGATGGAAGGTCCTGGCGGCTGTTTCCTCGTATGCCATGATGAGTTCAATGAAAGGTTTGGCAAGAATTTTTGGGAAGATACACAATCCCGTTTATGGGTCCAACCTTTCCCTGATACCGTAGAACCGAGTCTTTGCACGTAGGTCCCAACCCTCTGTCTGGGGTGTGATCCCTCTAGCGTGCAGGGCCTTCTCAGCTTCCTCCCACTTAGGCCTCTAAGATATGTAGCCACCTGACCCCGTCCTCTGGTGATATTCCTTCTTCTGGGCATTTAGAGTATTGGTTTCTGACCTCTTTGTAGCTATAGAACCTTCCTTGTACGCCACAAATTCGGGCCAGTGAGGTCTTATCTTCGCATAATATGCGTCTTCGAAATCTAGAGTCTCGCGAGCTTTGACAAATTTGTTTAATTTTGTCCTCTAGTTGTGGAAAGCGTCAGCCATCTTCTTTAGAGTCCACTCTTTGACCTTTTCCTTTATAACTGGTTTATTTTCATCCTCCTCTGGCGGTAGGGTGAAATTTACCAACAGCGAAGTCCAAAGGGTTTCTTTGGATCTTTCATCAACAAAGGTATCGTCGCCCTTCTTTGGCTTATTCCAATATTCAATTATGATTGGGATTTGGTCCCTAACAAGAACTCCATCCTGACGTATAAATTTGTCTACGGCCTTCTTGGGCTCCATCGACCTGCCATCAACACAGACTGCTTCGATCGTGAACTTTGCACGATCTTTCAACCTATGGCTCGCGCCTCGCTTTCTCTTTTTCGTAGAAGAAGATTGTTGCTGGCTGGTCGATCCGGAGGGCTAAAAGAAGAAAGAAGCGTTAATTAATACATGTACATATATATACAAATCAATCGGTGCAAGTCAGCAGAGACTTAATCCATGCATATACCTCGACGGACTTTATAATCACTAAAGTGCGTTCACCGGAGTCGTCATCTTCTCCATGACTACTTGAGCTATCATCATGTCCCTCCAAGTTCAGATATTGTGAGGTGTCCTCGTGGATCATGTTCTCCATTATTTCTTCCTCTTCAAGGTTTCTGCTGAGTGGATCCATAGTTTCTAAAACAATAATATTATCACACAAATATCAGTAATACATCTATTGAAATGCTCAAGCAAGGATGATGATATGACAAGTTAAAAGTATTGAAATGTAACCCTAATACATGCTTGTATAATGCTATATTGACTTGTCATGAAAGTTGATTAACAATGCATGGTTATTATAATGCTATATTGACAACGAGAGGTGTGCTAGGGCGTCGGCTGGCGGCGCTAGGGTGAGAGCGGGGCCGGGATGCGTGGGGGTGTGCGTTCGAACCAGCACGACGTGTGCTACCTAAAATGGGCGACTCACCCTCGACGTGTGTGTAGGCTCAGCGAGGGCAAAGGAGGTCAGGGTCGACGGCATTGGAAAAGTAATCGATCAAATGCAAAACGATTGAAAAAGTGAGCCCTAAGCCGACCACATGCAATCGGCCTGCTCCTCACCGAACGGAGTTGAATCGGTCAGGGCCAGGCCGAGTAGTCCATTCGGCTAGGCCTAAGCCGACAATGTGCTAGATTTGTAAATTATGAAATTCGTATACTACTTTCGGAAACTAAATTATATACATATACACATACACATATAGGGTGGCGCAGGCGGTGGCGGTGGCGGTGGCTGTGGTGGTACATATACACATACACATACACATTTGTAAATTATGAAATTTGTATAATACTTTCGGAAAAAAATTCGCCATACACATACACATACAAATATATACATATATACATACAATATAGATACATGTCTATGCAAAAAAAATTAAATTACCAACTAATTACTGAAAGATACACCTAATTACCAACACCTAAAAGATGATACACCTAATTACCAACACCTAAAAGATATACCTCACCGAAAGATACATTTCTATACTATAATTACCAACTAATTAATTACCGAGGAGGCCGGAAATGGGTGGCACAGGCGGTGGCGGTGGCTGTGGTGGTGGTGGCGGGCCAGGGAGGTGAGGTGGTGGTGGCGCAGGCGGTGGCGGTTGCTGTGGTGGTGGCGGTGGTGGTGCGCTGGTGGTGGCGGTCGGTGATAGAGCATGGGGCGCAGGCGATGGCCGTCGGCGCCGTAGGAGAGGTGCGGGGAGGGCGGTGCGCGCGACCGGGGAGAGTCGCGGCGTGTGGAATGTCATGGCCTGGTGACGCGCTCCCGCGGGACGGCGACGACGACAACGTACGGCGAGGGCGTGGACGATGACGACTCTGCTTCTTCCTTTGCGCGCACTTGTTTCGATTTGGCTGGGGGGAAGAAGGAAGAGGCGTGCGCGTTATAAATCCTCCCCTCCTTTAACACCGGTTCATGGCTGGAACCGGTGTTAAAGGGGTGGGGGGTGGGGAATTCGTTTCGCCCCCCCCTTTAACACCGGTTCATGGCTAGAACCGGTGTTGAAGGGGGGCATTTATTTCGTACATTTAAAGGGGTGGGGGCATTTTTAATTCAAAAAATAGGATATAATTTAGAAAATTCATATCTTTTTCATTTCAACTCAAAAAATATGAATAATATATCATAATTTTCAGAAAAATAAGATCTATCCATTCATATAAAAACATCTTATAGTTACTGTATATGAAATTTTTCAAAATGATTAAAACACTTACATATAAATTTTGATTATTCAATTAAGACAAAAATAAAATAGCCAAACCCTAAAACTTTGAACTTAAGAAATATTAATCATCTGAAAGGAATCTAACCATATTTTATTAGAGCAAATCATATTTTATTTTGTATTAACATTTTTGAATTGTTTGGATATTTAAATTTAGCATCTTTTGTATACTTTGGAATCTGACAAAACTTTTAACATGAAAATTGTTTGCATTTGAATAATTAATCCTAAAACATTTTTGTTTAAAAAAAATAAAATTCTAACTATTCAAACTAGTAACAAATGGGAAAGGGCGGACAGAATGCGCTGGAGGAAAAGAGCGGGAAGAAAAGGGAGGGGGAAATAATGGGCGAGAAGAAATTTTTATTATGATAGAACTAGAATTAAAGTACATAACATAACTACAGTAAGTTACATAAAGAACAACTGAAAATTAAGATACATAAAAGAACTGAAAATTAAGATACATGGCCAGATTAAGTCACAATCGGCCGAACTTGTTTTGGAATGTTGGAGTGATTCAGTCATGTTCCTGCCTACACCTGTAATACTCGCCATTGTAGTCGTCGTACTCGCCGCGGCCGTTGTCGCTGCCGTCGTCGGGGTCGCCGTAGTTGAACCTTGAAGGCTGAGTACGCGTGGGATGTAATTGAGGGTAGCGCAGGCGGGGGTTAGAGTCAGCGGCCATGTCGTAGGCCATGACGCTCTGGAGAGTCCGGCCACGCCACCACAGCCGACGGTCGACCTCGTTGAAGTTCGGAGGAGGTGGGCCATCCTCCTCGTGCCTGGCGAGCGCCCTCTCACGCCAATCCCGGAAGAAGGCTTCCCAAGTCGGGAAATAGTCGGGATGCCAGTTGGGATTCCTCCGCTGCTTCGGTGTGAGATCGAAGTAGTTGTGGTTCGTGATGGCCATCCGACGCGTCAGACCTAGAGGGACAGGAGGAACTCAGACGCCTCCGGGCCAAAGATCCAGGAAGGGGACGCAGAGTCTGACGAGGGTAGTTCGAGGCGCAAAGCTCTTCCGCCTCCCTGGGGGTTAGTGGTACGGTGGAAGCCATGGGAAAGAGTGATGAGGTTACAGATATGAGTCTAGAGATGTGCAATGACAATGTAGGCCAATCCTACATATATATAATGATAAATGGCGGAAAGAAAACCGGCGGAAAGAAATGGCGAGAAGAAAATGGCGGGAAGAACTGGCGGGAAGAAAATGGCTCATATAATACATATAGTGTTAACGGAAGAAATATGACATTGATTTCCATGTTGAGATACATATGTGTGCTAAAAATGGCTCATTTAATACATATAGTCAATCTTATGATCGCGTCGGCCATAACTATGGAGTATCAGCACCGTTTAGCAGGATGGTTGGGACAGTCTTTACTCTGAAGGGCGGAATTTAATCAAACTTATTATAATCTTCTGACATGTCTGTCTTGTCCTCCACTCCCACGATGTTTCTTTTCCCTAAAAGAACTATATGACGTTTTGGCTCATCGTGTGATGTATCTGTTTGCTTATTTTTTTCTTTTTTCAGTTTGGTAGACATGTCCTTCACATAGAAAACCTGAGCCACATCATTGGCTAAGACGAATGGTTTGTCTAAGTTCTTGTCTACCTTCATAAGATTGTTGAGATCCACTGTTGTCATTCCGTACTTTTTGTCTACCTCAACCCCTCCTCCTGTTAGCTTGACCCATTTGCACCAAAACAAGGGGACCTTAAAATTAGGTCCATAGTCAAGTTCTCATATCTCCTCTATGAACCCATAATACGCGGTCTTTTGCCCATTGTCTTCTGCTGCATCAAAGCGGACACCACTGTTTTGGTTGGTGCTCTTTTTATATTGGCCTATCGTGTAAAATGTATTCCCATTTATCTCATACCCTTGAAAAGTACATACAGTCGAAGATGCTGTCCTGGCCAACAAGTACAACCGATCTCCAATAGTGGTGTTATTCGTGAGAAGTCTTTGCAGCCAGCCGCCAAAACTCGCCATGTGTTCACTTATAATCCATTCATCAGACTGTCCCGGGTGTTTAAGGCGTATAAAATTCTTGTGTTCATTGATATACGGGAGAACCAAGATAGATCTTTGTAAAACCGTGTAGTGTGCTTGATTGAGAGAATGCCCGTCCCTACATATCATTGCTTTACATCCTAGGGTGCCTTTTCCACGTAGTCTCCAATCATGTCGTGATTCTGGAACACCAATCGCCTTAAGGTCAGGAATAAAATCAACACAAAACTCAATGACCTCCTCTATTACATAGCCCTTAGAGATGCTTCCTTCTAGCCGAGCACGGTTATGAACATATTTCTTTAAGACTCCCATGTACCTCTCAAAGGGGAACATATTGTGTAGAAATACAGGACCGAGAATGGCAATATCTTCTACTAGGTGAACCAGGAGATGCGTCATAATATTGAAGAAGGATGGTGGGAACACCAACTCGAAGCCGACAAGACATTGGGTCACATCTGTCTGTAACCCTAGTAGGCTTTCTGGATCAATTACCTTCTAAGATATTGCATTTAGGAATGCACATAGCTTCACAATGGGTACTCGAATATTTTCAGGTAGAAGCCCCTGTTGGAGATATGCCCAAGAGGCAATAATAAAGTGGTTATTATCATATCTTCACACTTATGATAAATGTTTACATAACATGCTATAATTGTATTAACCGGAAACATTAATACTTGTGTGATTTGTAAACTAAAATAAGAGTCCCTAGTAAAGCCTCTTGTTAAACTAGCTTGTTGGTTAATATATGATCATGGTTTCCTGATCATGAACACAGAGATGTTATTAACAACAGGGTCATATCATTAGGAGAATGATGTGATGGACATACTCCTATAGTTAAGCGTAGCATAAAGATCAAGTCATTTAATATAGTTCATTTGCTATAAGCTTTCTGATACATAGTAACCTAATTCCTTCGACCATGAGATCATGCATATCACCTTTGCCGGATGGATGCTTTGATGACATCAAACACCACACCGTGAATCGTGGCTATAAAGGTGGCATTGAGTGTTCGGAAAGTATTGGTTGAAACACATGGATCAAGAGGGATTTGTCCATCCATATGACGGATAGATATACTCTGGGCCCTCTCGGTGGAATGTCATCCAATTAGCTTGCAAGCATGTGACCTGCTCACAAGGGATCACATATCATGGGAACGAGAAAAGAGTACTTATCAGTAACGAGGTTGAACTAGGTATGCAGAGATACCGACGATCATAACCTCGGATAAGCAAACTATCGTGAGACAAAGGGAAATTGGTATCGTATGTAAGTGGTTCATTCGATCGCAAAGTAATCGAGAAATATGTGGGAGCCATATGAATTTCCGATTCCTCTATTGGTTATTGTTCGAGAAGTGTCTCGATCATGTCCGCATAATTCACGAACCGTAGGGAGACACACTTAAGGATTCGACGTTGTTTGAGTAGTTATGGTATTATGAGAAAGAGACCAATGTTGTTCGAGTCTCGGATGGGATCCGGATATCACGAGGTGATCCGGAATGGTCCGGAGAATAAGATTCATATAAGGAAAGTCCGCTTTGGAGTTCGGGAATGATTCCGTGTTTTCATCGTGAATGTTCTAGAAGGGTCCGGATTGTCCCAGACTCGGGGGAAGGGTACATGAAAGTGTCATTACATATTGGAATGATTGCATCATGTACTAAGTGTTCTTGTTCCAAATAAAGGATTAAATTGAATCCTAAAACTGAAAAGTCAAATGGCGCTTGAAAGTCAAACGGCTAAAACAGAACTGAGGGAAACAAGCAAGAGGAGGTTGAAACCGACTTGGGAGGAGTCCTCCTCTCCAAGCTGGCCACCCAGGCCGACTTGGGAGGGACTCCCTTGTCCGCCTCCCACCTATAAAAGGAGGGGCCTCCTCCTCTAGACACACAAGTTCCTATCCTCTAATCTAAATCCTAGCCCTAAACTCCGGTTTAGAGCCGCTTTGGTTTAGAGCTTCTAATTGCCCTAGCCTTGATTAGAGCCTTCTAATTGGTGTGTCTAAACCCTAGACCACTAATAGCTCTCTCATACTCCACCATACTGCCTCCGGCTTAAGGCGAAGCCTCATGATCTCCTCTACTTCCGGTACCACGCCGTTGTCTTGCCGAATCGCGAGAGAGTGCTACAACCTCCGCTCACTGGAACAAGGGAGAGGAAGGTATTCGAGTAATCAACGTGACCGATCATGGAAGCGCTCGGAACGCATGGCGGAAGGATCGCTCTACACGATCTTGAGATCGGGAAGAGTATGACTACATCACCCACGAGAATCCGCCTCTCGTTAAACACTTTGGAATCTTCGAGGTAAGTTATTCCATCGACTCGTTGCTACAATCTAGTAGATATATCTTGGCTTGTTTGTTTGTATGCGATAGAAATTTTTGTTTTCCATGCTACGAATCCCTCAAAGGGTATCGAGCCGTGTCTATATGTAGATCTGTTGCACGAGTAGAACACAATGGTCATTGTGGGCGTTGATGCTTTTATTGTCGATTGCTTCTTGTGTACTTTGCATCTTGCGGTATGTTGGGATGAAGCGCCGGCTAACCTTACATGACATCGTTCATGAGACTTGCTCCACGCTTGACATGCAACTTGTATTGCATAAGTGGCTTTATGGTGCCTGTTTCTCCTAGCATAGTTAAGATCCAATTTACAACGGTGATCAACAATGCTAGTATCAATGTTGTGGTTCTGTCGTAAGTTAGAACGACACTTATTGAAAGCCCCAAACCACGTAAAATATGCAAAGAAAGTAGAGGCGTCTAACTTTGTTTTGCACGGGTGTGCAGTGATGTGATATGGCCATGATTGTGATTATATTTGATGTATGCAATGTTCCTTATTGTAAGTTGGCAACCGGCTGGAGCCATATGGTTGTCTTTAATTTATGTTAAGACCCGCGTGTCTATTCAAAGTAGTTGTAATAGTTGAAGCCGGTGGTGGACGACAACCATGGAGAAGCGTCATTGACCTTGATGCAATGCCGGTGATGATGGAGATCATGTTCGTGCTTGAAGATGGAGATCGGAAGCACAAAGAAGAAAGGCCATATCATATCACATATTATTGAATTGCACGTGATGTTAATCCTTTATGCATCTTGTATTGCTTAGTAGACGATGGTAGCATTATAAGATGATCCCTCATGCACATGAATTTCAAGTCATAAAGTGTTCACCCTTAGTTAGCACCGTTGCTAAAGCTTGTTGTTTCGAAGCACCACGTGATGATCGGGTGTGTTAGATTCTGCAAGTGTATACAACGTGAGCAAGCCAGATTTGCTCATGCGGAAACTAAGGTTTGATCTTGACGAGCCTAGCATGTACAGACATGGCCTCAGGAACACGGATTACCGAAAGGTAGAGCATGAGTCATATAGTAGATATGATGAACATGCTGATTGTTCGCCATTGAAGCTATATCAACTCTCATGATGATCGGTTTTGATGTGGTGGATTTGGTTCGTGTGATCACTAAAACAATGTGAGGGATATTGTTTTGAGTGGGAGTTCACCAAGATTAATTTAATTATTAATTAGAACTCAATTTATCATAAACTAAATCAAAGTGAATTTGTATAGTTGTTGTAGTCATTGGCATCCGTTTACCACCTTGCGCTTAGTTATAATTAAGATGATAGAACTATAGAATTCTGGTTAGTTACTTACTTAACCGGTATCGTATTGTTTTGAAGTGTTAATCTAAAGTTTAAAAGTCCTATTGCAAACTTTCAAGAAGTTCAGTTACTCCATGAAGTTTAATAATTAGTATTAAATCAAGGGTAACAATTCCAAGTGTTAGTATATAAGTATCATGTTTGTCTCCATGATTCTTGATATTCAAAGGATTCTCTTAATATCAAGGTTATCTAGGATCCGAAGAGTTGTTTGAAACCATGATGTGTGGAAGATATTGTGATATCTCAAAGCAGTATTGGTTACAACATGATAGAGTATAATATGGCAAAAGTCATGTTCTCATATTTGATGAGAATTTGCAAAAGGTTGGAGACACTAGTTGTCCTAATCCTCCAAAAGGTTTTGGAGAGCAACATTATACTTGCGATTCACCATTACAAGCTAAAAGTAGCTTGATCATGGATAAATCCATGATGAGGGTGAATATTTGATGTAGGTAAGATGTTTACTACACCAAGAGATTACTAAAGAAAGGAATTTGAAAGAACACCAAACATTTGATGATAGGTGATCTACTTCAAAGTGCAAGTCCAAAGACATTGGTATTTAACTATACACGCTTTGGATTATGTGTCATATGTATGACTCCACTATTGATATTGATAGATTCTTTCAAACAGAAATGGAAATATTGAAAGAGAATCTCATAAATATATGGCAGAAAAGAAAAGACTAGAATTGTTCAGTTTAAGTATATAGATGATATACATGTTATGGCTATATTCTTTGCTTATTAAACAATGTGGTTATTAAGTATTTGATACTGAATTTGTTGGTGTGAATCGTCATACGAAACAACACAATTCATGAACTACAATGGCCTAAGTAACTAGCAAAAGAATATGTGATGATGTTCATCGAGCACAAATAAAGGGTTATTGTGTTGCTCGTTAAACATCAAAGCTTGCCTTCAAGATTTGTTTTATCAGGTATTATGAGAACAAAAGGGTTGTTCAAATAAATTACCGTAATCCATAAAATATGGATGATTCACAAATCTCGTTGGAGAAATCACATCCATAAAACTAGTGCTAAAAATGTCGAAAGACAAATTGATTGAAAGATCACTTAGGAAGTGACATCGCCGTTTAAATTATAATGGAAAAAAAAATGAAGAAACTCCATGTGGATGGAATTTTGGAGTCTTCTGATTATTTTTGATCAAATGACGCTTGTGAAACTTTCCTAGAGATAATTAAAACTTCGTTCATAGGCCAAAAGGGAACGAACGACTAGCTTATTGGAACTTGTACATATTGTTGTACGAAATCCATTATGTGTAGTCAAAAGCGATGGATTTCAACTTCATATGCTTTCTCCGAAAATTTGAGTGAATATATGAATATTTACTTAATAAGGATAAAGTGTGAAACACTTGAAAAGTTTAAAGACTTTCAAGATGAAGTGCAAAATCATTGTAACAAGAATATGAATAGTTTATGATAAGATCATAAAGGAAAATATTTAAGTTACAAGTTTAGCATAATACCTAAGATTTAAGGAATCGTTCTGGATTTGCATTCAAACACCATAAGAGTATGGAACGTTCGAGATATGTAATTAAACCTTGTTTGACATGGTAAGATCAAAGGTATAATTCATAAACTGCCATTATATTTTAAAGATTAAAAGCTTTAGAGATTACCGTTTTCCACTGAAAAGAGCTCCATCATAATCCGCTGAAATGACACCATATAAAGTTATGGTTTGGGATAAAACCCAAGTTGTCCTTTCTTAAACATTGGTATGCTATGCATAAGAAAGATGTTTGCAACCAAAGTCGGATGAACTCCTTTTATGTTATTTCAATAGCTTAAGTAATCCTCCATAACATCGGAGACAAAAGTGTTTGTCACTTAAACGTCAAGTTTCTTTGAGAAGGAATTTTCGAAAAGTTAAGCGAGAAGACAATAGAACTTTGATAAGGTTAAAAGAACCTTAGCAGTATGTGCAGAAGTTGCGCAGTAGAAAAGTGTTCCGGAGGCAGCAACAAAGCTCATGGCTCACGTACCTCAAAGGTTGTGGTCACGGAGATCCAAGTTCCTATTGAAACAAGTAGGTCGGATGAACAATCAAATACCAAGATTTGAGGGTTGAATCATTATTTGAGAATAATGAACCGACTACATGCAAAGAAGCAATGATGGGCCCTGACTCCGTCAAATGGCTTGAAGCCATAAAATCCGTGATAGTTCCATACACGAGAAATCAAGTTTTGAACTTGAAGGACACTCGAGAAAGGTGTAAGACCTTAAAGTTGTGTTTGGATCTATAAAGAAATAGACATGGATGTTTCACATCTATAATCAACATATTGGGAAAGAGTTCACAACAATGTTCAAAGGTTGACTATGACAAGATTTGATCTTTCATAGTGATATTTAGTCTAGACGGATTAATGTAGCAACCACTACATATAATTTTGTTATATGATAGTTGAATAAACAAAACAAGTTCTTCTAATAGAATCGTTACCTAGGACATGTGCATAACACGGTCCATAGGGTTTTGTTAATTCATAGGATGCTAAAAGCATATGCAAACTTCAATGGTTGAAGTGAGCATCATGAGTTGGAATCTTCACTATGATGAAACTGTTAAAGGAGTTTAAAAGTTCATTAGAGACAATGAAGATGCTTGCATTTGCAAGAAATTAAGTGGGAGCTAAGGCATGTTTCTAATACATTATGTGGAAGACATATTGTTGATTGGAAATAATGTATCTTTTATTAACACATATTAAGAATTTCATCCCGATGAAAGACTTAGGCAAAACCAAATATTTGGCATCAATAGACGCTAATATGGTTGTGCCGTAGTACATAGACGAGATATTGAATGAGTTCAATATAGAAACTACAAGAAAAGGTTCTTGTCGCACGTAAAGGATTGAAAGAGTTCAATGTTGATGATATATTCAAGTGTATTGACATTTGGTAAAGTGAAACAAATAATCAAGTATAGATTGATACTTGATGTATGAAATCACAAAGAGTATTTATATCAATCATACTGATATGTACAAATCCAGATATGTCCTATGCTCTAAATGTTGTGAGCATATACCGTAATGATTCGTAAGATGATCATTGGACAATAGTAAGGATATTCTTATGATCTTTTGGAAGAACTAAGAGTATATTATTTGTAGAAGTGACAAATAGATGGTTAGTTCATTGTAAAAGTACTACATTGATACTAGCTTTGTCACAAAGTACAAATTAAGTTTATCTCAATCTAAACTAAGGGTGGCACAATATAATGGAAAGTGAGTTCCATAATGGATTTGGATGAGTTACAAAGTTAAGACATTGTGACAGATACTACAACAAAAGGCTAAGTATATGACTGCTATTATAGCAACAAAAGAGGGCATTTGTGTCAAGTAGTTTGTTATCAAACTAGGTGTAGTTCACAGAGGGATAATACTATGAAGATATTGTTATCGCCACATTTGGGCCAAAGGAGGAGATGGGCCGTAATCAAGATGGGCTTGGAGGATACATATATGCAACGTATTGCTGGATCAGCCTTGCGTGTGGATTTGGGCTAAATTGCCCGTGTATCTGTATATTATGGTAGGTTACGTTTCGGTTTAAGTAAGAGATAGAGTTGTTAGGGTTATTCCAAAGATAGAAAGTCTCCGGACTATAAATATGTACCTAAGGTTATTGAGAAAAGAGGACGATCACGTTCACAACAAACACAATCTCGGCGCATCGCCACCCCTTGTTTCTAGGGTTTTTCTCGGGTAAGTGTCGTGCTGCCTAGATCGCATCTTGTGGTCTAGGCAGTATCTGCTTATGCGTTATTTAGTGTTACTCGTACTGAAGCCTTGTTGATGGCGAGTAATACTGTTATCATAGATTTGTTTGGGCTAGCATCGGTACCTTTTTGTTATGATTGTTTAGTTATGTCGCTTTAGTTATCTCACGCCTTTGCACCTTTTTCGGTGTAAGGCAGCATCTTCTTGATCTTTATTCAGTTGATTTGATCTTATAGTTATGCCTTGTTTTCCAAGGTTTAGTTTGATATCCACATAGTCGAGGCCTTGCAAACGGGTTGAACGATCCAGAGTATGTAAGGATATGGTTTGCCAATTCGAGAGGAGTTGTTCGGGAATTGACTTTACGTCGGTTGTTAGGCCTTCTCTAGGGTTAGTTTTCATCATCTTTTGTATCTACCGGGCTCAATTACGTGTAGGATGTTCCAATTATGTGGTGAAAACGTTAAACCGTCAGAGTCGATTTAACTCGTATTGATGAAGCAAAACCCCATGTTATCGTAGATCTAATGCGTAACCATGGGATAATCGGCCCAGGAGCCGATTCACGTGGAAACCCAGGAGCCGGTCGCTCGAATTTTACGATACTTGTTTGCCATGCAGAAACTAATCGGCAATCCATCACCTTCCCGACCAGGTATAGGTCGTGGCACGCCTGCATCAGCCAGACGTGTCCGGAGTTTTGCGCCGTTGCCCGAGGGACCAGGCCCACCAGCAGCCTGGAGCCTCCGGCTCTTCGTGTTGCTCGCCGCTCACCGGTGGTTTTGACAGCAACACATTCGCACGCGGTGGGACATTCAACAACATCTGCATCAACATCCGACGCTGCGATGGGGGAGACCGGTCACGCATTTACGATCCGCTCGATGAGCACAAGGCGGTATGATGATATCAAAGCTCTCTTCGGCCGATCTCATCGGCTCTTTTGAGAGGACCCGTAAGCATGGCATCGTGGAAAGGGTTCTCACCCGGTGCTCTTGATGAGGTGGATCTGCTCTCCTTCAGAGGAGCGCACTGAGCTCGCGAGAAGTCAATTACATGGTGGCTCATTCTCTTCACCGCCATTCGAGAGCCTAGTGAACGCTTTCGAGCGTCGCGGTTCGCGTAGTTCAGAGATCATGAAACATCAGTACTCTCGTCGGGCCTACTCTAGGGACTCACCAGGAGAAAGACTGCCTGCACAGCCACACCGCCATTCACGCTTGGCTCCGGAGACACCAGGGCACCAGACGTCGTCTACAAGGTTGGAGGTGACCACAGATTGCACCTGTTTGAACCACCTAAAGAAATCCCACATGGATATGTGTGCACCCACGTCTTGGATCGCAATAGCCCCGACGCGCACGAACCAGATTGCAACCGCAGGATTTACAGGGAGTTTCGAGCAGGGCTTCGGAGCGGTATTTCGAGCAGGATGTTCAGGATGGATGATAACAGGCATGGCTAGCCACGCCACCGAACGAGTCATGAGAATTTAGCCTGCAGCTCAAACGGTGGAGCAAATCCGTACCATCTTGAGAGACCAGTTCGACCGTCAAGAGAAGGACAATCGGCTATTCCAAGCCGTACTTAACGAGTTTGATCCGATTCCGCCGCCACCCAAGTATCGGCCCCGAGTTCTCAAGGTTTAGCGGATCGAAGGGTCGAGCTCGATCGAGCATGTGAGCCGATACCGCACGATTAGGCATGATTTCAGATCGGATCGATTCGCGCGAAGGTTCTTTGCGCAATCTCGACAGACCAGCTTTTGGGTGGTACACCTCGTTGCCACCGGATTCGATCCACTGAAGCAACTAGAAGAGCGTTCCACATTCAAGATCATTCGAAGCTACCGAGGCTGGCATTGCGATCTGGCGCAGTGCGCAAAAGCGGGAGAAACGGTAGGCAGTACATTCAAGATTTCAGATCCAAGAACCGATGTTATTCGCTTAATCGAGAAAGAAGCAATTTGGCGGTGTTGGGTCTCAAAGACCTATCAAGGATCCGCTTTCCAAGTAGAATACAATTCATTGGCGCATGGCCCGAACTGACAATGTATGAACAGCCACCCGGAGTTGTACCAAGACAAGTTCAAACGTCCGATAGGCCTGGTCGTCTGAAGAAGAGGATCCTACAAGACCAGGAGGTGGCCTTGGCTGAATGGGCTCGGGGCGATCCTGTCCGCAAATGGGTAAAACAGCAAGGGCCTGCAAAAGGTTCGACTTGATGTGAGCAAAGCTGGCAGATATTCGATTCTTCTTTGAAGAAAAAATTAAGTTACCCGAAGGCCATAAAATCCCTACGGCTCAAGAGATGAACGGAGACCATACCGCAAGTGGCATCACTCGTTCACCCACACCACCAATGATTGCAAAGAGCTACGTCTCAGATCCAAAGCGGCGATAGAACATGGCGTCGATCCTTGGGCAATTCGCCATGAAAGTAGACACAAACCCGTTTCCGGCGTCAACATGGTAGAACACAGCCCACTCCGAGGCGTCGATTAGATTTCTCGTTCGATGTTAATATGGCGGGGCACATGTACCACCATGGCACATATAAGGAGGAAGCGGTCGCTCTCGGGGCAAAGAAAGAGAGGCTGGCCCACGTGATCGGCCCGTTATGATGATGAGCGGTATTTAACGAGGAGCAAGTGAGAAGCGTCGCGATATCAAAAGCCACACTCCGCATCTCCTTAACAAGTATGAGCGTCGGTATGACCGACGTCGCCGCATGATAGAGATGATGAAGGATATGAGCACCTCGCTAGGGAAAGTCAAAGGAAAAGGAAGGCGTGGATAGACATTGGGATTGTCCTTTCTTCAAGTATTCGGGATGCGGGAATGAGCCGATTGCCTACAATCGACAACTGCCAGAATGTGGACAATGAAGGATGACATAGGTCCGGTTTGTTCAGCGTCTAGGGCCTCTCCGCCTCGAGCGGACAAGAGGAGTCATCTCGAGCAAAAGATCTCGAGGAGCCAAAGGGTGAAGAAGAAGACAGATATCACCGGCCAAGGTGGTGTCCGATGGACTCGAGACACACCCAAAAGCGTAGAGTTCAGCGATCGCGTAGCTTGGAGGAAGCGAGCGCGATCTCCACACTTTAAGGAAAGCACGGCCCGATCTGCCGTGTGAAAATTCAAACCTTGGAAGCGGAGGCTCGTCCGAAAAGGAAAGAGTGGCGCCCCAAACCGATAAAAGCCGATGCGAAGACATCGGCCGCACACATGGTGTTCATACTTCCGTCGAGTTTTGCGCTCCAAGAACCAAAGAACTACCGGTGTACGGTTTGATCGGCCCACGGCGGTTATCTTTGAAAAGCCACGAGAAGGGCTACAAACATCGAAAGCCTGTACTGCGAGGTTATATCAATGGGCGCCTGTCCGCAAGATGTTGGTTGACACCGAGCGGCATCAATATAATGCCATACTCCATGCTACGGCGTTTGACGCTCCACTGAATCGATCAAAACCAACGTCACGTTAAGCGACTTCAACGTCCAAACTTCGAAGCAAAGGCGTTACGAACGTGGATCGGCGTGGGCGAAAAACCATCCCTACGTCATTCTTCATCGTTGTGACAAAAGCACCTACGCTGTCTTGCTAGGAGGATTGGATTCACGCTAACTGCATTCCATCCACGATGCACGATTACCCTATCTGATGGGATGGAGATGAAGTGGAGGTCATTCATGCAGATGATTCGATCGAGATCTCCATAGTGGCATGAACATCGGGAGGCGAAGACCAAGAGCCGATCTCTGGAATCGGTCTGACGGCCGTGGCGCATTGAAGCTACAAAAAGCGGGGTGAGGCTGGTCTTATCCATCGGCACGATGAGTAGCAAAGTCCATGATCGATGCGTGGTATGGCCGATCCTGCGATCGGCCACAAAAAAGCGGTAATCTTACGACAAACAGGTCATGCGATCGTAGTAGTGAGATTCCTGCCATTGTAGAGCACAAATAAGTTGTAAACCTTCCTTGACTAATGCAATCAAAAGGGGCGATTCGGCCCAAATTATCTTTGTTATCCTCACCAACTGTTTGCCCGTGTTTAGCATCGATTTAGCGGTGTGAAAGCTAGGGTATCGGTTTACCTCATTGATGAGCTAGAGGAGATTGACATCGGTCACAGGGATAAGCCGACCAACATTTATCGCAAGAAGTTAGATCCGAATCTGCGGGGTCCGATGATAGCTTTGTTGAAAGAATATCCAGTTGTTTTGCACAGGACTATCTGAGAGATGCCGGGTTAGACAGAGCAGCATTGAGCATCGACTCCGCTTAAAAAGGGTTTCGCCATTCCAGGCGAGCACGACGGATGAAGGCGAAATTTTGGAAGAAGTCAAGAAAGAGATCGAGAAAATGTTGATGACTAGGTTAATCGGGCCATGCGGTATCTTTGAGTGGATTTCTAGTATCGTACCTGTAGAGAAAAAGGATGGCCGCTGGCGTGTTGCCATAGATTTTCAGGATCTCAATAGAGCCACTCCAAAGGATGAGTATCCGATGCCGGTAGCAGAGACATTAATCAACGCAACTGCTGGTCATAAGGTCTTGAGCTTCATGGATGGCAATGCCGGTTACAACCAAATTTTTATGGCTTCGGAAGATATACACAAGACTGCATTCAGAGTCCCAGGTTCGGTGGGGTTGTTTGAATATGTAGTCATGACATTTGGACTGAAGAATGCCGGCGCCACATACCAGAGAGCCATGAATTACATTTTCCATGATCTGATCGGCAAGCTGGTGGAAATTTATATCGATGACGTGGTGGTCAAGTCTGCTTCAGTACAAGGACACTTGGACGATCTGCAACGCGTCCTGGACTGAACAAGAAAATTCGGGCTACGGATGAATCCAAAGAAGTGTGCCTTGATTGTGACGGCGGTCGGTTCTTGGGTTTCTTGGTCCATGAGCGGAATTGAGATCGGCTGAAAAGTCGAGGAGGTCACGAACAATGAAGCCACCTACCACGAAGAAGCTGCGTCTCTCATCGGCAAGATCAACGTCGGAAGATTCATCTCAATCTGTCGGAAGAATAGAGCCGTTCATGGGACTGGTGAAAATTAAATCGATGAGGAGTTCATTGGGGCGTAACAACAACGAGCCTTCGACGAGATCAAAGAATATCTAAAGCCCGGTGTTGGTTCCGCCCGGATAGGCCGTTCTACATTTACTTGTCGATGGTGACACGTCCATCGCCTCGGTGGTGGTGCAAGTTTATGATGGTGCAGGCGAGTTGTGTTTTACATCGCCAGGATCTTGGATGCGAGACAAGGTATCCCGAGATCGATAAGTTGTGCCTCTGCTTTTTTTCACCGCACCAAGCTGCCACATCTTGCTCTCGCCGGAGATTATCATTATATGCAAATCGATGTCATAAAACATATGCCGTCGGCTCCTATGTTGAAAGGCCGACTCGGCAAATGGATGTTTGCATTATCGAAATTTGATATCCGGTATCAACCATAAAAGCGGTTAAGGGTCGTTGGCGACCTTATTCTTTGAAAGAATCAACACCGATATAGCAGCGCTCTGCTGGCGTGGGCTATGTTTTTCGATGGATCGGTTTGTGATGATGGTTGCGGCATCGGCATTCTACTCGTGTCGCCGAGAACAACATATTCCTTCTCCATCGCTATCTACCCCTTGCACCAACGTCGCGAGTATGAGGCGATACGCAGGGAATGGAGTTGCTCATCGAAGCTAGAGCGGTGGAAATTTTGGAGACTCCAAATTGGTGATTTCCCAACTCACGGAGGAATACAAGTGTGAGGCGAGTCGCTCTTCCCCTTATGGTTGCAATGCCGTGAGTGATGGCACAGTTCGTACATAAACTTTAACTGGATCCGCGATCGCGAGAATACCGGCGAATGATCTCGCACAAATGGCTTGAGCTACAAGGGCGTAGCAGAGGCTGATGTTCGTGCAGTTCACGGAGGCGGACGGTGGAGAGCCGATATCTTCAATTACTTGAAAGATTCGGCTGGGGCACCTAAACGGATAAGGTACAAGGCCATGAAGTATGTGCTTATTGGGGACGACATGTTCTACAGACTCTGGAAGGGTTCTTTGCTCAAATGTGCAGGGCCAACCGAGGCCAATCGGCTCCTATCTGAGGTACGAAGGCGCTGTGGAACTCACCAATCGGCTCACAAGATGAAGTGGTTGATCAGGACGATTTTATTGGCCCACCATGCTTGAGCTTGACTGTTTTAAGTACTACAAAGGGTGTCAAGCATGTCGAAATTTGGAAAAATTCAGACGGTACCAGCGTCGAGAATGAACCCCATCATCAAGCCTTGGCCATTCGAGGTTGGGGCATGGATATGATTGGCAAGATCAATCCTCCATCAAGCAAAGGCCACATGTGGATTTTGGCCATTACGGATTATTTCACTAAATGGGTGGAAGCCGTCCCTATGAAGTCGGTGAACTCGAAGGATGTTATCGATTTTGTGAAAGAACATGTCATTCATAGATTCGATTCCCCAAACTATCACGACCGATGGAGGTTCGGTCTTCATTTCTCACGAGTTTAGAAAGTTACGTGAGGACACGGGAATTAAGTGATCCGATCATCTCCATACTATGCTCAAGCAAATGGGCAAGCTGAGCGTCAACGAGCCTTATCAAGCTGATCAAGAGGAAAGTCGATGAGCACCCTAGGCGTTGTACGAGGTTTTGTCGAGGCTTTATGGGCTTATCGCATGTCATGTCATGGAGCGATAAAAACCTCGCCATACCATCTAGTCTATGGACAAGAAGCCGTATTGCAGGAGATTACGCTGGATCGAGACGTGTCACTTTTGAACGATCTAACAATCAAGAATATGCGTACGATGAGTGGCAGGTGTTGAGGATTTGACTGAGCTTAGGCTGTGGTCGCTGAGAAAATCAAAGAGAACAAGGCCAAGGTAGCTCGTGCATATAATAAGAAGGTGAGACCAAAGGAGTTCCACGTTGGCGATCGGTATGGGAAGTGTATTGCCATTGGGGACTAAGGATGCGACATATGGTAAATGGTCTCCAAATTGGCACGGGCCATACAGGGTCGATCAAGTTTTAAGGGGGAACGCGTACATGCTTGAGGAGCTGGACGGCGTGAAATTCCCAGTGGCTGTCAACGGTCAGCATCTCAAGAAATATTTCCCAAGCATGTGGGATGATGGACAGTGAAATATGGGGGCCGATACATGAAATATCGGCCGATAAAAAAAAATATAGCCGATGCACAGCCATCGACTCTAGAGGTTCAAACTGTTACGAGCAGGTGTCAGTTTACATGAATAAGCTACTGAAGGAATGCCTCGAAGGCGTGGAGGGCGTCAGCACGGACACGATCCACGTCGGTGATCTCGGCTTCGTCATCTTCGTCCTTGCCCATCACTAGCTGCTTGTTCAGGGCACGTATTTCCGCCAGATCAGTCTTCAGTTGAGCTTTGAGGCCTTCTGCTTCGTCTTGGGAGCGGGCGATGAATGCTTCCTTGTCACGAATGAGCTGTTTAGTCGCCCGGACCTTCTCTTCAAGATCTCCCAATTCCTTTTTCAAGGATGCAAGCTCAAGGCTTGTGAGAGGTGTCGTTTGGCATCTAGAGACGCCTTTTCTCATTGAGCGGCGACATTTGCGCAATATTGGCCTTCAGGGAGTTGGGCGCCAGATTAATCCTCTCACGAGCCAACTTCACCCTTGACCCGTAGAAAGACAGTTACAACTGGCCAAAGCTTCACCGCAATGCTACCGGGAGTTAGTCCTTGATTTCGCAAGAACACTCTTCACCTCCTCGTAACCCTCGATCAACTTCTCGATCGGGAGGACAAGAAGGCTTTGAGGCGCTGGAATTGAGGTAGAACAACCCTTGCTCGTGGTTCATCGTTGGCGGCAGAGAGTTGGTTCGATGGATTCAGGTCGAACGTCGTGAGCACGAGATATCACAACCTGGCAGCGAAATGGCGTCGATGTCGTCAACATGGAAGGATGAGCGAGCAAGCGACGTACCTCTCCTAAGATCAAGGGGATAGCAGATGACGAGACAATCGGCTTGTGTGTTGTTGCTGGGGGCTTGGCCAAAGTGGTAACCGTTTCATCTACACCTTCAGGGATTACTAGATCCAGCCTTGCGAAAGGAATCGGCACTTCCCCGGCTTTCCCACTAGAAGTGTCAGTCGTCTGCATTGAAGACGCTTAGCCGATGTAAATAGTGATGAATCGGCAGATAAAAAACAATTGGTAAGAGCATGGAGGGTGATGACTTTCGAAACCTCCTGGCTCGACGAAGAATTTTGCAGTCCCTTGCGAGCCCTCTTGGGGCTCATAGCTGGCCCCGCCTCGACTGATGCTCGGGGCGTGGGTTCAGAACCGCCTTTTCACGGAGCCGATGGTGGCAAATCTGGCTGGCTCGGTGTGGTGGTCCTCTCAGAGTCTGTTGGGCCCGATTCTCCTCGATTGGATTATGTGTCCCCGCTGGAGGTGTCTTCGAAGGAAACCTGTAAGAAAAGGAGAGCTAGTAAGCACAAGCATGTTTGCAAGGATGAAAGAGATCAACCAAGGCATGGATCAGCGTACATGCGAACTTTCTGGAGAAGGGCTCGGCCTCAAAGTCTTCCCTGGCTACCTTCCTCACCACCGTTCTTGTTTTAGTTGGAACTCGAGAGGTGACCGAAGTTGCTTGGCTCTTGGAAGCCGATTGTGGTGATATCGGCTTTACGCATCACGACCTTTTCAAAGGTGGCGAGTTTTTGTAAAAGGACCACATGAGCTGGTGGGAAGAATTGAAGGAGGAGCCATCACCGTGTGGGTTCAGACCATCTTGTTGCTGCAAGGAGACAGGCGGGTTATTAGAAGAATCATTTGTGAGCTGCATCAAGAAAATTTACAAGTAGTGGTACCTGTTCTACGGGGATATCATATTCAGCATCGAGCTGTTCCAGCAACGGTCCCAGAGCTCTCCTGAAGGCATGAGTCTTCCACATCGATCACCAGTTCTCAAAACCATCGGTTGATGAAGCGAAGGTGAGGTTGTTAGGAATTGGGATGGTCAGAGCATCGAAGAAGGAATAACACCTTTGACTGGTGAGAGGATCGGGCAGGTAAGCTCTGCTCTCTGTAAGATGGTGGAGAAAGAAATGGGGAGGTCACTACTAGGAAAACAGCTATAGGTAATCAGCACATCCGTGGCTCACATGGTTGAAGTGCCCCACGGCTAAAACAAAGTGGCTCACCACTGGGGCGCCCTACTAGTAACTAGAACAACCGTGGCGCACATGACTATAGTGCGCCACGGATGTGTGGGCCAGGCCTGGCGCCACGCCGCCAAACATCATGGCGCACTATAGTCATGTGCGCCCACGGTTGTTAGTGTCATCTCGGGCGCACATGGGGGTGCGCCACGCCCTAGCGCACGCCTCTCTGTGAACCATCCACAAGCATCATGGCGCACATGGCATAGTGCGCCATGGCATAACAGCACTGGCGGCATGCATGGCATGTGCGCATGTATGTGGCATGCACCAACTCCACCCCCACAGTGGATCGCCTTTTAGGTTTAGGGTTGCAAAAAAAAAAAAATGATAAACACTTCAAAAAATTAAATCCTTTCATATTTAGGTAGGTAATGTGGTATAGCATCTAGTAAAATTAACAAACATGAGTTTTGACTTTATTTGCAAAAAAGTTATGCCACGGTAAAAGGTAGTAACTTTTGCATGCATACGATATCGAAAAAAATCGTATAATATACCAAAATGACGAGAACGAGATTTCGCATCCGCTCGCAACCTAAGGTCGTTTAGCGATTTTTTAGATTTTCAAAATTCGAAAAGAGTAAAAAGTTATGGTCAAAAAACCGTTTTTCAAAAAAAAAAGCAGGCGACTTATCCGTGGCGCACCTACACCTAGTGCGCCACGGATAAGCTTAAGGGATTCAAATTTGAATCCCACCCCGCCTCCTCCTCCCCCTTTTCCCTCTTCCTCTCCCTTTCCCTTTCCACTTTTCCTTCCCTTTTCCTCTCTCCTTCTCCTTCTTCCTTCTTCCTTCTCCCTTCTCCTTCTCCTCCTTCCCTTCTCCTCTTCTTGCAGTGATGGCGCGGCGACCTCCTTCTCCTCCTCCTCGCAGTGACAACAGGCGGCAGTGCAACGGCGGCCTCCTTCTCCTCCTCCTCGCGACGGCGGTGCAAGCACGGGCCTCTTCTCCTCCTCCTCCTCCTCCTCCTCTTCTTCTCCTCCTCTTCTTCTCCTCCTCTTCCTCCTCCTCCTCTTCCTCTCCTTCTCCTCCTCCTCTTCCTCTTCTCCTCCTCCTCCTCCTCCTCCTCCTCCTCTTCCTCCTCTTCCTCCTATTCTCCTCCTCCTTGCAGTTCAGACGACGACAGCGAGGAGACGACGACAGCGACTTCCACGCAGCACGACGCAGCAGACGAGATCCAGATCCTGCTTTTTTTGAATTTTGAAATTTATATCCGTGGCGCACAGCACCTAGTGCGCCACGGTTATCATTCATCGCGTGGCGCCTGCCCAAACTTGTGGCGCGCGCGGCATGTGCGCCACGCCTATCTAAACTTCATGGCGCATGCGATGCGCCACGGCTCTGAATAGTGGCAGAAGGCCGTGGCGCCTTTGTGCGCCACAGAAGGCCTTTTCATGTGCGCCACGAATAGGCGTTTTTCTAGTAGTGGGTACTTGTCCAAGGACAAATTGCCGAGCCACTACGACCGGCTGGTAGAATTCGTATCCAGGCTTGATTATTCTGTTGGATGTGCTCATGCCAACTGGAAGGAAGCAGGGACGGATCACAGTGGAAAATAGCCGAAAGTCTGGTGTCATCGCAAAGTTATGCGCCAAGGAGATTGGATTTTCAAAATGTTCCGATTCTTCCGTAAGGAAAGAAGATAGGATTGTCCGCCTTGGAAGAAAATCTTGAACCACTTGGATGCTTCGAGGATCGATTTACTACCGGGATCTATCTGAGCTTGGTCGAGCTGGTGCATCGGATCCTTCCTTTGGCATCGGAAAGGTGCAACTCAAAAGGGGGAAGTTTGGGACATGGTTTTGAAAATACAACTGAGACCATAGTTGAATGAACCACCAAGGACCTCTTGTTTTGACTGCTATGCGGAGAATAGTTTGTGACATCAACGGAGATATCGATAGACTTCTCCAGGAACAGTTCTTAGATGCTGTTGGGTGCCTCTGGCAAGTTCGTAGGCCAAGGAGAGATAATTCTTGGTTGGATCAAGGGAAGGGCCACAGAATATGAAATGTTCCAGCCAGAAGTTGAGGAAAGCCGTGTGTTCTTTCTCTGTGACAGGGCCTTTAGTTTTCATGTGGCTTTGAAGATAGGCACCCGTTCGGCAATCTGCTTTGGAAGAAAGCTTGTAGGGGACCTTTGTCGACTTAGCAGAGAGGGTTGGGTGATGTAACGTCCGACCAGTAATCATCACCACGTCTAATGAGTTGGTGTCATGGGGCCATGACCGAACATGAAGCGATTGAGCATCGGACCAGAAAGCCGATGGTTTTAGAAGATTTTCATGTTTCTCAAGGGGAGACAATGACAAATACAAGGCATCGGCTATTCCCGTGGTTTACCATTTGGATTGGTAAGTTTTGGCTACCCTGCTGTACCAAGAAACCCAATGTTCAGGAGGATTAGGCCAGGCTCAAGCATCGGCCCAAGAATTCAAATCTAGGTTTTGGCTTACGAAGGGATTCTGTTTGCCTCATAAGAGATCGGATGGGCAGGACTAGATTACATGCGGGCCAAGACAGAGAGAATTTGGGAGAAGGATGCGGCAGAATGTCTCGAAACCTAAAATTTAATTGGAATAAAGCATTAATTCAGGTGTTTGCTATTAATTCTAGCACCGTGTTCGATTGCGAGGAAGCGTACCTTGAACCGAGACCGCATGTTGGTATTGGGCGATTCCGCCATCTAGTTTCTTGGTCGGAGATGGATCTATGCGATTGGGGATCGAGGGTTCTTGTCGTAAGCTCGATCTATTCGGTGAGGCAATTGGAGATCTGGGTTAGCCTTTTTGAAGAGGGTCGCAGGCTACCGTTTGAAATTGGAAAGTGGCCGCTCAGATTTATCTAAATATGCGACCAAATTTGACCTTGTTAACGTTTGTGGGGAAATTCGATGTGTTACCATCGGCTCTTTGGGCTTTGACTTGGTTGACCATATGAGCGTAGTATGGTGAAAGCCGATACATTACTATCGGCTTCTGGAACGTTGACCTATTTTGACTATCGGCAAAATCGAATTGGGAAAGCAATCTTTGTTGATTCAAAAGACGGTTGTTTACAATGAAGCCGATTGCTTACAAATGGAAATCTACTACTAGTACTACTACTACTACTACTAGTTCCTAATCTAGAAGCCGGTGTCGTCGCCGCTGTCTTCACCGTCGTCGTATTCATGTCGCCATCGGCTTGCGTAGTCTTCGCTGCCGCTGAAGTTGTCGTGAGGCCTCCTCGTCCTAAATGCGTCGTCGGTGTCCTCGCTGGACCCGCGCGAAGCGCTTCCACGCGGTATTCGGAGGAGGTGTCCTCCGCTTCCTCCCTCGTCGGAGGATTCGCCGTCCTCGCCCGGAGACACGGCGTCGTCGGCCTCGCCTCGGTTCCCCGTCGACAAAGGCTGAGGCCCTCGGCCGTCGTCGGGACTCGTCGTCCTCGACCAGGGCGAATCCCGTCCTCTCGTCCCACCATTGTGGGGCGAGAGCCTCGTACGCCGCCATTGGCGGGTGCTCCGGCGTCGGCTCCCGGTCGCTCATTGTGTTGGAGGATTGGAAGGAAAGGTCGGATGATTTGGAGGAAGAAGAGGAGGCCATGGCGGAGGAACAGGGTTTTTTTGGCTGATGGAAGAGGATGGGGGTGCAAACTGCTCAGATGAATTTAAATAAGGGGAATAGTGGGAGGTGGTTCAATGCCATAGCGGTTTTCCAGAATGTGGTGCCAAACTCAAATCATGCATCATGGAGAAGTTGAGAAGACAAGGCGTCATGATGAGGGGGCGGCGTGACGATTCTGCTCTGCAACGCGTAACCCGATAAAAAACAGAGTGGTTTTGGAATTATTATTGCCAAAACCAGGGGGGCATGTGTTATCGCCACATTTGGGCCAAAGGAGGAGATGGGCCGTAATCAAGATGGGCTTGGAGGATACATATATGCAACGTATTGCTGGATCAACCTTGCGCGTGGATTTGGGCTAAATTGCCCGTGTATCTGTATATTATGGTAGGTTACGTTTCGGTTTAAGTAAGAGATAGAGTTGTTAGGGTTATTCCAAAGATAGAAAGTCTCCGGACTATAAATATGTACCTAAGGTTATTGAGAAAAGAGGACGATCACGTTCACAACAAACACAATCTCGGCGACGCCACCCCTTGTTTCTAGGGTTTTTCTGCAGTAAGTGTCGTCGCCTAGATCGCATCTTGCGGTCTAGGCAAGATTCTGCTATCGTTATTTAGTGTTACCGTCTTGCTCAAGCCTTGTTGATGGCGTAATCTCATTATCATAGATTTGTTTGGGATAGCATCGGTACCTTTTGTTATGATTGTTTAGTTATCGCCTTTAGTTATCTCACGCCTTTTGCACCTTTTCGGGTGTAAGGCAGCATCTTCTGATCTTTATTCATTGATTTGATCTGTTATAGTTATGCCTTGTTTTCCAAGGTTTAGTTTGATATCCACATAGTCGTGCCTTGCAAACGGGTTGAACGATCCAAGTATGTAAGGATATGGTTTGCCAATTCGAGAGGAGTTGTTCCGGAATTGACTTTACGGTTGTTAGGCCTTCTCTGGGTTAGTTTTCTATCATCTTTTGTATCTACCAGCTCAATTACGTGTAGGATGTTCCAATTATGTGGTGAAAACGTTAAACCGTCAGAGGTCGATTTAACTTTATTGATGAAGCAAAACCCCATGTTATCGTGAGATCTAATGCAGAACCATGGGATAATCGGCTCCAGAGCCGATTCACGAAACTCGAGCCGGTCATGCTCGAATTTTACGATACTTGTTTGCCATGCAGAAACTAATCGAAACAATCCATCACCTTCGACCGGTATAGGTCAGTGCACGCCCTGCATCAGCCGGGGCGTGTCTTGAGTTCGTTGACGTTGCGAGGGACCAGGCCCACCGCGATTCTGAGCCTCCGGCTCTTCGTGTTGCTCGTCATGCACGCGGTTGGTTTGACAGCATGAGATATATTGTGCGACAATATTATCAACATGTTTTAACCCCAAAGAACTAAAGGTCACAATCAAAGACCAAATTTATAAAAAGCCATCTCATTACAGAATGAGTGATGCGTAGAGACGCAAAGACATGCAATTACACACACGGACTGGAAGTGTCGATCCGAAGATCGATTGACCACTAGCAATCGTGTACATACAACACCGGAAAGCCATAGGTGTTATATACACAAAGGTTTGAAACTAGATTATTGACTCTAGTGCAAGTGGGAGATCATGGAGATATGCCCAAGAGGCAATAATAAAGTGGTTATTATCATATCTTCACACTTATGATAAATGTTTACATACCATGCTATAATTGTATTAACCGGAAACATTAATACTTGTGTGATTTGTAAACTAAAATAAGAGTCCCTAGTAAAGCCTCTTGTTAAACTAGCTTGTTGGTTAATATATGATCATGGTTTCCTGATCATGAACACAGAGATGTTATTAACAACAGGGTCATATCATTAGGAGAATGATGTGATGGACATACTCCTATAGTTAAGCGTAGCATAAAGATCAAGTCATTTAATATAGTTCATTTGCTATTATCTTTCTGATACATAGTAACCTAATTCCTTCGACCATGAGATCATGCATATCACCTTTGCCGGATGGATGCTTTGATGACATCAAACACCACACCGTAACTGGGTGGCTATAAAGGTGGCATTGAGTGTTCGGAAAGTATTGGTTGAAACACATGGATCAAGAGTGGGATTTGTCCATCCATATGACGGATAGATATACTCTGGGCCCTCTCGGTGGAATGTCATCCAATTAGCTTGCAAGCATGTGACTGGATCACAAGGGATCACATATCACGGGAACGAGAAAAGAGTACTTATCGGTAACGAGGTTGAACTAGGTATGCAGAGATACCGACGATCATAACCTCGGATAAGTAAACTATCGTGAGACAAAGGGAAATTGGTATCGTATGTAAGTGGTTCATTCGATCGCAAAGTAATCGTAGAAATATGTGGGAGCCATATGAATTTCCAGATTCCTCTATTTGTTATTGTTCAGAGAAGTGTCTCGATCATGTCCGCATAATTCACGTACCGTAGGGAGACACACTTAAGGATTCGACGTTGTTTGAGTAGTTATGGTATTATGAGAAAGAGACCGAATGTTGTTCGCAGTCTCGGATGGGATCCGGGATATCACGAGGTGATCCGGAATGGTCTGGAGAATAAGATTCATATAAGGAAAGTCCCGTTTTGGAGTTCGGGAATGATTCCGGTGTTTTCATCGGGAATGTTCTAGAAGGGTCCGGATTGTCCGGCACTCCGGGGGGGAAGGGGTACATGAAAGTGTCATTACATATTGGAATGATTGCATATGTACTAAGTGTTCTCGCTGTTCCAAATAAAGGATTAAATTGAATCCTAAAACTGAAAAGTCAAATGGCCAGTTTGAAAGTCAAACGGCTAAAACAGGAAACTGAGGGAAACAAGCAAGAGGAGGTTGAAACTGACTTGGGGAGGAGTCCCTCCTCCAAGCCAAGGCCACCCAAGGCCGACTTGGGAGGGACTCCTCCCTTGGCCGCCCCTCCCACCTATAAAAGGAGGGGGGCCTCCTCCTAGACACACAAGTTCCTATCCTCTAATCTAAATCCTAGCCCTAAACTCCGGTTTAGAGCCGCTTTGGTTTAGAGCTTCTAATTGCCCTAGCCTTCGGATTAGAACCTTCTAATTGGTGTGTCTAAACCCTAGACCACTAATAGCTCTCTCATACTCCACCATACTCGCCTTTAAGGCGAAGCCTCAGGATCTCCCTCTACTTCCGGTACCACGCCGTTGTCGGAATCGCGAGGAGAGTGCTACAACCTCCATTTTCTTTGGAACAAGGAGAGGAAGGTCTTCGTCCGAGCATCGAACGTGACCGATCATGAAGCGCTAGCCGAACGCAGCCGGAAGGATCGCTCACACGATCTTGAGATCGGGAAGAGTACGACTACATCACCCACGAGAATCCGCTCTCGTTAAACACTTTGGAATCTTCGAGGGTAAGTTATTCCATCGACTCGTTGCTACAATCTAGTAGATAGATCTTGGCTTGTTTTTTTGTATGCGATAGAAAAATTTTGTTTTCCATGCTACGAATCCCTACAGCCCCCTCAATGCAATCAGAAGCAATTGCGTCATAATCACGTGGCAGTCATGAGACTTCAGGTTTTGGAATTTTTTCTCTGCCATATTTATTATTAACTTTATATTCTTGTACTTCTCACCACGGTAGAGGATGCAGTCATTAATGCAGGCATGTATCTTCTACACGTCTAATCCTAGAGGGCGGACAACCTTCTTTGCTTGGTATGTACTGTCGGGCAATTCATTATTTCTTGGAAGTAGATTCTTCATTTTTACTAACAACTTTGAAAATGCGCTGTCAGTCACACCGTTCTCTGCCTTCCATTGCAGCAAATCCAGTGTGGTACCTAGCCTTTTGTGGCCATCTTCGCAAGTTGGGTACAATAATGTTTTTTGATCCTTTAACATCTGCTCCAGCTTCTCTTTCTCCTTTTCAGTTTCACATTCTTCCTTTGCATCAGTAATGGCCCAACCAAGATCGTCATCAGTGGGCCCATCTGCTACCTCTTCATCTTCATTATCTATCCCCGTTGCAGTATCATCGTATTCAGGATACATATTATGATAGTTGTCATCATCCTATTCCTCTTCCTTGTCTTCCATCATAACCCCTCTTTCCCCATGCTTGGTCCAACAATTATAGCTGGGCATGAAACCGGATCGAAGCAGGTGGGCGTGAATGGTTTTGGTATTTGAGTAGTCTTTCTTGTTCTGACAGTGAACACACGGACAACACATAAAACCATTGTGACCATGGTTTGCCTTAGCCACAACGATGAAATTTTGGAGGCCCGTAATGTACTCGGAAGTGCGTCGGTCACCGTACATCCATTGCCGATTCATCTGCATTATATAGTATATCAAAAATTAATAGGGAGATGACCACTTATAAAAGTACATCAATGACACATGAAAGGATAAAGTTGCCGACCTCAACCGAGAAGGAAAGAGCAACGAGAAAACTTAATTCGAGCTCTCGGGCATTTCACCGAACACCTCTTGTGCATAGGAAAAAAAACACAAACTAGCACACGTCTCACCCTCTTGCTAAGTTCCAAAATGAGAGAGTGAAAAAAATGAGAGAGAGGGGTGTGGGCTGCGGTGTGTTATATAGGCGCACCCCCTTTAACACCGGTTCAAGACACGAACCGGTGTTAAAGGGGGGCTGCGCAGGGCGGTGGTGCAGGGCCTTTACCACCGGTTCGTGGCTCAAACTGGTGTTAAAGGGGGCGCCTTTTTGCTTTCTGGACCACGCTAGTACGGGCGCCCCCTTTAATACCGGTTCGTAGAAGAACCGGTGTTAAAGCCCATTTCCGACCTCAACCAAAGGCCTCGTTTCCACTAGTGAGAAAACAGAAAAAACAATCAGGTCCTCCTTCCACCTCGTCTCTGCAACTGATTGGCCTCGCGATGGAGGTTGAAGGTGCACTGGACTTCACCGGCAATCTTGATGGCCTCGATTTGGCCAGGATAATTTGGCTGGCTGCAGGCCTTTGGTTTGGAACTACAGAGAAATTTGGCTTCACTTCTCCAAGAAAGCCCATCACCGCTGCTACTCGAAGAACCCTCCCTTATAGTCGCAAGCGATGTGCCTAGGAAGAGATAAGATTCCGAAGAACAACAACGACGAGCTCCCAGGATTCATCGACGCTGCGCCAAGAAACTGACCTCCCTCCTCAGAGCTCCTGCCTGAGATGAGGAGAAGACGTCATAGAAGATGTAGCAGCAACAAACCCAAATGTAATGTCTCCAAGGGAAGAACAAGGCCACAGTTTCTCCAGAGTACTCCTCCTCGCCACCAAGGCCGGCCAGGAGCCACTTCAACCCACCATAAACTGCAGAATAACGGCCTTTCCCCTCGCCACCACGGCCGGCCGAGGAGAACCGCTGCCCACAGGACCAAGTCCTCACCAAGCAACCAGCGTCGAATTAATTCTAGGAGGCGGTGGTTCTCAACTCCACATCCCACTCCGGCCATCTGAGCTAAAGAAGAAGGCGGAGGAACCCTAGAGCTGGCCAGATCTGGACGCCAAGATCTTCCTATCCGCCCCATCTACCGGATACTAGACCCACTACCGGCATCACGCCGAACCTACCACTAAACCTAGCTACTCTGGTGTCCCCCCTTCTCCAAATCCGGCCAGCAAAGCCGGCGGAGAGGAGTCGAGGGCGGCCCAACTCTTGGCGAGCGACTTACAACAAGAGGAGGAAGAGGAGCGAGAGCGGTGGGGAAAAACGCGTCTCCGCCCCCGTTAGGCCTTGTTTAGTATTAGTGTTTTGTAGGGTTTTCTTGTGTATTATCCCAGGGGGATTTGGTGAAAGAACTCACATCACCTAATCCACTTCCCCCATATAATCCCCTTCCTCACAAACCCCTATCACAAAAACACATTGTTTGGGAGAAGGGGTTAGCACACAAGTGTTTCGGTAATAAAAACCTAACTTTTTTCACAACATATCAACACATGTGCACCAGAAATACTTTTGGTATATGACAAATAAAAATCTAATCCTTATAGCACTTCAGCACATGGTCTCAACACTGATTTTTTTTATCATGTCAAGCAGGATTATAGGAACAAGAACACCTCATCATTTTGTTACAAAATGATTTTGCCTGCGAACAAGAACATCTCAAGCATCACAACAGGAACAAAGACATATAAACCTCTCACATAGTATTATAGGAATAAGAACTCACTTTATCACAAAAATGGTTTTAACCCTCATATGAACCAAAAGCCTCACTTTTACTGTCTAACCGAACAAAGCTTTGGCACACAAACTGGTACTTATCGGTCCATGCAAACGTTTAGCAACACTACAAGGAATGTGTTATTCTATGACCTTCTAATAGTGACCATGGACAAAATCGTCATAGAATTATGACGATTTTACACTAAATGGTCGTAAGCTATTCAGGAGGTTCAAAACCTTAGAAAATTACGACGATCTTGCTTAAAATCGTCATGGTTTTATTAGCTCAAATCGTCATAACCCAGTAAATGCATCTCGGGAGGTATTGATAGCTCACTATGACGATTTTAAATCGTCATATCGTCTAAATTAGAAAATAAGATATTGGCCACATCAACAATTGTGCCTACATGTCATGTCTGCATGTCACTTTTTAACTATATATCATATTCATGTATTAATATCCGCCTAGGTGGTACTATCGAGACCAAAGAGACTTGACGTGCTTGCCTTGTGAATTATTTCCAAAAAAGAATCAAGCCAGCGATTCGAACTCGCGACCTCCCTCCGTTTGCGAGCGCACCTTACCACCAGGCCGACAGCTTATAAACATTCAATTTGCTATATCGCGAATTAAATAGGCAAAAAATGGAGCGCTCAGCACTCGAACCGTGGACCTCCAAGCACATAGAAGGAACCTGACCACCACACCAATGTAACTTAGATGTAATCTATCTGTGCTCCTCCTATTTGAGTATAACACGGCGATTGCAACTGGGCCTGGTGGCCAAATTTCCCCTAATGGGCCTCGATGGGACTAGGTTTTTTCTTTTTCTTTTTGTGTTTTTATATTTCTTCTCTATCTTTTTCATAAGAAGTCTAAAATAATTTATTTTTGTCTCTAAGTATTTATGAATTTCATTAGACCATACTAGGATGTTAATTATAAATAATATGATTATTTTAAATTTTGGATCTACTAATCCCATATTAGTCCATAGTAGGGACAATATCATAATTCAAAATATGATTTTGAAACTAGGGTTTTGAATTCAAAAAATTTGGCCTTAAATATCACTAAACTTGCATTGGATCTTTGAAGAAACAGCATATTCTGAGTCTAAAAATAATTTTTTCAAAAAATAATGGGCATCAGATCATGTACATGTAGTTCAAATCGGACCCACTTCTTACCGATTCTGCAGGAATTTGTCTTTTTTGCCAGGGATGAACGGAAAGGTTTGAGATACCCCGGTTGGGACTTTGTCTATGAAATGTGGTATAATATTTTTACAAAATGTGGGGGTACCATTCTAAAACTGTCATTTGGTGGTTGCTTCACAAGACGCCCCGTTTTTTGCGCTCGGAAAATGGAAAATGGTTTTTCCGTGCGTCGAAAAGGAAAACTTCCTCCTGCAACATTGTTCTCCATTCCATGATACATATGTGTACACAATATGAGCACATTATCACAAACTATGCCCTGATTCTAGCCATAACATTGGTCATTTGACCCAAAAGCCACGAAACCTCGAACATGATAGGTCATTTTGTGAAGGTTTTTCGAGACATACTCAATTTACCCAGATTGATATTTTTCCTTGCAAATATGTCACATAATAAGACACCACGCGAAGGATTTGCGTTGATCGGACCGTTTTTTATTTTTTTATGCCTGTTTCAAACTATGGTCAAAACGGTGGACACGAAGGTCCTTGGCTAGGGGCCAAGCCTCGCTGAACTTGCATTGGATCTCTGAAGAAACATGATATTATGAGTCTAAAAATGATTTTTACCAAAAATCATGAGCATCAGATCATGTACCTGTAGTTCAAACCGGACCCACTTCCTACCGATTCAGCATGAATTTGTCTTTTTCGCCAGGGGTGAACGGAAAGGTTTGAGATACCCCGGTTGGGACATTGTCCATGTAAGGTGGTCTAATATTTCTACAAAATGTGGCGGTACCATTCTAAAACTGTCATTTGGTGGTTGCTTCACAAAACGCCCCGTTTTGTGCGTTCGGAAAATAGAAAATGGATTTTCTGTGCGTCGAAAAGGAAAAATTTCTCCTACAACATTGTTCTCCATGCCATGATACATATGTGTGCACAATATGGGCACATTATCACAAACTATGCCCTGATTCTAGCCATAACATTGCTCGTTTGGCCCGAAAGCCATGAAACCCCGGAGATGATAGGTCATTTCTGAGAAGGTTTTTTTGAGACACTTGCAATATACCAAGTTTGGTATTTTTCCTTGCAACTATGTCACATAAGAAGACACCACGCGAAGGATTTGCATTGATCGGACCGTTTATGAATTTTTTATGCCCGTTTTAAACTATGGTCAAAACGGCGGTCACGGAGGTTCTTAGCTAGGGGATGAGCCTCGCTAAACTTGCATTGGACCTCTGAAGAAACAGCATATTGTGAGTAAAAATGATTTTTACCAAAAATCATGAGCATCGGATCATGTACCTGTAGTTCAAACCGGACCCACTTCCTACCGATTCGGCAGGAATTTGTCTTTTTCACCAGGGGTGAACGGAAAGGTTTCAGATACCCCGGTTGGGACATTGTCCATGTAAGGTGGTCTAATATTTTTACAAAATATGGTGGTAGAATTTTAAATTAGAATTTTGGTGGTTGTTTCACAAAACGCCCCGTTTTTGGCACCCGGAAAATGGAAAATGACCATTTCTTCTACAACCAATCAAATTACAGGGTTCGGCCTCCCACGGATCAGCAATCTCAGCCTCATCAAAACCGTTAAAAGCCAATCCAACGCTTCTGCGCTCACCCAGAGAAACACACCTGAAAAAACCACACCTACCCAAAACCCTACCACGACCTATCTCCCTCCCAGCGCCCCGCCACTTCTTTGTCCGCCAGATCGCGATCTCCATCGCCGCTCCTCTCCCTGACCTTCCTTCTCCTCATCCTCTCTCTGGCCCCCACTCCGCCGCCGACTCGCCCTACCCAACCCCAACCCCATGGCCAACCTCCTCCTTCCCCGACGCCGGCCACCCGCTTCATCTCCACCGACCAGTGGTATTCGACGGGCGCATGGAACGGTCTAGGTCGTGTGGCCGCCTCCGGGCATGCCGCGGGAGGCGGAGGGGTCGGTCTCGCCTTCACGGTCCCTCCATCGCTGGGCAGGACCACCAACATCAAGAAGATCCTCCAGGTCGCAGACTACATCGGGTCCTTCTCTCCGGCGCCGCCACCCTAGATTTCCTGCCGCAACCACCCCTCACCCACTGCATCCATCGTTCCCAGGTTGCGTGCTCTCCCAGACCAAACCCACATCACACCCTTTGCCCCACAGCCTCCACCTCCCGCACACGTAGAGCAGGAAAACCCGACGAGCACCCTAGATTTCCTTTGATGGGGACGATGCGGTCGATGCAGATGTCGCCTCTGTCTCCAGATCCCAGGCTCCCCGCTCGCCTCTGCACCGATCCCTCCTCTCCACCCGGCCGGTGGAGCTTTGGGGCTATAGGATCTTGTTCTCCCTGACGACGTCCTTCTCCCCCTCTACGACAACGGCAGGTTCGTTCTTTTTGGCGCCTCGGTGAGCTCCGTCAACCCCACTCCACCGCTGCACCAAACCCTTGATAAATCAATGGTAACTGTTCTTCTTCTTCTAAATTAGTGGATGCCACATCTCCTGTTGCTCTGCATCTTGAATCCGGCGCTGCCGCCATCTCCTGCTGCTGTTTTAGAATCTCCTCCTGCTCTGCATCTTGAATCGCCGACGCCATCGAGAAGGACCCGATCAAGCTCTGGGACCGCTACGTCGAGTGGCTCTACCAGCACAAGGAGATGGGCCTCTTCGTCGACGTCAGCCGGATGGGGTTCACCGACGACTTCCTCCACCGGATGGAGCCGCTCCTGCAGCAGGCCTTCGTCGCCATGGGGGAACTCGAGAAGGGCGCCATCGCCAACCCCGACGAGGGCCGCATGGTCGGACACTACTGGCTCCGCGACCTAGGCCTCGCCCCCAATTCATTCCTCCGAACCAAGATCGAGAAGACCGTCGACCACATCCTCGCATTCTCACAGGACATCGTCTCTGGCAAGGTCAGCTGATTTATTTGTTCTATTTTCCCATACAGTTATTGCTACCCCAAATCCTGAAGGAGTAGAACTGAAGATTGGATGCAAATATTCGGGGTTTGTAATGCAACAGTATCATACTCCTCTATAATTATAGTTCTATCATGATAATAAAACTTTAATCTAGGGGTTAAGTTGAGGAAATGCAATTGCTTATAGTTAGTCAGAGCAACGGTGGTAGTTAGCTTGAGTTGTCCACAAATGAACACCTGGAAGCATTAGGGGATGATATTGTAAAGATAATTTGACTATGCAGGTTTTGTTATACATTTCTATTACTGGATTTTCCATCACCAAGAAGGTTAGAGCAATGCATGCTCCGTCATAGTAATACACACACCCACACGGTTTGGTGATTGGTATGAATGGATGCTAGGGAATGTGTATTGTACAAAGATATATGCTGATTATGTTTAGCCTATTCAGGCCTTTCCTATCTTCATTTTAATCATTACAACCTCTGGCATAGTAATACAAACACACACACACGGTTTGGTCGCTGACATGAATGGATGCTAGGGAATGCGCATTGTACAAAGATAGATGATGGTTATGTTTTCAGGCTTTTCCTATTCATTTTAACCATTACAACCTCTTATAAGCCAGTTTTCCTATAAAAATGCAGATTAAGCCTTCGTCATCTCAAAGGCCGCTTTACTCAAATACTCTCTATAGGCATTGGAGGATCATCTTTGGGGCCTCGTTGTTTCGAGGCACTTGCACCTGATAACCCCCCACTGAAGGTATTGTCCCAAGTTGTCTAATCTGTGCAATGTGGTTTGATTGCATCTGTCCATTCCGTGGATCTAGGTGTCTATCATGCAAGTATAATAAGCTTTACCCTTATTATTCTGCTTGATATCAGATACGATTTATTGATAACACCGATCCTGCTAGAATCGATCATCAAATTTCCAGTAAATAAATTATCAGTACGATGGTGCAACAAGCTGGTCCCTGTGGTAAGCGACTCTCTTACCCTTGCATCTATATATTCTTGTTGGTTGATTGATGCATCTGGAAACTTAATCTCTTAGGCAGTTAGATACTATTTTGATTCATTATGAGAAGAAGAAATATATGGTTAGTAGTGTGTTATTGATAGTAATCTGCCTAGGTGGAATGTTGAGACAATTCAGACTAGGTGGGATCTCATCTGCTAAGTTTTTAGTGGTGATTCCATCCTATAGTAGTATAAGAACTGATTACTATCATGACTCATATGGGACACTTTGATGTTATAACTTCATCAATAGAACACAACAAATTTGGAAGATTCCTTGTTATCCCCTAGTACAAATTCCATCATTTCCATTGCTTTATACATGCGCATTTTGGTGATTTGTTCCTGTGCTAATGGTACTTAGCTGTTTGAAATGCAAGGCTGTTGATTGGTTGACCTACTGAAAGACGGCCGAGGTCGAGTACACAAAGAAAATCATCTTGTTTACAAGAGAAATGTGATGAAGAAGTTCCAGAGTACCTGCTAAGAGTTTAATTTGTAGATTCCAGGGTATGAAAGATTCGATGGTTGAATTGGTTGTGATGTAAAGTGGGAATTCCATGTGTGTATAACTGTGCTGACTATCATACTGTGTATTATCTCCTATTTAAAGATTTTCATCTATTTTCTTTCTGCTTTCTGATTGGAATATTGATTGTTAATTAGCTATGAAAAAACCAAAACCTGACGATTGGGACCATCTCTGAAGAATAACAAGCTGGGACCAACTCGAAGGAACCGACAATTTGGACCCGCTTGACAAAAAAGGCTGAAAATAGAAATAAATAGTCGTAAAAGGCCTAAAATTAGAAAATAATTGATGGGTGTGCCCATGTAACGACGTGAATTGATAGAAAAACATAAACAAGCTTGAATTTGGGCTAGGCCCATATACACCATCAAAGTGGACTGGGCTGATTTTGATTTAAGACGATTTAGTTTCGTCATAATTTTGCCACGTCGGATCAGCCACATAGGATCTGACCTGGCGAGGCTAGACTGCCCGTGACGATATGGGATCGTCATAACGGTTATGACGATCCAATATCGTCATAGACGGTTATGACGATTTCACCAAAATCGTCGTTATAGTTCATTAGCGACGCTCAGCTTTCGACGATCTGAAAATCGTCATAGAATCATCATAAACAGACTACTATGACGATTTCGTGATGAAAATGGAGGGTCATATATAGCTAGATTCCTTGTAGTGCAAGTTGGACACCTAAGCAAGGAAGGTAGAAGTTTTAGTTATCGGCAATTAAAAGACAAGAAAAAGACAGTAAACAGGCTACAGAACAAACACCGCGTGTTCGATGAACACACGTAACTAATCATGCATGGGCTACCAAACTATTATTCCATTATAACTGAATCATACTCAATGGTTAAATTCCATTAAGATTGAGAACAAAGATAAACTTTCAAGGGAAGGTAATAATGTGAACTTAACTAGAAACAAAACATATACATGACAAGGAAGAGAAAATGTGATCCGTTTGTTGCAAGGTATGTAAAGGATCAATCTAACAATTATTGCAAGGCATGTTAAGACATGAGTAGACTAGAATTCATATATACACAATTACTAGTACTAGTTGAATCATTAGGTGTTGTCGAAGGGAAGGAGAACATATGAGTGAGTGACCGGTTCATCAACAACAATGGCATGATGATGTATAACAGTGTAGACACTACAACTTTAATCACAAAGTGATATACCATGTACAGAGACTAAGTATTTCGAATCTAGCTAGCCATCTCACTTGACCATAAGTGTGATGCTTGACTTTACTGAACAAAAGCTTACTTAATAGTTCTTGCTAAGATTCTTAACATGTTCACATCACATACAAGTAGTAAGATCAACACCTGCAAATTGAAAAGGCTAAGCGTGCTACCTGCTACTCTACTCCTATACTTTTCTCTTTACTTTAATTATCAAGGAACAGAGTTGAATCATCTCGAACTTTACTCTCTATCCCCTGTACTGTTTTGTGTACCACATAAGCTCTGGATCCGAGTCTGTCGATGCTAGAGCCGTCAACAATTCAGACCTCGACGTAATCAAAGAAAACACCGACTTACCTGGCTCCCTCAGGAGTCAATAACGTCGCAGGAACTTCGAAACTTCGACAAGGAGATAGAGGAGTACGAACAAGAACACGCCTCCAAGCCAACGCAAGGTGAGCCAGAAAATTCTCCTAGTCCATATGATAGCATGGATGAAAGCTACACCTTGCAAGATGATACAGATACCGGAGATTCCTCCGAGGTCCACAAGCCAACCACTACGGAAAGTACCGACGGAAGTTTATCCCCCGGTACCGGACCAAAATATGTCTTTGCCACTGGTACGCACGTTAAGACTACTAGGTAGTCAAAGAAGAAGAAGAACAAGATCCGACACCGGCAGAGCCAACGTCGAGGAAACCAACGAAGAAAAAGTTGATGAAGAGATCGAGATGGAGATCCGATTAATACCATGCTGATCGACCCTCCTGTGGATGGACACGTCGTCACTAAAGGTGCATGTGAAATTTATGGAGATTCTCTCACGATTCCAATGCCAACGGCTTCGGATCTTACTCTGGAGGCGCTGGAGAAAAGGGCTGGGGACCTGGAAAAACACCGTCTATTTCTGCTCGAAGAGGCCGCGCACATCATCGAGCTTAAGCAATAGTTAGACAGTGATCCTGCCAAATATCAATCAGATTTCAAGCGACATCCAAACAAAACAAGGGGAGGTCCATTTCTTGCAAACAAGAACCCGGATATCCATAGAGACCTATTTTATAGTAAAACCGGAGAGAAGATCCGAGTCTACAGCATGCCGTTGGAAAATGCTGCTGCACCTCGAGCGATCCTCGCCAATAATCTGTCTCCACAGCAGGTCCAGCAGTGCGTTGTATTGCTGGACAAAGGATTAAAGTAACAGAAAACGGCCGCGTCATTTGATGACCCACAAGTATAGGGGGTGTATCACAGTACTTTCGATAAATAGGAGTGTCGATCCCAACAAGGAGAAGAAGGTGTTGACTAGTGGTATGGAGCAGGAAATCTCTGTAAATACTTAGCAAACGTATTTTTAGGGGTTTTCTGATAAAGCAACAAAACAAAGTGCGAGTAATAAAGACAACGAGCAAGTGACCCAATCATTTATTAGCAAAGGACAAGCCGGTGGAAATACTTATAAGGATCAAACGTTCTTGAGGACACATGGGAATTCTATCAAATGCTTTCGCTTCAAATAGCTGAGTACTCTTCTTTGGTGTTGTAAGTGTTGTGTGGGTGAACCTGTGCTAACATACATACCTTACTTGGACTAATACATACTTGTGATTAAACCCCCTGGAAGCATCCGCAACAACATGAAAGTAATTAAGATATAAATCTAACCACAGCCTTAAATTCTGAGATCCTACGCTCCCTTGTGCAAAGGTGTCCTAACGGGGGTTTAGGTTTTTGTCACTCCGGCAACCCCACAATTAGTAGACAAATACACAATGCATTCCACTAGGCCCATAAATGGTGAAGTATTGTCACATCCCAAGATTTTCCAAATCTTGTAATGTGAAAAATAAAATAAACAAAATATTTTTTTTTGAAAATCAGGGTGAAAAGAAACTTTTGTTTCTAAAATGTAAACTTAAAATCCCATCTTGAACAATCTTTAATTAAAGTTTTAATTCAAAAAAGATCCAAATCAAGAGAAATGCTTTCCTCATTAAATGTATCTGGAAATTTAAACACTTGGAAAATAAATCCAAACCCTCAACTCTAAAAGAATAAAGATCATTTCCAAGTTATCTCCAAGCCTATGGATTTGACCCATATAAAATCTTGACAACAAACATTTATAAATTATCAAGAATGACAGATAGAAATATATCAAAACCATATAAATTGGTTTCACTTAAATTGGAACCATAAATAAAATCTTATGAATTTAAATAAGATAAGGAAAAGTAATTTCCAAAGCTAATAAAGCACCTATCAAAAATCCATCCCAAATGGTGAGCAAATAATCCTAGAAGATATTAAAAAGGATAAATAAATCTCAAATAAGATTTTACAAATTAGAATCACCAGGTTTGGATCTCTAAATAAAAATATATGAATTTTATAAGATGATGAAAGAAATATTAATAAAAGAATATTTAAAGACCAAATTAAATCTTGGCCAAAACCATAAGAAAATGGATTGAATAGAATCCAAATCCAAATAAAATAATAGGATAAAGAACTTCCAAAATAAAATAAAAAGGCATTAACCATTCTATCCCTATTTTAACAAAGACAAATCTCTAATAAGAATTATTATATAATTCAGGAGAATAGTATTTTGGAATTTACCCAAATGAAATAAAAGTGGTTTAATCCAACTTAAATAGGATTAAATAAATCTTCCAAATAAAATTTAGGGAATTAAAACCATATTTAAATCCATTGGAATTAAAATAAACCCATCTCAAATGATTTATGAATCATATTAAATATTCTCCAAATAATTCAAGATGAATTACTTGAACCCTATTAAATAAATAAAAACCTACTGAAAGGATTTGGAAAGTTTAAAGAATTTAAATGGTGTTTGAAAATATTATTAAATCCTATTTGATTTAAAACTAGAGCCTATTTTGAATAAATAAAAAGACCCAAAAAGGAATAAAATTTTATTCCAAAATTGACATCAGAATGTGCTACTAATCAATATTTAAACCTGCACAAAATTTGTCAAAGGTTTGAATTCAAGTTGAGGTTTGAATTGATTAAACAAAATCAAAACAGAATTAAAGAAATGGAAAAAGATAAAACAAGCAGAAAAAAATGCAAACAGACTCGAACTAGCCCAGCTAAGCCCACCTGGCCCAGTCCAGCCCAGTTCCTCCCCTCCCCGCAGAAAACGATTCGAACCAGCAAACTCACCCGCAGCATCGCTGACAGAAGGACCCCGCCCTTCTCTCTCGGCGCGGACGACCCCACGCCCACGTCCCCTTCTTCCTCCCCGCGGTGACCACGCCCCTCACCTCGCCGGCCGTTGCAGGCGATTAAAGCCGGGCTTAATTCGCGTTAACAACACCATTAAACGACCCCCCGACCACACCCTATTACTCGCCTGCGTTTCCCCTCCATTTCCCTCCGTCGCCTCACCCAAGCGCGCGCCCAGGCCGCCCAATTTCTCTCTGTACTGTCGCTGTCTCCGACGAGCTCTCAAGCAAATTCCGGCCAGCCTCCTCCGCCCCTTGCCTCCTCGAGCTCACAGACATGATCCCCATCTCCTGGCGAACCACCTCGTAGCACCAGCTCGCCCCCGAGCGCCCCAGAACGTCGGCAACGTCTTCACCAGTGCGCCACCGATGACCCCCGCAACTCCGGTGAGCTCTAAAACTCAACACCGTGCGCGCCTTGACCAGTGAATCATACCGTTTGGTTCGTCTGTGTCTTTTGCATCTCTAGGTACTCGCCAATCACTCGCGCATGGCTTGCAACCTCGCCTCCGACGACTCTCGACCGTGCTGACGCCAGGAGCATCTCCAACGAGCAATCCTGATAACGCCTGTGTGCCCCTTGACTGAAGAAAGCCACGTTGAGCAACAGTGCGACGAGGCGATTCTGGTAAGCCACTGTCCTTGACCCCTTGCTTCCTATTTCGCCCGCTCCGCCGCCGTCTGACCGCGCCGCCGCCAGGCACCGTCGCTTGCGCCGCCCGTTCTTGACCAGCTGCTGTGCATCGTCGGATTTAGATCGTAGGGCATAGATAGATTCACTTAACGCCGAAGAGGTACGCAATCTTTGTCGTGCGATGTAACTTGATCCAACGCACCAGAGTAGCTGATCCGGACGAAACGGTATGGACGAGTAAAGACACGTGTCCTAGCTCGTTTGATTTAAAACAGAATAGATCTATTAGATGTTCCAATTTGAAGAATTCATAACTTTTAATCTACACGTCCAAATTTTTTAAAATTTATATCAATGGATTCAAAAAAACAAACCCTAGCCAACCATGCACTTTGTTTAGTAAAAAGCTTCTGTTAAATTGTTTGTTTTTGCAGAAACTTGTGTATGCATATTTAGAATATAAAATTTGTTCTAAAATGAATTTTGAGATGAAACCTTTAGAAAATTGTTTGTTTTGAACCTACTGACCTTAGGAATCAATTGGTGGTTTCAAAAATGTATTTGGTGAAGCAAAAGAATAAATCTTTGATTTAAACCATTTCTAGTCAAATAAAAATATGGTTTACTTGTTAAAAAATGATTTTGGAGGAAAACCTTTGGGAAATGTTTTGGAAATAAACTCTCTGACCCTAAACACAAGATTTTATGGTTTGAAAACATATTTTGTTAAACCTATAGAATGTTGCCTTATTAAAAACATTTCTTCACCACATAAAATAATGACTTAGTTTAAAAATGGTTTATGAAGTGAAATCTTATGCAAATGATTTTGCCACTTTATAAAATGACTAATAAGTGTTTTAGAATGTTTATAACCTATTATAAATCACCTTTTGAAAATAAAACAATCTTTAGCATGCTTGCATGCATTGTTTTGTTTCTATTATTTTATGTGATGAATTGCTTGAATGGTAGATTGAAATATTGTTTGCTTGATTGAATTGTAGTGACTTGAAGTGTGTGAACATTGCAAAGATCAAGGAGTGAACTTATACCCTCTACAAAAAAGGAAAGTGATGCTTCATACTTTTGTCCCATTATTTTCACTATGCATTAGTGATATTTCTAAGTAGGACTTGCATAGAATTTTTGCTAAGTATAAACCATGCTATGGGAAATCCTAGTAGATGAAACCTTAGTAGAATTTACTAAGTTAAGGTTCCTACTACTATCATGCTTAGCTTAGCTAATAGAAAACAAGGGTGGAATATATATTCATACTATGGAAAAATTTCTAAGTCTGAGGACTTGTGTTTTGTTTAATAAAACAACTAAGTGAATGAATCACCTGGGTGGAATGGAAGGAATGGTTTGTGTTGAGTGGTCATGCAAGTCCAGTATGCTGGGGAAAACTTGGGCATCACCAAGTCCAGTATGCTGGGGAAAACTTGGTGTCTCACTTGTGGATGGCCACCCAGGAACAAAGAGATTTGAGATGTCAAATGTTGAGAAGCTTCAAGTGCAACCACTTGGCATTATGAGCTCTGCCTGGATCATATAGGTTGAAATAACTTAGCCAAATGGACAGTTGGTGGTAGGGGTTTGATAGGTTGGAGCGCGTCCATTTTGGTCTAAGGGAAGGCTTCTGAAAGATCTTGTCTTGGTGAAACCAAGTCTTATGGGAAAAGTGCACCACCTCTGCAGAGTGTAAAATCTAAGTACTTAGCCATGTCCCTGGCAAAGGACAATTTGAGCATAAAGACATGGAAGCTATCAAGAATCTCATCATCCAAATTTCTAAGTTAAAAACTTGTGGTTGAACAAGGGATGAAAGGATCACCAATTTCTATTGGGAGATGCCTTGGGAAAGATTTTTGTCAAACAAAAACTTAGTGTTTCAAATGATAAGGAAAATCTATTTTGAGCAAAGCAAGCCTAAGCTCCACATACCCAAATGCATATAGATGATAGATCCACTATACTACCATAGTATCACTTGCCAATACAATTCAAATGTATTGACCCTTGTGGCTGTAACTTGTTATGTTGCAGGTTTGTTTGATATTAGTGAAGTTATTGATTAGGATTACAAGTCTACAACCAACATGTCTGCCTGTGGCACTTTGAAGATGAAGGACCCCATGCTATTGTTATATTCTGCTGCATTGTAATGAGATATCCAAATGAGCTATGTAAGATGTAATAAATTATTTTATTCCTGGTTATAAAGTTGTATTATGACCTTTGTTTCTTGATATTACATCTTAACTGTGGATGCTAGCTATTGATCCAGGGACTAGCATTGTAAACACAGGGATCTCTACCTTATTAAAGGTTGGGAACCTTACAGATGGTATCAGAGCATTGTGTTGCCTGTAGGATTTGTAAACCTAGGATTGGACAAAAACCCCTTGGAAAAATAGGAGTTGTATTTGTTCCAAAACTTATTTACAAACAATCTTGTAAACTCTTTCCTCAACCATTTTGGTTTTGACTCTACATCTCTTCTATTCCAACTTGATGGATAAAGCCTGCCCCATGGCCAAAGATTTCACCATGTGCAAAGGACTTCATCAACTCTAATGACTTCAACATCTTCAACTCTAATGACTTCAACATCTTCAACATTTTCACCAAGGACCTCAACCTTAGATATTACTAAGGACTACAAGTGTGACAAGAAATATTACTCAAGACTTGAAGACTAAGGAAACACAACTTAGAAGGAGCTATCATCACCTTTGAAGTTTGTGACCAAGATGCAAGAATTGTTCCAAGGAAACCAAAATCTCATTCAAGAAGAAACAACTAAGAAGAATGGAATGATCTCAAGTGAACCATATAGTTGGACCACCATACTAATGATTAGTTTTAACCCACCAACTTATGTGGTGTAGCAAAAATATTCTGTTGCCTAAAAATGTGCTTGAACTTGTTGTTTGAGTGGAATGTTGTTTGTGATTGCTTACACATTGCTTGTGTGAATTGTTGTGTGTGATTAGACTTCTTCCCTAGAAATCTTTTGCCTATTCTAATACCAATCCAACCAAAACAGATGACTTCTCCAAGAGACTCCAACATCAAGAATGGTGACAACAACAACAACCAAGAGAACAACATGAGAGACCAACTGCTTGCAAGACAAACCCAGTTGAACCAAGTGACAGCTCAATTTATAGCCAACAACAATGAGTTAGACCCAACCATGCAAAAAGTTTTGGAAACTCAATCCCAATTGTTGCAAGGGATGGCTACTCAAATGATCAACATGGGAGAGAGCTCTTCCAAAAGAGTTTGTGACAACAAGGATGACAAAGATGTTATTCTAGAAGGAACCCAAGCTTGCAATATTTGTGGAGACAAGGATCATACTTCCAAGGAGCATGAAGATCAATGCCCCAACTGTGAAGAGAAACATCCAGCTAACCAATGCCCCACATCCCAAGCTACTTGTTACCTATGTGAAGGAAACAATCATGTCCCTATCCAATGCCCCATCTATTCCATAGTTGAACAAAGGAAACAAGGTGGAGTGCAACAACTGATTGCAGATTACCATGAGAGAGCCAAGTCTACCAAGAAGGATGAAGACAAAGGAAAATCTCAGCTTGTACCTCCCAACAACATGACTCAATTTAAAGGACCAAAGAGGAGACATATGTATTATCCAAGGAATAATAGAAGGTCAAGGAGACCAGTAGACATTCCTACCTATGAGATAGCATATGAAGAACATGAACTATAAGCACTCCTAGCTTTGGAGAAACCCAAGAAAAAGAAGGACAAAAGCCATGTGCAATGTGGTCATTGCAAAGAAACGGGACACTATGCCAGTGAAAGTCCAGAGAAGCAGAAGTATAAGGAGATTAGCCAAGTGTGGTGCAACAACTGCAAAGAGCTAGGCCATTATGTGGCAATTTGTCCACAGAAGATACATGAAGAACTCAATATTATCACATGTTACAATTGTGGTAACCAAGGACATTATGCAAGCAACTGTCCAGAAAAGATGAAGCACAAGATAAACAAGCCTATGAAGGATCTCAGCCTTGTCACATGTTTCAGATGTGGAAACAAAGGACACTATGCAGATGTTTGCCTAGAGAGGTTTCAACAAGATCCCAAGAAGGCCAATATGTAATCTAGTTGGAAAATTTTTAAGGGTGGCAGTACCCTAGTTGTGTTGAACCAACTTGTACCCCTAGCCTCCCCAAATCTCGGGACGAGATTTATTTTAAGGGTGGTAGCCTGTCACATCCCAAGATTTTCCAAATCTTGTAATGTGAAAAATAAAATAAACAAAAATCAGGGTGAAAAGAAACTTTTGTTTCTAAAATGGAAACTTAAAATCCCATCTTGAACAAACTTTAATTAAAGTTTGAATTCAAAAAAATCCAAATCAAGAGAAATGCTTTCCTCATTAAATGTATCTGGAAATTTAAACACTTGGAAAATAAATCCAAACCCTAAACTCTAAAAGAATAAAGATCATTTCCAAGTTATCTCCAAGCCTATGGATTTGACCCATATAAAATCTTGACAACAAACATTTATAAATGATCAAGAATGACATATAGAAATATATCAAAACCATATAAATTGGTTTCACTTAAATTGGAACCATAAATAAAATCTTATGAATTTAAATAAGATAAGGAAAAGTAATTTCCAAAGCTAATAAAGCACCTATAAAAAATCCATCCCAAATGGTGAGCAAATAATCCTAGAAGATATTAAAAAGGATAAATAAATCTCAAATAAGATTTTACAAATTGGAATCACCAGGTTTAGATCTCTAAATAAAAAGATATGAATTTTATAAGATGATGAAAGAAATATTAATTAAAGAATATTTGAAGAACAAATTAAATCTTGGCCAAAACCATAAGCAAATGGATTGAATAGAATCCAAATCCAAATAAAATAAAAGGATAAAGAACTTCCATAATAAAATAAAATGGCATTAACCATTCTATCCCTATTTTAACAAAGACAAATCTCTAATAAGAATTATTATATAATTTAGGAGAATAGTATTTTGGAATTTACCCAAATGAAACAAAAGTGGTTTAATCCAACTTAAATAGGATTAAAGAAATGTTCCAAATAAACTTTAGGGAATTAAAACCATATTTAAATCCATTGGAATTAAAATAAACCCAACTCAAATGATTTATGAATCATATTAAATATTCTCCAAATAATTCAAGATGAATTACTTGAACCCTATTAAACAAATAAAAACCTACTGAAAGGATTTGGAAAGTTTAAAGAATTTAAATGGTGTTTGAAAATATTATTAAATCCTATTTGATTTAAAACTAGAGCCTATTTTGAATAAATAAAAAGACCCAAAAAGGAATAAAATTTTATTCCAAAATTGACATAAGAATGTGCTACTAATCAGTATTTAAACCTGCACAAAATTTGGCAAAGGTTTGAATTCAAGTTGAGGTTTGAATTGATTAAACAAAATCAAAACAGAATTAAAGAAATGGAAAAAGATAAAACAAGCAGAACAAAAAATGCAAACAGACTCGAACCAGCCCAGCTAAGCCCACCTGGACCAGTCCAGCCCAGTTCCTCCCTCCCATGACGATTCAACCAGAACTCACTGCAGCTGTGACAGAAGGACCCCCTTCTCTCTCTCGCTGCCAGACGACCCCACGCCCACGTCACCTTCTTCCTCCCCGCGGTGACCATGCCCCTCACCTCGCCGGCCGTTGCAGGTGATTAAAGCCGGGCTTAATTCGCGTTAACAGCACCATTAAATGACCCCCCGACCATGCCCTATTACTCGCCTGCGTTTCCCCTCCATTTCCCCTCTGTCGCCTCACCCAAGCGCGCCCCTAGGCCGCCCAATTTCTCTCTGCACTGCCGCTGTCTCCGACGAGCTCTCAAGAAAATTCCGGCCAGCCTCCTCCGCCCCTTGCCTCCTTGAGCTCATAGACATGATCCCCATCTCCTGGCGAACCACCTCGTAGCACCAGCTCGCCCCCGAGCGCCCCAGAACGTCGGCAACGTCTTCACCAGTGCGCCACCGACGACCCCCGCAACTCCGGTGAGCTCTAGAACTCAACACTGTGCGCACCTTGACCAGTGAATCATACCGTTTGGTTCGTCTGTGTCTTTTGCATCTCCAGGTACTCGCCAATCACTCGCGCGTGGCTTGCAACCTCGCCTCCGACGACTCTCGACCGTGCTGACGCCAGGAGCATCTCCGACGAGTAATCCTGACAACGCCCGTGCGCCCCTTGACTGAAGAAAGCCACGTTGAGCATCAGTGCGACGAGGAGATTCTGGTAAGCCACTCTCCTTGACCCCTTTCTTCCTATTTCGCCCGCTCCGCCGCCGTCTGACCGCGCCGCCGCCAGCCACCGTCGCTTGCGCCGCCCGTTCTTGACCAGCTGCTGTGCATCGTCGGATTTAGATCGTAGGGCATAGATAGATTCACTTAACGCCGAAGAGGTATGCAATCTGTGTTGTGCGATGTAACTTGATCCAACGCGACAGAGTAGCTGATCCGGACGAAACGGTATGGACGAGTAATAACAAGACACGTGTCCCAGCTTGTTTGATTTAAAATAGAATAGATCTATTAGATGTTGCAATTTGAATAATTCATAACTTTTAATCTACACGTCCAAATTTTGCATAATTTATATTAATGGATTCAGAAAAACAAACCCTAGACAACCATGCACTTTGTTTAGTAAAAAGCTTCTGTTAAATTGTTTGTTTTTGCAGAAACTTGTGTATGCATATTTAGAATATAAAATTTGTTCTAAAATGAATTTTGAGATGAAACCTTTAGAAAATGGTTTGTTTTGAACCTACTGACCTTAGGAATCAATTGGTGGTTTCAAAAATGTATTTGGTGGAGCAAAAGAATAAATCTTTGATTTAAACCATTTCTAGTCAAATAAAAATATTGTTTTATTGTTAAAAAATGATTTTGGAGGAAAACCTTTGGGAAATGTTTTGGAAATAAACTCTCTGACCCTAAACACAAGATTTTATGGTTTTAAAACATATTTTGTTAAACCTACAGAATGTTGCCTTATTAAAAACATTTCTTCACCACATAAAATAATGACTTAGTTTAAAAATGGTTTATGAAGTGAAATCTTTTGCAAATGATTTTGCCACTTTATAAAATGACTAATAAGTGTTTTAGAATGTTTATAACCTATTATAAATCACTTTTTGAAAATAAAACAATCTTTAGCATGCTTGCATGAATTGTTTTGTTTCTATTATTTTATGTGATGAATTGCTTGAATGGTAGATTGAAATATTGTTTGCTTGATTGAATTGTAGTGACTTGAAGTGTGTGAACATTGCAGAGATCAAGGAGTGTAATTATACCCTCTACCAAAAAGGCAAGTGATGCTGCATACTTTTGTCCCATTATTTTCACTATGCATTAGTGATATTTCTAAGTAGGACTTGCATAGAATTTTTGCTAAGTATAAACCATGCTATGGGAGATCCTAGTAGATGAAACCTTAGTAGAATTTACTAAGTTAAGATTCCTACTACTATCATGCTTAGCTTAGCTAATAGAAAACAAGGGTGGAATATATATTCATACTATGGAAAAATTTCTAAGTCTGAGGACTTGTGTTTTGTTTAATAAAACAACTAAGTGAATGAATCACCTGGGTGGAATGGAAGGAATGGTTTGTGTTGAGTGGTCATGCAAGTCCGATATCTTTGGGAAAACTTGGGCATCACCAAGTCCGATATCTTTGGGAAAACTTGGTGTCTCACTTGTGGATGGCCACCCAGGAACAAAGAGATTTGAGATGTCAAATGTTGAGAAGCTTCAAGTGCAACCACTTGGCATTATGGGATCTGCCTGGATCATATAGGTTGAAATAACTTAGCCAAATGGATAGTTGGTGGTAGGGGTTTGATAGGTTGGAGCGCGTCCATTTTGTTCTAAGGGAAGGCTTCTGAAAGATTTTGTCTTGGTGAAACCAAGTCTTGTGGGGAAAGTGCACCACCTCTGCAGAGTGTAAAATCTAAGTACTTAGCCATGTCCCTGGCAAAGGACAATTTGAGCATCAAGACATGGAAGCTATCAAGAATCTCATCATCCAAATTTCTAAGTTAAAAACTTGTGGTTGAACAAGGGATGAAAGGATCACCAATTTCTATTGGGAGATGCCTTGGGAAAGATTTTTGTCAAACAAAAACTTAGTGTTTCAAATGATAAGGAAAATCTATTTTGAGCAAAGCAAGCATAAGCTCCACATAGCCAAATGCATATAGATGATAGACTCCACTATACTACCATAGTATCACTTGCCAATACAATTCAAATGTATTGACCCTTGTGGCTATAACTTGTTATGTTGCAGGTTTGTTTGATATTAGTGAAATTATTGATTAGGATTACAAGTCTACAACCAACATGTCTGCCTGTGTCACTTTGAAGATGAAGGACCCCATGCTATTGTTATATTCTGCTGCATTGTAATGAGATAGCCAAATGAGCTATGTAAGATGTAATAATTTATTTTATTCCTGGTTATAAAGTTGTATTATGACCTTTGTTTCTTGATATTACATCTTAACTGTGGATGCTAGCTATTGATCCAGGGACTAGCATTGTAAACACAGGGATCTCTACCTTATTAAAGGTTGGGAACCTTACAAGTATCATGTAGTCGACATTCACATGACACCACTAGAAGAATAGCACCACAACTTAAATATTAAACCATTGAATAATAAATCAACACAAATTCACTACTAACAACATGACTTCTCCCATATCCTCAAGAACTAAACTAACTACTCACGAGACATCATATGGATCAAGATCAAGGAAAATATTGTAATGGATAACAATCTAAACATAAGCAATAATCCAATGGTTGCACCCACAAGCATCAACTACAATAGTAATCAACACCAGGAAAGTTTCCCCTAAGATCTAAGCAAGTATTCAACACGATTGTTACATCGGGATGGGGTAATGATGATGGAGCTGGTGGAGATGATGGTGTGGATGATGATGATTATGATCTCGTTGAAGCCTAGCTTGATGACGGTGTTGATGGCGACGATCTCCCCTCTCTGGGAAGGAATTTCCCCGGCAGAAATCTGTCTGCCGGAGATATCTTTCTCTCTCGGTGTTTTATGCCCCGCAGAGGCGGCGGAAATCTATCTATGGTCGCTCTCATTGTATTAGGGTTCCATGAGGAATATATAGGCGAGAGGGAGTAGTCGGAGGCCGGGCAGGTGGGCCACACCTTCCCTAGGCGCGGCCCCCCTAGGCCGCGCCTAGGGGTGTGTGGGCCCCCTGTGTAAGACCCCACGTTTATAAAGGTAAAGGTCCATGTGATTGCAATGCTAGTCCCTGGATCAATTGCTAGCATCTATAGTTTAAGATGAAGTACATAGAAACAAAGGTCATTATTACATCGTCATTCCAGAGATAACATAGTCTTCTACAACTCCATAGCCATAGGCTAGTACAAGAGTTCAACTTAACAAAATAAAGTAAAGTCTTCATCTTCATGTGCCACAGGCAAACATGTTGAGTGTATACTCATAACCCTAATCCTCATCAGAGTAACCTGCAACATCACAAGTTACAGCCACAGTGGGTCAATACATTGGAATAGTATTGGCAAGTGATACCTTAGTAGAATAATAACTTCTAAACTTCTATATGAATTTTGCTAAGTGTAGCTGAGGCTTGCTTTGCTCAAAATAGGTTTTTCCTATCAGTTGAAAACACTAAGTTTTTGTTTGACAAAAATCACCCAAGGAATCTACCAATGAAGATAGTGGCGCCCACCGTGGGGCCAGGCCGGTTTGGCCGGTGTTCTGCGGCGAGATCCAATCTGCCCATCAATGAGACGGTCGCCACCGGCCGCATGATAGCGAACGGCGAGATGCTCCAAATCTTGCCGAGCAGCTACGTCCCGGCGGCACGACCCGTCACGCATAGCGTGATCCTGCCGGTCGGCACGATCGGCCTCTTCATCGGCCTCACCGACGTCATCGTCTCGGAGGATTCGGCTCGCATCCGCGAGTCGCCGCCACGCGATCGAATCTCCGAGAGCCAGATCCGCACGATCCATCCCCTCGCCTCCGAGTACAACTCGCCCACAGCAACATGGCCGAGAAAACTCGGCGGCCGCAGAAGACGCGGCCCTCAACGACGACGCCGACTCGGCGACCCCGGCGTCACTCGCCGGATCCATCACCGTGGCTTCACCCGCGGGCTCCATCACCCAGGTCTCCAACGTGGGAGACTTCAAGGATCCCTCCATCCTTGGGATCTTTGACTTCGACTCCGGGTCGGAAAATTTCGCTGACCTCCGCGACGGGTCCGGTCGCCACTCCGCAACCTACATGGCGACCGGCACCGATCCGCCGGAGGATCCCTTCTCCACCCCGATCCCTCCTAACGCCACGGCAACGGAGGTCGAGGAACTCCGCCTGAAGCTGGCGGAGGCAGTCCGGAAAGAACAAGCCGAAAATTTCGCCTCGGCGGTGACGGCAGAGGTCGCGCTACCACCGGCCGGATCGGACGCGCTGAACCCCACCGTCGGTAGCGCCTGAACTTCGGCGAAAATGACCCGGCCAGCGGCGGCCGATCTGCGAGAACGCGCCACCAGGAGGAAGCGCCCGGCCCCCTCCAGGGTCGACGGCGATGGGCGCCCCACCTCCACCCAACCGCACACCCCCCAGGGATCAGCCATGGATAGTAGTCTCCTCACGGGAGCGAGACGCGAACGGCCTCCCATTGTTCTCCACCCCGATGGATAACCTCGTGGCGGGCCAGGCAGCAGCCGACAACATTACGGCCACCGGCGACGGCGCCCTGCAGATCCAGTATGTCAGGGCCCTGCTCGCAAAGGCCGTCGAGCAGCAAAACGCAGGCGCCGACTCGCAGGGTCGAGTGTACTCGCATTCTTCGGGAAGTAGAGCGGCCTCAAGCGGCCGCCCAATGGTGGCAAACACCCTCAACTGCCCGCCACCAGAGCCATTGCAGCTCCAACACCGACCTGCGAACGCGGCACTCTCCACCAACGACCCCAGGCCAGCGACCAACTTCGTCGCCGCCAACGGTCAACCCATCGACGCCCGCACCCACATCATCAACAACCAAAGCTGGCGCGCACGCCAGCCCGACGACCTGCGACACACCCTAACCAATCGCCGCGACGGCGAGCCAATGGGGTGGCTAAGTCGACTCGGCCCCAAGTGCTTCGGACCGATGATCCTAGGCGAGAAGTACCCGCCGAACTTCAAGGCACCGAAGGAGATAGAAAAGTACGACCCTTTGTACGACCCCGCCGTGTGGCTCGATACATACCTCATGGCGATGGGGATCGCAGGCCACACCGACCTGCTAGCCACCCGTTACCTCCACCTGATGATGGAGGGGACGTGCAGGCAGTGGATCAACACCCTCCCCCAGGGTAGTATCGACTCCTGGGAGGAGATGCGCGACGCCTTCGTCAGGCACTTCGAGTGCTCCTACACCCGCGCCACCACCATTGAGGACACAGGCGATCGTCCGGGGACCCGCCGAGTCGACCAAGCCGGGTCCAGCGGTGGCAAGAACTCTGGTACAACGCGGTCGGCATCCACCCGGACACCGCGATCCATTGTTTCAAGACCTCGTGCCGCTACGAGCCTTTGGTCGCCAAGCTCAAGCGACATTCTCGCACACTAGACAACATACCGGACCTCCTCGAGATCGCCAAACGGTACGCGGAGGAAGATCCAAACCAGGAAACCGACGACAAGTCGGGAGGCCAACGCCGCACGAGCGGCAACGACAACGGACGATGGTCCGACCTACGCTCTGAGAACACTCGCCTCGCGGCAAGCGCCAGCGATGGCCAGTCGACTTCGTCGCCAACGTTGGGCATGCACAACGCGAGCCCAAAAGCTTCCACCGCGATGGAGGACAACGCCGCGACGACGGCAACTACAAGGCCGGCCAAGCCAAGGTTCGATCCCGCGGCCCTCCTTAACCAACCCTGTGTCTTTCATAGCAGGGAAGGGAAGCCCGCAACGCACACGACCGCCGACTGCCACACCCTAAGGGAGATTGAGAAGGCACAGCGAGCACGGGAGGACCCCGACAACGACCCGCCAAACGGCGGAAATTCAGCAAAGTGGTCGGCTCGCTCCATACCTTCACAGGCTTCAATACGAAGCGCGAGAAGAAGATCATCACCCGCGTCGTCGCCGTCAACGCGGTGGCCCAGGGGGACGTTCCCCAGTTCCTCAACTGGTCGGAGCAGCCCATCACCTGGAGCCGCCAGGTCCACTCACCACGCATCGAGTACCCAGGCCGAGTCGCCCTGGTGGTCCAGCCAAAGGTGGGCGACTACTGGCTCCCCAATACACTGATGGACGGCGGCAGCTCTATCAACATCCTGTACCTGGACACCTTCAGGCGGCTGCGGCTCCCGCAGTCGATGATCGAGACAACCCACACCACGTTCCACGGCATCGTCCCCGGTCGGAAGGCGTACCCGATCGGCAAGGTCACGCTGCCAGTCACCTTCGGCACACCAGCAATCTTCCGCACCGAGCGGATCGTCTTCGAGCTGGTACCCTTCGACAGCCCCTACCACTGCGTCCTGGGGCGCCAGGCGTTCGCCAAGTTCATGGCAGCGCCACACTACGCGTACAACGCGATGAAGCTCCCCGGGCCGTGCGGCGTCATCACCATCAACGGTGACCCCGACATGGCCACCGACTGCGAGGCCAAAGGAGCCGAACTCGCTGATGCCGTCATCGCGGCAGATGCTAACCACGCTGATGAGATCGCCAAGTACGCGAGCGGGGTGAACAATGACGACCCCACCATACTCAAGAAGCCCAATTCGGAGGGCGCAAACACCTCAGCCTTCGACGGCAAGCACACCACGCCGAGCTGGTCCCGGCGACTCGGCTAGCGGTGACGATCGAACAGAATGAGCCCAGCCTAGGAAGGCGCTCATCGAGTTCCTCCGTGATAACAGGACATTTTCGTATGGAAGCCCTCGACATGCCGGTGTCCCGTGGAGCTCGCTGAGCACAAACTAACGCCGACCCTAAAGTGCGACCCGTCAAGCGATCGCTGCGGCCCTTCAATGAAGAGCGCCACGAGCCATCGCCGAGGAGGTGCGGCGTCTCGCTGCAGCTTCATCCGCCAATCAAGTACTCAAGTGGTGGCAAACCCAGTCCTGGTCGAGAAGAAGAACGGGACCTGGAGGATGTGTATCGACTACACAAACTTGAACAGCGCCTGCCCGAAGGAGCAGTTCGTCCTCCCGCGGATCGACCAAATAATCGACTCCACCGCGGGCTCGGAGTCGCTATGATTCCTCGACGCCTACTCCGGATACAACCAGATCAAAATGGTTGTCGAGGACGAGGAAAAGACGGCGTTCATCACGCCATTCGGAGCCTTCTGCTACACCGCCATGACCTTTGGCCTCAAGAACGCCGGGGCGACCTACCAGCGGTGCATGCAAGAGTGCCTCGCGAGCCAAATTGGCCGCAACATCCACGTCTACATCGATGACATGGTCGTAAAATCCGCTCGCCAGGGTGATCTACTCGCCGACCTGGCAGAAACATTCGCCAACTTGCGAAAATACAAGATAAAGCTTAACCCAGGAAAATGCACCTTCGGTGTACCAGCAGGACAACTACTGGGGTACGTCGTCTCCAAGCGAGGGATCGAGGCGAACCCCACAAAGATCGACACGATCGCCCGACTCGGCAAACCCGAGTGCCTTCGCGACGTCCAGAAGCTGGACGGGCGAGTAGAGGCTCTCAATCGCTTCATCCCCCGCTTGGGCGAAAAGGCGATGCCCCTATACCGTCTGATGCGCAAGAACCCCACCTTCCAGTGGGACAAGGAGGCGGACGACACACTCCGCGACGTCAAGAAGGTTTTACTCGCCGCACCGCTACTCGCCGCCCCCGCCGACAAAGAACCCATGCTGGTCTAAGTCGCGGCTTCCGAGCGCGTCGTCAGCGCCGTCATGGTCGTTGAACGGCCGGAGGAAGGGAAGGAACGCCCAGTACAGCGACCGGTGTACTACATTAGCGAGGTCCTCACCGAGTTGCGCCAACGATACCGATGCAGTAAACTGGTATCGCGGTCTTGAGCTGCAAGGCGCCTGCCACACTACTTCCAGGAGCACCCGATCACGGTCGTCTCCTCAGCACCGTTGCAGGACATCATCCGCAACCGTGAGGCGACTGGGCGAGTCGCTAAGTGGGCCATAGAAATCGGCGTCCATAATATCAAGTATGAGCCACGAAAGGCGATCAAGTCGTAGGCTCTAGCGGACTTCATCGCCGACTGGGAAGAGGCCCAGCAGCCAGAAAAGCTGCCATACCTCCATTACTGGAGCCTGCACTTCGACGGCTCCAAGAACGCGGACGGCGCAGGAGCAGGAATCGTGCTGACTTCCCCGAAGGGCGACAAGCTCCGCTACGTCCTTTGCCTCGACTTCACCCCCTGCACCAACAATATGGCCGAGTACGAGGCACTACTCCACGGCATGCGAGCTGCCAGGGAGATGAACGTCAACCGCCTACGCTGCTACGGAGACTCTGACCTCGTCGCTGGCACCTACGACGCCGTCTCCCCCACCATGGCGGCATACCGCCAAGCAGTGGACAAGCTGGGCGGACACTTCGCAGGCTACTCCGTCGAGTGGATTGACAGGCGGAATAATGAGGAGGCCGACGCACTCTCTCGCATCGGGTCGGCTCGACTCGCACCACCCGCCGGCGTCTTCCTCGATACGATCACCAAGCCATCAGTCTCTCCCCCAAGGGAGATCGACATTGGAGTCCCGGGCAGCGAGAGGCAGCCTAGTCGCTCGTCATCGAATCGACGGCATCGACCAAGCCCTATATCTCCTAGCGGAGGCGGCACTTGCCCGTGAGGCAGATGGACGCCAGGATGATCGTACACCGATGCAAATCCTTCACCATCATCGGCGCGAGCTCCTGGCAAGCGTCACCGGCGTGTTCCAACGCTGCGTCCAACCCGCCGAAGGACGCAAGATCCTCCACGACATCCACTCCGGCGACTGCGGCCACCATGCCGGCGCCCGCTCTCTGGTCGCCAAGGCCATGCGGCACGGCTTCTACTGACCCACCGCACATGCCGATGCCATCGACATTGTCCAGCGGTGCGCCGGCTGCCAGAAGTACGCCAACCAGAAGCATGTGCCGAGATCCGTGCTCAAGACAATCCCCATCACATGTCCATTCGCCGTGTGGGGCATGGACATGGTAGGCCCCTTCAAAAAGGCTCCCTATGGTTACACCCACCTCCTGGTCGCGGTCGACAAATTCACAAAGTGGGTGGAAGCCAAACCAGTCCGGAAATGCGACGGGAAGACCGCCACCAAATTCCTACGCGAGCTCATATATCGCTACGGGTTCCCAAACAGCATTATCACGGACAACGGAACCAACTTCGCCAAAGGATCCATGGCCGAGTTCTGCGAGGAACACCACATCCGGCTCGACCTCGCGTCAGTCGCCCACCCGGAATCCAACGGCCAAAGGAGCGGGCCAACGAGCATCCTCCACGGCTGAAGCCGCGGCTCCAAGTACCACTCGGCGCATCGGGTGCTGGGTCGAAGAACTACCCTCTTTTATTTGGGGCATCCGCACCTCGGTCAACAGATCAACAGGGTTCACCCCCTTCTTCATGGTGTACGGCGCCGAGGCAGTCATGCCCACCGACCTCGAGCACGACTTGCCACGGTTCGTCCACTACACGGAGGCTACGAACGAACTAGCCCGCCAGGATGGAGTCGATCAACTTGACAAGGCACGTGACCTCGCTCGGTCACGCACCGCCATCTACCAACAAGGACTCCGCCGCTATCACAGCCGGCGGGTGAAGACTCGCACCTTCCAAGAAGGCGACCTGGTGCTGCGCCTCATCCAGGACAAGAAGGGCATGTTGGAATTATGCCCTAGAGGCAATAATAAAGATGTTATTATTATAAAGTTTATGTTCCATGCTAAAGTTTATGTTCATGATAAAGTTTATGTTCCATGCTAGAATTGTATTAAGCGGAAACTTTAATACTTGTGTGGTTTGTGAACAACACCGTGTCCCTAGTACGCCTCTATGGACTAGCTCATTGATCAATGATGGTTAAGGTTTCCTAACCATAGACATGAGTTGTCAATTGATAATGAGATCATATCATTGGGAGAATGATATGGTGGATAGACCCAAACAAAGCAGAGCAATTAGATCGTGTCATCGTGTTCGTCTTTGCGAAGCTTTTCCTATGTCAAATATTGTATTCCTTAGACCATGAGATAATGCAACTCCTGGTACGGAAGAAAGCTTTGAGGTCATCAAACGTCATCCTACGAGAGGGTGATCATAAAGGTGTCTCTCGGTGATCGGAAAGTATCATTGGGTTGTATGTATCGAGATGGGATTTGTCCCTCCCAAGTCGGAGAGATATACTTGGGCCCACTCGGTGTCGATATCAACACCGCTTGCAAGCATGTGGTTAAGGAGTTAATCACAAAGTGATATCGGATTACGGAACGAGTAAAGTACTTGCTGTGAACGAGATTGAACTAGGTATGACGATACCGCGATCGAATCTCGAGCAAGTAAAATATCGCGATATGAAGGAATATATATATATGGGATTGATTGAATCCTGGCATCGTGGTTCATCCGATATGATCATCGATGAATGTGTGGGAGTCAATATGGGTGCCTGCACCCGATGTTGATTATTGATAGAAGATCATGTCGCATATTCTCGAACCCGCGGTCACACATAACGTGTCTCGACGCTAGGATAGATTGGATAATTGGTTTATGAATTTTTGTTCGAGTCTCGGATGGGATCCGAGATATCACGAGAGGTTTCGGAATGGTCCAGAATAAGATTCATATAAGGTAGTGCAGTTTTGGAGTTGAATTGTTAGGGTTAATCGGTATTATCTGAAGCTTCTAGAACCTTCGGAAGGGACCAACGTGGCCCCACCTTCGGGAGGGGCATGGGCCTATGAGGGAGTGTCCTGGCGCATTGGGCCAGGGCACAAGGCCCCATAGGGCCCAGCCGATCCTAGATAAGTTTAAACTCGTTTAAACTAGAGATAGGATTTCTAGATAAGGGAGAGTTTAAATCGTTTAAACTAGAGATAGGATTTCTAGATAAGGGAGAGTTTAAATTGTTTAAACTAGAGATAGGCTTGGAGGAGGGCAAGGGCTGCACCCTCTATATATAGAGGGTGGTGCCCTCCCTACTACACACCTTCCTCCAAGCCCTAGCGCCTTGCTACCTTCCTCTCCCTCCCGACTGTTTGTGGCGAAGCCTGCGGCAGAAATTCTCCACCATATACACCACGCCCGTCGTGTTGTAGATCCAATCTATCTCTCCACCATACTTGCTGGTCCGGAAGGAGGAGGCGTCGAGTCTTTGCGTGTGCATCTCACGGAGGCACCGCCACTTGTGGTGCTAGATCGGATCGGATCGCGAGGAGGAGAAGCAAGTACGACTATATCACCCACATTCCGACGAACATTCCGCTGTGCGAATCTTCAAGGGTATGAAGATCTAATCCAATCTCTCTCGTTGATTGCATCTCCTAGATTAGATCTTAGCTTTCCCTCTGTTCGCATCCGTAGAAAATTTTGATTTACTATGCCGCCAAACCCTTATGGTATCGAGCTAGATCTATGCGTAGATGTGTTTCACGAGTAGAACGCAACATGGTTGTTGGCGTTGATGTTTTCGTTGCAAGCCTCTTGTTTGTGTTCTTCTTATGGCGGGATAGTGAGATTGAAGCGGTCCAGGCCAACCTTACGCGACGCGTCGCGACCGGCTCCGCACTTGGACGTGTGGCTTGTACCACACATGCGGCTGGTGGATGTCAGTTTCTCTCACTATAGTTGTCATGGGATTAACACCGGAGTTTGGCAACCATAATATCACCGTTGTGGCTTTCCGTAGGTAAGAATCGTTCTTAGCATCTACTCCCATAAGCCACGTAAAACATGCAACAACAAAGTAGAGCCGTCTAACTTGTTCTTGCAGGGAGTGTTTTCTGTGATGTGGTATGGCCCAAGATGTGATGTGTATATTGTATGTGATGATCATGTTTTGTAATGTTTCACGACTTGCATGTCGATGAGTACACAACCGGCAGGAGCCATATGGTTGTCTTTATAATTGTGTATGACCTGCGAGTCAACTTCTTATACGCCATGTAATAGCTTTACTTTATCGCTAAGTAGTTAGCAATAGTTGTAGTTGCTATTCGTGGTGGAGGCAATCATGGTGGAGTGATGGAGATCATGCCGGAACGCACAAGATGGAGATCATTGCGTGAAGATTGGCTATACCATGTCACATAAAGTTATATGCATGTGATGTTTATCCTTTATGTATCTTATTATGCTTAGATGTGACGCGATGTAGCATTATAAGATGATTCCTCACTTAAAGATCAAGATAAAACTGTGTTATCCCCAAGTATGCACCTGCGAAAGTTAAATCGTGTCCAAGCATCACGTGATGATCGGGTGCTATAGACTCTCGCTCACATACAACGGGTGCAAGCCGGTTTGCACCTGCGAAATACTTGGGTCTAGCTTGACGAGCCTAGCATGTACAGACATGGCCTCGGAACACAAGAACCGAAAGGTTAAGCATGAGTCATATGAATGATATGATCGACACTTCGTTGTCCACCATTGAAACCACATCTCTTCTCGTGATGATCGGATTAGGTGTGGTGAATTTGGATCGTGTTCACTAAACAACTTGAGGGATGTTGAATTTAGTGGGAGTTCATCTAGTAATTTGATTAAATTGAACTATTTATCATGAACATAGTCTAAATTGTACTTGCCAATACTGTAGAACACATGGCCAAGTCCAACTTCAACTTCAACGTTTTTGCTGAGAAGGAAAAGCTTAGAAAAAATGGGTCTAACTTCACCAATTGGTTCCACAATCTAAGAATCATTCTGTCTGGCGGACAAAAGGACTATGTCCTTGGGAAAGCGTTAGGTGACCCCTGCAATCGCTACGGCCGGTGATGAGAAAGCTGTCGATCGGCAAGAAAGATGATTATGGTGTGATTAAGAGCACCATGTTGTTTTCTATGGAACCGAGCTTCAAAATCGTTTTGAAACCTATCCGGGCCCTTTGAGATTCTCGAGGCTGAAAACCATGTTTGAGACTCAAGCCCGTTCGAGAGATATGAGATCTCCGAGAAGTTCTTTAACGCAAGATGGAGGAAGGAGTTCCGTTAGTGAGCACGCCATAAAGATGTCGGGCTACACTCAGCTTGAGAAACTGGAATGCACGATTCGGAGGAGCTCAAGATTGACAGGTTCTGCAATCACTCCTCCCAGCTACAAAAGTTTTGTAGTGACTCATAATCAGATTGGTTCCATCGATACGATCACCGAGCTCTTCGCAGTTGAAGGCTGCGGAAGTGGACATCAAGAAGGATAATCATGTGTTGATGGTCAACAAGCCCTCCTTTAAGAAAGGTAAGGAGCAAAGAAGCCCTTCAAGAAGGCGGCGGCAAGCGCAATGCCCTCGAGAAGAAGCTCAGTCGGTCCTAAAGGACCTTTGAGTGCTTATATTGCAAGGACGGGTCCTTTGGGCAGAACTGTCCGAAGTACTTAGCGGACAAGAAGGTGGCACCATCAAAGGTATATTTGATATACATGTTATTGATGTTTTCCTTACTAGCCCTCGTTGTAGTGCACGGGTATTTGATACGGTTCGATTGCTAATATTTGTAACTCAAGCAGGAGCTACGGAATAGAGCGGCGGCGAGGGATGAGGTGACGATCGCGTTGGCAACGGATCAAGAGTTGATGTGATGGCCGTGACGCTCTCCTTAGTTTTACCTTCGGGATTAGTTTTAAACCTTAATAAATGTTATTATGTGCCTGCGTTGAGCATGAACATTATTTCCGGATCATGTTTATTGCAAGACGGTTATTCATTTAAATCGGAGAATAATGGTTGTTATATTTATATGAGTAACATCTTTTATGGTCATGCACCTCTTGTGAATGGTTTATTTCTTATAAATCTCGAAAGGGATGAAACACACATCCATAACATTGAGGCTAAGAGATGCAAAGTAGATAGTGATAATACTACTTATTTGTGTACTGCGTCTAGGTCATATTGGTGTAAAGCGCATGAAGAAACTCCATTCTGATGGACTTTTGGAGTCTCTTGATTTTGAATCATTTGACACATGCGAACCATGCCTCATGGGCAAGATGATCAAAACCCCATTCTCCGGTATGATGGAGCGAGCAACGGACTTGTTGGAAATCATACATACTGATGTATGCGGACCGATGAGTGTTTCGACGCGCGGTGGATATCGCTATTTTCTCACTTTTACCGATGACTTAAGTAGATATGGGTATATCTATTTAATGAAACATAAATCTGAAACGTTTGAAAAGTTCAAAGAATTTCGAATGAAGTGGAGAACCATCGTAATGAGAAGATTAAGTTTCTACGATCTGATCGTGGAGGTGAATATTTGAGTTATGCTTTTCTCACGCATCTTAAAGCCAGTGGAATCATTTCACAACTCACGCCACCCGGAACACCACAGCGCAATGGTGTGTCTAAGCGCCTAATCGAACCCTATTAGATATGGTCCGATCAATGATGTCTCTTCTTGATTTGTTATCATTTTGGGGTTATGCATTAGAAACCGCTGCATTCACTTTAAATAGGGCTCCATCTAAATCCGTTGAGACGACACCGTATGAACTGTGGTTTGGTGCTAAACCTAAGTTGTCGTTTCTTAAAGTTTGGGGATGCGAAGCTTACGTCAAGAAGTTGATGCCGGACAAGCTCGAACCCAAAGCGGAGAAATGCGTCTTCATAGGATACCCTAAGGAAACCATTGGGTATACCTTCTATCACAGAACCGAAGGCAAAGTGTTTGTCGAAAAGAACGGTTCCTTTCTTGAGAAGGAGTTTCTCTCGAAAGAAGTGAGTGGGAGGAAAGTAGAGCTTGACGAGGTTATAGAACCTTCTCTTGAATTGGAGAGTAGCGCAGCACCTGAAATTGTTCCGGTCACCGCACCAACAATAGAGGAAGCTAATGACAAGGATCATGAAGCTTCGGACGATGCTGCTACTGAACGTCGCAGGTCGACAAGGTCGTGTGCCCCTCCTGAGTGGTACGGCAACCCTGTCTTGACTGTCTTTTTGGTAGAAGACAGTGAACCTACGAACTATGAGGAAGCGATGATGAGCCCAGACTCTGAGAAATGGCTGGAAGCCATGAAATCCGAATTGGGATCCATGAGCGAAAAGCAAGTATGGACTTTGGTGGATCCTCCTAGCGACCGAAAGGCCGTTAAGTGCAAATGGATATTCAAGAAGAAAACTAACGCGGATGGTAATGTTACCGTCTATAAAGAACGGCTTGTCGCAAAAGGTTTTCGACAAGTTCAAGGTGTTGACTACGATGAGACTTTCTCTCCCGTAGCGATGTTTAAGTCCATTCGGATTTTATTAGCAATTGCTGCGTTTCATGATTATGAAATATGGCAGATGGATGTCAAGACTGCTTTCCTCAATGGGAACATTGATGAAGAGTTGTATATGATGCAACCTGAAGGTTTTGTCGATCCTAAGGATGCTGATAAAGTATGCAAACTTCAGCGTTCCATTTATGGACTGAAGCAAGCATCTCGGAGTTGGAACCTTCGTTTTGATCAAGTGATCAAGAGCTTTGGATTTGTTCCAAATTGCTACGAAGCTTGTATCTACAAGAAAGTGAGTGGGAGCTCGGTGACGTTTCTGGTACTATATGTGGATGACATATTGATTATCGGAAATGACATCAACATGCTTAACGATGTGAAGAGTTATTTGAACAAGTGTTTTTCAATGAAAGACCTTGGTGAAGCTGCTTATATATTGGGCATCAAAATCTATAGAGATGGACAAAGACGCCTGATAGCTTTAAGCCAGAGTACATACCTACACAAAGTTCTGAAAAGGTTCAGAATGGATAAGGCAAAGAAAGGTTCAGTGCCTATGTTGTCAGGTAAGATATTGAGCAAGGCTCAGTGTCCAGCTATGGTAAATGATAGGGAAGCTATGAGCAAAGTGCCTTATGCCTCGGTCATAGGTTCCATCATGTATGCCATGCTGTGTACTAGACCGGATGTGTCCAATGCTCTTAGTTTGACGAGCAGATATCAAAGTGATCCAGGAGTGGAACACTGGACAGCCGTGAAGAACATCCTAAAGTACCTAAATAGAACTAAAGAAATGTTCTTAGTCTATGGGGGTGATGAACATCTTTTTGTAGAAGGTTACGTCGACGCTAGTTTCGACACCGACAAGGATGATTCTAAATCTCAGACAGGATACGTGTATATTTTGAATGGAGGAGCTGTGAGCTGGAGAAGCTGCAAGCAAAGCGTGATCGCGGGATCTACGATGAAAGCGGAATACATGGCTGCTGCAGAAGCGTCAAGTGAAGGAGTTTGGATCAGAAACTTCATCACTGAGCTTGGCGTGGTTCCAAGTGCATTGGACCCACTGGAGATATTGTGTGACAACACTGGCGCCATAGCACTCGCTAAGGAACCAATATATCATCCAAAGACCAAGCATATCAACCGCAAGTTTCATATAATCCGAGATTATATAGCAGATGGAGATCTGAAGATTATCAAAGTACATACGGATCTGAATGTCACAGATCCACTGACTAAACCTCTTCCACGTGTAAAACATGATCAACACCTCAGTGCCATGGGTGTGAGATTGTTGCCAAATGTAAACTAGATTATTGACTCTAGTGCAAGTGGGAGACTGTTGGAATTATGCCCTAGAGGCAATAATAAAGATGTTATTATTATAATTCTTGTTCATGATAAAGTTTATGTTCCATGCTAGAATTGTATTAAGCGGAAACTTTAATACTTGTGTGGTTTGTGAACAACACCGTGTCCCTAGTACGCCTCTATGGACTAGCTCATTGATCAATGATGGTTAAGGTTTCCTAACCATAGACATGAGTTGTCAATTGATAATGAGATCATATCATTGGGAGAATGATATGGTGGATAGACCCAAACAAAGCAGAGCAATTAGATCGTGTCATCGTGTTCGTCTTTGCGAAGCTTTTCCTATGTCAAATATTGTATTCCTTAGACCATGAGATAATGCAACTCCCTGGTACCGGAAGAAAGCTTTGAGGTCATCAAACGTCATCCTATGAGAGTGTGATCATAAAGGTGTCTCTCAGGTGATCGGAAAGTATCTGTTGGGTTGTATGTATCGAGATGGGATTTGTCCCTCCCAAGTCGGAGAGATATACTTCAGGCCCACTCGGTAATCGATATCAACACCGCTTGCAAGCATGTGGTTAAGGAGTTAATCACAAAGTGATATCGGATTACGGAACGAGTAAAGTACTTGCTGTGAACTAGATTGAACTAGGTATGACGATACCGACGATCGAATCTCGAGCAAGTAAAATATCGCGAGACGAAGGGAATATATATATGGGATTGATTGAATCCTGGCATCGTGGTTCATCCGATATGATCATCGATGAATGTGGGAGTCAATATGGGTGCCCAGACCTGTTGATTATTGATAAAAGATCATATGCATATTCTCGAACCCGCAGGTCACACACTTAACGTGTCTCGACGCTAGGATAGATTGGATAATTGGTTTATGAATTTTTGTTCGAGTCTCGGATGGTATCCGGATATCACGAGAGGTTCCGAATGGTCCGAGAATAAGATTCATATAAGGCGAGGCAGTTTTGGAGTTGAATTGTTCCGGGTTAATCGGTATTGTACCGGAAGCTTCTAGAACCTTCCGGAAGGGGACCAACGTGGCCCCACCTTCCGGGAGGGGGCATGGGCCTATGAGGGAGTGTCCTGGCCGCATTGGGCCAGGGGCACAAGGACCCATAGGGCCCAGCCGATCCTAGATAAGTTTAAACTCGTTTAAACTAGAGATAAGATTTCTAGATAAGGGAGAGTTTAAATCGTTTAAACTAGAGATAGGATTTCTAGATAAGGGAGAGTTTAAATTGTTTAAACTAGAGATAGGCTTGGAGGAGGGGCAAGGGCTGGCCGCCCCCTCCCCCCTACTACACACCTTCCTCCAAGCCCTAGCTGCCTTGCTACCTTCCTCTCTCCCTCCCGACTGTTTGTAGGCGAAGCCCTGCTGCAGAAATTCTCCACCATATACACCACGCCGTCGTGTTGTAGATCCAATCTATCTCTCCACCATACTTGCTGGTCCGAGGAAGGAGGAGACGTCGAGGTGCTGCACGTGTGCATCTCACGGAGGCACCGCCACTTGTGGTGCTAGATCGGATCGGATCGCGAGGAGGAGAAGCGAGTACGACTACATCACCCACGTTCCGACGAACGTTCCGCTGTGCGAATCTTCAAGGGTATGAAGATCTAATCCAATCTCTCTCGTTGATTGCATCTCCTAGATTAGATCTTGGCTTTCCCTCTGTTCGCATCCGTAGAAAATTTTGATTTACTATGCCGCGAAACCCTTCAGGGCATGCACAAGCTTTCCCCTCCGTGGGAGGGACCATTCGCCATCGGGCGCGTACTCGGCAACGACGCCTACTACCTCATCGACGTCCGCGGGGACGGAAAACTCGACGTCAAGCGACCGTGGAATGTAAACCTCCTACGGAAGTTCTACTCCTAGAACCCCACATACGTACCCTCTAGTCGCTATGAAATAAAAAGAATTGGTTACCGCAAATTGCGCCTACTCTCCGTGTCTTGTGCCACTCGCACTCATAATAACAGCGTCAAGCTAACCGCAGAAGTCAACCTTTGGTACATTGATCGGCACGGCCAAGTAGTGCGGTGCAAGAGCACTGGGTCACCTCAGGTTTTGCATCGTCCATGAAAAACGCCTACCCGAAGCCCCATTGGAATCGCCTAGTCCGGGGCTCTCTGAGCCAAGACAATCGCTTCGCTTCTCCACGACCATGACCCTCCGCATCCTCAACATAGCGACTCGAGCGGCCAATACCACGGGGATCGACTAGTTCAGGTAGCGGCTCGGGAAAACGCCAAGTATGAGAGCATGCCCAGGACTCGCCATGCGACTGACCCAACGGGCCAGGCAGGAGTGATGCACTCAAACTAACGCGCCAAGTCCTCACCCACCCTCGAGTCGCGCCTAGAACAACCAAGTACCACGCTCGGGGACTCGGCCACCCGACCTCGTTTGCGCAAGGGAAAACGGTGAAGTACAGAGCGCTCAAGGGAGTCGCCTTGCGACTGGCTCTCCGAGTCCGGGCGAGTCGACCACAATAACAAAACATTCAAAAACCGCAAACACATTATAAACGAGGTCAACCCCATAAAAAGGGTGGACGCGCTCGGGGACTCGTTCCACCCTCAATCGAAAAACACATGTCAAATCACAAAACAAACATGATATCTTATTAATAGCATGTCGCAAATTGTCTCAAAATACATAGTATGCCCAATGGCAGAACTGTTACTAACGCCCCAGGGCAAACTAGTTCACTCTGTAGGCTTCGACGATGACTCGCCAGAACCCTTGCGATTGCGGATGAAGGGAGTGTACGGGTTCGACGGATACGTCGTTAGCTCACCCGCCATCGCCGCACGAAAGGGATGCTCGACCTTGAAGTCCCGGTGCTGCGGCTCGGGGTCGTTGGGCGCGACGACCGTCTCCTGGTAAGGAAGGAGATCGCCCATCGCCCAGACGCGCTCGGAGTACACCGCGGCGTGACCCGTCAACTTGAGCACCTCGGAGATCTCCATCGCGCCAGTCGATGACGGGTAGACACTCGTCACATCGTCCAGATCGAAATCCTCTAGAAAGTGAGCAAGCCCAAGGCTAAGCGCCATCGCCGCTCCGCGCCGGAACGCCGATCGCATCATGAACTCAACGACCGACGGCGCCTTCTCCAAGTACCTCTACACCTCGACGAGGTCACTGGGAATTACTTCCGTGGGCGATATCTCCTGGAGGTAGGCTCGGATGCATGTCGTCGACAACGTCGCCGAGTCGACGAGCGTGGCCACACATTGTCGCGCGTCGAACGAGCTCGCCTCTTCCGTGCTATCAAGGATGCGACCTGCGAATAGAAGATAACAGTGAGTACGTCGGATATCACAAAAAGGCACATGCAATAGGCAGGGGCAGACACACTCATCAATCAAGGGACGGGAGAGATCCGTGATGAAGCTCTGAAGAGAAGTGTAATCATCCTGAAGCCCAGCAACAAGGGCGTCAGAAACCTTACGTTCTTCCACAGCGGCCGTAACGGCGGCCTTGGCTCGACCATCCATCGAACTCGCTTCTTCTTTCACCTCCCTCAGCTCGCGCTCGAGGTCGGCGATCCGCTTCTCAGCCGATCTCAACGCCGATTGAGCCGCTGCCAACTCACCCGCTGGGACAAGTCTCTGGCGGGCCTCCTCTACCTTCGTGGCAACTGCCGGAAGCCCCTTATTCGCCTCTTGGATGGTGGCCAGTTCCTTCTCCGCGCGGTGTTTCGCTGCCAATCGGTCAGCTGACTCACGTTGCAGATCCTGCACACAATTCAAACAGTTAACCAAGCGAAATTCTAAGTGCCCACCCGCTGAAATTCAGCGAGTGCGCACTCGGGGACTGGCAATAAAAATATACTAAGTGCCCACCCGCTGAAATTCAGCGAGTGCGCACTTGGGGACTGGCAATCAAAAAATCCTAAGTGCCCACCCGCTGAAATTCAGTGAGTGCGCACTCGGGGACTGGACGCGAAAAATAACAACAAGAAACTAAAAGAATCAGACCGCTGCAACACACCTGCCTGATCCTCGGGGATTGGACATACCTCGATGGCTGCGCCAAGCATGCCATGAAGTTGTATCGCATCCACGGATGCGAGGAGAGCTGGCGTGTGCCCACGACGTTGCTCGACCTCCGCATCGGCAACCCCAGGTGCACGGATCGAGGGCGAGGTCCCACTCGCTGTAGCCGCTCTGGCCATGAAGCGCGGGAACGTTGCGATGGAGGCACCAAAGGAGGCGGTTACGCCCGCCACGAGCAGGAGCACCCACCTTCGCGGGTAAGGCCGCCTCCGTTGCGGGTTCACTCGGCGTGATCGCCATGTCGTCGGAGATCGTGACGACATCGTCGCCCTTGGCCTTCTTGGCGCTATCCGTGGGGACAACGACTTCGTCCGCCTTCCTCTTCCGGGAGGGATCCTCTTCGCTGACGACGGGTGGCACCTTATCCACCGTCGGATGGCCTATCTTCTTCGCTCCGGTCCTACAAGTTGATTACGTGAGCAAGATAATCCAAGCACAATGAAAGACGAAAGAAGGTGAGCAAACTCACTTGGCGACTAGAATGAAGTGTAGCCCCGTGCGGATGCCGGACGGCTTCTCCAGTTCGGGGCCCAGTCGGCGACTGAGGCCCATTTCCAAGACGTCGTGTGCCCAAGACACGGATGGTTTCTTCGTCGTCGAGGCCGCGACGGGAGCCTCTAAGACATCTTCAGCGGGAGCTTCCCTGCGAGGTGGAGCCGCTGCGACCGGAGCGGCCCCTAGTCCAGAGACTGGGGCGAATGGCGGAGGAATCGAAGCCAGTGGCACCTCGCTCAGGACAGTGGCCATGTCCAGCGCGGTTACCACCGGCGGTGCCTCGCCCTCGGCCAGGCTGGGGGCGTCGGAGCTGCTCGTCGAGTGCGGCGGGGAGGCCGGTCTCACCGGCTTCGTCTTCTTCTTCCGAGGGGCCTTCACCTCCTTATCCTTCTTCTTCTTCGACGGAGTAGCCTGGCGGCGCGAGGTGGTCTCCGGAAGTTCATCATCATCATCATCATGGCACTCGAGGCTTTTACTCGCCTCAAGTTCACGCTGACGCTGCCCGCGGGTCTTGCGAATCAGCGGGGCAACCTCCTCCTCGGATTCGTCGTCGTCATTGATCTCGTCGCTCTCGGTATCGCTCTTGGCGGGAGACGATTCGCCCCTATCTTGGACGGACGAGCTCGAGTTCTCGTCGTCTGAAGGCGGGAGCCATCCTTCCACCACTTGGAATAGCTGCAATGAGCAAAAGATGAAATTAGAATGACCGCGACTGCATGAACTGCGACTGCGAATGATGCAAGGTGACTTAACGTTGGGGTTGGATGCTTCGCGGTGTAGGGGGCGACCCCGGCCTTTGCGTCCAGGTACACCGCCTGGGTGATCTTCTTCAGTGCTGGGGTGTAGTCCTCGAGCTTCCACTCGACGAGGCAGGACTTCGTCGAGTCCTCCCGGCCCGTGTATTGGTACATATAGTGGTCACGCTGAGCCAGAGGGACGATCCGCCGCCCGAGCCAGCAGTTGTATAAGTTAATTGTCTGGAGGCCCTTCTTCTTTAGACCGCGGATGGTTTGAAGCATTTCGTCCACGACCATCCACTGGTCGGTGGGGAGCTTGCCGACTTGGAGTCGGCGCGGTTCGGGCCGGTCGGCGGAGTATCATGGGATCGCCGCCTCTCCCTCCGGAGTCGCCTCGGTAACGTAGAACCAAGACTTCTTCCACTCGCTCGCCGCCTTGGCGGGCAGCATCAAGTCAAAGAACGAGGCCTTCGACTTCAGCTGGAATGTCAGGCCGCCCGCGGCAAGCATTGGGCCGCCCGCTTCCTCGCGGCTGATCCGTCCATGGAACAGATCTTGCCATAGAGGGAAGTAGGGCGGCAGTAGCACTTTCGCGAGCCACGAAGATGGCGAGCTGCTCGATGATGTGCGGACCCAGGTCCGACGGTTGGATCCCGTAGTAGGCGCAGAAGCGCTGGAAGAACAGGGACGTAGGGAATCCCAGCCCTCGTTCTAGGTGGCTGGTGAAGCAGATGAATTCTCCCTCGTGCGGGTTCGGGGTCACCTCTCCGGCCGCAGGGATGCGCCACCTGCCGGCGCGCAGGATCCCGGCCTCCTCGAAGGACGCCAGTTGCGCTCTCATGCACTTAGATCTGCCCCAAGGCTCGGTGGAGGGGGCCATTGGCGGAAGGATTCGTGGGGGTCGGAGGATTTCGGGTCGGCTGGATCGCGGTGCGGAGGAAGGCGAGAGTGTGCGCAATCGGAGGAAATGACGAGGAGATGGTTCTCCGATTGCCTGCCATTCCCCTTATATAGCGGTTGTTACCCGCCAAATCAGGGAGCCGTTACTACGCGGTGATTACGCCAAAAGTTACCGTTGGATTACCCCAACGGCTAGTTTGACCGCGTTTAACGGTCCAACTTCAGCCACTCGGCTCGCCGACCCGATCACTATGACAGTGACTAAGTATTTCGTCGACTCGACTCGCCAAAGCTGCGATCAGATTGACTAGTTTTTTCCTTCATTTAGGAGCCCGCCGATGATTCGACTGGATGCTTGCTTTGAAGCCGTATACTCATCGCCGGCAACCACCGCGCCCAATCACGACGGCCTCGGGGACTCTTGATGGGGATATGCCTCGGAGTATACCCAAGGGGCGTTCCGGCCCAGAAGCTGGCGAGTGGGCACACTGTCGATCGATCGATCAAGGCCTGGTGTGGATCCAAGCGACTGGAAGCTGAAGGCCTAGGCGAGTAGATAGGCCCAGTCGAGTTAGGTTAAACGATTACCGAAGCCTTAACTGATTCGGTTGAAATATGTAAACCCTAGGGGAGGTGAGTCTATATAAACCTCCCTACAGGGCGTGTAGAGATACGTTCCATCATACACCCAAGCGACTCGCCGCCGAGCTCGCCCATTGTACCACTATCATAATACAATCTAGCAGGATTAAGTCTTTACCCTCCAGGGGGGCAAACCTAGGTAAAACCTTGTGTCTCCGCCCTCATCTCGCACCGCAGATGGCTGGCCACCCTTGCCCCTCATTCTACTACTCGCTGCCGATTGCAGCATCTGCCGTGACCATTCCCACGACACTGAACTAAACATTTATACACTAAATAAACTTAATTTGGCTTTAAAAACATTTTCTAAATAATTTTTATACACAAGATAAGCCTACAAATGTCTCTGCATAAAACTCCATTTTAATAGAAGCAAAATACAAAACCAAGTCTAGGATGTGTAGGATTTAATTTTGTGATTCCATTGATATCTTATTTGCATTTTTTGGATAAATAGAACAAAAGTTATGATTTTTACAAGTTAAACCATCTAATTAAATCAAATCTGGATTTTAAAAGAAAATCCCTGACACGCGGTGCTTCCTGATTGGATGGTACTATTTCGCGCAGATCACGCACGCGCACCGTCAGATCTCAGTGAGATCTAGCGGCTCAGATCTGCCCGTACCCTTTCGGGATGGCGTCTAATCTAGACCACTAGATCTAGATCCAGTGGATCAAATTGACCCGACCCTAAACTGGCGGCGCTCATGGTCACAGCGGCGGAGACGGCTCTACCAGCGATGGTTCGGCGAGGCTATGGGGTATGAGAGGGGGTGCTGGGGATTACTGAGGTAGCGAAGATGCGGTGGAGCTCAACGTGGTCGCAGTTGGGGCGGGGGCATGCTGTAGCAGTGGCTAGAACTCGTCGGAGTTGCTGGAGGCGTCAGGCACGTGATGGCGGAGACGTTGACGACGCTCTGGGTCACCCTAACACCAACCAGAAGCATTAGGGTGTGCGCAAGGTTTAGGCGAACATGATAGTGGAAGGCAGAAGGCAAGGGGCGCTCGGATTCTACCTGGATTGCTTGTCGAAGTTGGGTTAGTCGTCGGTGGCGCACAGTCGACGATGGGGCGAAGTCCTAGGGAACGAGAAGGAAAACGGCATGCATCATAAGAAGTGCAAGAAGAAGGTGAGCACGCTCGTTTGAACCAGAAGCAAATGGGAGGTCGGGGCTCACCGTAATCACTCGCTGGAGATGTACGGTGCCGCGACGGTGGGAGATCAAGTGTGGGCAGCCTGGTGGCGCTTAGGCAGTGGCGAATGAGGGGAAAGATGCGGGGGAGGAAGGGGATTAAGTAACAGGCTCGGGGGAGGAAATCACGCCCGTAGTAACTCGCAATCAAGTGCGAAATCAACGGGAAGAAACGGCCACGGCGGAGCTGGTCGTGCGCGGTGTTTGGGGACGAAGGAGACGGCGTGGCAGTGGGGCCAGGAGGTCAGCGAGAGGGGTGTGCGCGGTTCGGTGCGAAATAGATAGGGGGGTTCCCGGGTGGGCTAGGTGGGCTATTTAGATGGGCCGCGGGTTGGGTTGGGTTAGATAGGGTGCGGCGTTTATTTATTTTCTCCTTTTCTCTTTTTCTTTTTCTGTTTTGATTTTCTAGTTTGAATTTGAATGGCCAAATTAGATCTATTTGAATTTGAATTTTCACTAGACTTTTTTACTGTGTTTCTAGTGTCCAAATATGTGTCAAACATCTGCTTACACTCAAAAACCATTTTGGTTTGAAAATAAAAATAAAACCATGCTTTTATTAATATAGGGATAATAGGCATATAAATGGTTTTATGTTTGAATCTTGTTTTGAAAATTTTGTGTGAGCTTTGTATTCAATTCCAAAACATTACTGATCAAACCCAAGCATTCCCATACTTGGAAAGTAAAAATAAAACCTTGCCTTACTTGCATAAAGTTAAAAGGAAAAATATGGTTTCTTACTTTGGAAATTTATTTGAAAAGGCCAAAAGTTTAAAAATGCATGAATGATATGCAAGCTTTATAAATCATGATTTTTGGGATGTTACAAATCTAACCCCCTTAAGGTGAATCTCGCCCTCGAGATTCGGATTGGATAGAAAATAGGTGAGGGTGATCTTTCCAAAGGTCATCTTCTCTTTCCTAAGTTGCTTCCTCCTCGGAATGATGGTTCCAGTGAACTTTGCAGAATTTGATAGTCTTAGTCCGAGTAACTCTTTCTGCAGTCTCAAGAATCTTGATAGGTTTCTCTTCATAAGTGAGATAACTTTCCAACTAGACCTCTTCCAAAGGTATAGTATCCTTCAAAGAAGTCTCTTCCATCTCCGGATGGAATTTCTTCAACCGACTCACGTGAAACCCATTGTGAACTGTAGACAATGATTCAGGCAACTCAATATCGTAAGCCACTTTTCCTTTGCGACTCAGAATCTTGAATGGTCCAACATACCTTGGTGCCAATTTTCCTTTGACTCCAAATCTCTTCACTCCACGAAGTGGTGATACTCTAAGATAATCTCTATCACCCACCTCATAGGTGACTTCTCTATGCTTTGGATCTGCCTATTTGTTCTATCGGGACTGTGCTATCTTCAATCTATCATTACCAACTTGACTTTCTCTTCAGCTTCCTTGATTAACTCTGGCCCGAACAAATTTCTTTCTCCAACACCACTCCATAGCAATGGTGTAGTACATTTCCTTCCATAGAGAAATTCAAACGGTACCATCTCAATACCGGCTTGATAGCTGTTATTGTAAGAGAATTCTGCATAAGGCAGAAATTCATCCCAACTAGGACCATAGTCTAGGGCACATGCCCTCAACATATCCTCCAGCATATGGTTGGTCCTTTCTGTCTGTCCATCAGTTTGAGGATGAAAAGCAGTGCTGATTCTAATCTCGTTCCCAATGACTCATGCAGTTGCTTCCTCCTCGGAATGATGGTTCCAGTGAAACTTGCAGAATTTGATAGTCTTAGTCCGAGTAACTCTTTCTGCAGTCTCAAGAATCTTGATAGGTTTCTCTTCATAAGTGAGATAACTTTCCAACTGGACCTCTTCCAAAGGTATAGTATCCTTCAAAGAAGTCTCTTCCATCTCCGGATGGCATTTATTCAACTGACTCACGTGAAACACATTGTGAACTACAAATAATGATTCAGGCAACTCAATCTCGTAAGACACTTCTCCTTTGCGACTCAGAATCTTGAATGGTCCAACATACCTTGGTGCCAATTTTCCTTTGACTCCAAATCTCTTCACTCCACGAAGTGGTGATACTCTAAGATAATCTCTATCACCCACCTCATAGGTGACTTCTCTATGCTTTGGATCTGCCTATCTCTTCTATCGGGACTATGCTATCTTCAATCTATCCTTTACCAACTTGACTTTCTCTTCAGCTTCCTTGATTAACTCTGGCCCGAACAAATTTCTTTCTCCAACACCACTCCATAGCAATGGTGTAGTACATTTCCTTCCATAGAGAAATTCAAATGGTACCACTCAATATCGGCTTGATAGCTGTTATTGTAAGAGAATTCTGCATAAGGCAGACATTCATCCCAACTAGCACCATAGTCTAGGGCACATGCCCTCAACATATCCTCCAGAATATGGTTGGTCCTTTCTGTCAGTCCATCAGTTTGAGGATGAAAAGCAGTGCTGAATTCTAATCTCGTTCCCAATGACTCATGCAGTTGCCTCCAAAAATGGGAAGTGAATTGAGTTCCCCTATCCGACACAATACTCTTGGGTACTCCATGCAGACACACAATCCTATTCATATATATCTTGGCTAACTTAGCACTTGTATTGTAACATCCCTAAAATCATGATTTCAAAGATTGCATATCATTCATGCATGCATATAGTTTTGAGATCAATTTCAAACCAAATTCAAGAAAACAGAAGCACATAGTGCTATCATTTTATGTGAGCAAACTTAAATCAAATGGCCATCCCCATTTGAGAGCTTGAATGTTTTAAACCAAGATTGTTTGTCTCCCTTGTTGATTGGTTTGAGTGTGGAGTTAGAACAAAGTTTTACAAAATAAAAATGAGTTCAAAACCATTTTCAAATCTTTTGCAAACCAAGTGCTAAGTCACTGTTATTTTGTCTTTCCAAAAATGACCAGGCCAATTCAAAGTGACCACATGGTTTTATGCCAAGTTTGGTGACTAATGCACACTGCAAAGATCCAGAAAATATTTGAATTCAAATAGAGTTTGAATTCATTTGAAACTCAATCCAGAAAATCAATTCAGAAAAAGAAAAGGAATAAAGAAATGGAAAAGGGCTGGCGCCAGGAATTGAGCCCAGCAACAGACTCAGCCCATTTAGCCCACCCGGCTCCTCTCTCTCTCTCGCACGCGCAGACGCACCCCCGCAGTCACTGACGCCCAGACCCCACTCTCTCTCTGCTTATTTCGTTGACAAGCGGGCCATCTCCACGTCACTCCTTCTTCCCCAAATCTCGCGCGCAGACGCCGTCTCCGCTGGCCGTTGCTGCGTTGATTTCTCGGCGTAATTGCCATTGATTTGTTGAGCGTTTCTTGTCGAGCCTCCGCCTACTTAAGCGCCTCCCCACTCCGCTCCATTCCCCTCACTCAATTTCATCTCCACGGCCCCAGGCTGCTCGCAACTCGCTCGACGCCGCCGCTGTCCCGACGATCTCCGACAGCAAATTCCGGTGAGTCTCGACCGACCCTATGCCTCCGATTCAAACGAATGTGCCCAGCGTGATCTCGTGCATCTTCTGACACTCTTCGCTTGCTTGCTCGTGACCCAGGACGCCGTCCCCGTTCGTGCCCGCAACCGACCGAGCTGCCGCTCAACTCCGGCGACCAATTACGGTAAGCAGAGCGCGCCCCTTGCCCCCTCTTGCATACGAGGATGTTCGCCACTGTCTTGCACGTCTCCTAATCCATCTGGTTCGTGCTAGGGCGACGCGAAACCTCGGCAACAACTTCGACAGCAACCACCCGACACCGTGCACGACTCCGACGAGCTCCAGCAGCCCCTGCCGTGCGCCCCTTGCCAAGCCACCTCCACGTTGAGCTTCGCCTCGACCCTGCGGTTCTGGTAAGCACCCTCTTCCTTCCCCGGATGACCTTGAACGCCAGCGCCACCGCTGACAGACGCGCCGCCGCCAGTCGCCGCCGCTAGCGCCGCCACTAGATGGTCAGGTTGCTCATGAGCGTTGGATCCAGATCGTGCGGTTAGGATAGAACGCGAGCGAAGCGGTAAGATTAGATCTGAGCCGCGCGATTAAGTTAGATCTAGCGGCTCAGAAGCGTGATCCGACGCGAAATGGTACGCGCCAATCAGAGCGCGACGCGTGTCTAGGGTTTAGTTTAAAAACAGAATTTGAATCAGATTTATATCCAAATTTGATTTGCTTGTACTTTTGATTCCCACGTTAGATTTTAGCAAATTTTATACCGTTGGAATCAGGAAGACAAGCCCTTTCTGTTTATGAATTGTGTTTAGTGTTTAGTTTCTGTTAAAATGACTTTATTTGCAGAAACTTGTTTAGGACTATTTTGAGTATAGAAATTGTTTAGGAAATTGTTTTAGTGTCAAATAAACTTGGTTTAGCAAGTTTTTGACTTGTTTATGATTCAGTACTATGCACTTGCTTGGTTGAGTTTCAAAAATCATCACTTAGAATCTTGCATGCATGCATATATATTTTGCTTGTATATGACTTGTATGTGATTGTGGCTATATTCTTTGTGTAGACTTTGGTGCTAGTGATTGTGATTGTGAAGAGTCCTACTCTCCCAACTACCAAGGCAAGTGGTACTTCATGAATATGTCTATCCCTATATTTTTATACAAGCATTAGAAATATTTTGATAAGTCTTGCATGTTACTTTTTTGCCAAATGCCATGTTGGGAAATCCTAAGTAGTTGTAGAATTGCTAGGAAATTTCTAAGTTAAGTTACTATCTATGCCATGCTTAGCCTAGCTAGTAACAAACAAGGGTTGGTAAAATATACATGCTATGGTGAAAATATTTCTAAGTCTTTGGACTTATGTTTTTCTTAATAAAACAACTAAGTCAGTGAATCACCTGGGTGGAATGGTAATTGCTTGGTGGTTTTTGGTTGAGTGGTTACACAAGGACCATGGCTATGGTTTACCTTGTGTATCACACTTGTGGATTGCCACCCAGGAACAAAGGTATTTTAGAGGCCAAGTGTTGAGAAGCTTATAGTGCAGCCACTTGGCAATATGGGCTCTGCCTGGATCACATAAGTTGCTAGAACTTAGCCATTTGGACAGTTGGTGGTAGTGGGAATGATAGGTTGGAGCGCGTCCATTTGGTCTAAGGAAAGGCTTCGGAAAGGTCCTGTCTTGGGAAACCAAGTCTGGTGGGGAAAGTGCACAACCTCTGCAGATGGAAAAATCTAAGTACTTAGCCAAGTCCATGGCAATGGAAAACTTGAGCATCAAGGCATGGAAGCTATCAAGAATCTCATCACTCTAACTTCTAAGTAAAAACTTGTGGGTGAACAAGGGTGAAGGACCCCAATGTCTATTGGTGGTTTCTCGGGAAAAGTTTTGACAAAGAAAAACTTAGTGATTTCAACTAATAGGAAAAATCTATTTTGAGCAAAGCAAGCCAAGCTACACTTAGCCAAATTGCATATAGTATTATAGCCCACTTAAAATTTACTAAGGTATCACTTGCCAATACTATTCCAAAGTATTGACCCACTATGGTTGTAACTTGTGATGTTGCAGGTTACTCTGATGAGGATTAGGTGTCATGAGTCTACACTCAACATGTTTGCCTGTGGCACATGAAGATGAAGACTTATAATTATTTACTTATTCAAACTCTTGTATTAGGCCTGTGGCCTTGAGTTGTAAAGACTATGTTTTATCTCTGGAATGGATGTAATAAATGACCTTTGTATCTGTGTACTTCATCTTAAACTGTGGATGCTAGCAATGATCCAGGGACTAGCATTGCAATCACAGGCATCCTTTTTCCTTTACAAAGGAGGGATCTTACATGTATAGGTTGTCTTTACGGGTATGAAATGAGCCACTTTAGTTAGGCGATCTACCACGACCCAAATAGAATCATATCCTGATCTAGTCCTTGGCAGTCCAGTGATGAAATCCATGCCAATCTTGTCCCACTTCCAATCAGGAATAGGTAGTGGTTGTAACAATCCTGCTAGTTTCTGATGTTCCGCTTTCACTCTACTACACACATCACATAAAGCAATATGTTCTGCGATGTCCTTCTTGAGATTATTCCACCAAAATCTTTCTTTCACATCCATGTACATTTTGGTATTACCCGGATGAATGGAATATGGTGAGTTGTGTGCTTCTTGTAAAATCAGTTTCCGAAGCTCCGGATCTTGCGGAATGCAGATACGTTTTCCATACCATAAAGTACCATGTTCGTCCTCGTGGAATCCTTTAGCTTTCCCTTTGCTAATTTTTCCCTTAATCTCTTCAATATCTTTGTCTATCTTTTGAGCTTCCTTGATCATGTCCAACAATGTGGGTTGAACATCCAATGACATGAGATGTCCTTCAGGCACTATCTCCAATCTGAGATCTTTGAATTGGGCGCACAAATCATCTGGCAATTCTCCCTTTGTGAGGCCATTCACATAAACTTTACAGCTTAATGCATCCGCTACAACATTTGCTTTACCGGGGTGGTATTGCAAACTCAAGTCATAGTCCTTGATGAGTTCTAACCATCTTCTTTGTCTCATGTTGATTTCTTTCTGAGTGAAGATATACCTCAAACTTTTGTGGTCTGTGAACACTTCGCAACGCTTTCCCAAAAGGTAGTTTCTCCATGTTTTGAGTGCATGGACAACAGAGGCTAACTCTAAATCATGGGTAGGATAATTCACTTCATGAGTTTTGAGTTGTCTTGAGGCATAAGCCACAACTTTCCCTTCTTGCATCAAAACTGCACCTAATCCCTGGTGAGATGCATCACAATATACTTGGAAATCTTTCTCCAAATCTGGAAGACATAATGCTGGTGCTGTCACTAGTCTCTTTTTCAACTCTTGGAAACTGAGTTCACATCCTTCAGCCCAATCAAATCTCTTGTCTTTCTTAAGTAATTCCGTCATAGGCTTAGCTACCTTTGAGAAATTCTCAATGAATCTTCTATAGTATCCTGCCAAGCCAAGGAAACTACGCACTTCTTTCACTAACTTAGGAGATTCCCACTCAGTTACAACTGACACTTTTGCGGGATCAACTGCTACCCCATCTCCTGACACAATATGTCCGAGAAATCCGACTTCATTCAGCCAGAATTCACACTTGCTGAATTTGGCATATAGCTTATGCTCTCTAAGCTTCTCAAGTATCAAACGCAAATGCTCTTCATGCTCCTCATTGCTCTTGGAGTAGATCAAAATGTCATCGATGAATACGACAACAAACTTATCAAGAAATTCCATGAACACCTGTTTCATCATATTCATGAAGTAGGCTGGTGCATTTTTCAAACCAAATGGCATCCCGGTGTACTCATACAAACCATACCTAGTGGTGAAAGCAGTTTTAGGTGTGTCTTGCTCTCTAATCTTTAGCTGAAAATATCCTGATCAAAGATCAATCTTTGAGAACACACGGGCTCCTTCTAACTGATCAAACAGATCATTGATTCTAGGTAAAGGGTACTTGTTCTTGATAGTTACTTCATTGAGTGAACGATAATCTATGCATAACCTTTGACTTCCATCTTTGTTTTCAACAAACAACACTGGTGCACCCCAAGATGAAGAACTTGGTTGAATAAATCCTTTCTTCAACTGTTCCCCAAGCTATTTCTTGAGTTATTTCAACTCATCAACTGACATCTTGTAAGGTCTCTTTGCTATTGGTCCAGATCCTGGCAGTAAGTCTATCAGAAACTCAACATCTCTATCTGGTGGCATTCCAGGCAATTCCTCCGGAAACACATCCGGATACTCTCTCACAATTAGTACATTGTCTATGCTAACCCCCTTAAGAGAATTTAGCTTACTCCCTTTTGATTCAAAGTTAGACTTGAATCTTATCCTTTTATTATCCGGGGTTGTAAGTGTGACAGTACGATTGGCACAATCTAGTACTCCTTCATACTTAGTCATCCAATCCATTCCCATAATGACATCCAATCCTTGAGAATCTAGGATTATCAGACTGACTGGAAACTTATGCTTCCCAAATTCTATCACTAGACCACGACATCCGAGGCTCACTATCATATCTCCAGCGGGAGAGCTTACTTTTATAGGACACCCAATATTTTCAGTTGGAAGTCCATTTTTATCAACAAATGCTCTTGATATGAATGAATGTGATGTGCCAGTATCAAAAAGAACAAGTGCTGGAAATGAATTGAGCTTGAAATTACTAGCCACAGCATCAGACTCTTCATATATTTCTTCCACATTAATGTGGTTCACTTGTCCCTTCTAGAAAGGGTTGGGCTTGTTGGTTCCTTCAACCTTATTTTCTGGGCACTCATTTTCATAGTGCCCCATATTCTTACACTTTAAACACTCAACCTGACTGATATCTCTCTTTGCAGGATGACTTCCACTTCCACTTCCACTGTGGTGGCTCTTGTGTCCACTCTTGTGGCTCTTATACTTGTCATTATCATGACTGCGATGGTTCTTGTTGTCATGATGACGGTTGTGGTTGTGGTGGTTGTTGTATTTCCCATGTTTGTGGAATCCAGAACTTCCACTATCATCATGATGGGAACGCTTGTGAGACGATCCCGAGTTGTGCTTATGAAAGCTATGCTTCCTCTTTCTGCCCTCAACCCGTTTCATCTTGTTTTCCAAGATGGTAGCCTTGTCACAAAGTGATTGATAGGTTGGGACATAGGCAACAGACAACTGCAGGTTCAACTCATCATTAAGTCCTTCAAGGAATTTCTCTTTCCTCTTAGCATCAGTATCAACTTCATCCGGTGCATAGCACGCAAGATTGTTGAATTCCTCAATGTACTCAGCCACACTGCGGTGACGTTGCTTAAGGTTGTGGAACTCCTTCTTCTTCAAGTTCATCACTCAGGATGAGATGTGAGCTGTACGGAATCCATCCTCAAAAATAGCCCAAGTCACATCCTCAAGGGGAGTGGTGATCTGAAAGTTGTCCCACCAGGTTGCTACTGGTCCTTTGAGCAGATGTGCTGCAAACCTGACTTTTTCCTCATCGGTGTAGCCAATAGTCACTAAGTCCATGTTCACTGAACGTAACCAGTCATTGGCTACCATTGGATCAGTGGTTCCTGAGAACTTTGCAGGACTTAGTCTTAGAAATTTGGTGAGCATGTCAAATGCTGGAGGATTATTCTGATTGTTGTTGTTGTTTCTATTGTTGTTGTTATTATTGTTGTTCTGATTCTGGTTCTGCATGAACCGTGTCATCATCTGCATTAGTTGAGCTTGTACTGTCATCAACTGCTACATCTCGGGAGTGACGTTATTGTTGTTGTTTTGGTTGGGGTTGGCACGACGGGGAGGCATCTGTGGTTTCAATAAGGATAATAATGAGATACCCATAGATGCTTAACATGCACAATACATCACAAATAAACAATCACAATAACCAAGCTCAAAATAACATAGAGTTTGAACGACATAAACAACAGGTTTTGAAAATGCAAACACACCATAGCAAGCCATCCCCATGTTGGATGGTCATTGTGACTCAATAATCAAAGTATGATAGATAAATGATAGTCGAGTAGTCTATACTACTCCTCCATGTCGACCTCCATGTCAACAAGGGTAAGACCCGCATTCTCCATGGCGGTCTTGTACTCATCTACACTGGTGGTCAAGGCCTCGATCTTCATGCAGAGTGCTCTCTTCTATGAGCGTAGCCTCTCAATCACTCCCTGCTGGTGCTCGATATCGAAGTCCTTGGCCTCTAACTCATCCTTGATCTCCCTGATCTTCTTGTTCCTGTCTTGGACTCTTTTCTCCTGGCTTTTGAACTTCTTGTCCTGGCTCTCAAATATGGCCTCCATCTCTTTGACGATCTCGTCTTGTTCCGCGAAGAGCTTGTCCTTCTCCCGCAGCTGAACCTGGAGGTCGTCATTGCTAAGCATGACGTTGGTCCTATCAGTGTCAAAGTGTCTAAGAAGACCCTCTAGGTCCTGAAGGTACAGACGAATTGGCTCCATCGTCTCTCTAGTAGCGTCATCGTACTCTATAGCCTCACCCTCCTTGTCACGTCTCCCGAACGGGTGAAATTAGAGACCTCTAAGCTCGGTGGAGTGCCTCCCAACCAGGCGTCCAAGTAACTCTTGCATGACTACATCTAAGCCTCTCTCGTTGTCATCATGCATTAGCTTGAAGGTGATAGCCTCTGTGGGTGGCTCTGCCTGGCGTCCCGGCTATGTGACTCTGAAGCCCCAAAGGTCCTTCCTCTCAAACTTGGTGAGCTGAAGTGTCGTGATACTAGGAAGTGGAAGGTTGAGAACACTAGTGAGATCTATGAGACGAGAACCGAAACGAGTTCCCTTGAACTCCTCAGCAATGCTGATAACAACGTTAGGCATCTATTGTATAAGATAGAGAAAGGTTAGAATCAATACAAGTAGAGAATAATTCACAAGACAAAAGAACACAAGCACATTTTTATCATCAAACACACAAGTCATGGCATACAAGATCCAACACAAACTTTATGGTCCAAACATAACTTAGGCAAATTTTTGGCGAGAAAACGACAAGTGTGGTGGTCTATCTAACTGAGTACATTATAATCCCCACTCACTTGCCAAGTTAGCTATCAGGGCATCCCTAGAGGCAATCTGTCGATCTTGATCACATGATTCCATTGCTAAGTCTATGATGTCTTCTCTTAAACATTGGTTAGTAGCCTCTAAGTCTTGGGTATACTTATTCTCTTCTCTCAGGTCATTTTGAGTGTTGAGCATTCTACACTTGAGTCTGTCACCAAGCTCCTTGATGGCATTCCAAGCTGCATTACTTGCAGAGTCAAAGAATGACCTATGCATTTCTGAGTTGGTGATCATGCAGAATCCCGACTCCTTGTGGTTGTCTTCCTTGTTTTTGTACAAGTGAAGTTGCACCCACCAGTATTCTTTTCCTTCATCCATCATAGGAAATCCCTTGTACACTGCTTCTCCATGTATTCCCATGGTAACCATGAGGTTCTTGAGTGCTTTGGGAAACTCCATCTCACACTCCGAAGTCATAGTCATGAGTGGTCCCTTCCTCATGGCTTCGTTGATGGAGTTCATCTACAATGAAGATGAGAAAGAAGATTAGAAAAGTTTACGAGAAGAAAAGACAAGTGTGGAATTTTTGCAAAGAGTGCCATTTTTCCTTAGTGGTTTTCTTAGTCTAATCCAACCTAGGGTCATAATCCTACAGGAAACACAGTGCTCTGATACCATCTGTAAGACCCCACCTTTATAAAGGTAAAGGTCCCTGTGATTGCAATGCTAGTCCCTAGATCAATTGCTAGCATCCATAGTTCAAGATTAAGTACACAGAAACAAAGGTCATTATTACATCGTCATTCCAGAGATAACATAGTCTTCTACAACTCCATAGCCATAGGCTAGTACAAGAGTTCAACTTAACAAAATAAAGTAAAGTCTTCATCTTCATGTGCCACGGGCAAACATGTTGAGTGTATACTCATAACCCTAATCCTCATCAGAGTAACCTGCAACATCACAAGTTACAGCCACAGTGGGTCAATACATTGGAACAGTATTGGCAAGTGATACCTTAGTAGAATAATAACTTCTAAACTTCTATATGAATTTTGCTAAGTGTAGCTGAGGCTTGCTTTGCTCAAAATAGGTTTTTCCTATCAGTTGAAAACACTAAGTTTTTGTTTGACAAAAATCACCCAAGGAATCTACCAATGAAGATTGGTGATCCTTTACCCTTGTTAAACCACAAGTTTTTAACTTAGAAATTGGGATGAGGAGATTCCTTGATAGCTTCCATGTCTTGATGCTCAAATTGTCCATTTCCGCGGACACGACTAAGTACTTAGATTCTTCCTTCTCGAGAGGTGGTGCACTTTCCCCACAAGACTCGACATGCATCGAAACAAGATCTTTCAGAAGCCTTCCCTTAGACCAAAATGGACGCGCTCCAAACCTATCACCCCCTACCACCAACTGTCCATTTGGCTAAGTTATTGCAACCTATATGATCCAGGCAGAGCCCATATTGCCAAGTGGCTTCACTAGAAGCTTCTTAACATTTGGCATCTCAAATACCTTTGTTCCTGGGTGGCATTCCACAAGTGAGATACACAGGGTAGGCCATGAAATTGGGGCCCTGGTAACCACTCAACAAAAATACATCCATGCAATTACCATTCCACCCAGGTGTTTCATTCACTTAGTTGTTTTATTAAGCAAAAACATAAGGCACAAGACTTAGTAAATTTTTCCATAGCATGTATATGTATATACCACCCTTGTTTGCTACTAGCTAGGCTAATCATGATAATATAACAAGCATATTAACTTAGAGAATATTTCTACCAATTCTACAACTACTAGGATTTCCCATAGCATAGCATATAGATACTTAGCAAAAAAATCATGCAAGCCCTATACAAAATATCACTAGTGCATAGTAAAAATATTGGGACAAAGACATGAAGCACCACTTGCCTTGATAGTTGGGGGAGTAACAACAATCCTCACAATCACAATCACCACTAGCACCAAAATCTACACATAAAATGATAGCACCAAATTTATATTCCAAACAATCAAGCAAAAATATATGAATGCATGAAAATGCCATGTGATGATTTTTCTCAAAGCAAACAAGACAAGTAAACATTACTAAACACTAAACTAAACATTTATACACTAAATAAACTTAATATGGCTTTAAAAACATTTTCTAAATAATTTCTATACACAAGATAAGCCTACAAATGTCTCTGCATAAAACTCCATGTTAACAGAAGCAAAATACAAAACAAAGTCTACAGATGTGTAGGATTTAATTTTGTGATTCCATTGATATATTATTTGCATTTTTTGGATAAAAGAACAAAAGTTATGAATTTTACAAGTTAAACCATCTAATTAAATCAAATCTGGATTTTAAAAGAAAATCCCTGACACGCGACGCTTCCTGATTGGATGGTACCGTTTCGCGCAAATCACGCATGCGCACCGTCAGATCTAAGTGAGATCTAGCGGCTCAGATCTGCCCATACCCTTTCGGGCTGGCGTCTAATCTAGACCACTGGATCTAGATCCAGTGGATCAAATCGACCCGACCCTAAACTAGCGGCGCTCATGGCCACAACGGCGGCGACGGCTCTGCCGAGGATGGTTCGGCGAGGCTAGGGGTAGGAGAGGGGGTGCTGGGCTTACTGAGGTCGCGAAGATGCGTTGGAGCTCAACGTGGTTGCGGTTGGGGAGGGGGCATGCTGTAGCAGTGGCTAGAACTCGTCGGAGTTGCTAGAGGCGTCGGGCAAGTGATGGAGGAGACGTTGACGACGCTCTGGGTCACCCTAACACCAACCAGAAGCATTAGGGTGTGTGCAAGGTTTAGGCGAAGAGGACAGTCGAAGGCATAAGGCAAGGGGCGCTCGGATTCTACCTGGATTGCTCGTCGAACTTGGGTTAGTCGTCGGTGGCGCACAGTCGACGATGGGGGCGACATCCTGGGCACGAAAAGGCAAACGACATGCATCAGAAGAAGTACAAGAAGAAGGTGAGCACGCTCGTTTGAACCAGAAGCAAAGGGGAGGTCGGGGATCACCGTAATCACTCGCCGGAGACGTACGGTGCCGCGGCGGTGGGAGCTCAAGTGTGGGCAACCTGGTGGCGCTTAGGCAGTGGGGAATGAGGGGAAATATTAGGGGAATTAAGGGGATTAAGTAGCAGGCTCGGGGGAGGAAATCACGCCCGCAGTAACTCGCAATCAAGCACGAAATCAACTAGAAGAAACGGCCGTGGCGGAGCTGGTCTAGCGCGGTGTTTGGGGACGAAGGAGACGACGTGGCAGTGGGGCCAGGAGGTCAGCGAGAGGGGTGTGCGCGGTTCGGTGAGAAACAGAGAGGGGGAGGGGGTTTCCCAGGTGGGCTAGGTGGGCTGTTTAGATGGGCCACGGGTTGGTTTGGGTTAGATAGGGTGCGGCATTTTTTGTTCTCCTTTTATCTTTTCTCTTTTTCTGTTTTGATTTTCTAGTTTGAATTTGAATGGCCAAATCAGATCTGTTTGAATTTGAATTTTCTCCAGACTTTTGTACTATGTTTATAGTGTCCAAAGATGTGTCAAACATATGCTTACACTCAAAAACCATTTTGGTTTGAAAATAAAAATAAAACCATGCCTTTATTAATATAGCGATAATAGGCATATAAATGGTTTTATGTTTGAATCTTGTTTTGAAAATTTTGTGTGAGCTTTGTATTCAATTCCAAAACATTACTGATCAAACCTAAGAATTCCCATACTTGGAAAGTAAAAATAAAACCTTGCCTTACCTGCATAAAGTTAAAAGGCAAAATATGGTTTCTTACTTTGGAAATCTATTTGAAAAGGCCAAAAGTTTAAAAATGCATGAATGATATGCAAGCTTTATAAATCATGATATTTGGGATGTTACACCCTGTGGCCCTTTTATGCCTCCCCTTCTGGCTTCCTCTGTCTTCTAGGAAAATATAATTTTCCCATATTTTCTGGTATTTTTTTGATCTTCGCGAAATTGCATCAAAACACCTCTTTTTCCATCAGAATCCAGACTCCGACAGTTCATCCTCCAAGAATCATCCAACATGCATAAACATATGAAAAGACATAAGTAATACCTCATAATAAGACATATATCAATGAATAGAGGCAAATTATTATATAGAATAGTGATGCAAATTGGACAAGAAGTGTCGATAAAATAATACGGACAAGAAGCATCACACTTACCATTACACAACTCATAGAAGAAAGCAATTCACCATTATATAACTTAGCTTGCAACAAGTACGGGAGTCACAATAGAGATGCATAAAGATAAATCATAATTGGAATTAGCAAACTTTGTTCTTGGTCAGAGAACAGTTGACAAACCGTTTCACATAAAGCTTTTTGTAGATTTTTTCAAAACACGAGAACTCTTTGCTCAAAAAGAGTTTTTCACAATGAAGGCTTTCAAAGTAATACTCAATAGATAAGAGTTTTGTGCAAACAAGGAAGATAAAGAACATGATTGAATAAATCACCATGTGAATGCTTGAAACACAACAACTCAAATGCTTGCTGGAGATAGAGAGGAACTAGGTTTTTGAATCAACTTGGAAATAGGAGAAAGGTCCCTTCATAGAGGGAAGCAGGGATTACAAGTCATAAAGAGCTTCCAAAATATTATGGTACTTACTAGCTTTGAGCCCTCATTGCCCCTATCATAGGCATATTAAGATGATTAAGGTTAAAGTGAACAAGGATGGAGTATATGCTTGACGAAATATAAGTTGGCAATCTCATGTCCCTTGAATATGAGGGCCACACCTCATGCTACTCAACTTTAGTTACCGGTAAGTTCTTATCATTGTAAGTACATGCGTATCATAGAGAACCGCCAACGGGGTACCCCTTGCACATGGTATAGGAGCTATCCCATAACCAAAATGACAAGGAAAGCAGACAATGAGCATCTCAACGATCTTTTTATTTACTATGTGCATAGTTTTTTATTGAGGATGCTTCATAGATAGCTCACTATGGTGATGCTGCAAGTTTCCACCATCATTAGGCATGGCTTAGCCTAGCGGCCCAGGCGTTTCTCTAACACAAAATACATAACTCCATGGACTTACAAGCTCCCTTTTTATTTCACACCGGTGACATCCACAAACAAAAGAGCATGATATCAACTATGTACAGGGTACAAGTGCAATGTTGAAAACTTTCCCCATGACAACATGGTTCTGATAATTCCAACGTATAGGTGCAAGCATATACAACTTCGATGACACAATGGTTCAAGTCTATTAGGGGCAAGAAAATAAGGTGTGCCATCAAGTTCGTGAGAGCTTTACTAACTAGTTTTCACATAACAAATTACTTTTTAATTCAAAAGATAGATGAAGCTTAAGAATTTTCTTGGGATAGCAATAATGCTAATAGGTAGATATGGTGGACACAAATGGCATAGGTTTGGTTCAAAGGGATTGGAAACATGAGAAGTATAGCTTCTCAAAAGGTTTTTGGCTAGCAAGGCTAGGTAGAAAGCAAGAGAGTTGAAGGAAACAAGCAAACATACAAGTAATAAAGCCAAACATGCAATCTTCCTTGTAGACACAAAAGATCTTAAATAAATAATACTAAGCTTATGAGCCAACCATGAAAGAAAATTGATGATACAAAATACTTGTAAGCTTTTTCTCTTTTTCCTTTCAAACCTCAAAAAGTGTTGCTACTGACCAGAGATCGGCTTGCCAAAACCAATATAGATCTACTTGATGCTCCCAAAGTGATGCCAATACTGATCAACAAGATCCATCATATAATAGAGATTGCAAACTAAAATAAGAAGTACAAAAAGTAAAAGATGAGACTTCTCATTAATATTCAATAAAGACACTCACACCAAGGGATACATAGATAATCAACTAAAGGAGAGATACTTTCACATGCAAACCAACCTATAAGATAACTTATCTACCACAGATATGAATCACTAAAAAGGTAAAAGATAAAAGATAATGATGGTGATACCGCGGCACTCCCCCAAGCTTGGAACAAGCCAAGGGGATGCCAAACCTGATGATGAATTACTCCTTCGGTGGTGGTGGTGTTCTCTTGATAAGATCTCCAATAAGTTTCTTCAAATACTCAAACTCGAAGGTAAGGGTATGAATCAGCTCCGAGTTTTGCTCAATGCAGTTCATGATCATGTCAGACCGAGAATCCCAGTCCTTGTTATTATTTTCCCATTCTTCCTCCTTAGAGTGTTCCTTCCTTGCATTGTTAGAACAAGGCATATCCCAAACCGAGGGCAAGTTCCCTTTGGGCACCTGTTGGTATTGATGCTCATGTATAAGAGTATGGAAGGGTCTCTTGGTACGTGGAGGAGGATGACCGTGGATTGTAGATGCGACGTGGAGGTTTCCCTCCTGTAGACATCATTGCTGTCCTCCTAAGCTTTATAGGGTTTGCCACCACTCCAATGCTTGCGACGGTAGAACGGGTATCCGGATGCTCGTACTCCTCCATGTCTTCTTCATACCCTACAAAAATCTCCTCCTCCTTGGGGTTTTGAGGATCATCTTCCTCGGGCTTCTTGCCTTTGTCGTTGGCGGAGACTATGGTGCTCTAAACTTGAGAAGATTTCCTAACAGAAACAAATCGAAACGGAAACACGACTAGAACATGATGCACGAACCTCGGGGGATCCAGGGGGTTATATATTATGAATTTTCAATGCATAAGGAAGGTAGTGGTACGAAAACGAGGCGGATACGGAGCTCGGGGGGCTCACACCCCCTCAGGCGCGGCCAGCTAGGGCCCGCGCCTGGGTGGGTGTGGCCACCCCGGCCTCCGTTTCCTCCTCTTTTCCGTCTCATAATCTTACATATGTATTAAAAAACATAAAAAATATAAAAAGATTGGACTTTCACGAACCTTCTATTTTCACCACTTTTTACCTATTCAAAGACGAACTCTACAGATTCTGGTGTTTGGTTTCTAATAAATTATTCTGGAGTCACCAATTGAATTGTGTCAACATCTTCATTATATGAATCTCCAGAAATATAATGCTTTAGTATTTGACCATTCACCACCTGTGTTGTGTCATCCTTCAAATAAGATATTTTGATGGCACCTGAACGATATACTTCTTTGATAACAAAAGGTCCTTCCCATTTTGAGAGTAGTTTCCCCGCAAAAAATCTGGGACAAGACCTATACAAAAGAACTTTCTCACCAACATGGAACTCCCTTTTGAGAATTCTCCTATCATGCCATCTTTTTACTTTTTCCTTAAAGAGCTTAGAATTTTTATAAGCTTTACTTCTCCAATCATCCAGATTACTCAAGTCGAGCAATCTTTTATCTCCGGCTAGTCTAAAATCTCTATTCAATTCTTTCACTGCCCAATAGGCTTTGTGCTCTAATTCTAAAGGAAAGTGACAAGCTTTCCCATAGACCATTTTGTAAGGAGACATCCCCGTATGATTTTTATAAGTAGTTCTATAAGCCCACAAAGCGTCATTCAACTTTTTAGCCCAATTTTTCCTAGATCTATTAACAGTCTTCTCCAAGATAGATTTAATTTCCCTATTGGAAAGTTCTACTTGCCCACTGGTTTGGGGGTGATAATCTGAAGCAATTCTATGGTTAACATCATATTTAGCAAGAGTTTTCCTAAAACCACCATGAATAAAATGAGAGCCTCCATCAGTCATGAGATATCTAGGTACACCAAACCTAGGAAAAATAATATCTTTAAGCATTTTTAAAGAGGTCTTACCATCAGCACTATTTGTAGGTATGGCTTCTACCCACTTTGTAATATAGTCAACAGCAACAAGAATATGAGTATACCCTTTTGAAGGAGGAAAGGGCCCCATAAAGTCAAATCCCCAGCAATCAAAAGGTTCAATAACAAGAGAATAATTCATAGGCATCTCATTTCGTCTAGAAATGTTACTGACTCTTTGACATTCATCACATGATAAGATAAACTTCCTTGCATCCTTGAAGAGGTTAGGCCAATAAAATCCAGATTGTAAAACCTTTTGTGCGGTACTATCCACAACATGATGTCCTCCATAAGCACTGTCGTGACATTTTCTCAATATCTCTTGTTGTTCAAATTCTGAAACACATCTTCGCATAATACCATCCACTCCTTCTTTATATAAGTGTGGGTTATCCCAAAAGTAATGCCTTAGATCATAAAAGAATTTTCTTCTTTGCTGAGCTGTAAAGGTTGGAGGCAAATACTTGGAAACAATAAAGTTAGCATAATCAGCATACAAGGACTTTCATGTGGACTTACCCTTATTGCAGCCAACTGCTCATTTGGAAAACTATCATTAACATGCAATGGGTCAAAAGAAATGTTTTACAAACGAGATAAATTGTCAGCAACAGGATTTTCAGCACCTTTCCTATCCATAATATGCAGATCAAACTCTTGCAAAAGCAACACCCACCTAATAAGCCTTGATGATGCTCGACGCAGCACTTCGTTGGTAACCCCAAGCATAGGGTGTGAAGAGCAAGCAGCAAGTTTTAACTCAGTTGAGACCGAGGTTATCGAACCAGAAGGAGGAAGGAAACGTCACACAGGTGTTGCAAGCAACATGGAGACTTGCACAACACAAACTCAAGACTTTGCCCCAACGAATCAGTCAGGTTGTCAAGCTCACCGATTTGCTGTAACAAAGGATTAAACGTACGGTGTGGAAGGTAATGGTTTGCAGCAAGTAAAAAAGTAACAGTGGAGGATGTATTAATGGTAAAGATTGGACCGGGGTCCATAGTTCACTAGAGGTGCTCTCCTTAGATAAACAACATGGCATGAAGGGTAAACAAATTACAATAGGGCAATTGACAGGAATTGAGCAAGGCATAACAATGCAATTACTAGTCAGAAAGATCCTATGAGATTCGATTGGGCAATACAACAAGATACATAGACCGCCATCCAACTGCATCTATGACTAGAAGTCCACCTTTAGGTTATCATCTGAACCCCCTCCAGTATTAAGTTGCAAGCAACAGACAACTGCTTTAAGCAAAGTGTGTAAGGTAAACAGTACACATGTTCCATGAACAAGAGACCATTGTTTTCTCCCTAGTAGCAACAGCACATCTACAACCGAAGAGATTATTGTCACTTCCCTTGGAAACTAGAGGCATGAACCCACTATCGAGCATAAATACCCCCTCTTGGAGTCACTAGCAACTACTTGGCTAATATAGCTACTAACAACGGAGAGCATGCAAGATCACAAACAACACATACATGATGGAATCATAAAAACAAAACCATTAATCAAACCAACATAATAATCTCAATATCCATCGGATCCCCATAAACACAACATGCATGGTTACAAATAGATTAATTCTTGATCATGAACGAAGCTCATAAGATCTATACATGAAAGCACAAAGGAGGAGATACAACCATCTAGCTACTACATGGACCCATAGTCCAAGGTGGAACTACTCATGCATCATACCAGATAGAAGGCCTCCAGGATGATCTCCCCTCTGGTAGGGTGCCGGGAAGAACTTCAGATCCCCCCCAATCTAGGGACGGTGGTGGCGGCGGATACAGACGGTTTCGTGGATTTTTGATCGGGTGCCCAGAGTTTCTGCATCGGGGGCTTCTTATAGGCGAAGGGGGAGGCCGAGGCGGCGGCCAGGGGCTCCAAACCCTAGCCAGGCGCGGGCCCACTTGTGGCCGCGCTTGGTGTGGGTCTGGCCGCCCTGGTCGGCCCCTCTGGTTCCCCTCTGGTCTTCTTGTTCCCCGCGGAAAGTAATTGACTTTGTCGTTTGTCCCGTCCAATTCGAAGAATATTTCTTTACTAACTTTTCTAAAACCAAAAACGGCAGAAAACAGGCATCTGACACTGTTGCAACTTGTTAGTAGGTTAGTACCAGAAAACATGTAAAAAGCGCCTCAAAGTGTGGACAAGTAAAGGAAAGTAGATACTAAACAAGCATGGAGCATCAAAAATTACAGATACGTTTTCGACGTATCAAGCCTAGGCATAGCGTCTTTCCTTGTCATAAGGTACTTAATAGCAGCATGATCAATATGAATAGTAACCTTTGAATCAACAATATAAGGTCTAAACTTATCACAAGCAAAGATTCCAGCTAAGAACTATTTTTCAGTAGTAGCATAATTCTTTTGAGCAGCATCTAGAGTCTTGCTAGCATAATGAATAACATTCAACTTCTTATCAACACGTTGCCCAAGGATAGCACCCACAGCAAAATCACTAGCATCACACATAATTTTATAAGGTAGACTCCAATCAGGTGGTTGAACAATAGGATCAGTAGTCAAAGCTTTCTTCAAAGTTTCAAAAGCTTCCTTACAATCATCATCAAAAACAAAAGGTACATCTTTTTGAAGAAGATTAGTAAGGGGCTTTGAAATTTTGGAGAAATCTTTAATAAACCTCCTATTTAAACCAACATGAGCAAGGATACTACGAATACCTTTTATATCTCTAGGACAAGGCATCTTCTCAATTGCTTCAATTTTGGCTCTGTCAACTTCAATGCCCCTTTCAGAAATTTTGTGTCCAAGAACAATCCCTTCATTAACCATGAAATGGCATTTCTCCCAATTAAGAACAAGGCTGGTTTCTTCACATCTCTGCAAAACTTTATCAAGGTTTTGCAAACAGTTATCAAAAGAAGTCCCATAGACGGATAAATCGTCCATGAAAACCTCCACAATTTCCTCACAAAAACCATGAAAAATAGCAGACATACATCTCTGAAAGGTAGCACGAGCATTACATAAACCAAAAGGCATATGCCTTTAAGCATAAGTGCCATAAGGACAAGCGAAAGTAGTTTTCTCTTGGTCTTGCGCTTTCACAGCAATTTGAGAAAACCCAGAATAACCATCAAGAAAACAAAAGTGAGTCTTTTTGGACAACCTCTCAAACATTTGATCAATAAAGGGCAAAGGATAATGATCTTTCTTAGTAACTTTATTAACCTTTCTAAAATCAATGCACATCCTATACCCAACCACTACTCTTTGGGGTATAAGCGCATTATTTTCATTAGGCACAACAGTTATTCCCCCTTTCTTGGGAACACAATGAACAGGGCTAACCCATTGACTATCATCAATAGGGTAAATAATACCAGCATCAAGGAGTTTTAATACCTAATTTCTTACCACATCCTTCATCTTAGGATTTAGAAGGCATTGGTTCTCAACAGCTAGTTTTGCATCAGGCTCTATATTAATAGCATGCTAACATATAGTGGGAGAAATTCCTTTTAAATCATCAAGAGTATAACCCATAGCTCCTTGGTGTTTCTTCAGTATTTCCAATAACCTTTCTTCTTCCTTTCCTGAAAGTTTAGAACTAATAATAACATGATACACTTTCTTATCATCAATATAAGCATATTTAAGATCATCAGGTAAATGTTTTAATTCGAAAACAGGGGCCCCTTTAGGTGGTAGTGTGGTACCCAAATCTTCCACAGGTAGATTATGCTTAAGTTGCTCAGGCTGACGAAGAAAAACCTCGTCAATCTCATTCCTTTCCTTCATGAAGACATCACTCTCATGATCTTCCATAATCTGCTGCAAGGCATTGTTAGGAGCAAGAGAAATAGCAGAAAGTTGTTCAACCCTGAAATCCTCGTTAGGCAGTTCATTTTCATAAGGAGTTTTAGCAAATTTGGAAAAATTAAACTCATAAGACTCTCCATCAAACTTAGTCAGAACTTTTTCCTTCCTATAGTCTATGATAGCCCCACAAGTATTCAAGAAGGGTCTACCAAATATAATCGGATAGGTTTTACTAGCTTCTTTAACAAGTACTAGAAAATCAGCAGGATATTTAATCTTACCGCAGAGAACCTCCACATATCTTACAATGCCAATGGGACAGACTGTCTCTATATTAGCAAGGTGAATAACCACATCAATGTCCTCAAGCTCATAAGGCCCAATTTCGTGCATAATTTCCTTGTAAATCTCATAAGGAATAGCACTAGAACTAGCACCAATATCACACAAACCATAATAGCTATGATCACCAATTCTTACAGAAAGCACAAGGACACTAGCTGTAACACCCTCAGAATCGGACCTATGCAAGTTTTAGCAAAATTCGCCAAACCCGCATAGAAACGATTCAAAGGTGCTCACTTTCACTGCGGGTGGAAAAGCGTAATAACATTACACAACAGTCCTCGATGGGACCCACAGAACAGATATATATACCAGCGACTCCATGAGTCAAGAATACAGATATACGGTACAAAGATCCAAATCACCTTGAAAACGGTAGAGCGTCCGACTACGGACAAGAAGCAAATGGGGCTAAGAGCCCTGAAGAATAACCAATGGCGTCCATAACTGCCGCCAAGCGGAAGGGTAACCCTGCTAACGGCGTCGATCTCAAAACCTGCTTAAACAAAAGGGGTGCCGACAAAGGGCAAAGGAAAAAGAGGAGCGTCAGTACTGAGGCCAGTACACGGCGAGGCTAGAATTCGGCGGTCCTCGCCTACATAGGTATGGTGGACTGCAGCGGCAGCGGCAGCATGCACTAAACAACCTATAGAGACTCGATACAACTGGCGGTTATCAGAAAGGGTAAGAATGACCTAACCGGATCCAACCTGAAGCTAACACCAAACAAACCCATCCTGGTGTTTCCCCCTCGAGACCAGACGAGGAAGTCAACCGAGGAACTCACACGGTTGGCAGTTTTACTTATTCAGTTATAGTTGCGGCACTTTACTAGTCAAGTTTAGATAATCGTCCTGATAAAGTAAGCAGTGGGCACTTTTATTTAATCATTCCGTTGTAGTTGCAACAATTACTAATCAGATACAGATAGCATGAGATAAACCCAAAACCCAGCAGTTGTTGGTACTTTTATTCAGCCATTTCGTTGTAGTTGCAATACTTACTAGTCAGTACAAAAGGTGTAAGCGACACTCCAAACAAGCAATTGTGGGCGTATTATTTAGCCATTCCATTATAGTGAAGCTAATTACTAGTCATTATAAGTCAAATTTATAGCAATAAACTTTAGTTATGCTTGTCTATGATCAAGAAACGTGCTCCAAGTCGTCCATATCCATGGACACGGCTTTCGTAAAGTTTTACCGGCGGTGCACCAATAGCAACACACGCTCGATCAACCTCGGAAAAACCAAATCAAAACCCAACGAGGCTTTCACGACTGAACAATCACCAGATTCAGAATTATTTGGGGCCACCCTTAAGTAGAATCCATAGCAAGCCACTGTCTCCGAGACGGACTTAAGGTTTGGGTGGGCCAATGTGAGCATCGGGAACCCGAAAGTGTGGCTGGGCTTGTCGACACCCATGAATCGTGTCCCGATCCTAAACAGTACAGTGTGCAGTACCTCGCACAATTTAAATACAGAAAGTAGCATGGCATAAGTACAGATAGTAAAAACACCTCAAACTAGTTTGTGGCCCCAAGAAATAAGACTGAATCAAGCTCGCTCGGGGGTCCCATATACCTCCGGATGTGGATAGCGATAAAACAAGGAACAGGAATCAAGTACTCGGGGTCTTACAGGACACAAGTGGGCGTTCGGAAACCAAATATTTTCTATCACCCACCGATGCCTCTGCTTAATTCAATTTTAGTTGTTAAACAGAAATTAAAGTGACGATAAGTAAAACTAGAATCATCTCCAACATCAACATGCGGCAATACATCAAGAATCGTGGCATTTGACGACACACATCAAGACTTAAGCAAGCAACTACGACGCATAAGTCCAACTATCTACCAAACAACGGTAATAGGGTGCGTCCAAGGCAATATAAGGCTGCAGGGATATATCGGTACGGAAACTAGAGCATCGCCACGATAGCAATAGATCAATGGAGGAAGTAAAGACTATAAAAGTAAGATAGGTAGAAAGGGAGATGCTACGAAAGACATTGTCGAAGGTTTAACCGAAGATCGGGGCGAAGCTCACATCAACTCAACGGCCTTATCCGCGAAGAAGCAAAACACTAGAAGAAACACCGGATGCACTATTTAATACAACGGCAGAAGATCGGCATGATGCATGTATGATGCATGGCATGGCAAAGGTGCGGTGCAATTAGGTCAGATTAAGCGGAACCGGGGTCCCGACAATTAGTTAAAAGGGTTCAAGTTATTTAGTACCCCGCAAATTAAATGTTGTTATAACAAGGCAAGATAAGATACCGGTTCGCTACACAAGTTTAAGTGAGGCCAATATGAGGCTAGATTTGCCCGCATATGGGCCCCATATTTAATCATTAGGTGAATCGGCAAAAGGCCCCCAAACCACATATATGCATGCAAGGATGGCAATTCAATTTGCAACAAGTTGTTATTATGTTTTAAAATAGGGTTCTCGGATAAGGGTCACACTTTAGGGTTTCGACGATCTTGGGGTTCCGGGGTTCGGGGTCGGTCTCGGGGTCCAGGGTTCGACGGAAGCGGGGTTCAGACTCCGGGATCGTTCTCGGGTATCGGGGTAGTTCTTGGCGTTCCGAGAAGCCGGACTTGGTTCGGTGTCGGGGTCCATCGGACCTTCCGGGTCGGTGCCGTTCTTGTCGTCGTGCAGGTCTTGCCGGGTCCCACGGGGTCGTTCCGGCCGTTGCGCGGGTCTTGTTGGGTCCGCGTCATCGAGTCGGTCTTGGCATACGGGGGAGTACTTGTCGCGCCGGAGTCTCGGTGTCCTCGGGTCCGATTGTAGATCTCGGCGTCCGGCGGTAGGTCTTGTTGGTTTCACTCCGAGGGGCTTGCTGTCCTGTAGCGTAGATCATGGTTCATCGGGGTCCGGGGTTCGCCGCTCCGCGCCAGGGACGGTCTCGATGTCGATGGAGTACTCGAATAGGTGACACCGAGATGTATATGCTTGGTTTTCGTCTTTGATGTCGATCTTGTCGGCTTCAAGGGGCTTGCAGGAGGGCCGCTTGACGAGGTAGAGTTGTAGGCTACGGAGCTCGAGCTGCAGACAGCACGGACCCGAGCGGCAGCGGCCTGCGCTTCGGACGCTGCAAAGAGGCGGTGGCTTGCAGCTGAGGCGAGCAGGCGGGGGCTGGGTCGGCGAAGCTCGGGGCAGCGGAGGCTGACGAAGGGCCCATGAGGGAGGCTCGGTGGAGGCTGCCGTGCAGCGTGACGAGGACTGCAGGAGGCGGCCGAGGGAGACCGACGGAGGGAGGGAGCGGCGGCGGGCAGTGGCGTGACTCAGGCGAGGCGAGGGACCGGCTCGGGTCGCGCGCCGGGTGGTCGGCGACGGACGCGCTGGCGGGAGCTCGAGGGCGAGGCGTCGGGGAGGAGAGGAAGGGGCAGGCGGGCGCCAGAGGAGGCGGGCGCGCCGGGACGCGACCGGGCGAGTGGCCGTGGGGCCAGGCGGCGACTAGGGCGGAGCTCGGGCGGCTGGAGAGGAGCGAGGTTGGGGGTGAACGCGGGCAGGCGGTAGCGAGGCGGGGAGCTGGGAGGAAGGAGGGAGGAGGAGCGGCGGCGGCATGCGGGCGGAGTGGAGGCGGGCGTGGTGGTCTCAGGAGGAGGCGAGGCTGAGGGGCAGTGCAGAGGGTTGAGATGCGGGGCCGGTGAGGAGCCGGGGAGAGGCGGAAGGTAGAAGAGAAACAGGGGGAGGCGAGCGGTGCGGGTGGGGTCGGCGAGCGGGGCGGGGCCCGCGTGCAGGGAGGTGTGCGTGCGTGTGTTGCGTGGCGTGTGTGCCTGAGAGGTTTGGGCTGAGAGGGAGAGTGGGTTGAGTGGAGAGTGAGGCTAGGCCACGTGGCAGGTTTAGACTGGTCAGGGGAGAGGGGGTAGCTGAGGTGGCGGATGGGGATAGGCCAGGGTGAGGTGGAGGGTAGGTTGGGTAGCTTTTTAGGTGGGTTTAGGATTAGATGGGGCTGGCAGGTTGGGCCGATTTAGTTTTTCTGGGGTGGTCGATCGGGTCAATCGGCCCGTTCGACTGCCCCTATTAAAATAATTTAAATTTTTTTTTATTTATTCTAATCGGGCCGTTTGCAACCCGACGGCAACAAACAAATTAACTCCGGAGACCCGGGTTTTTGCGTTTGAATAAAGATGAGGCGTTTGGAAAATAAAACGGGGCTTGCGACACTAGTTTTATGCAAACAACGCATGATGATGACGATGCAATGCACAAATTCAACGCGATTTTCTAGTAGTGGTTTTGCGGGATGCCACACTAGCTTTTCTAGCTTTTTTAGGATGAGAGACAACATTAGAAGCGTCTTCACAGAAAATAATGTGCTCATCCTCTATATTTCTAGTGACAAGATCTTTCACAATAGCTACCACAGGTTCAATATTAATTTTCTCATCGGGCTCCACAGTTTTCTATGTACTTTTGCTAACCACATTAGCTATGATAGAATGTTCCTTTACCTTAGCAGGAAAAGGGATTTTCTCAACATAAGGTTTAGGCAAAATAGGATCAACGGTACAAACCTCTATGCTAGCAGGAACATGGGTAACAATGTCTTTATAAAATCAGACCTAATCAGAACTATCCAACCGATTTTCAAAAATAGTTTTGACACTCTACTCCGGCCGTTAGCTAGGTTATCCTACAGGCTGGACTTGTGGGGTATCGCAACTGCTGAGCTCTGATACCACTCTGTAACACCCTCAGAATCGGCCCTATGCAAGTTTTAGCGAAATTCGCCAAACCCGCATAGAAACGATTCGAAGGTGCCCACCAGGCACTTTCGTGCGGGTGGAATAAACAAAGTAATAACATTACACAACAGTCCTCGATGGGACCCACAGAACAGATATATACAGCAGCGACTCAAAGAGTCAAGATTACAGATACACGGTACAAAGATCCAAATCACCTTGAAAACGATGGGGCGTCCGACTACGGACAAGATGCAAATGGGGCTAAGAGCCCTGAAGAATAACCAATGGCGTCCATAACCCGCCTGCCACGCCGGAGGGTAACCCCGCCAACGGCGTCGATCTCAAAACCGCTTAACACAAGGGTGCCGAAAGGGCAAAACAGAAAACAAAGGAGGCGTCGATCGAGGCGGTGCAGCGAGGCTAGAATTCCGGTCCTCGCCTACATAGGTATGGTGGATCGAGGCGGCAAAGCATGCACTAAACAACCTATAGAGACTCGATACAACTAGCGGTTATCGAGGAGGAGGTGAGAATGACCTATCCGGATCCAACACTGAAGCTATCACCAAACAAACCCGTCTGGCGTTTCCTCGAGACCAAACGAGGAAGTCAACCGAGAACGCACGGTTGGCGATTTACTTATTCATTATCGTTGCGGCAATTACTAGTCGGGTTTAGATAATCGTCACGATAAAGTAAGCAATGGGCACTTTTAGTTAACCATTCCGTTAAGGTGGCGATTACTAGTCGATACAATTATCATGAGATAACCCCAAAACCCGGCAATTGTTGATACTTTTACTTAGACATCCGGTTGTAGTGAAGGCGATTACTAATCATATCGGCAACAAGTCAATTTAAAACGATAAACTTTAGTTATAGTTGTCTATGATCGAACCATGCTCCAAGTCGTCCATAACGCGGACGGCTTCTCGAAAGATTTAACCTGCAGGGTGCACCAAAGTATCCACAGCACTTGACCCTTTTGCGGATCGGTTAACATACACCCATCGGTATGTCGGCGGGCCTAAGTCACGACGTTCGGACTAAAGCAAGCACTCGGGGCCACCCACTAAGTACACCGCAGAAGTCGGCCGGTCTCGAGACGGACTCGGGGTTTCGACAATGGTCGTGAAACGGCAGTCCCCAATCGGGACTATCGACACCGCGAAAACATTCCGCTTCAAAAGCGATGGTGTGCACCTCGACAATCGTAAATAAAGCGATAAAGCATGGCATAAATGAGGATAGTAATAAAGCCCCAAACTACTTGTGGCCCCAAGACAATACTTTGAAATCAGGTAATTATCAATGGGGCCCATATCTCCCCACTGGTTAGCGCTCGATCTCGAACAGTGTCAAGAACTCGGTCCTACGGGACACAAGTGGCGATCGGAAACCAAATCTTACCTATCACCCACCGATGCCTCTGCTTAATTCAATTTTAGTTGTTAAACAGGAATTAAAGTGAACAATAAGTAAACCATGATCATCTTCATCGTCAACATGCAGCAATTCCTCCAACGATTGTGGTACTTGACGACAAGCAAAACACTCGAGCAAGCGACTACGACACGGGTCCAACTATCTACCAAACAACGGTAATAGGATGTGTCCAAGGCTATATATGGCTGCAAGGAATATCACGGTACGAAATCTAAAGCATCGCAACACGTATAGCAAAGATCAACAGGAGGAAGTAAATACTTGCAAAGTAAGATAGGTAGAAAGGGGAGATGCTCACTGAAAACATGTCGAAGGGTACAACCGGAGATCGGTGAGCTCACATCAACTCAACGGCCTTATCCGAAGAACCAAATCACTAGAAGAAACACCGGATGCAATATTCAATACACAGCATAAGATCGGCATGATGCATGCATGATGTATGGCATGGCAAGGTGCGATGCAATTAGGTCAAATTAAGCGGAACCGGGGTCCCGACAGTTAATTAGGTGGTTCAAGTTGTTTAGAAACCCCGCATTTTAAATGTTGTTTTAGCAAGGAAAGATGAGATACCGGTTCGCTACTCAAGTTTAAATGAGGCCAATATAAGGTTGGATTTGCCCGCATATGGGCCCCATATGTAATTATTAGGTGAATCGGCATAAGGCCCCCAAACCACAGACGAGGATGCATGCATGGTCAATTCAATATGCAACAAGTTATTATTATGTTGTGATATAGGGTTTGAGGAAAGGGTTCACATCGAGGGGCTCGACGATCTTGGGGTTCGGTTCGGGTTCGGGACGATCTCGGGTTCGACGGATCGTTCTCTCTTCTCATGATAGCGGGCAGATCTTGAGTTCGGAGAAGGACTTCGTTTGGTGGCGATCTTGACGGCCTTGTGCAGGATCGTCTCGGGTTCGGGGTCTCGGCGTTCCATGAAGGAGTACTTGGCCCGGCGTCGGCATCGGTACCGCCTTGGTTGTCATCGTTCTTGTCGTTGCGACGCTCTTGTCGGGTCCGCGCCATCGAGGCGGTCTTGGCATCCGGGGCGTCGGGTCATGGCGTCTGTGAGGGAGCACTGCGATCCGGTCGAAGGTCTTGTCGCATGTGTGGCCGGTTCCGCAGTAGCTCGCCGCTCGAATTCCTTGGTTCCGTGGTCTTGAGGATCTTGGACGGTCATGGCGATTCGGGTAGGAGAACTTGCGGTTCCCTGTTGGAGGCCTGGGGGGGTTCTTGGTACAACACGCCAAGCACCACGCAGGCTGGACGGCGATGAACACCGCAGGCGACGGCCCACGCTGTGGAGGCGGGTCATGGTGCAGGCAGGCTCGGGCGAGCGGAGTGGCGGGAACTGGCCTGCGCGGGTCGCGAGTGGAGGGCTGGCGGAGCGCGCCTGCCTGGCGAGACGAGCAGTGGCCGGGCGGTGGAGCTCTGGCGGGTCTCGCGCGAGGCGACAGGCGGCGCGCGAGGCGGCCAGCGAGCGCAACAGCGAGCGAGGCAGCGGTGAGCGCGGCCGCGGCGGAGCCTGGCCGGCTGCTGGCGGCGAGGCGGAGGTGGAGAGCAGGTGAGCGGTGGCGAGGAGGCGGCGGAAGGCGGCGGTGGATCTTGAGGTGCTGCGGAAGGCCTGAGCGGCAGCGTCTGGCCAGCGTGGAGGCGAGGCCAGCGGGCGTCTGCAGGCGTGAGGGAGGTTGGGAGGGCTGAGCGCTGCGAGGCCGTGGCTTGCGGGGAAGACGACGAGGTTGGGGAAGACGCGTGCGTGGGGAGGGCAGGGAGTGTGGGCCAGGGGCGGGCCCCACGGGACAGGGGTGTGGGTGAGGGAAGGTTGGGGCGTGCGGCGTGGGTTGCGTGTGTGCTGAGTGCGTGAGTGTGTGCGTTGCTGTGGGGCTGGGGGTTTGAGAGAGAGAGAGGTAGGTCTAGGTGGCACTTTGTGGTTGGGTGGGAGGAGAGGAGAGGGTGAGGTGGAGGGATCTGATTGGAGGGGGTGAGGTGGCTGCTAAGGTGTGGGTAGAATTTTAGGTGAGTTTAGGATTTAGGTAGGGCGGGCAGGGCGGACCGATTGTTTTAAACTGGGGGTGGTCGTTCGGGTCGGGACGGCCCGTTCGACTGCCCCCGCTAAAAATAAAATAAATTTTTATTTGTTTAATTGGACCGTTTGCAAACCGCTCAGCGCCAAAACAAAATAATCCGCGTGACGGGTTTTGCGTTTGAAATAAAGATGGGGCGTTTAGAAAACAACACGGGTTTTGCAAACATAGTTTTGGCAAACAATGCATGATGATGACGATGCAATGCACAAATTCAACGCGATTTTCTAGTAGTGGTTTTGCGGGATGCCACAATTCGACACCACTAACACTGGATCTCGCCCTCGAGATCCGCCTCATGGTACCGGAAGGAAGGTCGGCGTTCTGCGTCTTCTCGCTTCGTGTAGATCCTCGCGACACCACTAACAAGAGGTCGTTGTCCCTGTTCGTCAAGAGAACACTCCGGATGAACAACAGACGAAGTTAAAGGTAAGGCCACCTCTAACTTCCATGGAAGGAGTAAATTGCATCGATCCATCATTCAATGTACATAAGCGAATGATAAGAGTAGTGGTATGGTCGCGACTCCATCCCGCACTCAAATCATTACCCTGTACACGAATAGACAGATTATGCAATCAACCCTCGGATTCAGACTGAAGATCTCGACAAGCGAGGTTCGGATCAAAGGAGTGATGCAGTCTCTGCATCAGATCTGGCGTAGAGGATGTCGTCGCGTCGGAAAACACCGGGAGGAACAAACAAGGAACAAAGAATGGTACCACATAGACGGATTCATCAGGCAGCTTGAACACCGGACGGTAGAACGCCGTGATCAAAGGAGGAAGCGAAACCCTGAAGGTAAGACGGAACCCAACCACGAAATCTGGACTCAAGAAAAGATAAGAGAGCGATTCAAAACACGTCGAGGTAAGAGGAGAACAGCGGAGGGTAAGGAGTAAAATCAGACCTAATCGTAACTATCCAACCGATTTTCAAAATAGTTTTGACACTCTACTCCGCCGTTAGCTAGGTTATCCTCACATTTGGACTTGTGGTATCGCATAGCCGAGCTCGATACCACTCAGAACACCCTCGAATCGGCCCTATGCAAGTTTTAGCGAAATTCGCCAAACCCGCATAGAAACGATTCAAGGTGCACCAGCACTTTCGTGCGGTGGAATAAACAAAGTAATAACATTACACAACAGTCCTCGATGGGACCCACGTAGCAGATATATACAGCGACTCAAAGAGTCAAGATTACGAATACGGTACAAAGATCCAAATCACCTTGAAAGCGATGGGGGCGACGGACAAGATGCAAATGGGGCTAAGAGCCACGAAGAATAACCAATGGCGTCCATAACCCTTCCTGTGCCACGGAAGGGTAACCGCTAACGGCGTCGATCTCAAAACCTGCTTAACACAAGGGTGCCGACAAAGGGCAAACAGAAAACAAAGGAGGAGCGTCGATCGAGGCCGACACGGCGAGGCTAGAATTCGCGGTCCTCGCCTACATAGGTATGGTGGATCGAAGCGTGCAAGCATGCACTAAACAACCTATAGAGACTCGATACAATGGCGGTTATCGAGGAGGTGAGAATGACCTATCCGGATCCAACTCAAGCTATCACCAAACAAACCCGTCTGGCGTTTCCCCTCGAGACCAAACGAGGAAGTCAACCGAGGCATACGATTGGCGGTTTACTTATTCGATTATCGTTGCGCAATTACTAGTCGAGTTTAGATAATCGTCACGATAAAGTAAGCATGGGCACTTTTAGTTAACCATTCCGTTAAGGTGGCGATTTACTAGTCGGATACAATTATCATGAGATAACCCCAAAACCCAGAATTGTTGATACTTTTACTTAGACATCCGTTGTAGTGAAGCGATTACTAATCATATCGGCAACAAGTCAATTTAAAACAAGAACTTTAGTTATAGTTGTCTATGATCGACATCTGCTCCAAGTCGTCCATAACCGCGGACACGGCTTCGAAAAGATTTAACCTGCAGGTGCACCAAAGTATCCACGAGCACTTGACCCTTTTGCGGATCGGTTAACATACACCCATCGGTATGTCGGCGGGGCCTAAGTCACGACGCGTTCCTGCAAAGCAAGCACTGGGGCCACCCCACTAAGTACACCATAACGAAGTCGGCCGGTCTCGAGACGGACTCGGGGTTTGCGACAATGGTCTGTGAACGGCGGAGTCCCCAATCGGGGGCTGTCGACACCGAAAACATTCCGCTTCAAGCGATGCAGTGCGTTACCTCGCAATCGTAAATAAAGCGATAAAGCATGGCATAAGTACAGGATAGTAATAAAGCCCCAAACTACTTGTGGCCCCAGACAATACTTTGAAATCGTAATTATCAATGGGGCCCATATCTCCCCACGTGATTAGCGGCGCTCGATCTCGGAGCAGTGTCAAGAACTCGGGTCCTGGGACACAAGTGGCGATCGGAAACCAAATCTTACCTATCACCCACCGATGCCTGCTTAATTCAATTTTAGTTGTTAAACAGGAATTAAAGTGAACAATAAGTAAACCATGATCATCTTCATCGTCAACATGCGGCAATTCCTCCAACGATTGTGGTACTTGACGACAAGCAAAACACTCGAGCAAGCGACTACGACACGCGGGTCCAACTATCTACCAAACAACAGGTAATAGGATGTGTCCAAGGCTATATATGGCTGCAAGGAATATCACGGGTACGAAATCTAAAGCATCGCAACACAGATAGCAAAGATCAACAGGAGGAAAGTAAATACTTGCAAAGTAAGATAGGTAGAAAGGGGGAGATGCTCGCCTGAAAACATGTCGAAGGGTACAACCGGAGATCGGGGCGAAGCTCACATCAACTCAACGGCCTTATCCGCGAAGAACCAAATCACTAGAAGAAACACCGGATGCAATATTCAATACACAGCATAAGATCGGCATGATGCATGCATGATGTATGGCATGGCAAGGTGCGATGCAATTAGGTCAAATTAAGCGGAACCGGGGTCCCGACAGTTAATTAGGTGGTTCAAGTTGTTTAGAAACCCCGCATTTTAAATGTTGTTTTAGCAAGGAAAGATGAGATACCGGTTCGCTACTCAAGTTTAAATGAGGCCAATATAAGGTTGGATTTGCCCGCATATGGGCCCCATATGTAATTATTAGGTGAATCGGCATAAGGCCCCCAAACCACAGACGAGGATGCATGCATGGTCAATTCAATATGCAACAAGTTATTATTATGTTGTGATATAGGGTTTGAGGAAAGGGTTCACACATCAGAGGGGGCTCGACGATCTTGGGGTTCCGGGGTTCGGGGTTCGGGGACGGTCTCTGGGTTCGACGGGATCGTTCTCTCGCCATGATAACGGGCAGATCTTGAGTTCGGGAGAAGGACTTCGCGTTTGGTGGCGATCTTGACGGCCTTGGTGCACGGATCGCCTCCGGTTCGGGGTCTCGGCGTTCCATGAAGGAGTACTTTGGCGTCGGGGCATCGTACCGCCTTGGTTGTCATCGTTCTTGTCGTTCGACGCTCTTGTCGTCCGCGCCATCGAGGCGGTCTTGGCATCCGGGGCGTCGGGTCATGGCGTCGTGAGGAGCACTGCGCATCCGGGTCGAAGGTCTTGTCGCATGTGGCCGCCGGTTCCGCTGGTAGCTCGCTCGTTCGAATTCCTTGGTTCCGTGGTCTTGGGATCTTGACGGTCATGGCGATTCCGGTAGGAGAACTTGCGGTTCCTGTTGGAGCCTCGCGGGGCGCTTGGTACAACACGCTCAAGCACCGACGCAGGCCGGACGGCGATGAACACCGCAGAGGCGACGGCCCACGCTGGAGGCGGGTCGCGGGCGGTCTGAGGGGCTCAGGCGGAGCTGGCGGGAGCTGGCAGCTGAGGTCATGAGTGGAGGCCTGGCGCGCGGCCGGGTGGCGGCGGCGAGTGCGGGTGGAGCTCTGGCCAAGTCTCATGGCAGCGCGGGCGGGCAGCCTTGGCGGAGGCGGAGCGAGGGAGAGCCAGGCCAGCGCTGGAGCGCGGTGGCCGGGCGCTGGCCGTGGCGAGGCGGGTCGGAGGAGAGCAGGGTCGTCGTCGGCCGAGGGCGGGCCGGAGGCGAAGCTCGCTGGCGAGGGGGAGGCTTGCTCCGGCGAGGTGCTCGACTTGTGCGGCGCGGGACCGGGCGGAGACGTTGGAGCGAGGCAGCCGGGCGGCTCGAGCACGGGCGGCGGGTTGACGGGAGGTGGCGGGCGGTGAGCAGGAAGGACCGGGGAGGCGGTGGTCCGGCGGTGGATGCGGGTGCCGCTGAGCCTTGCCAGCAGGCGTCTGGCCAGCGCGTGAGGCGAGGGAACGCGGAGGAGGCATGGCGTGAGGGAGGTTGGGAGGCCGCGAGGCCGTGGCTTGAGGGAAGACGACGAGGTTGGGGAAGACGCGCGTGGGGAGGCGAGGAGTGTGGGCCAGGCGGCCCCCAGGACAGGTGGTGAGGAAGGTTGGGCGTCTGCGTGGGTTGCGTGTGTCTTGAGTCGTGAGTGCGTTCTTTGTAATGGGGGTTTGAGAGAGAGAGAGAGGTAGGTCTAGGTGGCACTTTGTGGTTGGGTGGGAGGAGAGGAGAGGTGAGGTGGAGGGATCTGATTGGAGGGGTGAGGTGGTGCTAAGGTGTGGGTAGAATTTTAGGTGAGTTTAGGATTTAGGTAGGGCGGGCAGGGCGGACCGATTGTTTTAAACTGGGGGTGGTCGTTGGTCGGACCCGTTCATTCCCCGCTAAAATAAAATAAATTTTTATTTGTTTAATTGGACCGTTTGCAAACCGCTCGCGGCCAAAACAAAATAATCCGGCGGCCCGGGTTTTGCGTTTGAAATAAAGATGGGGCGTTTAGAAAACAACACGGGTTTTGCAAACATAGTTTTGGCAAACAATGCATGATGATGACGATGCAATGCACAAATTCAACGCGATTTTCTAGTAGTGGTTTTGCGGGATGCCACAGAAAACGAAGTAATAACATTACACAACAGTCCTCGATGGGACCCACAGAACAGATATATATACCAGCGACTCCATGAGTCAAGAATACAGATATACGGTACAAAGATCCAAATCACCTTGAAAACGGTAGAGCGTCCGACTACGGACAAGAAGCAAATGGGGCTAAGAGCCCTGAAGAATAACCAATGGCGTCCATAACCGCCTGTGCCAAGCCGGAAGGGTAACCCCGCTAACGGCGTCGATCTCAAAACCTTAAACAAAAGGGTGCGACAAAGGGCAAAGGAAAAGAGGAGCGTCGATCGAGGCCAAGACACGAGGCTAGATTCAGCGGTCCTCACATAGGTATGGTGGATCGCGGCAGCGGCATGCACTAAACAACCTATAGAGACTCGATACAACCGGGCGGTTATCGAAGGGTAAGAATGACCTAACGGATCCAACCAAGCTAACACCAAACAAACCCATCCTGGTGTTTCCCCTCGAGACCAGACGAGGAAGTCAACCGAGGAACTCACACGGTTGGCGCTTTACTTATTCGATTATAGTTGCGGCACTTTACTAGTCAAGTTTAGATAATCGTCACGATAAAGTAAGCGTGGGCACTTTTATTTAATCATTCCGTTGTAGTTGCAACAATTACTAATCGATCTGATAGCATGAGATAAACCCAAAACCCAAAGCTTGTTGGTACTTTTATTCAGCCATTTCAGTAGTTGCAATACTTACTAGTCGGTACAAAAGGTCGCAAGCGACACTCCAAACAAGCAATTGTGGGCGATTATTTAGCCATTCCATTATAGTGAAGCTAATTACTAGTCATTATAAGTCAAATTTATAGCAATAAACTTTAGTTATGCTTGTCTATGATCAAGAAACTGTGCTCCAAGTCCATATCCGGACACGGCTTTTAGAAAGTTTTACCGGGTGCACCAATAGCAACACACGCCGATCAACCTCGGAAAAACCAAATCAAAACCCAACGAGGCTTTCACGATCGAACAATCACAGATTCAGAATTATTTGGGGCCACCCTTAAGTAGAATCATAGCGAAGCCACTGTCTCGAGACGGACTTAAGGTTTGGGTGGACCAGGTGAACGATCGGGAACCCGAAAGTGTGGTGGGCTTGTCGACACCGCGGAATCGTGTCCCGATCCTAAAGATGCGATTAATGCGAGACCTCGCAATTTAAATACTGAAAGTAGCATGGCATAAGTACAGGATAGTAAAACACCTCAAACTAGTTTGTGGCCCCAAGAAATAAGACTGATCAATCAAACTCGCTCGGGGGTCCCATATACCTCCGGATGTGGATAGCGATAAAACAAGGAACAGAATCAAGTACTCGGGGTCTTACGGGACACAAGTGGGCGTTCGAAACCAAATATTTTCTATCACCCACCGATGCCTCGCTTAATTCAATTTTAGTTGTTAAGAAATTAAAGTGACGATAAGTAAAACTAGAATCATCTCCAACATCAACATGCGCAATACATCAAAGCGTGGCATTTGACGACACATCAAGACTTAAGCAAGCAACTACGACGCGCAAGTCCAACTATCTACCAAACAATGTAATAGGGTGCGTCCAAGGCAATATAAAGGCTGCAGGGATATATCGGTACGGAAACTAGAGCATCGCAACACGTATAGCAATAGATCAACAGGAGGAAGTAAAGACTATAAAAGTAAGATAGGTAGAAAGAGGAGATGCTCGCGAAAACATTGTCGAAGGTTTAACCAAGATCGCTAAGCTCACATCAACTCAACGGCCTTATCCGCGAAGAAGCAAAACACTAGAAGAAACACCGGATGCACTATTTAATACAACGGAAGATCGGCATGATGCATGTATGATGCATGGCATGGCAAAGGTGCGGTGCAATTAGGTCGATTAAGCGGGGTCCGACAATTAGTTAAAAGGGTTCAAGTTATTTAGTACCCAAATTAAATGTTGTTATAACAAGGCAAGATAAGATACCGGTTCGCTACACAAGTTTAAGTGAGGCCAATATGAGGCTAGATTTGCCCGCATATGGGCCCCATATTTAATCATTAGGTGAATCGGCAAAAGGCCCCCAAACCACATATATGCATGCAAGGATGGCAATTCAATTTGCAACAAGTTGTTATTATGTTTTAAAATAGGGTTCTCGGATAAGGGTCACACTTTAGGGTTTCGACGATCTTGGGGTTCCGGGGTTCGGGGTCGGTCTCGGGGTCCGTGGTTCGACCAGCGGGGTTCGACTCGGGATCGTTCTCGTATCGGGTAGTTCTTGGCGTTCGAGAAGCGGACTTGGTTGATGTCGGGGTCCATCGGACCTTCCGGGTCGGTGCCGTTCTTGTCGTCGTGCAGGTCTTGCCGGGTCCCACGGGGTCGTTCCGGCCGTTGCGCGGGTCTTGTTGGGTCCGAGTAATCGAGTCGGTCTTGGCATACGGGGGAGTACTTGTCGCCGAGTCTCGGTGTCCTCGGGTCCGATTGTAGATCTCGGCGTCCGGCGGTAGGTCTTGTTGGTTTCACTCCGAGGGGCTTGCTGTCCTGTAGCGTAGATCATGGTTCATCGGGGTCCGGGGTTCGCCGCTCCGCGCCAGGGACGGTCTCGATGTCGATGGAGTACTCGAATAGGTGACACCGAGATGTATATGCTTGGTTTTCGTCTTTGATGTCGATCTTGTCGGCTTCAAGGGGCTTGCAGGAGGGCCGCTTGACGAGGTAGAGTTGTAGGCTACGGAGCTCGAGCTGCAGACAGCACGGACCCGAGCGGCAGCGGCCTTGCGCTACACGGACGCGGCAAAGAGGGGCGGTGGCTTGCAGCGCTGGGGAGCTGAACGGCGAGGAGGCGGGGGCCTGGGTCGGCGACGAGCTCGGGGCCGAGGCTGCCGAAGGGGCCCGTGAGGCGGCTCAGTGGAGGCTGCCGGGCGCAATGGACGAGACTGCGCAGAGGCTGAGGGAGACCGACGGAGGAGGAGCGGCCGGTGGCATGACTTCAGGCGAGGGCGAGGACGGCTCGGGTCGCGGCCTTGGGTGGTCGGCGACGCGGCTAGCCTTCGGGAGGCTTCAATAGGCGTCGGGGAGAGAAGGGAAGGGCGCCAGGAGGAGGCGAGGCGCCTGGGACGCGACCGGCAAGGTGGAGCAGCAGGGCGGGCGCTGGGCGGCGACTAGGGCGGAGCTCAGGCGCCAGAGGAGAGGAGCGAGGTTGGGGGTGAACGGCAGTGCGGGCAGGCTAAGGGCGAGGCTGGAGGAAGGAGGGAGGAGGAGGCAGCGGCATCTGGCAGTGGAGGCGGACGCAGCGGGCGTGGTGGTCTCATGGAGAGAGGCGAGGCTGCAAGGGGGCATGCAGCGTAGGGTTGAGATCGGGCTGGCGGTGGCCAGAGGGAGCCAGGGGGAGAGGCGGAAGGTAGAAGAGAAACAGGGGGAGGCGAGCGGTGCGGGTGGGGTCGTGGCGGGCGGCGTGCGAGGAGGTGTCGCGTGTGTTGCGTGGCGTGTGTGCCTGAGAGGTTTGGGCTGAGAGGGAGAGTGGGTTGAGTGGAGAGTGAGGCTAGGCCACGTGTGTTTAGATTGGTCGGGGGAGGGGGTAGAGGTGGCGGATGGGGATAGGCCAGGGTGAGGTGGAGGGTAGGTTGGGTAGCTTTTTAGGTGGGTTTAGGATTAGATGGGGCTGGCAGGTTGGGCCGATTTAGTTTTTCTGGGGTGGTCGATCGGGTCAATCGGCCCGTTCGACTGCCCCTATTAAAATAATTTAAATTTTTTTTTTATTTATTCTAATCGGGCCGTTTGCAACCCGACAGCAACAAACAAATTAACTCCGGAGACCCGGGTTTTTGCGTTTGAATAAAGATGAGGCGTTTGGAAAATAAAACGGGGCTTGCGACACTAGTTTTATGCAAACAACGCATGATGATGACGATGCAATGCACAAATTCAACGCGATTTTCTAGTAGTGGTTTTGCGGGATGCCACACTAGCTTTTCTAGCTTTTTTAGGATGAGAGACAACATTAGAAGCGTCTTCACAGAAAATAATGTGCTCATCCTCTATATTTCTAGTGACAAGATCTTTCACAATAGCTACCACAGGTTCAATATTAATTTTCTCATCGGGCTCCACAGTTTTCTTTGTACTTTTGCTAACCACATTAGCTATGATAGAATGTTCCTTTACCTTAGCAGGAAAAGGGATTTTCTCAACATAAGGTTTAGGCAAAATAGGATCAACGGTACAAACCTCTATGCTAGCAGGAACATGGGTAACAATGTCTTTATAAGGATCATGGTACTTGTCCCACTCTTTCTAGGGAATTTCAATATAAGAGGCAAAGGCCTTAAAACATCTTGCAAGAACTTGAGGATCAAGACCAAACTCATTGATAATATCACGGAAGTCATCAATTCCCATAAAAGATTTAATGCATTTATAATCATAGTTTATACCTGACTTCCTTCCTTTGTCATTCTCCCAAGCTTCAGTGTTCTCTTGAATACGGTCTAGGAGATCCCATTTAGCTTCTTTCTTCATACGTGTGAATGATCCAGCACAAGAAGCATCTAGTAAATTTTTATCATGAAGAGAAAGCCTAGCATAAAAGTTTATTGATAATAATATTTTTAGGGAGTTCATGAATAGGACATTTAAGCATTAGTAACTTCAATCTCCCCCAAGCTTGATCTGTACTCTCTCCATCACGAGGCCAAAAGTTATATATCAGATTTCTATCCTTATGAATCTCACTGGGAGGATAAAATTTCGAATAAAAGAGAGATGCCATCTCCTCCCATTCCATGGATTGTCCATTCTTCAGCAACTTATACCATTCTTCAGCTCTCCCTTTCAAAGATATGGAGAGTAACTTCTTCTTCACCTGTTCAGTTGTGATACATGCACACTGAAACAACCCGCATAATTCATGGATAAAAAATAAATGATCACCAGGATGGACAGTTCCATCCCCTAAATAATAATTATCCATAACACGATCAACAATACTTGTAACTATCTTAAAAGGATCTATCTCAATAGGTCGTGGTTCATCTACTACCCTAACAATGGTAGTAGTTTTCCCAAACAGAAAACCAAGTGGGTTATCCATATTGGAAACAAAGCAACAAACAGAAACAAAAGCAATACTCACAGTAGAAGTTTCCTTTATCAGTTCTACACTTCAATAGCGCTTCAATCCCCGGCAACGGCACCAAAAAATATTCTTGATGACCCACAAGTATAGGGGGTGTATCGCAGTACTTTTGATAAATAGGAGCGTCGATCCCAATGAGGAGAAGAAGGTGTTGACTAGTGGTATGGAGCAGGAAATCTCTGTAATTCTTAGCAAATAGATTTTTAGGGGTTTTCTGATAAAGCAACAAAATAAAGTGCGAGTAATAAATACAAAGAGCAAGTGGCCCAATCCTTTCTTAGCAAAGTACAAGCCAGTGGAAATACTTATAAGGACCATACGTTCTCGAGGACACATGGGAATTCTGTCAAGTGTTTTCGCTTCAAATAGCTGAGTACTCTTCTTTTGTGTTGTAAGTGTTGTGTGGGTGAACCTGTGCTAACATACCAACCTTATTTGGACTAATACATACTTGTGTTTAAACCCCCCTGCAAGCATCCGCAACTACAGGAAATTAATTAAGATATAAATCTAACCACGGCCTTAAACTCTGAGATCCTATGCTCCCTTGTGCAAAGGTGTCCTAACGGGGATTCAGGTTTCTGTTACTCCGGCAACCCCACAATTAGTAGACAAATACACAACGCATTCCCCTAGGCCCATAAATGGTGAAGTATCACGTAGTCGACGTTCACATGACACCACTAGAAGAATAACACCACAACTTAAATACTAAACCATTGAATAATAACTCAACACAAATCCATTACTAACAACATGACTTCTCCCATGTCCTCAAGAACTAAACGAACTACTCACGAGACATCATATGGATCAAGATAAAGGATGATATGGTAATGGATAACAATCTGAACATAGGCAATAATCCAATGGTTCCACTCACAAGCATCAACTACAATAGTAATCAACACAGGGAAAGTTTCCCCTAAGAACTAAGCAAGTATTCAACACGATTGTGACAGCGGGATGGAGTAATGATGATGGTGCTGGTGGAGATGATGGGGCGGATGATGATGATTATGATCCCGATGAAGCCTAGCTTGATGACTGATGTCTACGCACTTCTATTCTTGTAGACAGTTGTTGGGCCTCCAAGTGCTGAGGTTTGCAGAACAACAACAAGTTTCCCTTAAGTGGATCACCCAAGGTTTATCGAACTCAGGGAGGAAGTGGTCAAAGGTATTCCCTCTCAAGCAATCCTGCAATGATACAAGAAGTCTCTTGTGTCCCCAACACACCCAATATAGGTGCACTAGTTCGGCAAAGAGATAGTGAAATACAAGTGGTAACGGTGCCAGAAAAGAGCTTCTGACTTGTTGTTTACGGGGGGTAACGGTGCCATAAAATACTTTGATGGAGCTTGATGGTGAGGTAAAGACTAAAGAAAGCAAACATGCAATAGATCTAGTATAAAACGGTGTTTCAATGCTTAGAAACAAGGCCTAGGGATCATATTTTCACTAGTGAACACTCTCTCATATAAATATCCTCTCTTCATGATACTAATCTTAACTACTCTCCGGTTGTACACTCTAATCCAAGGTAGGGCTATAACAGCACACCTCAAAGTCCGCCTTCCCCAATCTAGATAACCCCATACTGTCACCTTGAGCACTAGATGGTTCTAACAAACACCACAATTTCATAGAGACATCCAGCTCCAAATATAACTCATAACAAATATTCAATCTAGCCAAAGTGCCACACACGGTATGCCCGCTGTCACTTTCACACATGTGTGGAAAAGCATAGATCTATTAAAGCACAAAGAGTATTTATGTAGACTCAAGCCTAAGTGCCACCATGGCATGCATGCTGTCACTTTCACACACATGGGGAGAGTAGAGATCTAATGAAGCACTTGAGTATCAAGTTAGATCTACATGATTACAAAGCTCATGACCACAAGATCATGCATAGAGAGAGAGAGAGAGATGAACACATAGCTACAGGTAGAGCCCTTAGCCCTAAGTAAGAACTACTCCCTCCTCATCATGGGAATCAGCAATGGTGATGAAGACGGCGATGGAGATGGCTCCAGGGCTTGCCCGCGCCTAGGGGGTCCATCCACCTTGTGGCCCCCCTCCGGCTCTGCTTCGTGGTTCCGTGTTGCTCCGGCAAAATAATGACTTTGGCTTTTGTCCCGTCCAATTCCGAGAATAGTGATTTTCTTCCTTTCTGGAACCAAAAACAGAACAAAACGGGCAACTGGCACTATGGCATCTTGTTAATAGGTTAGTTCCAGAAAAGATATAAGAAACCTCAAAGTGTAGACAAAGCAAAGCAAAGTAGATACTAAACAAGCATGGAACATCAAAATTTATAGATACGTTTTTTATGTATCAATGATGGTGTTGATGGCGACGATCTCCCCTCTCCGGTAAGGAATTTCCCTGACAGAAATCTGTCTGCCAGAGAGATCTTTCTCTCTCGGTGTTTTCCGCCCCGCAGAGGCGGCGGAAATCTATCTATGGTCGCTCTCCTCGTATTAGGATTCCGTGAGGAAGATATAGGCGAGAGGGCGTAGTCGGAGACCGGGCAGGTGGTACTTGTTAGCTTTCAGCCCCCTCATTGCCCCTATCATAAGCATCTTGAAGTGATTAAGGTTAAAGTGAACAAGGATGGAGTATATGCTTGACAAAATATAAGTTGGCAATCTCATGTCCCTTGAATATGAGGGCCACACCTCATGCTACTCAACTTCAGTTACCGGTAAGTTCTTCTCATTGTAAGTACATGCATATCATAGAGAACCGCCAACGGGGTACCCCTTGCACATGGTACAGGAGCTATCCCATAACCAAGATGACAAGGCAAGCAGACAATGAGCATCTCAACAATCTTTTTATTTACTATATGCATAGCTTTTTATTGAGGATGCTTCATAGATAGCTCACTATGGTGATGCTGCAAGTTTCCACCATGATTAGGCATGGATTAGGCTAGCGGCCCAGGCGTTTCTCTAACACAGAATACAAACTCCATGGACTTTAGAAGTTCCCTCTTTATTTCACACCGGTGACATCCACAGACAAAAGAGCATGATATCAACTGAGTACAAAGTACAAGTGCAATGTTGAAAACGTTCCCCATGACAGCATGGTTCTGCTAATTCCAATGTATAGGTGCAAGCATATACAACATAGCGCCACAATGGTTCAAGTTTATTAGGGGCAAAGAATATAAAGTGTGCCATCAAGTTCGTGAGGGCTTTAATCACCAAGTTTTCACATAGTAGTTGGAAGATACTTGAAAACAAGAATATACTTGGAATGGTGTAACACACCATGCATAGGAGTTTATAGTGGACACTTTGGAAAAACTTGGTTTCTTGGGAGTGGAAGCATGAGTAGGGCTTACTCATACAAGTGGAGGCTAGCAAAAGACTGGAAGCAACCAACTAAGAGAGCAATAGTGGCCATAATCATGTAGAGCGACAAAACATTACTAATCAAAGCATAGAGTGGTACTAAAAGTCAAGGACTAAATGATCATAGAGGCTATGGTGACTTGTCATAGTCATAACATGGTGTGAGCATGTGCCAAGTCAACCCAAGCAAAGCATCAAAGGAGAACACCACAATACTATGCTTTTGCATGCTAAAACAACGCATAATTTCTTCAAGGCACACTAAGCAATCCCAATTGTTTGGAACAAGACATGCTACAACAATAATCACTAAGCATAAGGTCAAAACAACACCTAGCATGTCATGCTAAAGTCTAAGTCACGGTCAATGCAAGCTCCTCTTGTACTTTCAAGAAGGAACTTCCAACTCTTTTCCAACACCAATCGACTATTTGAAACAATTCACAAAGATAATAATCAATAAAGACCAGTGAGCATGTCTCAAAAATCCACAAATAAGAACTAAAAAGTTCTAAGCTGAAAGCACAAGAAAACTAATGCTAAACACAGTGCTAGCAAAAGAGAACACTCATAAGACAATAGAATGAAAACTAGAGTGTTCTAGGCAATGAAAACAGAGTGCGTCTCTCTCCAAAAGAAGTGTGTTGTGATCCAAACAACTTATTCAAGCAAACTAAGCAAACTAAAACCAAAATCAAAAACTAAGACGCTCCAAGAACAACATAATTGTGCATGAAACAATAAAAACGAAGTGTCTAGAAAGACCTGAGATTTTTATTGATGAAGAAGGGGATGCCTTGGGCATCCCCAAGCTTTGAAGATTATACCTCTTGTATATTTCTTGGGGTGACACCATGTTGGCATCCCCAAGCTTGAGCTTTTTTCCATTCTTCATATCATTACATCATTCTCTCTCTACACCTGAATTTTTTCCTTCATACAAAACTTCACACAATCTTCATTAGCTACATTAGTTTATTCAAAAGATATTAAACCTTAGGCAAAGCTTTGGAATAGCAAGAATTTTCACTAAAAACACAATCTACTTTACTAACTCCTTGAAAAATCTCAATTCCCCAAAAGAGAACTCAAAAAGGAATCAATAAGAAGCAAATGCAAATAATGACAAAAATCTGTCAAAACAGACCAACAGGTAGAAACCGATTTTTTAGAAGACCTTCTGTTTCTCAAATCAAAAATTGTTGAACTAACGAAAGTTATATAACATACTAGGGGATTTATTAGTAAATTTTCAGCTCAATCCGACTTTCAGAGACTCCTCACGAATTTTTATGGTGGAGGACAGAAATTTGTTTCGGGACAGCAACTCCCCAAATCTTACTTCCCTCTCATTAGAGGTTATTCTTGCACAAAAAGCAAATAAAAATGATAAGGAGAGGTCATTACTGAAGAAATAACTTCCAAGACTTAAAAAACTCCCAACAAGTACTTTTATTTCACGCCTTTAAGATAGGCTTGATAGTAAAGAAGATGCTCACATAATAAATATCAATTTGAAGTAAAAGAGAGCATCAAGAAGCAAATTCTAAACACATTTAAGTCTAACCCACTTCCTATGCATAGGAATCTTGTAAAAAACAAGTTATGAAAGCACAAAGCAACAAGCATAGGAAAGCAAAATAAGTGCAACTTCAAGATTTTCAACATAAAGAGGGGAAACTTAATATTATTGAGATGCATAAAACCATGTTTCCCTCTCTCATAATAACTTTCAGTAGCAACATGAATAAAATTAACAATATAACTATCACATAAAACATTCTTATCATGAGCCACATGCATAAAATGATTATTACTATCCATATAAGCATAGTCATTATTATTCATTATAGTGGGAGCAAATTCAACAAAATAGCTATCATTATTATTCTCATCACCATAATCATCAAATATAGGAGGCATATTGTAATCACAATTAACTTTCTCCTCAACAGTAGGTGGACTGAAAATATCATATTCATCGTTGTAATCATCATATATTGGAGGTAAACTATCATCAAAGAAAATTTTCTCCTCTATGCTTGGGGGACTAAAAATATCATGCTCATCAAAACCAGCTTCCCCAAGCTTAGACTTTTCCATAGCATTAGCAACAATGGTGTCCAAAGAATTCATACTAATAACATTGCTATTAGCATGCAAATAAAGCTCCATTGGTTTTTTAATTTTCTCTTCAAACACTTCATGTCCTAACTCAAGATAAACACTATAAAGCTCTCTAATTCTTTTGTTCTGTTCCATTAAGCCTAACTAGTGAAAACAAGAAACAAAAAGACAAAACTACAAAATCTAAAGGAATTAACTTCGAGCACTCACACCGGAGGATGTGAGTACCTTTTACCTTACCTCCCCGTCAACAGCGCCAGAAAAGAGCTTGATGTCTATGCACTTCTATTATTGTAGACAGTTGTTGGGCCTCCAAGTGTAGAGGTTTGTAGAACATCAGCAAGTTTCCCTTAAGTGGACCACCCAAGGTTTATCGAACTTAGGGAGGAGGTGGTAAAAGGTATTCCCTCTCAAGCAATCCTGCAATTAAGATACAAGAAGTCTCTTGTGTCCCCAACACATCCAATTTAGGTGCACTAGTTCGGCGAAGAGATAGTGAAATACAAGTGGTAACGGTGCCAGAAAAGAGCTTCTGACTTGTTGTTGACGTGGGGTAACGATGCCAGAAAATACTTTGATGGAGCTTGATGGTGAGGTAAAGACTAAAGCAAGCAAACATGCAACATATCTAGTAGCAAACGGTGTTTTGATTCTTAGAAACAAGGCCTAGGTATCATACTTTCACTAGTGAACACTCTCTCATATAAATATCCTCTCTTCATGATACTACTCTTAACTACTCTCTGGTTGGACACTCTAATCCAAGGTAGGGCTATAACAGCACACCTCAAAGTCCGCCTCCCCCAATCTAGATAACCCCACACTATCACCTTGAGCGCTAGATGGTTCCAACAAACACCACAATTTCATAGAGACATATAACTCCAAATATAACTCATAACAAATATTCAATCTAGCCAAAGTGCCACAAACGGTATGCCCGCTGTCACTTTCACACATGTGGGGAAAAGCATAGATCTATTAAAGCACAAAGAGTATTTATGTAGACTCAAGCCTAAGTGCCACCATGGCATGCACGCTGTCACTTTCACACACATGGGGAGAGCAGAGATCTAATGAAGCACTTGAGTAGCAAGGTAGATCTACTTGATTACAAAGCTCATGACCACAAGATCATGGATAGAGAGAGAGATGAACACATAGCTACAGGTAGAGCCCTTAGCCCTGAGGAAGAACTACTCCCTCCTCATCATGGGAATCAACAATGGTGATGAAGATGGCGATGGAGATGGCTTCGGGGGCACTTCCCCGTCCCGGCAGGGTGCCAGAACAGAGACTTTCTGTCCCCCAAATCTCCCCTTCGGTGGCGGTGGCGCTACAGTTTTCGTGGATTTATTCTGGATGCCCTAGGGTTTTGGGTCGGAGGCTTCTTATAGGCGCAGGAATCAAGGTTGGTGGGGTCCAGGGGCCCCACACACCCTGTGGGCGCCTCCAGGTCTTGCCCGCGCCTAGGGGGTGCGGCCACCTTGTGTCCCCCCCTTCGGCTCTGCTTCGTGGTTCCGTGTTGCTCCGGGGAAAATAATGACTTTGGCTTTTGTCCCGTTCAATTCCGAGAATATTCATTTTCTGCCTTTCTGGAACCAAAAACAGAAGAAAACATGCAACTGGCACTGTGGCGTCTTGTTAATAGGTTAGTTCCAGAAAAGATATAAAAACACCTCAAAGTGTAGACAAAGCAAAGCAAAGTAGATACTAAACAGGCATGTAACATCAAAAAATATAGATACGTTTCCGACGTATGAATGATGGTATTGATGGCGACGATCTCCCCTCTCTGAGAAGGAATTTCTCTGGCAGAAATCTGTCTGCCGGAGAGATCTTTCTCTCTCAGTGTTTTCCGCCCCGCAGAGGCGGCAGAAATCTATCCGTGGTCGCTCTCCTCATATTAGGGTTCCGTGAGGAAGATATATGCGAGAGGGTGTAGTCGGAGGTCGGGTAGGTGGGCCACACCTTCCCTAGGCGCGGCCCAGGAGGGACCCACACCTAGGGGGTGTGGCCCCCCTGTGGCCCTTCTACGCCTCCCCTTCTAGCTTCCTCTGTCTTCTGGGAAAATATAATTTTCCGTATTTTCTAGTATTTTTCTGATCTTCGCGAAATTGCATCAAATCACCTCTTTTTCCATCAGAAATCCAGACTCCGGCAGTTCATCCTCCAAGAATCATCCAACATGCATAAATAGATGAAAAGACATAAGTAATACCTCATAATAAGACATATATCAATGAATAGAGGAAAATTATGATATAGAATGGTGATGCAAATTGGACGTATCATCATTCAGTGGCAAGCTGGCCTCAAAGTTAGAATTTTGCCACACTGGCGCCAACCAAAGCGCTGACGGAAGGCTCCGCAGGGATACAGATCAGCACTATCTTCCTCGCGGAGAAGAAGATAATTCAAGGACCGGCTCAAACGGCACTCTCGCAGGCCGGCACGTGACTGGGCAAGAGTTATTCCGGCTGCGTCCGAAGATGCCATTAGGGCAATGGTTCCTCATCGGGACCATCGTCATCAAAACAACCGCCATAGATAAGACCCGGAAGCATGCCGCCAGCGATAAGAGCAAGATCGGCTAAGGATGCCACCACCGAGCCGTACGACTAGTAAAGCCGGACTAAGAGATGATCCAGACTGTCCTGAATCAAGCAGGGACGGAGCCCGAAGAAACCAGCATCAGAGTCAGCATAATGAGGCTCCACCCGCCACCACCACGTAACCCAGCCGAAAATAATCCACCAGGGCCACCCTCGCCCCCAGGAAGCAACCATGAAGGATCCCTACGTATCCATGGAAGCCGTAGGGGCGGAGCCGGCAATGGTGAGAGGAGAGGCAGAAATATAACTCCGCCGTGCAGAAGTCGTGAGCCTCCGAGGCGTAGATCTCTCTCGCCAAACGATGCTCGCCATCGCATTGAGTCAAACATAGAGGCGCCGCGGTACGAGGAAGAAGATGTGGCCCAAGTGCTTTGGCCCACACATACGTCGGACCAAATTTTCGGTTGACTTTTGTATTGCCAAACACATTCATACCTATGACGACGCGGCTCGGCTAGATACCTGGCTCCAGGATTTCTTTCAGGCCTACTGCATCGCCAAAGAAGGATACAGCCTGGTCGCAGTCCGGTATCTCCTGCTTATGCTAAGGAAGACGGATCGATCATGGCTCAATGAACTGCCGGAGAATTCAATTCATAACTGGTATGATATGCAAAATGCGTTCTTTTCAAACTTCGAGGGAACATATAGGAGGCCCTGCACAGTCGGAGACTTGCAGCGTTGCACACAAAGACCCAGAGAAACCTGTCGGGACTACCTCAGACGCTAGATTGACACAAAGAACTACTGTGAAGGAGTAAACGAGCAAACCACGATAGAAGCTTTCATCGCAGGACTCTCAGTCGGACTTTTGTGTCACATACTGAAGCGTGACCACGTCACAGATTTGGGAGAGATGATAGAGACGGCAAGAAAATATGCTGATGCCGACGATGATTCAGAATGGCTGCTAAATATTCTGGCCAATCCCAATGCGGCCAAACAGCCAAACAACAAGCTCAGAAGTGCAAGAACACCTTGGATGAAAAACCGGCTCCAGAAAACGCAGCTGTCAATGCAACGTTTGGATCTGGCGGACGAGGAGGGCGCGGAGGCGGCCGGGGTAGAGGCCATGGAACATCCCGAATCCAGGGCAGAGGAGAACAGCAACCAGAAAGAACCTATACCTGGGCTGATATTGCCAATAATCCCTATGTCCACCACTTGGATAGTAACGGAGGATCTATTATCGAGACGATCATTTTGGTATATTAAACTTTTTTTCCGACATCGTATGCAAAAGTTATGGCCGTTTTACTGTGCCATGACCTATTTTTGCAAAATACATCGAAATTCATGTTTTTTAATTTTCCCTACAACTATACCCCAAAATACAACTGCATCTCAAAGGAATTATTTTTTTTTGAAATTTTTATCATTTTCATTTATTTTTTACAAAAGTAAAAAAGGCGATCCACGGGGTTGGGGAGGGTTTAAATATGGTTTTCCATATTCTGTGGCACATATCTATGTATGCGCCACAGAGCGCATATATGTTGGTCAACTAAATTTTGTGCTGGGGCCTACCCTCACTTTCTGTGGCGCATATGTCCATATGTGCCACATAAAGTGAGGGAGCCCAACCCCGATGGTGGGTCCACCAAACTTCTATGGCGCATTGTTTCCTTATATGCGCCACAGAAGTGTGAAGATTTCTGTGGCGCATTGCCTGAAATGCGTCACTGGAGTTTATCTATGGCGCATGGTCACACATATGTGCCATAGAAGTTTTGTCTATCTATAGCTGGTTTCCTAGTAGTGTTTACTCATTTCGATCACTGCCAAAGTCAAACACTATTTTCAGATAGTTAGCACAACACGATGTTGTTATAAATATTACTTGCAAGTTTGTACAAGGATGACACCAAGAAAGAACTGAAAGTCAGTGAACTCTGAACTCTAAACTCAGGGGAACTAAGCATGATATAACATCTAAAGCATGCCTAATACAACCATTCAGACCATGTCATATGCGAAAAAGAGGAAACTCTTCTAGCTGCTCGCCCAGCCGAAAGAGGAACACTGATCGCAAGAACGACCGGCAGAACAACAATTCAAAGCAAGAGCTGCCTTTCTTAGAACAATGTCTAGAGACAAATTAATAGACCCAAAAGAAAATGCAGCGGAATACAAATCATATATTAGTAGAGGAAACTAACATATCCAAAAGGAAATGTTGTGGCATCATGAACTATATGCACTTAACTATAGGCAAACACTGTAATCATATATTACTTCAATAATTGACAGATGCAAAAGGAAATGCATTGGAACACAAATCTGAATTCGTAGCCACTGGTTCACCGTAGGCATCAAGAACTAGAAACAATTAACAGGATCTCACGGGAGGCATCGAGGAACCTTAGGGCATTCATCTAGCATTTGGATCTAGCACTAGATAGGAAGGGGAAGGGTGAGGAGAAAGAAAACTTACAGGAGAGAAGGAACGGCCGAAGGAGCAGGAAACTCGGCAGCAGAGGGTGCTCAGGCGGCGGCGCGTCAGGTGCGAGGCGGCGGCGACATCAGGTGCTGGGATGACGGTAGGTGCTAAGGCGGCGGCGGAGGAGGAGTCATTGGTACCGAGGAGGAGTCGCCGGAGCTGTGGACTTTCTGTCTGCGGAGCAGCGAAGCCGCCGGGATTTCCGCGAGAGGAGATTGGCCGTCACCGTGAGGTGCGTGCAATGCTAGAACCGGCAAAAAACGCTAGAACCGTGAGGGGTGTGGAGCGTCTCAAAAACACTTCGACCCGACATGTATCGAAGGGTTTACTCGGGCTGAGCCCGGCCAACACAGGCCTGACAAACGGCTCGCCGGCGGTTTCACGTGTATTAGAATTAGACCGGGATAATACAGCATAAAACCGGTTAAAACTCCTCTTCCAAACAAGGCCTTAAGTGTCGCTTTAGATGCTGTTCAGTTCAGTGCCGACTTGGTTTATACTATATACCGAGTTTGATTAGCGCAAGCAGAGTCTACGTACGCACAAAAAAAAAAGAATCAATGTGCCCACGCGGTTTCTCCATGCGGTCTGGTCAATGAGCGTCAACGCCCTTCCCTTCCTTCTTCTCTCTCTCCAAAGAACTCCCGATCCGATCCAGCCTCTCGTCACTTCCTCAGTTACTCTCTGCCGAGCTTCTCTACCCAGCACCAGAACCAGCAGCCACCGTCGCCTCCCCCTCTCGACGGAGCCTCTTCTCCACCTCTCGGCAGCGGCGCGGACAGGAACTGCACGGCAAGCCGGCGTCGCCCTTCCATTGTACTCACCTTCCTCGTCCAGATCCGGTGTGGGTGGGGAGCACGGGAGAGCAGTCTGCTCCAGCCACGACGCCGGCGGTCGCGCAGAGATCAAGAGGCCTGCGCGCCACCCCTCCTCTGGCGTCAAGTTTCTCATCGGTTAGATCCCGCGACAGCCTCCACTCGCTGCCTTTCTCTCTGGTCCAAGGGCGGCGAGGCAGGGAAAGGCAGGGGCGGCAGTTGTGGCTCGCCTAGCTAGCAGTACAATCTGAGCGCGAGAAAGGGGGCTGAGCTCGACAGGGATGACAGCGGCGACCGTGGTGATGAAGCCGCTCCTCGGCAAGCTCACCACGCTGCTCGGCGATGAGTACAAGAAGCTCACCGGAGTGAGGAAGCAGGCCGCGTTCCTCAGGGACGAGCTCAGCGCCATGCAAGCTCTACTCGAGAAGATGGAGCTGATGGACAAGCTCGATCCCTCGGCCAAGAACTGGAGGGACCATGTTAGGGAGATGTCCTATGACATGGAGAACTGCATCGACGACTTCATGCATGAAACTGATGGTGCCGATGCAAAGACAGGCTTTGTCAAGAAGATGGCTAAGAGGCTAAGGAGGTTGGGGAGGCGTCACCAGATCGCTAACCGGATCGAGGAGCTCAAGGTTCTTGCGGTGGAGGCCAATGCTCGGCGCGAGAGGTACAAGATCGATGATTGCATCAGCTCGAGTTCTTGTGTTGTTGCCGTTGATCCCCGGGTGTCGGCGATGTATAGGGAGGCATCAGGACTTGTTGGTATTGATGGCCCAAGAGAAGAGCTTGTCAGTTTGTTGATGGATTCCCAGAAACAGCTCAAAGTGGTTTCTATCGTGGGGTTTGGAGGTCTGGGTAAAACTACGCTTGCCAAACAAGTCTATGATGGGATTGGAGGGCAGTTTGACCGCAAGGCGTTTGTTTCAGTCTCCTAAAGACCTGATGTTAAAAGTCTTCTCGTTGGCCTACAACGCAAGCTTGGGATGGAGGAGTCTTCTCATGCTCATGAGCTGCAAGAAATTGTTGACTGCGTTAGAGAATACCTCGAACACAAGAGGTATATTTTTCTCCGTGTACTCACTCCTATACTTGCATTGGTATTGCTTAGTAGTTGTGTGATTTGATCATACTCATCTAACTGCTTTTGGCATCTTGGTTTAGCAGTGTAACTCTATATAGCTGTACTCACAAGTCATGATTAAGAGAATTTTTGGGCCAACACCAAACCTTGTGAGGCGTTTTGGCTATGGATAAGTTGTGCTAGCTCTTAAGGATTACTATGTGGATCAAAGCTCTAGTTCTAGGATAAAAATTGAACTTCTCTAAATATATTAATTTTAGAGTACACTATATTTAATTATATAAATCATAAATTAACCTCCAATTGATGAGTATATAAGCCGTGCTAAGTAGGGACAGAAATATTAAAGGTTGAACCCAATATTTATTTTTATTCAAAATTCTACCATATTTCTGTTTTTCCTTAAATTTAGGAAGACATATGTCAACATACTTTACCATGTTTTGATTTGTTCATTTTGCTGCTTTTCTCTGTAGGTACTTCATATTAGTTGATGACTTGTGGGATCAGCAAGCATGGGATATCATTAGTTGTGCCTTCCCAGAAAATAGTAATGGAAGTAGAGTGCTTGTAACCACACGAATTGATGAAGTAGCTCTCTGGGCTTGTCACAGTGACCGTGCAAACATTTACAGAATGAAACAACTCGAAGAGAAAGACTCAAGAAGTTTATTTGTTAGTAGAGTATTCGGACCTGAAAATGTCTGTCCACCACAATTTAAAGAAATCTCAGATGGAATTCTCAAGAAGTGTGGTGGATTACCACTAGCAATTATCACCATAGCTAGCCTAGTAGCTAGCCATGAACCAAGAACGTTGAGGGAGTGGGAGTGCATAAAGAATTCTCTTGGTTCCAAGTTTGCCACAAAACCCACCTTGGAAGAGATGAGGGGTATACTAAACCTTAGCTATATGCATCTTCCTATTCGTCTCCGGCCATGTTTTTTGTACCTTGGCATGTATCCGGAAGATCGTGAGATCATGAGGAATGATCTGGTTCGGCAATGGATAGCCGAAGGCTTAGTCTGTAGTTCTCACGGAGTTGATTTGGAGGATGTTGCGAAAAGTTATTTCAATGAGCTTATCAATAAAAGTCTGATTCAGCCCGGAAGAACAGAATATGGGGAGGTAGTTTCTTGCAGAGTACATGATATGTTACTTGATTTGATCCTAAGCAAGAGTACAGAAGATAATTTTATCAGTGTAGCATATAACTCTGAAGACATGGCTAGATTGCACAGTTGCGAGTACAAGGTCCGTCGATTATCCTTGCAATCAAGTGCTGGTGGTGGAAAGTCAGAGGCCCTTGCTACTAGCATGTCACAAATTCGATTATGTGCATGGTTCGGAGATTTCAAGTACACACCTCCTCTTTCCCTGTTTAAGTATTTGCGGGTGCTTTTGTTTGAGTTTCCAATTCAATGGGATACGATAGTTGACCTCACTGCAATTGGCCATTTGTTTGTACTGAGGTATTTGAAGGTTGATGCCCTGAGTTCAAAGCTAGTGCTCCCTACAGAAATTCAAGGGCTTGTGCATTTGGAGACTCTGGAATTAGTCTGTTGGTTCAGACAAAGCATTCCATCAGATATAAGTTGCTTGACCAACTTGTTTCATCTGAAACTTCCAGGTGGTAATGGGCTGCCTATAGGGATCCAGAACATGAAATCAGTCCGCACTCTCAGTTGCTCGGCCTTGGTAGAGAGTTCGCTGGAGGATATCAAAGGCCTTAGCCAGCTGACTGATTTGAAGGAATTGGATTTAAGCTCTTTTTGCCGTGACCATGTATTGACGCTTGAATGCGCTGACGCTTTGGTGTCCTCCATTGGAATGCTCCGAGACCTCAAGCATCTGATCCTCTGTTTCGATATTGAATCAGACAGCCCGCTGGACACATTACATGATCCTCCTCCGTGTCTTGAGGTACTCGATCTGGTGCAACTGAAGTTCAGTAGAGTCCCCAGATGGATTGGTGAACTATGCTGCCTCCGGATCCTCAGCCTGCGCCTATTGCAGCTGTCGAGTTTTGATGTTCGTGTTCTTGGAGAGCTTCCTTCCCTCGCCAAGGCTGACTTCCGCGGGTTCTATGTCTCCCAAGAAAAGGTCGTCATCAGCACTGGGTTATTCCCGGTTCTGGAGGATGTTACATTCTGGTCTACTGAACAAAATGTTACCGCGTATCTGAGCCTGGAAGCAGGAGCTATGCCCAAGCTACAAAGGCTCACCCTGGGATTTAACTCCAGAAATTGGACGGGCATTTCACAGGTCGGTATGCAGTGCCTGCCCTGCCTCCAGGAAATCGAAGTGACTCACTTCTCCGACCTCCCGTCAAGCAGATGTTTGGACAATTTACTCGCTGATGTCGAGTCTGCCTTCAAGAGCGCTGCAAGTGTGCACCCAAGACATCCCTCCCTTATAGTCAGTGGCAGACCCATAAGGTATGCCCCTGCGGTCGAGCTGTATATGTAGTGTAGTACTACTGCATAGAAGGAAAAAAAAGATGCATGCAAAACTGCTATGTAACTTAGTTAAGCCCGATACAATTCAGTTTAGTCAATTTAACAAATTCTGCAAGTGGTGAAAAATGCATTCAGGGTCGATGAAATAAAATGATCCGCTCCCAACTCTGGGACTATGAAATAAAATGATTTGTCTCCAGTTGATTTATAGAAACGTTCACCTATAGAATGACAGTGAGAGCTAGCACAACAACAATGTTTTAATTGTTATATTTCAGACCCCTCACCTATAGAATCTCGATCGATCGGAGCGCCGCCCTGCATATCTGACAGCGACAACCCAGTGTGATGTGGTTGTTCCTGTCAGTGTAAATTCAGTGTAGTATGGATCAGAACAGTTATCACCGAATATTAAACTGCAAGTTCTGAAGTGTACGTGCTCTAGCTTCTAAAGCAGCAAAGGATAGAGCAATTAATAAACAATGTAAATAAGGGACCTGGAGCAGTACTTCGTGGATGATTACAACAGAACGCATTGCTAATCAGGCATAAATGGTACAGAGCTCCCAGCTAAGTAAATCCCAAGCATCTTAGGCGTTACATTTAATCTTTTTTTGGATTAAATTCATTAATGAAACCAATTGTATCACAAGGTTTAGTAGTTTGGTAAGTAAGAGGCAGAACAGATGCCGAGCGTGCCAAACCAGATCGAGGAACTCAAGGTTCTTGCTATGGAGGCCAATGATCGGCGCAAGAGGTACAAGATCGATGATTGCATCGATTCAAGTCCTGGTGTTGTGGCCATCGATCCTCGGATTTCAGCGATCTACAAGGAGGCAGCAAGCCTTGTAGGTATTGATGGCCCGAGAGAAGAGCTTGTCAGCTGGTTGCTAGATTGCCAGCAGAAACTCAAAGTGGTTTCCATTGTGGGGTTTGGTGGTTTGGGTAAGACTACACTTGCCAAACAAGTATATGATAAGATTGGAGGGCAGTTTGACTGTAAGGCATTTGTCTCGGTCTCCCAAAGACCTGATGTGAAAAGCCTTCTCATTGGCCTACAACACAAGCTTGGGATAGGAGAGCCTTCTCATGCTCACGAGGTGCAAGACATCATTGACCCCCTCAGAGAATACCTCAAACATAAGAGGTATATTTTCTCCTTGTACTCACTCATATAATTGCATTGGTATTGTTCTCAATAATTGCGTGATTTAATCATACTCATCTAAATTCTTGTGGCATCTTGGTTTAGTAGTGTATAACTCACAAGTCATGAAGAGAGTTTTGGCGCCAACACCAAACCTTGTGAGGATAAAATCTCTAGTTCTGGGATAAAAAATTAAAATACTCCAAATATCTTGATTTTAGAATACACTAGATTTAGTTATATAAATCATTAATCAACCTCCATTGGATGAGCATATAAGCCATGCTAAGTAGGGTCAGAAAATGACTACCATTTCTTCGAGTGAAGTACGTAGTCTGGAATCCAAAGGAGTCGAGCAAATTAAATGTTGAACCCAATATTTCTTTTTATTCAAAATTATACCATATTTCTAGTTTTTCCTTAAATTTTGAAATACATGTGTAGACATACTTTACCATGTCTTCATTCATTCATCTTGATGCTTTTCTCTGTAGGTACTTCATATTAGTTGATGACTTGTGGGATCAGCAAGCATGGGATATCATTAGTTGTGCCTTCCCAGAAAATAGTAATGGAAGTAGAGTTGTGGTAACCACACGAATTGATGAAGTAGGTCTTTGGGCTTGTCACAGTGACCGTGCAAACATTTACATAATGAAACAACTCGAAGAGCAAGACTCAAGAAGTTTATTTGTTAGTAGAGTTTTCGGACCTGAAAATGTCTGTCCACCACAATTTAAAGAAATCTCAGATGAAATTCTCAAGAAGTGTGGTGGATTGCCATTAGCAATTATCACCATAGCTAGCCTAGTAGCTAGCCATGAACCAAGAACGTTGAGGGAGTGGGAGTGCATAAAGAATTCTCTTGGTTCCAAGTTTGCCACAAAACCCACCTTGGAAGAGATGAGGGGTATACTAAACCTTAGCTATATTCATCTTCCTGTTCGTCTCCGGCCATGTTTTTTGTACCTTGGCATGTACCCAGAAGATCGTGAGATCATGAGGAATGATCTGGTTCGGCAATGGATAGCCGAAGGCTTAGTCTGTAGTTCTCACGGAGTTGATTTGGAGGATGTTGCGAAAAGTTATTTCAATGAGCTTATCAATAAAAGTCTGATTCAGCCCGCAAGTACAAAATATGGGGAGATAGTTTCTTGCAGAGTACATGATATGTTACTTGATTTGATCCTAAGCAAGAGTACAGAAGATAACTTTATCAGTGTAGCATATAACTCTGAAGACATGGCTAGATTGCATAGTTGTGAGTACAAGGTTCGTCGATTATCCTTGCAATCAAGTGTTGGTGGTGCAACGTCAGAGGTCCTTGCTAGTAGCATGTCACAAGTTAGATCATATGCATGGCTCGGTCAGTCCAAGTACACACCTCATCTTTCAAAGTTGAAGTATTTGCGGGTGCTTTTGTTTGATTTTCCAAATAAACTGAATCCAATAGTCGACCTCACTTCAATTGGCCATTTGTTTCTACTGAGGTATTTGAAGGTTTTTGCGGTGCATTCAAAGCTAGTGCTCCCTACAGAAATTCAAGGGCTTGTGCATTTGGAGACTTTGGAATTAGACTGTGGGTCCACACAAAACATTCCATCAGATATAACTCGCTTGGCCAACTTGTTTTATCTTACACTTCCACTAGGTACAGTGCTACCTAAAGGGATCCAGAACATGAACTCACTCCGCACCTTGCATTGTTCGGGCATGGGAAAGTGTTCGCTGGAGGATATCAAGGGCCTTAGCAAGCTGACCAATCTGATAGAATTGGTTTTAAGCATGTTTCTTGTCGTCCACAAGTTCTTGACGCTTGAAGACGTTGACGCTTTGGTGTCCTCCATTGGAATGCTCCGAGACCTCAAGCTCCTGGTCCTCGATTGCATGGCTGAATCTGATGGCTGCTACAGCCCTTTGTACACATTACATGATCCTCCTCCGTGTCTTGAGGTACTCATTCTGAAGAATTGGAAGCTCACTAGAGTTCCCAGATGGATTGGTGAACTATGCTGCCTCCGGATCCTCAACCTCCACCTATTGCAGCTGTCGAGTTTTGATGTTTGTGTTCTTGGAGAGCTTCCATCCCTCGTCGAGGCTGAATTGTACGGGTTGTATGTCACCCAAGATGAGGTCGTCATCAGCACTGGGTTATTCCCTGTTCTGGAGTATGTTACGTTCTGGTCTTATGAACAAGATGTCACCGCATATCTCAGCTTCGAGGCAGGAGCTATGCCCAAGCTACAAAGGCTCACCCTGGGATTCCGCTGGAAAGAGTGGACGGGCGCTTCACCGGTCGGAATGGAGTGCCTACCCTGCCTCCAGGAAATCGAAGTGCATGTCCTGGAGTGCCTACCCCGCCTCCAGGAAATCAAAGTGCATCTCCTTGACACCCGCGCCGAGTCAAGCAAAAATGTGGACGATGTATTTGCTGATGTCAAGTATACCTTCAAGAGCGCCGCAAGTGTGCACCCAAGACATCCCTCGGTTAAATTTATGGCTTTGTAGCCATGCATTCGATGGATCCGCTTCTTGTCTGCAACTTAATTAATCTCACCGCCACCTTGTTGCTTTGGTTTATTCCCCCCCGCTTGTGTATTTAACCTTGCGAGTACTGTAAGTCTGTAAACCACTAAACCTGATGCACGTTAGTTGTGTTCCTTTTTTATCAGTGATGAATATTTCAGCCATCTGGATCGACTTATTTATGTATAGTTCTGAACAGTGTTCAATGATGGATCAACTTGATTTCTTGAGCTCTGCACACTGTATCTCCTAACGCATATTGGGCTAATTAGACATAACGCATGTAGAAAGTGTCAACAGCAGTCAGGACACTGCATATTGGGCATTACAGTTTACTACAGTATAGTGTAGTAGCTCGCGTAAGTTTCTTGGTGGAGCACTAAAATAGAACTTGTACCGACATGCACCTGCTACATTAATTTTCAAAGTGCATCCAGGAAATCAAAGTGCCGAGTGCCGAGTCAAGCAAAAATCGGAACTTCAAGAGTAATTGCTGATATGGAGTCTGCCTTCAAGAGTGCCGCAAGTGTGCACCCAAGACATCCCTCCGTTGATCCGCTCCCAACTCTGAAATAAATGGATTTGTCTCCAGTTGATCTACAGAAACGTTCAGAAGTATGACAGGGAGAGCTAGCACAACAACAATGTTTTAATTCTTCTATTTCAGACCCTATAGCATCTTGATCGATGGGCCGTCGTCCAAGTGACAGCGACGACCCAGATTTCAGTGTGATGTAGCAGGTTGTTCCTGTCAGTGTAAATTCAGTGTAGTATGGATTTCAGTGACATCACGGACATTTCTAGCTTCTAAAGCAGCAGCTAATTAATAACAATGTAAATAAGGGACCTGGAGCAGAACTTCGTGGATGATTACAACAGAACGTCCAGTAAATCCCAAGCATCTTAGGCGTTTCATTTAATCTTTTCTTTTTGGATTAAATTCATTAATGTAACCAATTGTATCACAAGGTTTAGTAGTCATAAAAGTAAAAGACAGAACAGATGCCGAGCGCGCCAAACCAGCACGCCGACATAAGAAAAACAAAACGACGCTTCGGCCACAGCCAGCCATCACAAAATCCCAGCAAGACATACAAAGAACTAAGCCACTAGCTAATCCATTTCCCAGACGTTCTGTAACTGGGCACCAGCCATGTCTTGAGTGGAGAGTTCCAGTCTTCAAGATGCAACCTTCCACAACTCTACGCACCAAGTTTCATCAACCTGAAAACATAGAAAACAGTGTCAGAAGGTTCTCTGAGAGGAGTATATCTGTTGGAAACACGCTCTGTTGCCAAGAAAAATAGCCACCATGCACCTCTCCCTGCTGTGGAACTGAACCAACCAGATACTGTTCAGTTCGTCGAGAGACTCTGGCACACTGCTGAAGCCAAAAGCACAAAGCACAGCACTCCATACATATTCTGCGACAGGACACTGGAAGAACAGATGGTCCATGGACTATGAAATTCCGCATAACTCACACACCATCTGTTCCCTTCCCAGCCCCTGGTAGTTCAATACATTAGTCTTTTATTACATCTCATCAGCAAGTTTCTTGGTGGCGCTCTATAACCAAACTTGTACGAAAACAGTCATATCATTGGTTCAACATATAGGAAAATAAAGTTACATGGGGCCATTCAGCCACTGTTGTGATTTGCTCATTACATGGGGCCTGGTAGTTCAATGCATTGTAAATTATGAAATGAGAATGAATAGAGATAAGAAGAGCAATGCATGGAGCAGATAGTATAAAAAAAGCAACAATTTCAATCGGTTTCAGGAGTATTACCGGTGGTGCACTTGTAGGTCGTGTTGCCGGAGTTGCAGCAAATCTTTCTGACAAAAACTCCATCGCAACAATTCTAACTAGTCCTCCCCTACAAAATTTATTGACAATGCCCAGAACTTCTACGGTGAGGTCTGATGGTCGCCACCGCGCTGGAACACATGGATTCAGCAAAATCTTGGATGATAACAGTAGAAGTTGGTTAATCAGTATGTAGCACCCACCTCAAGTAATCCAAAGTTGAGAAGAATTCATCCTTCGCAAACGGAGATAAAGATGACAATTAGTACCTGCAGCTTACAGGCAGGTAACAATTTCGATTTCAACTTGGAATTAGCCACTCCCAGATATAAACCAGAGTCGATATGCTAAAAATTCAAATAGTAATATATCTCTTTTGAAGTGACGCGCTAAACAATATCTACAACAGCCATTGTCCTAAAAAACAATTCATGACAGTGCATCTTACGCATTAAACTTTACATCTTAGGCCAATCAGGAACTGAAAGTGCACATTCAATCGCCACGAACCAGAGCACCACCCTTCACGTGCAGCCGTGTAGGTGTAGTTCTGACCAAAAAGGCACAACAAAGATTCAATGCGATGTACAGTAGTTGTTTCTGTGGATGTAAATTCAGCATAGCTAATTTAGAAACAACATCACATATATCATCAAATATTAAACTGACAATGACTGACATCATTCAGATACATGGAATATCCGGTTGCATGTTTTGAAGTGTACATATTTTTAGTAGGCAGTCTACACTAAGCTCGTGTCCTACAGCAGCAAGTTTCAGACAACCACATCAGTGTCACCCAATCAGGGCAGGCGCAAGTTACCAACCACCACTTAAAGCTAAAAATAGATTTAACCTTAACCCGGCAATGGTACTTTGGAATGCTAATTGACCAACCATGTGTCCATTCACTATCGCTATATGAACAAATAACGTTTTTCTTTGGTCCACAGATCCAAACTGTAGGTTGGATTGGCCAATTCTCATATTCTTTCCTTCTTCAAGTTCCCTGAATAGATACAAATTAATCCATTGGATTTGTTTTTTATTAATGGTCTGCCCCGTCCCCGGCTTCTTCGTCGTCAAGTTTGGCCACCAGATGGAGATTGTCACCAATAGGGTGCTGGCCAGCGTGGTGCACCGTGCCATCACCGACTCCGATGCAGCGAGGACGTCGGTGGCCACGCATGTGCATCCCACGGACGGGTGCCTCATCAGACTAGCACCAGAGCTAGTGGACGAGGTGGCGAATCCAGCCAAGTGTAGGAAGTTCCTGTTCAGTGAGTTCATGGAGGCATATGATACCAGCAGGGAGGATGTGCTCGAGTCCTTCAAGATCCACCACGCCGAGCAACGAACCACTACAAGATTTCTGCTGCTGCCTTTCTCAGGGTACGAAGTAAACAGAGAAGGGGAACAAAAAGTTTGCTGTTGTGTGTGCTGCTCTATTTCTCTGAATTTGAGTCATGGGTGTGCCTCCTGGGTCATCATGTCTAATTCACAATAAGAGAAACAAACATCACATTTATCATGGAATATTGAACTGACATCATTCAAAAATACATAATTTCTGGTTGCAAGCTTTGAAGTATTACCGGTGGGTCACTTGCCATGGAGCAGACAGTATAAAAAAAAGCATCAAATTCAATAGCTCTCAGGAGTATTACCACATTACCAGTGGGGCACTTTCCATGTTGCCAGAGCTGCAGCATTCCTGACAAAAAACTCCATTGCCACGACTCTAATTTCTCCTTGCCCATCAGAATAAAACCATCGAGCATGCCCAAAAAAATTCCGGTAACCACTGCACCAGAACACATGGATTCAGAAATTTAAAGAAGGGACCGTAGCATCTTGGATGATTACAGTACAACGATTGGCTCATCAGTACATAGCTCCCAACTCAAGTAATTCAAAGTTCAAAAGAATTCATACAGTGCATCTAATTTGGCAGCAGCATCTATTTTCAAATGGAGATAAATATTGCAATTAGTATCTGCAGCTTAGGAGCAGGTAACAATTTCGATTCCAACTTAACATTAGCCACTCCCACACATAAACCACAGTTGATATCCTAAAACTTCATACAGTGCATCTAATTTGGCAGCAGCCATTGTCCTAAAAAATTCAGGACAGTGCATCTTAGGCATTACATTTTAGCACACAGAAAAAACTAAGCATAGCCTACAAGTTCATGTACATACTTTACCAAGGAAAACCATCAAATTCAGTAAGTTTCTTGGTGGAGCTTTGAAACCAACCATGAAACTACATCCTCCTACTACATCAGTTTCAAGGTAGGCGGAGACCATGAAAAACTAGATATATGTTTTCCTGGTTGTTTCTATGATGTTTCCACTTTCCTGACTTCTATCTCCTTTGGTTTGGTTGCTTACGCCCTTGCTTTTTTTTGTTTCGTGGAACATATTATGGTCGGAAATTATAGTCAGTTTTGACAGAAACTTCTGATAACACTGAATCATACGTATCCTGTTTTGCGAACAGTACAGTAAAATAATGAATCTATAAATCAGATAATAGATGTGGATGATCTTTCATTTTCCAAGATGAATCTATAAATCACAATGGCTAGCTTTGCTGCCAAAACATATGTTTTGTGAAGGGACGCGGTTAACCTATGAGAGCACTGAATACTGGACATATATGAACAAAGAACTTTTGCCTTGATCCAAGTTGTAGCTTGCAGCACCCAAATCCGATATTGATTCCTTTTTCAATTTCACCAACAAATCTAAATTCATTATTCTTTGGATTTGCTTGTTATTCATGACACCTCCGTTGTTCCAGTGATTAGAGATAAATAAATGAAAAGACTATCATTTGCGGATCATGCTTTACTCACAGATAGGTGTGTCAAAGTTGAAAATTCCAAATTAAAGTAAGGTCAGCTATGGTACTTAGCAACAAGTATGCTAAATCCTTAAGAGAAAGGTTAAGGAAATCAGAAGGAAAAAGGGTAAAAACAGACTCTCGTAGAAAGTTTTTTCTAAGCATAGAACTGCATAGTTATAGTAGTAACTGAAATAACATACGGAACCCATAATACAAATGAAATGAAAATGGAACATGTACATATATACCTTGGCATGAAAGCAGAACACACAAAACTTTTCAATAAAAAATAACACGAGAATATTGCTTTTGTTTATGGTTTTCTAGGTACTTTTTGATCAGAAATTTATCCACCTACACATTCAAATTTAATGATCTTCAACAAAGTTCAAAACACAAATGTATCCTTGGACTTCTCATTCCCAGAGATGCTCACTAATGAATGACAGCATTAGCATATCAGGGTCCCTGAATCAAATTATCAGCTTCACAGGGAGTCAGCAGTGATCACACATTCAAACTGGCATGTAACATGCATACTATAGAATACAACCAACACCTGGTTAGGCAAAGAACAGCAAAATAGGGTTCACCAGCTTACTACTTAGAGTGAAACTTTGTCGCGCCACGCGCAGTTACACTTTTCAAATTTCGATAGCCTTGTTGCTGGTTCATGCAAATTTGAAATTAGTTGGGACTTCCCCTTTACAAGTGGCTGCATAGTCTTCGGCAAGGTGTGGTGCAGCTTCCTTGTGAGGGCATATGAACTTCTTCACAAATTCTTCTTCTCTTATCTTGAATATATAGTAGTAGCCCCGGTTCCGATCTAGCAATCCATTCACCTTAAGAAACTTGAGAACGTAGTGCCGGGGTCTGAGCCGGCCCTCTATGCTAAAACCGATAATTACGGGTCGATGAGCAATGTACGCCGGTTCCAACCCCACCTCGGAGATGAAGAACTTAGACCTGCACTGCAACATGTCTTTGGATCTCTGCAGCAGCATTGGAGCCCTAGTCACGGCGATTCTCACTTCGGCATCAGACCACCCGAACGTCTTCTTCAAGTAGTCCACTTTGGCAGTGACCTTCTCCTTGCTGAGGAATGCGACAGACTGCAGCGCTTGCCTGAACATCCCAGAGCCGCGGGGCACGCCTATACCTTCGGTGCAGACCACCATTGCTCGGACCCGTGCCGGTTTGGTGGAGAGCATCCTCGGCATAGGGACACACACCTTGGCAATATCACAGGTAGCTAGCCCGCACTCCCGTAGGAACGCGACGTTGGGCTTGACCACCTTGTCGAGGTCGGTACAGAGAAGGTAGTCGTTCTTCTTGAGAACCCGGAGGAGGTTCTGGACGGAGCCGAATAGGGGCAGGTAGCACTGCAGCTTGGAGACGACGGATCTGCAGCGGAAGCGGTTGGGGAAGGTGGCGACGAGGCGGGCGATATCAGGACTCGAGAGACCGAGGCCGGTGAGCCCAAGGACGACTGGGGCCAGGGTCCCCTCCACGCGGGCGCAGAGTAACCGCGGATCTTTGACGACGGCGGCGGCAATGTCGGCGCTGGAGAGGCCGAGGCCGGCAAGGAAGGTGAGGACGGCGCCGGGGTTGGCGGGGGACTTGAGGTGGGAGAGCTTCGTGGAGGCCTTGTGGGCCTGAGGTCGGGTGAGGCCGCATGTGTCGACGAGGTAGTCCTCGACGGCGAAACCTTGGTCTGGGGAAATGGCCGGAGAGGCGGCGGAGACGAAGCGGCGGAGAATGGAGATGGCAGAGGTGGATGTGGAAGAGAGGAGATGGGAAGCGACGTACGCGCGGAGGCGGAGCATGGCGCCTGTGACGGCGTGGTGGCGGCGCCGGCGGCAGAGGGAGTTTGGATGGGTGCTGTGGCTGTCGTGAGAATGGGCCGCAAAATCCTAATCTCGTATCGGCTGTATTTGATGGAGAGCCCATCTCTGATGCTTCTCGGAGTTTTGGTCTTTAGTCGACTTGATGAGATTTTTTTTTTTTGACAGTCTATACAGTTCCATGAGTTTGAATTTTGGTCTTTATTTAGTCGTCTTCATGAATTCTGGTTCGAAATCATTTTTTCGCTTCTTTCTGTCAATGCGAATCACATTCATCATCAAACTCTAAACATACTTTAACTTCTAAATCAGGAAAGCATAGAGCTCATGAAACTGGCATACTACTACTTTTTTTTTTTATATGGAAAACTGGCATACTACTAACTAAGCTGAAATTGATTCGACCTGGAAGCGAATGGGCATCCATCGATCGAGTTAATCTGTAGAAAGTCTAGAGCCTGCAAGTGGTAAAATTGCATGAACAATTATCTCTTTCGCGATTATTCTGAATTTTCATCTTAGACTGAAGGCACCACGTGTCCGGCTTTAAATAAATTAATAAAACCCTAACGGCTAGACATAAGGTTTCTACATCAAATGCTTAACGGCAAGCACTAAACAACGATGACCACAACAGGTACACTAGCATACACAGGCTAGGAGTTCAACATGCTCAACGGCACAAACGCTAACACCGAGGAAACACAAATAAAAACTAGCGGGAAGATCTTTAAGGGGGATCGACGTCTGCCACAGGATGTGCCACTGGCCAAGAGCATGTCTTGGCGAACATTGCTCTATGCATCAGGATCAGATCCTCTAGAAGCAACATCGGCTTGCGGCTTAGGAGGGGGCGCCACATCTGCAATGTCAGAATATATTTGAAAATAACATTAGCAGGTTGTTTAGGAAAGACCAGCTCAATAGTAAATTTGTTACGCGTGGTCCAAAGCGACCAGCACTAAGCCTCAAAGAAAGCCTAGATCGCATAGCGCCTATGCCCCTTCAGCTCCCCCAAGATGGAAAACCACTCGGCCCTATTACTAGGGTTCCAAGAAGTTTGGAACATGTCCCACGCGCCACTCGAAGCAAATTTTGCTAGCACACATGAGAATCTTCGCCGTAAAGGGAGCACTTTCCGTTCGACGGCCCCCTTCTTTTCTTAATCTGGTCATTCGATGGGAGTCTGCCCCTCACCATTTGCCAAAGAAACATCTTGAATTTAAGCGGCATACGAGTTTTCCAAAGCATCGCGAGGATAGGAGAAAGAGGGCCTTTTCAGAGTTCCCGATGCATCGATCACGTGGAATAGGAGCCACTAGGGCCTTACGCTAGGAAACCACATCCCTATCTCCCGCGGGGGCCACCTCGTCAATCTCCGAGCGCAGCTAGGACCACATGTCCAAATCCTGAGGGCCGAAGGTTCTCCCAAAAGGGATGTTCCAGTTCCCACCAAAAAAGGCCCGGGAAATAAGGGCATGGCCAACGTGTAGCTCCAGACCCGCTCCCCCAGCTGCCAACTAGGCTCGGATGCCACCTTGTGAATCAAATTGTGGTCCTGATATACCAGGCGTTGCTTGCAGAGGAGGCAGATGCTCCATAGGGAAAAGCAGGAGGAAGAGAGGAGAGAAAGAAAAAGATAAGGAAAAAAAGATCACAAGTGCTTACATCATCAGAGAAGGTTGGACAAATCAAACTGGTAGCCTCATTTTTCAATCCTACGTGTAGGTACTGAGGCACTACCAAATCGTATGCCACCATAGCTGATGCTCTAAATAGCTCCGGTTCAGCGCTGATGGCAAAAAGGCGGGGGTACCTCTCATTGAGGGCCTGCTCTCCCACCCGGCAGTGTTTGATTTTGTGAATGTTGTGCTAGAATTGGGATCCTCCCACCGGGTTTGAGAAGTTGCAACCAGAGCAGCTTCGAGTCATCCTCCGTGAGCATGCCGCAGATCCATTTCAACATAAGGGCAATATTCATGATCTTAAATTCCGGTAGCCACTGCGCTGAAACACATGGATTCAGAAATTTAAAGAAAGGACCGTAGCACCTTGAATGATTACAGTAGAACGCTTGGTTCATCAGCACATAGCTCCCAACTCAAGTAAACAAAAGTTCAAAAGAATTCATTCACTTCTCAAACGGAGATAAATATTGCAATTAGTATCTGCAGCTTATAAGTAGGTCACAATTTCAATTCCAACTTGACACTAGCAACTCCCAGACATGAACCACATTTTTTTGTTGATAAACCACAGTTGATATCCTAAAAATTCATATACTAAATCTAATTTGACAGCACCTGTCCTAAAAGATTCAGGACAGTGCATCTTAGGGCATTATGTTTTAGCACACAGAAAAAACTAAATAGCCTAAAAGTTCACATACACACTCCACCAAGAAAAATTATCAAGTTCAGCAAGTTTCTTGGTAGACCTCGGTACAAAACATGTACCTACATCCTCCTACTACATCAGTTTCAAGGTAGGCAGACCATGAAAAACTGAGATACATTCTTTCTTGGTGATTGCTGTGACTTTCCCTCCTTCCTGACTTCTATCTCCTTTGGTTTGGTTGCGTACATCCTTGCTTTTTCTAAACCTACATTGCTCATTAAATTTGCCACACAAAAATCTTTCATATTTTTAACTTTTTTTTTTGTTTCGTGGAACATATTATGGACGGAAATTATAGTCAGTCTTGACAAAAACTGCAAGTAAATAGAAGAAACTGAAGATACAATATTAGAAAACTAAGGAACATGCCGATAACACCGAATCATAGGTATCCTGTTTTGCGAACAGCACAGTAAAATAATGGACTTATAAATCAGATAATGGATGCGGATGATCTTTTCTTTTCAAAGATGCGGACACTTGATAAATCGTTGTATCTGGAAATTACAAATTACATGAACTCGTAGATTGTAATAAAATGCCGACTATATCAGATGCAAGGTACTGGTCTCTTAAAGGGCTCACGCTTCAGCCCATAGCAACCAGACAGAGGGATGGATCTGGAAGCACTCTCTGCACCAAAAGGAAACCCCAAAAGAATGTGCTACCAAAACACAAAGGATCTGAACTCATGGGCATCTGAACAGACGCCCGAGAAATTTGCACCCCATGTTTTCTCCTTCCGTACTCGTGGGCAAGACAGGATAGTGCCAATTGTTTAGTGCCCAGAAAGTCTACTTACAGCAACAAAAAAAAAACTGAATGTCATTTAATTTAACGCATCAATCTCCCTGTACCACATAATCAACTGAGATTACCAGTAATTTCATCTAGGAGCCAATGTAAGAAAAAGAGAGATAAATATGCCAATTGACATGGAGGAATTTATAGACTTCAAAATTCAGGTACATGGAACCCATAAAAATGTGATCAGCAAGCAATTTCAGAACAAAAACGAATTAGCAGTATTGGGTAGTATCTTACACCATGAGTGTATAAGAAAAACGAATTAGCAGCACTGAAAGAAAGTGCCAAGTTGTAAAATGACATCTTCTATTTTGATAATCACCTCAAGAGACATCAATAACCGTAGTGATCTTACCTAACGAAAATAGGCCTAGTATATAAATTCGGTTTTGTGATTCTAAGAACAGCAGTGGCCATTGTAATCTGAACCTGAGAAAGCAGAACTCACCACATACGTGCGAAACTGATTCTTAAACCTAAAGTTTCACAATGGCTAGCTTTGTTGTGAAAATATATATTTTGTAAAGGGACACACGGTTATATATGAACAAAGAACTTTTGCCTTGGTCCAAGCTGTGTAGCTTGCAACAGCCAAAACTCATATTCTTTCCCTTTTCAAGTTCACCAACAAATCTAAATCCATCATTCTTTAGATTTTCTTGTTATTCATGGCACCTCTGTTGTTCCAATGATTAGCGACAAATGTAAAGAAAAGACTATATCATTTGCAGATCATGCTTTAGTCCCAAATAGGTTACAGTGTTAAATTGAAAATTCCAAACTAAAGTAAGGCCAACTATGGTACTTAGCAACAAGTATGCTAAATCTTTAAGAGAAAGGTTAGGAAAATCAGAAGACATAAAGGAAAACAGACTTCCATTAGAAATTTATTTCTAAGCATAATCTAAGTATTAAGCATAGAACTGCATAGTTATAGTACTAACTGATATAAAGATATGGAAGCTATATGACAATGAAATGAAAATGTAGCATGCTATATATATAACTTTGCATGAAAGCAGAACATACAGATATTTTTAATAGAAAACATCACGAGAATATTGTTTTCATTTATGGCTTTCTAGGTGCTGTTTTGATCAGAAATTGATCCAAATATATCCTTGGACTTCTCATTTCCAGATATGTTCTATAATGAATGACAACATTAACATATCAGGATTCATGAATCTAATTATCAGTTTCGTAGGAAGTTGGCAGTGATACACATTCAAACAGGCATGCAACATGCATACTATAGAATACAACCAGCACCTGGTTAGGCAAAGAACAGCAAAATAGGGTTTACGAGCTTACTACTTGGAGTGTAACTTTGTCACGCCATATGCAATTACAATTTAAAAATCATCATAGCCTTGTTGTTGGTTCATGTAAATCTGAAATTAGTTGGCACTTCTCCTTTGCAAGTGGCTGCATAGTCTTGAGCGAGGTGTGGTGCAGCTTCCTTGTGAGGACATATGAACTTCTTCACAAATACTTCTTCCCTCATCTTGAATACATAATAGTAGTCCGGGTTCTGATCTAGCAATCCATTCACCTCAAGAAACTTGAGAACGTAGTACCGGGGTCTGAGCCTGCCCTCGATGCTTAAAGAGATCATTATCGGACGATGAGCAATGTACGCCGGTTCCAAGCCCATCTCGGAGATGAGAAACTCGGACTTGCGCTGCAGCATGTCCTCTGCACTCGGCACCAAATATGGATACTTAGATACAGCATGTCTGACTTCAGCATCTGACCACCTAAAGATCTTCTTCAAGTACTTCACTTTGGTGGCGATATAATCCTCACTGAGGAATGCGACAGCCCGCAGCGCTCGCATGAACATTCCAGAGCCACGGGGCACACCTATACTTTCGGCGCATGCCACCATTGCTTGGACGCGTCCGGGTTTGGCAGTCAGGATCCTTGACCTAGAGACGCAGATCTTGGCAATATCGGAATCCATTAGGCCGCACTGCCGTAGGAACAAGACGTTGGGCTTGACCACCTTCTCAAGGTTAGAGCCGACGAGGTAGGTGCTGCGCTCAAGCGCCAGGAGGAGGTTCCCTGAGGAGCCGAAGAGGGGCAGGTAGTACTGCAGGCTGGAGACGATGGATCTACGACGGAAGTGGCTGGGGTGGAGGGAGACGAGGCGAGTGACTTCAGAACGTGAGAGACCGAGCTCGGTGAGCCCCGCGACGACGGGGGCCAGGGTCCTGTCCACGCCCGCGCAGAGAAACTTGGGGTCCGTGGCGACGATGGCGGCGACGGCGGTGCTGGAGAGGCCGAGGTCAGCGAGGAAGGCGAGGACGGCGTCAGGCTTGGCGCGAGACTTGAAGTGGGAGAGCTTCGTGGAGGCCCTGAGGGCTTGTGCTCGGGTGAGGCCGCAGGTGTCGACGAGGTAGTCGTCGACGGCGAATCGGGGATGCGGGGAAATGGCCGGCGCGGCGGCGGAGATGAGGCGGCGGAGAGTGGAGATGGCAGAGGTGGATGGGGAAGAGAGGATATGGGAAGCGACGTACGCCCGGAGGTGGAGCATGGCGACGGCGACGGCGCCGGAGTTGGTGGCGGCAGAGGGATTTTTGGACGGCGCCGGAGTGGCTGTCGTGAAGGAAAACAGAGGATTTTGGACAGCTAGTGAGAATGGGTTACAAACCTAATCTCGTATGGGCTGTAGTATTTGATAGCCCAGCTCTGACGTCTTCATCAGATTTTTTTTTTACAGTCTCATGAGTTTGAGCTTATTTTTTTACAGTCTTCATCAGATTTTTTTTTGAGTTTGAGCTTATTTGTGGTTGTTCGAAATATTTTTTCACTTCTTTCTGTCAATGCGAATTAAGTCGTGTCTTAATTAGGAACGACATCACATTCATCACCAAACTGTAGACATACTTTCGCAATATATATAAACATACTACTCCCTTCAATTTCTAAATCAGGAAAGCATAGAGCAGAACGGATGCATCGTTAATCGGACATAACTAGCTCACATAAAATACAACTAAGTAAAATATATGTCTTAGATTTGTCAAAATTTAGATAAATCGATGTACTAAATGGTGTCTAGATTTATCCATCTATTTTGGGACGAAGGGGGTATCCATCAAAAGACCCAATTCTCTAGTCAACTGCAGTAAAAAAGCCTAAGTGTTTGTAGAACATGTTTAGTCAGAGCTAAATCTATGGCATACACCAATAGATGAACTCTTATACATGCCATACCATTAGACAAACTACGCGAAATGGATCGACCTAAATCCATGGCATACACCACAGTTGCAGCAAAGCCCATGTATAAGAGTTCTGGCATTTGACACACAATACACCACAAAACTCTTATACTGTCACTTATTTGACACACAATATAAATTGCTAACACTCACTTCAGTGTGAAGTTAATTACAGTGCCATGTACGCCTTGTAATCTGCGACTCAATTGCGAGTTGTGGCCAAGTATTTTAGCCTCTGTGCAGACACGCTGGGAGCCGGTCGCTGGTTATCAGCATAAATATGGATTGCAGATAAAAGAAGAAGCCATGGAGATTTATGTAGTAGATGGCAAGACGATCAAAGCATGCATCAATTCTTGTTGTCCCTGGGTCTTTCATCCTGAGCCATGTGCTCAAGCTCGCGTGCCATTTATTCCTCCTTGAAGACATGCAGAGTTTCAAGTTAAAAGTTTTCTTCAAAAAAGTATAGAGAAAAGTAATAAAATCTGGAAAGGGAAATAGTGCAAGAGCATGTACCGTCAGACTCTCCTCATGATCTGATCTGCTTCCTCTAACTTTGGACACATGTATATGATCACCTTCTTTATTTATGCAACTGCATTTGCTCCGCCGATTGAAACTAGGTTCGGGCAATAGGAAAATTCCAAGCTCTCAAGTAATGCAAGATTATTGCACCAAATGCTAGCTGGAATGGAGGTCATACCAAAGCATCCACCCATCCTCAGTGACACGAGGGATGTGAGGTTTTCTAGGCACCGAGGCACGCTTGCAGAGAAGTCCCCACAACAATTCAACTCGAGAGTTTGGAGACACGACGGTAATGCCAACCCCGTTTGCCAATTGAGACTTGGACATGAATCAAAATGCAGATGTTTAAGAGCAGGAAAACTGTCAAACCCTTCACCTCGCAGGGACACTAACTCGTTACAATATCTAACTTGAATTCTCTCAATGGCAGGTAGATATTCTTGTGTGAGGATCCCATCAACGATTGACAATTTATCGCAGAGCTCAATTTCGAGGGTAGTAAGCTTGGGGAATGCTCTGATATTGCTCGTGCCTGAGCAGAGGGGAAGAATAGTGGAGACTCCAATAGATGCAAGAGATTCGCAACGATAAAATTTCAACTCTTGTAGAGATGGAAAACTCCAAAATTGTGGTTGGATGGACCTCACAGAGGAATATGCTATGGTAACATTTGTGAGGGAGCAGCAATCATTACTCACAGAAGGTATGTCATTTAAGTTTATCATCTGTGCCTGGAACCATCTTGGGAGAGAGACACCTGGATAATTCTTGAGTAACAGAGATCTGAGAGTGGTAGGAGGTTGCAGAAGTTGAAGCACTTCTATAGCACTGTGCTGCATAATCTGAGATTCGCTGAGACCTCCTGACCACTCCAGTGTCAACTTGTAAAGATACTTCTTATTCTTTAGTCCGGCTTCCGCTGCATGATCCTTACTTAGCATGTCAACATTACTTATCTCTAAAATCTCCACGAAATTGGTTCAGATTCTTCAGTAATGTAACTACTTGTACCTGCTCAGCTGCATCGATGCGAAACACAGACATAGGACAATAAGAGAATCCTTGTGATACAAATCTCTGTAGATGCCTCAAGTTACTAAAGTCAACTGGCAAACTGTCTATCTTGCATGTTTTGACATCCAAAATCTGCAAATTATAGAGCAAACTAAAAGTTGGAGGAATGGTCAAAGGACGGCCTTTAGAGATTTTGAGGTACCGGAGATGCTTCAAGTTGCCAATGCTATCTGGTAACTCATTGATAGAGGCACATGACAACACACGGATACGTGAAAATTTATTACACCAGTTGTCCACTACCGAACTTTTTTTATTCCCGGACTGCTTCTTGCAAATTAATGTACGTAGCTTTCTGTGCTTGCATAGGCTTAACAAGTCAGAATTGTCAAAGTCACTACTAGGGTGCACGTATATATGACGGACATTTAGAGGAACTCTATCAAATTCTTTCTTGTTTCTTAAGATAAAGCACTCATGCTCCGAAACTTTTTGTGCCATGTCATGCAACAAGTCATGGATTACGTATCCACCGCTAACCTTTTGAAAGAATGACCGAGTTACGAGGTCTTGAAAGTATTGCTGACCAATTTTTTGAATGAAATTATCTCCATGGGGCTCCACAAAGCCTTCTGCCACCCAAACTTCAGCCAAGTCTTCCATTTCAAATTTGTAATCTTTAGGGTAAATAGCACAAAATGAGAAGCATCTCTTCAAATAGAAGGGTAAATACATGTAGCTCAACCTAAGGGCAGGCAAAATATCAGTAACCTCTTGTCTCAACTCCCACAGTTCACTCTCAAGTATAGACATCCAATGTGATGCATTAAGGTCCATTCTTAACATGCGTCCAAGTGTTTTAGCGGCTAAAGGAGAACCCTTCAATTTAGGAAGTGTGGTTCTCCCAATGCGCTCTAACTCGGGATCATTGTAGGAACTCTCGGATCCAAATGCACATAGTTTGAAGAAATTCCAAAAGACATCCTCCTTTAAACCCTCTAATGTGATTGGTTCCACTGTGCACACCCCCTCGGCAACCTTGGGACATCTAGTGGTGAACAACATCATACTACCCTCTTGGGCACTTAATAGTGGTGCACAAAACCTCTTCCAACACTGCATATTTTCCTTCAAGGCATCATCCCACATGTCATCAAGGACAATCAATAATCTCTTATTGTTCACATGGTTAGAAAGGGTACGTTGAAGAGAATCCAAATTATCACTTGTTGACTTCTTGTCGCGACATGAATGTATAAACTCTTTGGTTAACCTTTTCACATCAAAATCATCTGAGACACAAATCCAAACTATCAGTTCAAAGTGAGACTTCACTTGTTTTTGGTTGCATATATGTTGCGCCAAAGTAGTCTTGCCAACACCACCAATTCCTACTATTGGCAAAACAGGAATACTTAATATTCCTGTTGCATAACTAAGTTGGTTAATTGGCATTGTGCTTGTAGAAGCATTGACTGGAATATTTGTTCTCTTTCGTTTTGAGCATGTAGGTACACTGAGAAATCCCATCACCTGCTTCAGCTCCTTGCCACGACCAAATGTTTTTGGTTCATTTGGGAGAGAACTAGTCTCTCGGCCTGACTGCTTTATCAAACTGTTGTCTAACTTCACGTAGCCCAAACTTCTCGAGCTGGCTAGAGAGATGATCCAGCCTTCCTTGGACATCAGTCAATTTGTTGAAGCTGCCTTGAACGACATTATGAAAGAATTCGATAATGGCAGATTGGGTTCCATTTCCCTCCAGCTGAACCTTCATCTCATGCCAACTAAACTCATCAAGAAGGTCATCTGCATCATGAACTGCGTCCTTGAGTTTCGGAAGGAGCTCGGCCACATAGTGTTCATGGCTCCTCCATTCTGCTTGGTCAATGAGATTGTACATCGCGGGAAGAGTATCCCTAAGACGTTGGAGGACACTCTCCAATTGCAACAACCGATCTTGAATATCCTTCTCCTGTGATCCAGTCCATCGAGAGTGCAGCGATGAAACAGCAGATTTTGCCCACTGGAAAAAATTGGCACATTCATTGAGCGCACTAATGGCCCCAATGGCAGTTGATAAGCTCATGGGGAGCCTAGTGCCTTTGTTTATCCTGCAAGCAAACGAGTGAATTTTGCACCCAGAGTAAACAGCAAGCCTAGTGCCTTAAGCAGTTATTTTCTCCAGATATTGTTTTTGATTAAAGGGTGCTTTAAGTTCTTTTCTCCAGATATGTTCCCAACAAAATAAGTCAAGTAGTTGGTTACTTTAAAGAGATACTTTATTATCACAAATGATCATGAACCTAGAAATAAAGTAATACAATATGTATAGGCCTTTGCAATTATTACTCTATTTTCATAAATGTTTATAATAACAGAAGGAGGATACCAGAGAACTAACTAATGTGACGATCATGTTCTTGCAGCTAACTAATGTTATATTTCCCAATGAAGTACCCTTTTTTTTCACTTTCTTCCATGGTAAAAAATAATGTCTCGCTAAATAAATCAGTGTACAATGACCCGCTAATAGCATGCTATAGCGTGTTATAGCACGCTAATAGCGTATTTTTAAGGTCAACGCTATTTGCTATAGCACGCTGTTTTTAACCTTTCTTCCCAAACCATCTATAAAGCAAAGCTTTTGAGCATTTAACCCGTTCACTAACTTGTCTTTTTTCACTATGAAAATTTTGCCCGCGAATAAGGCACACGAGCGTGCACAGAATCTACAGATTTTTAGAAACTTCAAGATCACGCAAACGTGACATGGAGAATTAAGGAAGTTCAAGGGGAGCTCACCCAGTGTGGCCGATGCTCGAGAGCTGTTCCTGGACGACTTGAGAGAGGGGAGTTTCCTGGACGGCTGGTGTTACTGGTATTCTTGGCTTCCACAAGTGTCTAATCCATTTGACGTGCGCGTGTGATCTGCAAGGCAGCCGCACCAGTGTCCACAGGTTCCCCTGCCAAGTTTCCTTGGATCAGGCGAAGTCCACATCTCCATTACACCATTGACTTGACTCAGTTTTTTTTTTACAACGACTCAGTTTATCTTTTAATCAATTTAAAAGCAGACAGCAGACAGGATCAAAGTAGGAGCAACAATTTAAATAAGGGACGCGGAGAAAATTCTTTGATGGTTATAGCAGAACACATGGTAAGCGCGGATGCAATGCAACTGGTACACAACTCCCAACTCAAGTAATCCGAAGTACAGATCCTAACCCAAGTAATCCGAACACGGAACACATGGTAATGAAATCCAACGCAACTGGTATCAGACCGCAGTCATTATCCTGTAAAATTCAGGTCAGTGCACCGTACGCATCACATCTAGTAGGCAGCACATTAAAGCATAGCCTGCTAACACACACAGTTCAATAACTTACTCCATCTGGCCCATATTAATTGACTCAAATTTGTCTAGATTTATTCAATCTAGACACTATTTGGTATATAGATTCATCCAAATTTTAACAAATCAAAGTCAAGTAATATGGATCGGAGGAAGTAGCTTTTTGCATCTCATAAGCAAACTTCTTCCGGGAGCACTAAAACCAAACTTGTACTGGCATGCGTCTACTACGTATCAGTTTCCTGGAGCACTAAAACCAAACTTGTACTGACATGAGCGCCGGGAAATGCCAATTCCAAAACCAGTCCCAGAACCTTATCACCGAAGAACATTATCTCATTCCAGAAGTTTGAAAGCATCACCATTCACCAAGGCCCTACTACTCTGAGTATCAGTGTTCCATCTGCTCGAGAAGAAAGTACAGATAGTGTTCCAACAAGTATTCACAAACCTGACAGGCGAAAATGGGAAAATTGCATAAACATGTCACCTGAACAGACCATATCATAACCTATGTAACCAGTCCATAAGTTGAATTCAGTAGTACTAAATTGACCTGGAGATGACAAAATTTGGCATAACAAAAACAGCACTATAGTTAACACGATGTTGGAGGCTCAAGCAGTGGAGATGATACTTTATACATAATGAGTGAGGGCTAAGTTAACCTCACCCAGCTCCTTCGCCTAGTCAATGCAGGGACATCAATGTCAGACAAGGAACAATACTGTTTTTTTTTTCCACTGAACATATACTACTGATCATTTTGTCGACCATCAGCTGCAGCTACCGCTTGCAGTTTTGCATAACAAGTAATTGATGCAGTTTGGATCAAAATGGTCACAATCTTGTGTGCATTTTAAAAGGTACAAAAATGTTTGATTCATCGATCTACAGAGAACGATGTATAATGGCACAGTAGAGGGGATAGTTTACAGCTTTTGCATTACTAAACACAACTTAAACACAGAATTAAATCACTACACGAAGCAATTACAACTTTTCTATGTTAGGTTGGACAAAGGGTCTAAGGTGTCAGTGTCGTGTAAGAACTTGAGATGTTTTGTGGTACCCCCAAATAAATAACAACCCTTTATTTTCGTCCATCCAATGGACTACATCAAATCATACTTATGCCAGATATATGACAAGTACTAATCATACTTCTGCCTCATTTTACCATCCGAACCGAAAAAGGCCTTAAACGGGCTCAGGCCCATGAGCCCAGCAGAGACAAGATTGTCCTGGCGTTGGGAAGTTTTTTTTTCTAAACCTAATCTCCTTGAGTGAATCATGTGTCATGTGCAGAGAGGTGCGCTCGCCGCCGCCAATTTCCGGTCAACTCCGGCTCGCCGCCACCGCGCCGGCACCGCCCCGCCATCGCGCCGCCACCATGCCTCGGTCATGCAGCCGCCACCGCGGACTGCAGCGTCATGCCCGCCCCTCTCATCTGACGTTCATGGTGAGAGTTTCATGGGACATTTCATGCTGGAATTATAAGCTGGATGTATCATCTTGCTCTTGCAGTTCGATAATTACCCTTAAAAGATGGGAGCCTTCTTGATTGATAATGATGTTAGATGGAGTATATAGTCTTTTCAGCAATCAACTCTGAAATAGGACAGAACCTGATGCGAATTTCAGTCAAAGAACTCATGCGGCCCCATTACTGCAGGCTACAAGACTGCAAATATCGAGCTTGTCCATTTGCCATTTTGAAAAGATACCCTCTAATACGGTAGAAACAAATGAAGCATTAGATTTACTTAAAATTATTATTATAGCCATTCTTTCCCTGTTGAATTGATGTCTACGGCGGGCTGAATTAATATCCTCATGCTAGATGGCATATTACCTGGCAGTATTCTCCTATCGGTAAAAATGATGAAAAGAAAAACCTATTTATCAAACTGGGGAAAGTAATAAAAAAGATTAAGTGTGTGTCCGCTAATTTCAGAATTTTGAAAACATACATAATATTTTCAGGTTTGTTTTAATATACGAGACAGTAGAACAAAGACATATTAGTACTGGCAACCTTTAGTTAAGTCCTTTGCTTGGTGAATGGATTCAATAGTCCAGATTAACCACATCCATCTCCTGATCGTAACAGTAATTATGTACATAGGTTAGCTTTTCATTTGGTGAGCGGCAGGCATCCGAGTTGAATTAATATCCTCACCGATGAACTGTCTAAATATCCTCATCCGAGCTGAATTAATATCCTCACCCGAGAATACTGCTTTTCATAGGTTAGCTATTTTTCTCGTTTATTGACAACCACAAAATCAAAATCGAACTGTCTAAATAGAACATCTCCTAAGATTATTGTGGTGGTGTGAAAGGAGCCTCCAATTAGTATATATACGAGATTTTGATTGCAATTGCAATTACAGGGTACGACAAGGGTGAGCCTGAGCACCATGGTACCAAGTGTGAGAATCCTGGCATTGGAGGTTTGTTTCGAGGTCCGTAATGATGCCAAGATGATTCCCAGTATTCTCAGATGCTTTCCTGAGTGTTGAGACACTCCACATCAAGGTGAAGCCCGAGGCACTTCTTTTGGCATTCATTTGCATCATATTGCTAATTGTTACTAGTACCTGATGAACTGCATGGAATTGACTTCATCAAATTTTCAGTCTGGAGACACTGATCAATCCACTGGCAAGCTCAACCTAAAGTTCTGGAACGAGTCTGGTACCATAGAATGCATTCGGCAAGCATCAAGCTGCTGGTTCTCCATGATTTCTGAGGGGATCGAAACGAGCTCGCCTTTCTCAGATACATCCTTGAGAGTGCACTGGCACTGAAGGAGGTGGTGATTCTGGTGGCCACCAGTTTCACTTCGATGGAAGAGTTGCAGTCCAAAATGACAGTTTGACGTTCTCTTCAGTGCTGGTCACTAGCTGTTCTGATCCTGAAGGAGGTTACACCCCGAGCATCAAGAGAGGATCTGATTTTTCTCTTGGCGACCCGTGTGCAAACTACTGAAGTCAGTAAGTCACAGCAGCTATGTTTGCAAACTACTGAAGTCAGTAAGTTACTGCTATGTATTCCATCTTGCAAAGTAAATTGCTCTGAAAGTTGTTAATGTTCTGTTGCTCAACTCCCAAGTATGTACATGCAAGACACCATTCCAGCCTCTTAGTTCTGCTAGCATGATTAGCAACAATTATTGAATTAGAAAGAAGTGTATCCAGTCTGATTTTCCATTGTTTCAGGCTCACCCAAAATCTTAAGGCACTGGGAATTGCTTAAAAAAATAAGAGGTGGCAATATTTCAAGCAGACATCAAAACATGAAGTGAAGCAAGCACCCAGTAACAAACTCAGGCAGAACGGTAAGTAATATATTCATGACAACACGTATAACGGAAAAATCCATATGCATCATCCATAGGTAAAGTATAAATTGTGCTGCTTATTACAATAATCCAATATCCATCAAACTTTAGCAAATATAGTTTATTAAATTAAACGACTAGATTTCCGAGCTGACGTCTTCATCCTTTTTTGGTCCTTTCTTCTCCTTATTGTGAGGCGACTTTATCAGTGTGTCGCCAACTTGGGTTGAAATTGGTCGATAGAGAACTGCCATGTAGAAAGTTAATGTTATTGCCCATAAATCATACACAAATTTGTAACAAAACCTACAATTACCTTGTCAAATAGTTCATTGAACCATCTCCCGTTCCAGTTCATGATGCACATGATTAAGTATAGTCCACATGAGTTGCTGAAAAAACAAATTGAGTGGTTTATATCATCATACTAAAATCGTACGATCATGAGTAATTTATATGTGGTGCAGTCACACACCTATCTCTTTGCTGAGGTACTGATTTAATCACTTCAATGGGCCAAGACGACAAATGGAAGTTTCTTTCTGTGCTCTCTAAAATGCAATCTGACAGAGGTGAACTTCTTTTGTATTCTATACAACAAAAATTCTCTACAATTAACAATGCACTAACTTTTTGTTCGTTTGATGCTACTTTATGCAGGGTTGTGGTTTGACAATTCGGGAAGACCTTCTTAACAATTATGCTAAATAGATGGTGAACTACTGCACAACAACATCAAATAATAGTCTACAAGATGCATTAGCTTCATCGGTCTACCTTATCGATCAGAAGCAACAAAAAATATTACAATTAGAGAACAAACTTGACTTTATGTGTACAAAACTGTCTTCTTGCAAGGAGAAACGCATACGTCATGACAACTTACAAGGCAAGAGACTTGAACAAGAAAAAATTAAGTGCAGAAAGTACTGTACACTTTTCTGGGTAATGGTAGTATTGTATGTAACTCGAATAATAGTGGGCTAGTGTGCATCAAGGAAAAAAGAGTGGATTTAGTTTTCTACTCGTTGAGATGTGCTCATTTCTGGCAACGGATATGGTCCCTATGGCCATAGTAATCCATGTGTACATCGACTTTCAGAAATAGCAGAATGAAACAACAAGGCAGCCATATATACGAGCTAGTGGTCTCATCCGATAAGAGGGAAGATGCAAACACGGTATGCGATGGTGGTTCACTCCAACGAATGGAACAAATGGCAGATTATAGCGGTTCACATGGTACGTACTGTCAAATATGAGAACTCCGCCAAAAGTATCATAGTCCAAACGCGACTGTGCATCTGCCCAGAATATGCTTGTCATGGCCTTCACTGTCGGGTGTCGTATCTGTAGTAAAATTCTGCATCCTTGTCTTTCTGTGCCGCCATTTTTTTTTTGGAAATGAGCGCATTTATTAAAATTAATGTTTACACTTGGCCTCTACATAACCAAGATGCACACAGCCACATGAACGACAGAGCTAAAGTAAAAAGTAGACAAGCATTACACAAAGGCACTATCAAAATAAATGACTAGAATCTAAGACATATCAATCCTCAAATCACGTGGCCATCCATGTCGGGAGAAAATATCCCTCGCCGTGTCGTTCAATCGCGTACATCCCTCTATAAATAAATCGCGAAAATCCATACGTTGGAGAATATTCCATAAACGGAGAATAGCCGTGGCATGATAGATAACCTGTATAGGAGAAGACACAATGTTATTAAAAATCTTGTCATTTTTACAAAGCCATAGCGACCATATAATGGCAAGCGCTCCCACCCTAAACAAAGTTTTGTACTTATCAACAATTCCATGCAACCAATTACCAAAAACATTGGTTACAGAACTTGGCAGAGATAAACCAGAAGCTATTTGGACGAATGACCATATATAGCGAGCAAATTTACGATGAAAGAATAAATGGCAGGGTATTTTCAGCACGTATGCATCTCTACCTTCTATCTTTTTCTTCTTGTACCCTGCCACAAAGTTATACAAATCTCAGGGTATGAACCCAACCTTGTCAGAACCACCTGCCGCTTGTTCCATAACATTCATTATCTGATGCGTGCGGAGGCCACCAATCCCATACCCAACTACATCAGCCTTTTGACCATCTGTCATCAGTGGCGGAGGCAGCTGAGCCAGGTAGCCTGGGCAGAGTACGAAGACCCCTAGCGGACGGATACTTTGCTCATAAAAAAGTAGATTAATCCTCATTAGCATGTAAGAACTTCAGCGAGGGACTACAAGCAAAGCCCGGGCAGCTGCCCAGGCACGCTGGCCTGAAGCTCCGCCACTGTCTGTCATCCGGCAATGCGAATACAAGTAAGCAGCATCGCCTTCCTTAGCGAGTTGATGGTTATGATTGTCCACAAAATTCTTCACGAACCATTCTCCAGTAGCCGGAATAAGCTCGATCTCTAAACAAGCTTTGTATCCGCAACGAGTAAGAGCCTTTGAGGTTCTTTTCGGGTCAGGTCTTTCGAAGTTCGCCAACGTACAGTGTCCTTCTTTAAAGCATGTGTACAGACTCCCTCCTTTCTAATACTGAACCTTTTAATCTTAGCATGCTCGTTATAGAACTCATATCCTTCCTCCTCACTTCCGAAGGTCTTGTTGACCACACGGTGATGCTCATCATGCTCCATGTATGCGAACTGCAATCAACGAAGAAAAAATTGATGTTACAACCCAAGTAAATCATGTCTACAAAACAACTTCTAAATATACTTCACCATCATCACTGCAACCTTATGCTCATTTGCGATCATTTAATACGAGTACTAGAAAATGGTCGTAAATTATTCAAGAACTTATCACTGCTTTGTCGATAACATTCAGAATTGTTAGTTAAACATATATGGAACAATGTTGAGATAAAACCAATGTCTTGGCAAGCAAGCACTGAATAATTTGGGTCATTTACAGCTTATTCATTGTCACCAATTACAATCAGTTTTGCATTTCAACATGATACCGACGACAACCGCTTGAGGTGGCACCAAATCATGTGCTATTAATCCAACTTTATTTACTTAACAATGTATGCAATTCTACAAGTATCTCCAGTTTAAGAGGCTAGTCAAACTCGTGTGCTATCAATCAACTTCGTTTACTAACTTGGTATGCAATTCTTGGAACATCTGTAGACATATACAGGTTTACTATATCAACCACATTGGAGTTTTGTTTTATTCTTTGTTAAAAGTTAGTCACAAATCATGTAAAATCAGCAGCACAACAATTAAAATTTGCATCCCAATCAATTAATCCATGATGTTCCAGCGGAGCACAACAAGCAAAATTCTCGGCGCATGGTAATTGAAACTCCAGAACTGAACAGAACTTCAGAACTGAACATGATTGAAACTCCAGAGCTGAACAACAAGCAAAACTCTCGCTGCCATTGGAAGATACATTGAGGATCGAGGGCAACACTAACCGATAGATTCTGTTGGAGATTGGGGCGGAGCTGCTCAGGTCGATGGGATCTCCCAGTCTGAGGTGGAGACGGCGGGCGGCGTGGAGGTGATGGCGATGACGGCGGGATGGAAGCGCTGGCCGTGGGTTCTATGGAGGTCGCGAGGGCGGCGTCTGTTCGGCGCAGCCGGCGTGGAGGTCGCGGCGGCGTGGAGGTGATGGCAACGGCGGCAGGGTTGAAGAGCTGGCCGCGGGTTGCGCTGCCGGCGTGGAGGTCGCGGCGGCGTTGTATCCGATGGCGACGTCGGCGGCCTGGAAGAGCTGGCCGCGGGTCGTGTTGCCGGCGTGGCGGTCGCGGCGGCGACGTGTGCGAGGAGGTCGGGGCGGAGGCGGTGTATGCGAAGAGCTGACCGAACTTGATTTCAAAGTTTTTGTCCTCAGATTATATTTACGCGAACTCAAATTTGGGCCTATTGGGCCTAATCTATACTGCTTAATCTCAGCCATCGGTGTAAATCATACTTTTGACACTTACGGGACTGGTAAAAGGTACCGTAAAACAGACCAAGAACTTATAGCTCAGCACAAAGCAGAAAATGGACTGAATCTGGTGTCTTTGCGAAATTAATTCTTAAACCTACAATTTCAAAATGGCTACTTTTGTTGAGAAAACATATGTTTGTGGTCTTGCGAACAGATACAGCAGTTTCACATATGCAAGTACTGAAAAGCAGATTGATATGAACAACGATATTTTGACGCGGTCCAAGATGTAGCTTGCAGTGGCCAATTCTCCACCCGCACATCGAATTTCCATGATCTTCAACGGAAGCCAGAAACACAAATATATCCATGTATTTCTCATTTTCATAAACTGCAGGTGATGTTTTCTACTCTAACGAATGACAACATAAACATATCAGGGTTCATGAACCAAATTGTAAGTTCAACAAGCAATGGCGAAGCAGAAAATAACAGACTAGTGACCCTATTATAGAAGATAATCGACATCCAGTTAGTTGAACACCATTATAGTAATAAGCAGTTATCGATTTTCATATCCCGTTCCTGGTTCATGTAAATCTGAAATTAGCCGGCACTTCTCCTCTGCAAGCGGCTGCATAGTCTTCAGCAAGGTGCGGCGCAACTTCCTTGTGAGGACATATGTACTTCTCCACAAAATACTTCTCGGTCTTCATGACTGCACTAGAGGTTCCGGTCGCGGTCTAGAAACCCATTTTGCTTGAGAAACTTTAGAACATAGTGCCGGGGCCTGAGCCGGCCCTCAAGGCTCAAACAGATAATTACCAGTTGATGAGCAATGTCAAGCTTTGTAACTTTGAACATATATTTAGAAGAAAATATAAACATCAATCATGTAAAATATACTATTAAAATTGTGACAAACTACAAAAATATTATATGCGTTGGGAATTATGATTTTGATGTTTTTTCTTATATTCTTAGTTAAACTTTACTGAGTTTATCTTTGACTAAACATAGAACGTGAGGTGATTGTGAACCGATGGAGTACGCTGACAACTGCAGATAGCACAATAACTGTGACCATGGCAATGGCGTCCTCGAAGGTGACCTAGGCGTCAATAACCACCTGCTCCTACCGGCTCTCGTAATTCAAATGTAATTATTTTGTAAATAACGATCAATTCATGAAAAGCGTTGACCCTAGCTGCAAACATACTCCCGCCCAATTTATCTATACTAGGTCATCTCGTGATTTTGGTATAAATTCAGTCATCGATTTGACCAACTAGTTTATATGCCACGAAAAGTGTACCATTGAATCAGTTTGTGTCTAAATGGAAGTTTCAAATGATGTACTTTGAGACACACTGGTCAAGTGAAATATCAATGTCTGTCACATATTACGGGGTGGCCTTGTGTGGATGAGTGGAGGGAGTATGTGGAGTAATGTGTATTATATCCTGGTACATGGATCCTGAACTCTCATTAGCTGGAGTAAGATCGGCGATCTATATTCTATCTACTCCACTTTGCTAGCTCGCGGCATGATGTACTACAAAGTGCATGCATCTATTTAAAAAAAAAAACTTGTTATAGCCATGCGATACATCAGATGTCGGCGAATTCGTCGACATCGTCATCTACCCACTCCACCCGAGAATAATCCGCGGATTTCATTAGCTCCGTCAGGCCGGTAAGGTCTTCTAGATAGGTTGGTTCATTGATCACCTGCATCACAAAACCCATTCCTCTGCTCCTGAACTCAGACAATACCTGCATGCCATTGTTTTTTTAATTTGCAAGTGATCAATGCAAAAGGTATCGACCAAGTTTTCAAGACATTCATGCAACTATCAACATGTTTGCTTACCACATCCGAGCATGCAATGCAGCTGCTCGAAGAATATCCCAGGAGGGTTAATAAGTTGTAGCTCGACAGTGATCCTCGTATCTGGTGTGGCAAGAGACCAGACGGACGCTCACTGGTCGTGCCAGCAATATCTCCTGGTGCATGTATCCTGCAAAATTAGGTTGGAAATCAACTATCACTTCACATTGTTTCCTCCTCTTCCATATATAGAAACACATTGATGCTGTTGCAAGTGCTTACCCATCTGGATGACTTAACATCCTCGCGAAGAGGTCTGCAGCACGGCCAGATGCAATGGAGGCCAATCCAGGTCGCGTTACCGTACATTGTTGGTCTAGTGTTCTGTTGGAGACCTCTGCATCGGAAGATCATAATAATATGATACATGATGGTTGTAGTACTGAGGGAATGAGAGTATGGTTTCAAAAGGCTAAGGAAGCAAATGTTACATCGACAGGAGCGATAACGTCGTTGCAGAAATAACATCCCAGTCTTTGACGGCCAGCAGTAACATCTTCTGCAGGCTTCTTCTTAGTCATCACATCTGAACCTTCAGAATTTGTTCCTGGGCCCGCTCCATGTCGCATGGCAAGGTAGCTATCGTATCCCAGGGCTGCAGTAATAGCAATCTGCAGTATAATGACAGGCATTGACATGTATAAAGTTTCCAATGTGTACAATATTCAAGAATATGGACAGGGTTTTACCTTGTTTTCATTCGCACAGAGAAGCGTTGGAAGCCACCTACTTTCCCTTGTGTCAGTCAACAAGAACACAGCATCATGGGTAGCTACTAAGTTCTGGAGTTCCTTGCAATTTTTGAGCACGCCAGCTGCTTCTTCATCTGATACAGGATGCCCCGGCATCGGTATTTCCATTTCATATCCTTTAAAATCCAGCTCATCCTACAAGGCAGAAATTTTAGGATGAAAATATACTCCCTCCGTCCCAAAATAAGTGACATGAGTTTGTCTAGATTTGGATGTATCTAGACACGTTTTAGTATGTAGATACATCCGAATCCAAATAAACCCAAGTCACTTATTTTGAGAGCGGAGGGAGTAGTAAAATAAAAATGAAAGTACTATTTCGAAGGGAAGTGAAAACTCACCACCAACAGACATTTCTCCTTTAGACGTTCAAGTAGTGCTACTGCTTTCGGGGTGTTGCGATCAGCATATGTGTAAAGTGATTGTCTTGCCAAATTTGACACAACAACACGGCCACTGTCAACCACTGTTAGCTTCCGAACACCATAATCCTGAAAATGATGGTACCCAGCATGATTAACTGTGGGTAACTATGTGTGTCTATAGTTCAACATAAAAGCGGCATCAACCATAAGACTAACCATAACAATACGAGCAACATCACACCCAAGAGTTCCAGCACCTAAAATTAGACATCCAACACTAGACAACTTCCCTGAATTTACAGGGAAGTTGGCAGCTAAATCCAAACAATTGTCCGACATCATCGAGTTATTAGAAATGCCCATAAGGTCCTTCAAATAAGTCGGTTGGTTTATGGCTTTCATAATAAAATCCAAATTTTCTCTTTTATATTCTAATAGTACCTGAAATGTTTAACAAGCAGAAGCATCAGAATATACAGAACTCTTGTAATGCAGCGTTAGCTGTGCTAGAATCTGGAACATCAAAATAATAATTCTTATAAACTTAGCTCTATGATGCTACAATATACTTACAACATTGGAACATGCAGTACAATTGTTTGAAGAATTTCCTGTCACAGTTGATAAGACACACTTTGGGAGTGATCCTTGCATCTGATGCGGCAGTAAACCAAGCTGATGTTCAGTATCCATACCAGCAATATCTCCTGGAGCATGCATCCTGCAAGAATTACGATACAATTCTTAAGGCTCAGTGTACATGTACTGATTAGTTTTGTTTAGTTCAAGCGTAATCAACGACTCTTCACTCATACACATGCAAAAACTACGATTCTGCGGTTATCTTTCATGTATTTAATTTAATAGCTTACCCTTTAGGATGATGTAACATCCTCGCAAAGAGCTCCACTGCTTTGCCGGACGCAATTGAGGTCAGCCCAGGTAGAGCTACTGTTTCATTAGAGAGTGATGACTGCAAAACAATACAATGAAGCAAATATGAAATTAAGGAACTGGTGTCAAAATTGTAGGTATAAAAAAGAACATTTCTACAAATGTAAGTCTTTATGTAATATACGTTGATGAAAAGGGAAGTCTTCTCGTTACATAAACAACAGCCCAATCTGCTTTGACGACCAAAAGCATCTTCAGTGGACAAATTCTCTATTGGTGCAATCGTGTTATCCATGCCACCACTTGTTCCTGGACCAACACCATGTCGCATGACAACGTAACTGTTATATCCTACTGCTACAGTGATAGCAATCTGCAGTGCAGACAAAAGATCTTTAGTTCCCAAGAGACGGGGGAAATCATACTAATTTAATAGAGCCATATGACCAGAATACATTAATTATCCACTCATTCCACTATGCATTAAAATTTCTTGGTCATTATGAGCTGAGAATATTGCAACCCCACAGATGAATAATGTGCCTGAGACTTACCTTGTTTTCTTTTGCACACAGAAGAGTTGGAAGCCATCTTCTCTCCCATGTGTCAGTCAACAAGAAGACCACATCATTGTTAGATACTAACGTTTGAAGACGCATACAATCTTCAAGCACACTTGGAGAAACCGGATTCCCAGGCACTGGTATTTCCATCCGGATGCTTTTGACCTCCTGAATGACAGCAACTGCTGTCAAGAAGCAGATCTGTAGAAAGCATAATATTCAGAAACGGGTAGAAACGACTTACTGCTGCAGGGCATCTCTCCTTTAGATGTGGAACTATTGCGGCAGCTCTCGGAACTCCACAATCATTTTTTATATAGAGTGATTGTTTGACTAGATCAGGCATGGTAACACAACCACCATCAACCGTACACCCCAGGTCTGAAAATTTGGTAACACCATATGTAATGAATAAATGGTAGAAAATATAGCGTTAAAGTTTGTTGGAAGTGATACTACTACAGTTTGTTACACAGGAATATAGTTACAGTAGTAGCAGAAAGTACTAACCATGAGTAAGCGAGAAACTTCACAGCCAAGAGTTCCAGCACCCAATAGGAGACACCGAGTGCCACGCAACTTGTCCAAATCCACAGGGAAGTGTCTCCATCCCATCAGCTGTTGTTGTTCACCCTGACTGCATATACAATAACCAATTGAATATATCCCGTTAGTAGCCGATTATGTGCAGAATAAGTTAAACACTCTTCAGCTACCTTTCTGGGTTTAGTGATTCAAGATTGATTGATTTCAGTTTCTTTTCTTTCCTTCCATCCCAAGGCGTTTCTCCTTCCCATCCAATAACTTCAGGCACATGGTTAGAGCCATCCCAGCCTGTAATCACAACCAGCGTTATAAAAACAAATTACTAGTGAGATAGTGAAGGTATTATCAAGATCGATCATAATACCATGAGGTGCTACAAATGATGCTTCACCAATAAGGGACTTCTCTAGGTCGAGCCCCCCTTGTTTATTTTCTCTATAGCATAAGAACTGAACTTTCTCGATTTTCCACCACAGGCTCAGGAATGTAATGTAGTTTCTAAGAGCCCAACCAGGGTAATCTTGATGGCATCCATGATCATAAAATCCAAACAGGAACTGCATTATAAAATGGAAGTGTCGAGAAATGAGCAATGCATACTTGGGAAGTTCTAGAAATATTGAGAAAGTTGCAAAAACCTTGTATAGTATTGGTGTATTATTTGTGAGGATAATTGTGGAGAGATCTAAAGTAAATATTTTATCTACCATGTGGTTTCAATAGTTTCCACATGGAACTAATCAATATTGTAAAACTACTTATTTGGGTGACCCCCCCCCCCTTCCACGAACGCAACCAAAGAGAAGAAGATGAACTACAAATATGAAATTGTAGATTGCCTATAAGAGAGACACAATGTAGGGATAGAAAGCTACTAACATGTGCCATATCTACTGTACATACATTTATTTTGTTTTATTCTAAAAAAAAGTTAAACGTATCCCTGTATCTGCGCTTTTTCAAAATGCATGTATTTGTATCAGCCCGACATCGATACTTGTATCCGCATTGGTGCCCGTGGCGGAGCTTAGTTGAAACAAAACCGGGCTATGGCCCGCCCAGCTTAGTAGATTTTCTGCCTACATACCAGTAAATTTAGCCCAGTAACAATCTATTTTTGTCTCCTTTAAGCCTGCTGGCCCGCCCAGGTTTTCCTAGTAAGCTCCGCTACTTATTGGTGCCACATAGTATTTTACCATACACATATATACACACAGAAGAGAAAAAATTCAAAATAAGGGAACATTAATAATAATTCAAATATATCAATGCAAAATAGACTATTTAGTTATTAACAACACATCTATCATCAAATCTTTAAAAAAGACAACAAAATATTTCTATGATGTATGCTCGGTAACACAAACATACCTTTTGGGCACCACCCTGACGGTCTTTCCAGTCCTTAAGTTGTCTTACAACAACAGAAGAATCTGAGGATATTTCTACCCAAAAAAATGGATGAACTACAAAAAAATTCCAATTATGGTAAATTAAGGAAGCATATCCAACTAAAAACAAGATGTGAAATACTAGGTTGAGATGAGAATCGTTAATTGAACCTGTTGTTTCATGTGAACCACGCCACACTTCCATTGATTTAGACAATGATGTTGCCTGTAGGAGCAAATAAATAACATTTTACTAGCAACCATAAAAAGATAGAGAAAAATAAAAAACTAAGATTAGGTAATATTAAGTGCACAAGATCATGACCTCTTCTTGGCTGAGCACCTGTGAGGCACTATGTAGGTTGAGCATCGTCATTTCAGAACTGGAAACCAATGAGGGGAATGCAACATCGTAATAGAGCTTCCAATTCTTCAGATCCGCAAATGATATCATGAGAAATCTTAGTAACAGAGAAGGACACTCTTCTACTTTCCTGGGCAGAATGTCATGCAAGATCTGGATCCAAAATACGTTAGACCAAGGAATTGAGAGAACTAAATAGATTGAAAAAGGATAAAGATAATAGAAATATCGTACTCCCTCCGACCCATATTACTTGACTTGGATTAGTGAAAATTTGGATGAATCTAGACACTATTTAGTATATAGGTTTATCCAAATTTTAACAAATCCAAGTCAAGTAATATGGGTCGGAGTGGTATCAAAGTTGAAGTAATTAATGTACCTTCTTCCCTGAGTAGAGACGCTACATCTAGATTTTGGAACCCTGACATGTTATTAGTATTTACGAGCGTCCCTGGTACCGGACAGTTGTTCCTAGTAGAGCCAGATGAGTTGACAGATGATGGTGCTAACGATTCTCGGCATAGCCTGAAGCGGGCCGAAGCTGTTGGGCGAATGCATGGGGTATAGTAGCCTAGCACCAAAAAAAATTTATCAGTATATTAAAAGAAAGTTCATAACTGAAACTAGAAAAAATAAAATCAAGAGGCATGCCACACCACACATAAACAGTTGAACTAGCAGATGGAAAGTTCATAGAATTGGAGTACTCTGTGGTTGGAGGAGGGGAAACCCAGCTGTTAGAAATCACATAGTAATCAAGTTGTTTCCCATGTCACAATTTAATGTTACGAGTCCGGACGGCAGAGTGTACAAGAATTCAGCAACTACACCAACAACAAGCTGATAGAACAGTTGATCTTGGCACGGACCAAAACTCGTAACAAAGACATGGCGACATCGAAGGGCAAAACATTCACATATCACCATTGCTACAAGTTGCTTGAGAAGAGTGACAAATGGAGGTTGCGGGACAAAGAAGCACCTCCCAAGAGAGGGGACATGACCCAATTGGATGATGATGAAAGCGACGTGGGTGGAAGAAACAAGAACAAGACCGATGGAAAACAAGAAGGCAAAGGAGAAGCTAAGGATTGCGGCCGAAGCAACAAAATTTGAGTTGCAAAATAGATAAGATGGTGAAGTCTAAGGAGATGTAGATGACCAAGACATTGGAAGCCAAAGTGATGTTGGCACGAGAGAAACAAGAAGTGAAACAAGCAAAATGGCAAGCAATTCATGAAGATGCCAAGCACAAGGCCGAGTTGGAGGAGAAGAGAGTCAAAATCGAGAAGGATAAGACTAGGAGGGAGCTCATGGCCGAAGAAAACAAGACGATGATGATGGATCCAAGGAAAATAGATTCTCGTCATTTGGAATGGTGGAAGCTTACAAAATGTACTCCCTTCGTTTAAAAATATAAAACCACGTTTTTCGGGTGCGGTTTATGGGGTCTCTTTCGGCGCGAGCCAAAATCGGCACCAAAACCACGTTTTTTGGGCCGCAAGTTTTCTGTGTGTGTGTGTGTGTGTGTGTTGAAGTTGCTATAAGTAGCAGGAGGCAATTCGGGCTCTCGCTCGTGCTTCGCCTCCGATTGAGGAACCGAAGACCGAGTAGGGGACAACCTGTAAAAGGAGCGTCCGAGTCGAATTCCTATTTGCAGATAGATGGCTCTCCGATCCCATCACGAGAACACTAACCGTATGCAGCACTAACCGATCCTCCAGTTGTAAGAGCCTGCAAAAGTGATCGCCGGCGAAAAAAAAAAGAGACGGCCGGGAGATGGCGGAGGAGCGGCCGCGGCCGCTCAAGGTGGAAACCTTCAAGAGCGTCGTAGAGACGGGGTTCGGGGACACCCTCCGCGGCCTCAAGCTCGACGTCCTCGGCACCGACGACTCCCCCATCCCCATCACTGGTCAGCGCATCCTCTACTCCCTGCCCTCTGCCTAGCTTGGAGTTGTGGTTTGCATGCCTCGAATGTAGCTCTTGGAGTTGGTACTCCTTGTGGGCGACCTGGTAGCAATGTTTGTTCCAGTTGGTTTCACTCAATGCTTCAGTTTTGGCCTGTGCCAAGATCAACTGTTCTACCAGCTTATTGTTGGTGTAGTTTCTGAATTCTTGTACACTCTGCCTTCCGCACTCGTAACATTGAATTGTGACATGGGAAACAACTTAACTACTATGTGATTTCTAACAGCTGGGTTTCCCCTCCTCCAACCACAGAGTACTCCAATAATTCTATGAACTTTCCATCTGCTAGTTCGACTGTTTATGTGTGCATCTTGTGGCATGCCTTGATTTTATTTTTTTCTAGTTTTAGTTATGAACTTTGTTTTAATATATACTGATAAATTTGTTTTGTGCTAGGCTACTATACCCCATGCATTCGCCCAACAGCTTCTGGCCCGCTTCAGGCTATGCCGAGAATCGATAGCACCATCACCTGTCAACTCATCTGGCTCTACTCGGAACAACTGTCCGGTACCAGGGACACTTGTAAATACTAATAACATGTCTTTTTTTTTTGAACAGGAAAAGGTCCCGAAGGACCTAGAGGCTGCATTGATACGTGGCAGTGGTACAAATTACAACAAGGATCCAAGATGAAAGAAAAATTACAACCAGGTCCTGGAAACAAACACAGAGGACCTCAGAATTTTTTTTGAGAACGCAATCAGGTCCCTGCATCTCACTGCGCAGATTCACGGATGCGTGCCGCCGCCGACCACCGCCAACTTCGCCGGGGACGAAACCACTTGGGAAGAAAGCAACGCTGAATGTCGCCGTCGCACCATCAGAAGCGGGCCTCCATTCTCGGAGGTTGCTTAGACGCTTCCATTGCGTCATCAGATGCCAATCATGGGCATCAAAGATCAGTGGCCAAGCCAGGCTCACTGTATGATCCTCATTTGCAGCCACCGACCAATCGTCGACACTACTCTGCATGGATCCCAGACCTCCAGTCGCAACCACCGCGCCCAGGACGAGAGGGATCGAGTTGGAGCAGCAGCAACGATAAGCCAAAATCCATCTCCGTCGCGCGTAGAAACCGAGTTTCCTCCTCAGAGCTCCTGCCCGAGATGAGGAGGGAAAACCATAGAGGATGCAACGACGATGAACCAAAGATCGGCAGTACCTTCTCCAGGAAGCAGAGGACGAGTCGGTGCAGGGTCCCTTCCCCTCGCCTCCATGGCCGGCCAAAAGAGAAGCCAACACACCACTCGCCACGCCGCAACCCCTCTCCTCCTCGCCACCACGGCCGGCCGGGAGAGGCGTCGCTGCCAGCAATCTCTGCCACCCAAGATGGCACTTAGATCCAAACGCCCCTTTATTTGAAGAGGAGGCAGTGCTCCATCGTTCGCCAAAGCTCACCACGAGCTCATGGCGAGAGAAGCGCCACCGACGGCTGCAAGACTCGGGGGAGAGAAACTCCAGCCACCTCTCGGCATGACGCCAACCTAAGGCATAAAGCCAAAACCTAATTAACCTAAAAACCCTAAAGCCTACAACTACCCCGGCACCGCTCCTCTGCCACCTCCAGCCGGCTATTCCGGCGGGAGAGGCTTGGGAGCAGCCCGAATTTGGGCGGCGGCGGCCAAGCAAACGGAAGGGATAAGGTTAGGGGAGGAGAGGAGGGGAGAGTGCCAATACTAATAACATGTCAGGGTTCCAAAATCTAGATGCAGCGTATCTACTCAGGGAAGAAGGAAAGAAGGTACATACAATGCTTGAACTTTGATACTTCCTTCATGTACGGAAATAAGTGACTTCGATTTGTCTAGATTCACCTGATTCTACACACTAAAAAACGGTCTTGATGCATGCGAATATAGACAAATCGAAGTTATTATTTTCGAACGGAGGGAAAGTACAAGATTTCCTTATCTTTACCCTTTTCATTTTATTGTGTTTTCTCAATTCACATGAAATGGCGGAGGCGGAACTCACCATGACACGATCTGCTCGAGAAAAAACTGTAGGTACAGTACAGAGTTGCAGAGCCCACCGGAAATCTCTGCTGCCGCCATCGCCGTCGCCATGCTCCGCCTGCGAAGGTGCTTCTTATCCCAGCTCCACTTCCATCCCTCGACCTCCCCCGTCTCCCATCTCCACCGCCTCCTCTCCGCCACATCGCCGCCCGTTTCCCCGAATCCGCCCATTTGCCCGAATCGCGGATTCGTCGTCGAGGACTACCTCGTCGACACCTGCGGCCTCACCCGACCTCAAGCCCTCAAGGCCTCCACGAAGCTCTCCCACCTCAAGTCCCCCGCCAAACCCGACGCCGTCCTCGCCTTCCTCGCCGGCCTCGGCCTCTCCCGCGCCGACGTTGCCGCCGCCGTCGTCAAGGACCCGCTGTTACTCTGCGCCGGGGTGGGGAGAACCCTGGTCCCTGTCGTCGTTGGGCTCACCGACCTCGGTCTCTCGCGTGCGGAGGTCGCCCGACTAGTCTCGATTACCCCCAGATTCCGCATATCCATAGTTTCAAAGATGCACTACTACCTGTCCCTCTTTGGTCCCGGCGACAACCTCTTCTTGTCGCTCAAAAAGAACACCTACCTCCTAACCACTGACCTCGAGAAGGTGGTCAAGCCAAATGTCGTGTTCCTGCGAGAGTGCGGCCTATGTGATCGCGCTATTGCCAAGCTGGGCATTCAGGTGGAAAGGATGCTCACCACCAACCCGGAACGCCTCCAGGCAATGGCGGCCTGTGCCGAAGCCATAGGCGTGCCCCGCGGTTCTGGGATGTTCAGGCAAGCCGTGCAGGCTGTCGCATTCCTCAGCAAGGAGAAGATCACTGCCAGACTGGACTACTTGAAGGAGACGTTCGGGTGGTCTGATGCCGAAGTGAGCGTTGCTGTCACCAGGGCACCGAGGCTGCTGAGGAAGTCCGAAGAAATGCTGCGGGGCAGGTCCGAGTTCCTGATCTCGGAGGTGGGGCTGGAACCGGTGGACATTGCTCATCGACCGGTAATTATCTGTTTGAGCCTTGAGGGCCGGCTCAGGCCCCGGCACTATGTTCTAAAGTTTCTCAAGCAAAATCGGTTTCTAGACCGCGACCGGAACTTCTCTAGTGCAGTCATGAAGACCGAGAAGTATTTTGTGGAGAAGTACATATGTCCTCACAAGGAAGTTGCGCCGCACCTTGCTGAAGACTATGCAGCCGCTTGCAGAGGAGAAGTGCCGGCTAATTTCAGATTTACATGAACCAGGAACGGGCTATGGAAATCGGTAACTTCTTATTACTGTAATGGTGTTCACCTAACTGGATGTCGATTATCTTCTATAATAGGGTCACTATGTCTGTTACTTTCTGCTTCGCCATTGCTAATTCCTGTTGAACTTACAATTTGGTTCATGAACCCTGATATGTTTATGTTGTCATTCGTTAGAGTAGAAAACATCACCTGCAGTCTATGAAAATGAGAAATACATGGCTATATATTTGTTTCTGGCTTCCGTTGAAGATCATGGAAATTCGATGTACCGGTGGAGAATTGGCCACTGCAAGCTACATCTTGGACCGAGTCAAAATATCGTTGTTCATATCAATCTGCTTTTCAGTACTTGCATATGTGAAACTGCTGTATCTGTTCGCAAGACCACAAAGATATGTTTTCTCAACAAAAGTGGCCATTTTGAAATTGTAGGTTTAAGAATTGATTTCGCAAAAACACCAGATTCAGTCCATTTGTTGCTTTGAGCTGAGCTATAAGTTCTTACACGACACTGACACCTTAGACCCTTTGTCCAACCTAAGATAGAAAAGTTGTAATTGCTGTGTGTAGTGAGTTAATTCTGTGTTTAAGTTGTGTTTAGTAATGCAACAGCTGTAAACTATCCCCTCTACTGTGCCATTATACATCGTTCTCTGTAGATCGATGTATCAAACATTTTTATACCTGTTAAAATGCACACAAGATTGTGACCATTTCGATCCAAACTGCAACAATTTCTTGTTATGCAAAACTGCAAACGGTAGCTGCAGCTGATGGTTGACAAAATGATCAGTAGTATATGTTCAGTGGTAAAAGAACACAGTACTGTTCCTTGTCTGACATTGATGTCCCTGCAATGACTAGGCAAAGGAGCTGGTGAGGTTAACTTAGTCCTCAGTCATTGTGTATAAAGTATCATCTCCACTGCTCGAGCCTCCAACATCATGCTAACTATAGTGCTTTTTTTGTTATGCCAAATTTTGTCATCTCCAGGTCAATTTAGTGCTACTGAATTCAACTTATGGACTGGTTACATAGGTTATGATTTGGTTTGTTCAGGTGACATGTCTATGCAATTTTCCCATTTTCGCCTGTCAGGTTTGTGAATACTTGTTGGAACACTATCTATCGCGTAGCTGTACTTTCTTCTCTAGCAGATGGAACACTGATACTCAGAGTAGTAGGGCCTTGGTGAATGGTGATGCTTTCCATGATCATTTCAAACTGCTGGAATGAGATAATGTTCTTCGGCGGTAAGGTTCTTGGACTGGTTTTGGAATTGGGATTTACCGGCCTGCATGCCTACCTGGCCTGATAATGTTCTTCGGCGGTAAGGTTCGCTCGTTACATGGCCTGCATGCCTACCTGGAAACTGATATATACGTAGTAGGCGCATGTCAGTACAAGTTTGGTTTTAGTGCTCCATGAAGAAGTTTGCAGATGAGATGCTAAAAGCTAAGTTATTGAACTATGTGTGTTAGCAGGCTATGCTTTAATGTGCCGCCTACTAGATGTAATGCGTACAGAGCACTGTCCTGAATTTTAAAGGATAATGGCTGCTGTTTGATACCAGTTGCATTGGATCTGATTACCATGTGTTCAGATTACTTGAGTTGGGGGCTGTGTACCAGTTGCATTGCATCTGCTTACCATGTGTTCTGCTATATCCATCAAAGAATTTTCTCCACGTCTCTTATTTAAATTGTTGCTCATATACTTTGATCCTGTCTGCTGTCTGCTTTGCTCTGTCCTGGATCCATGTGATTATATTTGTCGAAATAATTTCCCCCCATATTCAGATTCTGGGAGTGCTTTTGGAATTGGGTTTTACCGGCACTCTTTTCATGTCCTGCTGGCCTACCTTCAAAGTTCAAACTGATGTCGGTACAAGTTCTGTTTGAGTGCTGATGAGATGCAAAGGCTAAGGTAGTAAACTATGTACACCAGCAAGTAGAGTGTAGGCTATGCTTAGTGTGTTGCCTAACTTAAATGTAACTCCTATGATGCACTATCCTGAATTATTTAAAAGATAAACTGAGTCGTTGTGAAATAAAATAAAATAAACTGAGTCAAGTCAATGGTGTAATGGAGATGTGGACTTCGCCTGATCCAAGGAAACTTGGCAGGGTATATACTGCACGAACCTGTGGACACTGGTGCGGCTGCCTTGCAGATCACACGAGCTCACGTCAAATGGATTAGACACTTGTGGAAGCCAAGAATACCGGTAACTCTCTGCGCTCCCCTCTCTCAAGTCGTCCAGGAACAGCTCTCGAGCATCGGCCACACCTGGTGAGCTCTCCTTGAACTTGCTTAATTCTCCATGCCGCGTTTTTGTGATCTTGAAGTTTCTAAAAATCTGTAGAATCTGTGCATGCTCGTGTGCCTTATTCGCGCGAAAAAGTTTCGTAGAAAAAAAAAAGACAAGTTAGTGAACGGGTTAAATGCTCAAAAGCTTTGCTTTATAGAAGGTTTGGGAAGAAAGTGAAAAAAGGGTACTTCGTTGGGCAATATAACATTAGTTAGCTGCAAGAGAAATGATCGTCACATTAGTTAGTTCTCTGGTATCCTCCTTCTGTTATTATAAACATTTATGAAAATAGAGTATCACTTTAAATAATTGCAAAGGCCTATGCATATTGTATGACTTTATTTCTAGGTTCATGATCATTTGTGATAATAAATTATATCTTTAAAGTAACCAACTAGTTGACTTATTTTGTTGGGAACAGATCTGGAGAAAGAACTTAAAGCACCCTTTAATCAAAAACAATATCTGGAGAAAATAACTGTTTAGGGTACTAGGCTTGCTGTTTACTCTCGGTGCAAAATTCACTCATTTTCTTGCAGGATAAACAAAGGCACTAGGCTCCCCATGAGCTTATCAACTGCCATTGGGGCCATTAGTGCACTCAATGAATGTGCCAATTTTTTCCAGTGGGCAAAATCTGCTGTTTCATCGCCGCACTCTCGATGGACTAGATCACAGGAGAAGGATATTCAAGATCGGTTGTTGCAATTGGAGAATGTCCTACAACGTCTTAGGGATACTCTTCCCGCGATGTACAATCTCATTGACCGAGCAGAATGGAGGAGCCATGAACACTATGTGGCCGAGCTCCTTCCGAAACTCAAGGACACAGTTTATGATGCAGATGACCTTCTTGATGAGTTTAGTTGGCATGAGATGAAGGTTCAGTTGGAGGGAAATGGAACCCAATCTGCCATTATCAAATTCTTTCATAATGCCGTTCAAGGCAGCTTCAACAAATTGGCTGATGTCCAAGGAAGGCTGGATCATCTCTCTAGCCAGCTGGAGAAGTTTGGGCTACGTGAAGTTAGACAACAGTTTGACAAAGCAGTCAGGCCGGAGACTAGCTCTCTTCCAAATGAACCAAAAACATTTGGTCGTGACAAGGAGCTGAAGCAGGTGATGGGATTTCTCAGTGTACCTACAGGCTCAAAACGGAAGAGAACAAATATCCCAGTCAATGCCTCTACAAGCACAATACCAATTAACCAACTTAGTGATGCAACAGGAATATTAAGTATTCCTGTTTTACCAATAGTAGGAATTGGTGGTCTTGGCAAGACTACTTTGGCGCAACATATATGCAACCAAAAACAAGTGAAGTCTCACTTTGAACTGATAGTTTGGATTTGTGTCTAAGATGATTTTGATGTGAAAAGGTTAACCAAAGAGTTTATACAGTCATGTCGCGACAAGAAGTCAACAAGTGATAATTTGGATTATCTTCAACGTACTCTTTCTAACCATGTGAACAATAAGAGATTATTGATTGTCCTTGATGACATGTGGGATGATGCCTTGAAGGAAAATATGTAGTGTTGGAAGAGGTTTTGTGCACCACTATTAAGTGCCCAAGAGGGTAGTATGATGTTGGTCACCACTAGATGTCCCAAGGTTGCCGAGGGGGTGTGCACAGTGGAACCAATCACATTAGAGGGTTTAAAGGAGGATGTCTTTTGGCATTTCTTCAAACTATGTGCATTTGGATCCGAGAGTTCCTACAATGATCCCGAGTTAGAGCGCATTGGGAGAACCATACTTCCTAAATTGAAGGGTTCTCCTTTAGCCGCTAAAATACTTGGACGCATGTTAAGAATGGACCTTAATGCATCACATTGGATGTCTATACTTGAGAGTGAACTGTGGGAGCTGAGACAAGAGGTTACTGATATTTTGCCTGCCCTTAGGTTGAGCTACATGTATTTACCCTTATATTTGAAGAGATGCTTCTCATTTTGTGCTGTTTACCCCAAAGATTACAAATTTGAAATGGAAGACTTGGCTGAAATTTGGGTGGCAGAAGGCTTTGTGGAGCCCCATGGGGATAATTTTGATTCAAAAAATTGGTCAGCAATACTTTCAAGACCTGGTAACTCGGTCATTCTTTCAAAAGGTTAGCGGTGGATACGTAATCCATGACTTGTTGCATGACATGGCACAAAAAGTTTCGGAGCATGAGTGCTTTATCTTAAGAAACAAGAAAGAATTTGATAGATTTCCTCTAAATGTCTGCCATATATACGTGCACCCTAGTAGTGACTTTGACAATTCTGACTTGTTAAGCCTATGCAAGCACAGAAAGCTACGTACATTAATTTGCAAGAAGCAGTCCGGGAATAAAAAAAGTTCTGTAGTGGACAACTGGTGTAGTAAATTTTCACGTACCCGTGTGTTGTCATGTGCCTCTATCATTGAGTTACCTAAATAGCATTGGCAACTTGAAGCATCTCCGGTGCCTCAAAATCTCTAAAGGCCGTCCTTTGACCATTCCTCCAACTTTTAGTTTGCTCTATAGTTTGCCATGTGACTTTAGTAACTTGAGGCATCTACAGAGATTTGTATCACAAGGATTCTCTTATTGTCCTATGTCTGTGTTTCGTATCGATGCAGCCGAGCAGCTAAAAGTAGTTACATTACTGAAGAATCTGAACCAATTTCGTGGAGATTTGGAGATAAGTAATGTTGACATGCTAAGTAAGGATCATGCAGCGGAAGCCGGACTAAAGAATAAGAAGTATCTTTACAAGTTGACACTGGAGTGGTCAGGAGGTCTCAGTGAGTCTCACATTATGCAGCACAGTGCTATAGAAGTGCTTCAAGTTCTGCAACCTCCTACCACTCTCAGACATCTGTTACTCAAGAAGTATCCAGGTGTCTCTCTCCCAAGATGGTTCCAGGCACAGATGATAAACTTAAATGACATACCTTCTGTGAGTAATGATAGCATTGGTATGTTCGAATCAGTTCCAATTGAAAGGCTTGGGAATTTGGGTTTCCTTGAAGAATTGGAGGTGCGAGGTTGTCCAAACATCTGCTCTCAGAGTTTGGTATCTCAGTCCCTTAAGCAGCTCAAGCTAGGTGATTGTGGCAGTCTCTTGGATGATATCGATTGCTGCTCCCTCACAAATGTTACCATAGCATATTCCTCTGTCAGGTCCATCCAACCACAATTTTGGAGTCTTCCAGCTCTACAAGAGTTGAAATTTTATCGTTGCGAATCTCTTACATCTATTGGAGTCTCCACTATTCTTCCCCTCTGCTCAGGCACGAGCAACATCAGAGCATTCCCGAAGCTTACTACCCTCGAAATTGAGCTCTGCGATAAATTGTCAATCGTTGATGGGATCCTCACACAAGAATATCTACCTGCCATTGAGAGAATTCAAGTTAGATATTGTAACGAGTTAGTGTCCCTGCGAGGTGAAGGGTTTGGCAGTTTTCCTTCTCTTAAACATCTGCATTTTGATTCATGTCCAAGTCTCAATTGGCAAACGGGGTTGGCATTACCGTCGTGTCTCCAAACTCTCGAGTTGAATTGTTGTGGGGACTTCTCTGCAAGCGTGCCTCAGTGCCTAGAAAACCTCACATCCCTCGTGTCACTGAGGATGGGTGGATGCTATGGTATGACCTCCATTCCAGCTAGCATTTGGTGCAATAATCTTGCATTACTTGAGAGCTTGGAATTTTCCTATTGCCCAAACCTAATTTCAATCGGCGGAGCAAATGCAGTTGCAAAAATAAAGAAGGTGATCATATACATGTGTCCAAAGTTAGAGGAAGCAGAGCAGATCATGAGGAGAGTCTGACGGTACATGTGCTAGCACTATTTCCCTTTCTAGATTTTGTTACACTTTTTTCTGTAATTTCTTGAAGAAAACTTTGAACTTGAAACTCTGCAGGTCTTCAAGGAGGAATAAATGGCACGCGAGCTGGAGCACATGGCTCAGGATGAAAGACCCGGGGACAGCAAGAATTGATGCATGCCTTCGATCGTCTTGCCGTCTACTACATAAATCTCCATGGCTTATTCTTTTATCTGCAATCCATATTTATGCTGATAACCAGCGACCGGCTCCCAGCGTCTGCACAGAGGCTAAAATACTTGGCCACAACTCGCAATTGAGTCGCAGATTACAAGGCGTACATGGCACTGTAATTAACTTCACACTGAAGTGAGTGTTAGCAATTTATATTGTGTGTCAAATAAGTGACAGTATAAGAGTTTTGTGGTGTATTGTGTGTCAAATGCCAGAACTCTTATACATGGGCTTTGCTGCAACTGTGATGTATGCCATGGATTTAGGTCGATCCATTTCGCGTAGTTTGTCTATTGGTATGGCATGTATATATAAGAGTTCATCTATTGGTGTATGCCATGGATTTAGCTCTGACTAAACATGTTCTACAAACACTTAGGCTTTTTTACTGCAGTTGACTGGAGAATTGGGTGTTTTGATGGATACCTGTGTGCACTTGTCCTGATATTTTTAGGACAATGACCGCTTTTGCTTTTGCTTTTGCTACTCCCTTCGTCCCAAAATAGATGGATAAATCTAGACACCATTTAGTACATAGATTTATTTTAAATTTGATAAATCTAAGACATATATTTTACTTAGTTGTATTTTATGTGAGCTAGTTATGTCTGATAAACGATGCATCCGTTCTGCTCTATGCTTTCCTGATTTATTAGAAGTTGAAGGGAGTAGTATGTTTATATTGTTTTTTTTTGTGAAAGTATGTCTAGAGTTCGATGATGAATGTGATGTTGTTCCTAATTAAGACACGACTTAATTCGCATTGACAGAAAGAAGTGATTTTTTTTCGAACAACCACAAATAAGCTCAAACTCATGAGACTGTAAAAAAAAAAAATCTGATGAAGACGTCAGAGCTGGGCTATCAAATACTACAGCCCATACGAGATTAGGTTTGTAACCCATTCTCACTAGCTGTCCAAAATCCTCTGTTTTCCTTCACGACAGCCACTCCGGCGCCGTCCAAAAATCCCTCTGCCGCCACCAACTCCGGCGCCGGCGCCGTCGCCGTCGCCATGCTCCACCTCCGGGCGTACGTCGCTTCCCATATCCTCTCTTCCCCATCCACCTCTGCCATCTCCACTCTCCGCCGCCTCATCTCCGCCGCCGCGCCGGCCATTTCCCCGCATCCCCGATTCGCCGTCGACGACTACCTCGTCGACACCTGCGGCCTCACCCGAGCACAAGCCCTCAGGGCCTCCACGAAGCTCTCCCACTTCAAGTCTCGCGCCAAGCCTGACGCCGTCCTCGCCTTCCTCGCTGACCTCGGCCTCTCCAGCACCGCCGTCGCCGCCATCGTCGCCACGGACCCCAAGTTTCTCTGCGCGGGCGTGGACAGGACCCTGGCCCCCGTCGTCGCGGGGCTCACCGAGCTCGGTCTCTCACGTTCTGAAGTCACTCGCCTCGTCTCCCTCCACCCCAGCCACTTCCGTCGTAGATCCATCGTCTCCAGCCTGCAGTACTACCTGCCCCTCTTCGGCTCCTCAGGGAACCTCCTCCTGGCGCTTGAGCGCAGCACCTACCTCGTCGGCTCTAACCTTGAGAAGGTGGTCAAGCCCAACGTCTTGTTCCTACGGCAGTGCGGCCTAATGGATTCCGATATTGCCAAGATCTGCGTCTCTAGGTCAAGGATCCTGACTGCCAAACCCGGACGCGTCCAAGCAATGGTGGCGTGCGCCGAAAGTATAGGTGTGCCCCGTGGCTCTGGAATGTTCATGCGAGCGCTGCGGGCCGTCGCATTCCTCAGTGAGGATTATATCGCCACCAAAGTGAAGTACTTGAAGAAGATCTTTAGGTGGTCAGATGCTGAAGTCAGACATGCTGTATCTAAGTATCCATATGTGGTGCCGAGTGCAGAGGACATGCTGCAGCGCAAGTCCGAGTTTCTCATCTCCGAGATGGGCTTGGAACCGGCGTACATTGCTCATCGTCCGATAATGATCTCTTTAAGCATCGAGGGCAGGCTCAGACCCCGGTACTACGTTCTCAAGTTTCTTGAGGTGAATGGATTGCTAGATCAGAACCCGGACTACTATTATGTATTCAAGATGAGGGAAGAAGTATTTGTGAAGAAGTTCATATGTCCTCACAAGGAAGCTGCACCACACCTCGCTCAAGACTATGCAGCCACTTGCAAAGGAGAAGTGCCAACTAATTTCAGATTTACATGAACCAACAACAAGGCTATGATGATTTTTAAATTGTAATTGCATATGGCGTGACAAAGTTACACTCCAAGTAGTAAGCTTGTAAACCCTATTTTGCTGTTCTTTGCCTAACCAGGTGCTGGTTGTATTCTATAGTATGCATGTTACATGCCTGTTTGAATGTGTATCACTGCCAACTTCCTACGAAACTGATAATTAGATTCATGAATCCTGATATGTTAATGTTGTCATTCATTATAGAACATATCTGGAAATGAGAAGTCCAAGGATATATTTGGATCAATTTCTGATCAAAACAGCACCTAGAAAGCCATAAATGAAAACAATATTCTCGTGATGTTTTCTATTAAAAATATCTGTATGTTCTGCTTTCATGCAAAGTTATATATATATAGCATGCTACATTTTCATTTCATTGTCATATAGCTTCCATATCTTTATATGAGTTAGTACTTCGTACTATAACTATGCAGTTCTATGCTTAATACTTAGATTATGCTAAGAAATAAATTTCTAATGGAAGTCTGTTTTCCTTTTTGTCTTCTGATTTTCCTAACCTTTCTCTTAAGGATTTAGCATACTTGTTGCTAAGTACCATAGTTGGCCTTACTTTAGTTTGGAATTTTCAATTTAACACTATAACCTATCTGGGACTAAAGCATGATCTGCAAATGATAGTCTTTTCTTTACATTTGTCACTAATCGTTGGAACAACAGAGGTGCCATGAATAACAAGAAAATCTAAAGAATGATGAATTTAGATTTGTTGGTGAACTTGAAAAGGGAAAGAATATGAGATTTGGCTGTTGCAAGCTACACAGCTTGGACCAAGGCAAAAGTTCTTTGTTCATATATAACCGCGTGTCCCTTCACAAAACATATATTTTCGCAGCAAAGCTAGCCATTGTGAAACTTTAGGTTTAAGAATTAGTTTTGCACGTATGTGGTGAGTTCTGCTTTCTCAGGTTCAGATTACAATGGCCACTGATGTTCTTAGAATCACAAAACCGAATTTATATACTAGGCCTATTTTCGTTAGGTAAGATCACTACGGTTATTGACGTCTCTTGAGGTGATTATCAAAATAGAAGATGTCATTCTACAACTTGGCACTTTCTTTCAGTGCTGCTAATTCGTTTTTCTTCTACACTCATGGTGTAAGATACTACCCAGTACTGCTAATTTGTTTTTGTTCTGAAATTGCTTGCTGATCACATTTTTATGGGTTCCATGTACTCCCTCCGACCCATATTAGTTGACTTAGATTCATCTAGAATTCTAGATACGAATGTATCTAGTCAAGGTTTAGTGCTAGATACGACATTCGTATCTAGACAAATTTGAGTCAATAATATGGGTCGGAGGGAGTACTTGAATTTTGAAGTCTATAAATTCCTCCATGTCAATTGGCATATTTATCTCTCTTTTTCTTACATTGGCTCCTAGATGAAATTACTGGTAATCTTAGTTGATTATGTGGTACAGGGAGATTGTTGCGTTAAATTAAATGACATTCAGTTTTTTTTTGTTGCTGTAAGTAGACTTTCTGGGCACTAAACAATTGGCACTATCCTGTCTTGCCCACGAGTACGGAAGGAGAAAACATGGGGTGCAAATTTCTCGGGCGTCTGTTCAGATGCCCATGAGTTCAGATCCTTTGTGTTTTGGTAGCACATTCTTTTGGGGTTTCCTTTTGGTGCAGAGAGTGCTTCCAGATCCATCCCTCTGTCTGGTTGCTATGGGCTGAAGCGTGAGCCCTTTAAGAGACCAGTACCTTGCATCTGATATAGTCGGCATTTTATTACAATCTACGAGTTCATGTAACTTGTAATTTCCAGATACAACGATTTATCAAGTGTCCGCATCTTTGAAAAGAAAAGATCATCCACATCCATTATCTGATTTATAAATCCATTATTTTACTGTACTGTTCGCAAAACAGGATACCTATGATTTGGTGTTATCAGCATGTTTCTTAGTTGTCTAATATTGTATCTTCAGTTTCTTCTATTTACTTGCAGTTTTTGTCAAGACTGACTATAATTTCTGTCCATAATATGTTCCACGAAACAAAAAAAAGTTAAAAATATGAAAGATTTTTGTGTGGCAAATTTAATGAGCAATGTAGGTTTAGAAAAAGCAAGGATGTACGCAACCAAACCAAAGGAGATAGAAGTCAGGAAGGAGGGAAAGTCACAGCAATCACCAAGAAAGAATGTATCTCAGTTTTTCATGGTCTGCCTACCTTGAAACTGATGTAGTAGGAGGATGTAGGTACATGTTTTGTACCGAGGTCTACCAAGAAACTTGCTGAACTTGATAGTTTTTCTTGGTGGAGTATGTATGTGAACTCTTAGGCTATTTAGTTTTTTCTGTGTGCTAAAACATAATGCCTAAGATGCACTGTCCTGAATCTTTTAGGACAGGTGCTGTCAAATTAGATTTACTATATGAATTTTTAGGATATCAACTGTGGTTTATCAACAAAAAAATGTAGTTCATGTCTGGGAGTTGCTAGTGTCAAGTTGGAATCGAAATTGTGACCTACTTATAAGCTGCAGATACTAATTGCAATATTTATCTCGGTTTGAGAAGTGAATGAATTCTTTTGAACTTTTGTTTACTTGAGTTGGGAGCTATGTACTGATGAACCAAGCGTTCTACTGTAATCATTCAAGGTGCTACGGTCCCTTCTTTAAATTTCTGAATCCATGTGTTTCAGCGCAGTGGCTACTGGAATTTTTTTGGGCATGGTTGATGGTTTTATTCTGATGGGTGAGGAGTAATTGGAGTAGTGGCGATGAATTATTTGTCAGGAAAGTTTGCTGCAGCTCTGGCAACATGGCCAGCAAGTGCCCCACTGGTAATACCCCTGAGAGCTATTGAATTTGTTCCTTTTTTATACTGTTTGCTCCATGCATTGCTGTTCTTACTGTCTCTATTATTTACCATTTTAGAATTTATAGTTTGTGCACTTCAAAGCATGCAACCAGAAATTCCGTATATTTGTATGCTGTCAGTTCCATATTCCATGATAAATGTGATGTTGTTTCTCTTAGTATGAAATTCAGTATACTTTGAATTAAACAATGACGACCCAGGAGGTGCACTCTTCACTGCCGACCCAAATTCAGAGAAATAGAACCAGCATACACTACAACCAATTTTTCGTCCCCCTTCTCTGTTCACTCTGTACCCACGGAATTGCAGCAGCAGAAATCATGTACTCCCTCCGATCCATATTACTTGTCACTAAAATGGATGTATCTAGACATGTTTTAGTGCTAGGTACATCCATTTCAATGATAAGTAATATGAATCGGAGGGAGTACTAGTTTGTTGCTTGTCGTGGTGGATCTTGCAGAATCCTTGTATGCTCCCCTAAGGCTTAAGCGGATTTTATATCTACTCCCTCCGTTTCAAAATATAAGATGTTTTAGCTTAAAGTAGTCTAGATACATTTACTTCATAAAGCTAAAACATCTTATATTTTGAAATGGAGGGAGTATTAAGTGGATGTGCACAAGAAATAATATTAGAATTGGCCAATCCAACCAAAGAAAAAGTTCTTTGTTCGTAATAGTGGTAGTAAACAAACACCGTGGGTGATTTTAGCATTCCATCCAAGAATTTTCTCTGGTTCGTTATATAAGTTGTTGCTACTTTTAAGTTCTCCCGCTGTAATGCTGTATAAGCTACACATCAAATGTTGCAACCAGAAATTGCATGTTTCCGAATGATGGCAGATTAATATTCGATGATAAATGCGATGTCGTTTCTTGAAACAGCACTGAATGTGCATTGACAGAAACAACAACATCATGCCCGCTAGGTGGGAAGACATACTTGGCCTGGACAGAGCTTCTGTTCTCTATCAGCCCGAAGACTGGAGTGCTACAGCAGCCTGAGTTTAGAGTGATTTGGGTGTGAACAATTTCAACGGTTTTTTTTTTGAACCTCATTAAAAATTCGGTGTGGTACAGTTTACAAAGAGGTCCACATCAAATAGAACTATTACAGCCCAGACCTCAACATATGCACAAAGGACCCTAAAAAAGGCAGAAAAGGCAATTAGGTCCCCCACTGCCGCCGACGAACAGAGGACTCCGACAATGGCCTTCCACGCCAGGATCGGGGACGGAACCACTTGATCTCGGTGGGAAGTGATGCGCCGCTGTGAATCCTTGAAGGGGCCTCCAAAGGAGGGCTGTAGACCCGACTCTTGTGGTAGCCTATGCACCATTGGAGCCCATCCTTTACTCTTATGGTAGAAATCAAATGCCACCACCAGGAGCAGCCTGCCCCCTAAACACTGGAAGTCTCTGAAGTAGCTTTTTCCTCTGCACTATTGACCAAGATAACAAAAGTTGAGAAATAAATGAAATGAAACTAGAAGGGTCGGCAGGATATACATTCTGGAAACAGGCTTTGTTTCTAATTTTCCATATGCCACACAAATCCACACCAACCCCAGATGCAACTACCTGCCTCATTAAATCTTCAACTTTACTAGGAGTATACGAACAATCAAAGGTAACAGCTACAGTCCTCCAGGTATACTTACCAATATGCCACACCGCAAAAACAGACGATCAATAGTTTCTCTACAGGAACAGAATCTACATCTTTCATCACCCTCCCATCCTCTATGGATCAAGACATCTTTAGTTGAAATACTCCCTTTAAAAGTCAGCCAAAGAAAAACCTTCACTCTTAAAGTAATCGTAATTTTCCAAAGATCCTTAAAAACACAGGGGTTTTACTGAACTTTAAGCATGTTATACAAAGACTTGACTGAAAATTTACCATTCTTTTCAATAACCACCTATAACTATCCTTCTCGTCAGATAACACCACACCACCACACAGAATCTCAAGATTGCGCAAGTCCATAATACGGTGAGCTTCCAATCAATTCACAGTAAATTCAGCTTAATAGTAGTGCCTGTGCAGCAGATACACACATACGGTGCCACCATAATTAAACTCGTCCAAAACTATACATATCTATCTATACTACTCCCTCCGTCCGGAGACATCTATTTTGGGACGGAGAGAGTATTAAATTGTTGAGGTGATGATGGTCCGGTAGGTCGCTCCAGATATACTCGTAAAATTGTTACAGTTTACGGATAATGCCCTGCAGAGAGCCAACGTTTGTTGCCCCGATTCCAAACTCTCTAGCCCACCGCCCACCGTCCTTTAACTTGCTCTGGTTTCCTCCGCAGAGAAAGGTCTAGCGCTGTGTCGCCGCTCCACCTCGAGCTCCGGCGTGGAACACCGGAGAAATCGGTGCCCCCTCAGGCCTTTAACATGGTCGTTGTGGCCTACTTGACACCAGAGAAATCGACGCCCCCTCAGGCCTTTAACATGGTTGATGTGGCCTGCTTACAAGCAAGGCCGGAGCCAGGATTTGAACATAGGGGGAGGGGGGCGAGGAAACAACAAATATGAAAAAATGTTAAGATGAAAATATAGAGTTTTAAATGCTAACATGGGTATAAGACTATAGCACCATATTAGCTCGCCAAGCCCATTTCTTATGATTAATTACTCAATATATTAGCTCGCCAAGTCTAATTAGGCATCTTATAAGTAATTTCATCCTGCCATTTAGCACGTACATACATGTAATACTACTACTGCCTATTGTACAACATTGAGGGGGGCTGCTTGCAAGGTGTTGTTGGTGCGTGTAACATCTCAGCATTTAGGAACTAACAAAGGGTAGATTTACGAATTTGAAATGTTGCATGCATTCATCCGTAAAAAAATGTGGGTAAATTTTTCGTCAAATAAAAACCTAAAGTGATCAAGGTTTCTTTCATTCTTTGAGATTAGATTTAGTCTTAAAGGATGATTGCTATAGACTTTGATATGATCTTTGTGGACTTATATGTTATGAGAAATGAATTTGAATTTGAAATATTGAGTGTTTGAATTATAATTCAAAAGGATTCTTGAATAATGTTTGAATCTTGATTAAATTAAGAGTTAATCAATAATAAATTAAACTTTATATAAAAAGAACAATTAAGAATATGAATATTCATTTCATATTTACATTCAATAATAAGTTAAAAAATGTAACCAAGGAAAATCATTACAATTTTTACAATAGTAAATAAATAAAGAATAATATTTCTTTATTGATAATAGTACAATCTTTATTACAAAATAATAAAATAAAGATTACAAAAGGATAGAATTAAAATTACAAAAGAATATTACAAGTGACTATTGTATAAAGAAAAATAAAAATCCTAAACTAAAATCTTCATCTTCAAATCTGGTACCTACAAAATAAACAAAAACTTAAAAAAGAAAGTTAGGATTAGAATTATTTTACTCTCAGAATTGATAGCGAAGTGCACTGTTCAAAATTTCATCATTGAGTAATCTTTTAAAAGGGGAAAGTTTCACAAATATGAAAGAATGTATCTTTCATAACTTTAAGCCATAAGTCAAATAACAGCAAGGAAGGACAAGATTCACCAGCCAAGTAATAGTAACCAGATAAAAGTAACTTTCAAAATTCTGAACATATCCACACCTGCATAGCAAGCACACAGGCAGCACATACACCAAACTACATGGTGTGTGCTGTCAACACCACAACAGCAGCACATCCAAACAAATCGTTAACAACCAGTGGGGAAACCAATCCCACACCGGTTCATCATTTTACACACCAAAGACCGCAATGAGCCTAAACCAAGCCAAGCTAGATCGAACCAACCAAAGCCAGGATCACATCACCAGGATGGTGACATAAGGAGGGGGAAGATCAGGTGGATAGCAAGACCAAGGTCAAGCAATCAGGATCAGGAGATGATGGACTAGATCAAGGACAAGCCAGGAGCTGGGAATCCCGGGGGAGCACCAGATCAAGCTGTCACAAGATCAACCACTACATCAATTGACAATGGTGAGTAAAAAGATCATCAAATGATCTATCTGTCTAAGATTAGACAGGCATACATGATAGGATTCTTATTCAAACTCTCAGAAGACACCCAAGTGGGGTGAATCCATCACCGAGGTTTCAAACTCTAAAAGCAACCAGAAAAGTATAAAAATCCAACTAGACCTCAGAGCAACATCATTGATCTAACTGTCAAGCTATATTTCAATTCAAGAATGAATATAGCTAAGATTCAATTCTAGGCACATCTCTGAGATAAGAGTAGCACCTTAGAATTTAATCTATGAGATCTATACAAATGATCAAGCCTACCATAATTTTTTTCCAAGCTTTGATTCAATAAACAGTAGCTGGTATCACTACCAGAACCATCCATATGAATCAACTAGATAAAGCTTAAATCCCTAAGCCTCAGACCAATATCATTGGTCTTAGGAATTTAAGAAAGGAACATTTCTATTTAATGCCAAACTCATCTTAAGCTTGCACCAAACCAATTCAAGAAAATAGAATCTAATCTTGTGTGCCATACAAAGATGGTGTCACAAGAGCAATTCTACATGAATCAAAATAAACATTCAATCTTCATAGATTCAATCAATCAACTACCAATCATTTTCCTGTCATTACAGGAATCATAATTAGGAAATCCCTATGTATATATTCACTGTTTGAAACCATTTGATCTCAAACTACGCATAAATTCTCAAGCCAACAGTACTAAGACAGTAACTTCATCATACCATGACCACTGTCATTAATCAAGTAATAACTGTGGTAAGTTATCCAAACCACTAGCTTTACCAAGTAGTGTTTCCAGTACAAATTTTACCCTCTAAATCATATGAGATTTAACCATGGAATCATCAGCAGTAAGCCACTAGCATCACCACAACTAATCATTAGCCATAAGCCATATCTAATCACCACTTAACAGATTCAGAGATCATCAACACATGATCTAATCATCTGTATCTAATCAACAGCAAGGTATGAACCCTAAACGGAAACAAGAACCCTAATCAGGACCAGACAATAATCAGAGAGTCCACTACCAACATTTAACAAGGGAGGGCCAAACACAGAGAGCTCAAGAGGAGAGGAAGCATTCACCAAAGGTCCTCGCTAGAGACTAGAAGAGGAAGCATAGGTGGCCGACGACCATGGCGGCACGGGGAGCACCCCCAGGGGAGGGGGGCGCTGCGACCCATACAACGTCACGGCGGCGACCATAGCCATCTTTGGAGGCGAGGAGCGTCACCACGGCACACAACAGCAGCGGCGGCGCCAGGATCCACACCAACCCCAAACCCTAGGGTTCGGGATGGCATCGATCTGTCGCAGGAGAGCTCCATGTCCAAATCCAGTTGGACAGAAGGGGAGCGGAGTCGACAACCTCTTACTGCACCACGGCGGTGACCAGAACGGTCCATGACGGCGGGAATCGTCGGCGGTGACACCACCGACCACGGGGTTAGGAATGGAGGAGGAGAGGAGTGAGCTCGAGGGTGAGAGACAACGAGTGAGTGGGCTGGGTTGGGCCAGAACCCTTCGGGGTGGCTGTTTTGACTATGACTAATGGGCCACAAGGGCCCAATAAGAATAAACCAACCCAAAAACCTTTAAGGCCTGTTTTAATAAATAGGGAAAGACCAAAATGCCCCTAAATTTAATTAAATTCTAGAAAATAAAATAAAAGTCCAAAAATTATAAATAAAATATTTTTGGATTCACAATAATCCAAACTATCCAAATAAATTAAGATATAAAATTTTAGACATATAAATTTTATTAAGAAATTTGTAATTTATATATTCCTTATGGAATTTTACAAAATTATTGAAAGATGATAAAAATAAATAAAAATCACTTTCATTATATATTAATATTGTAGTATTTTAGAAAAATACTAAACAAATATTTAATAATTTTTTTTTATATTTAAGTGATAATTCTTAAAAGAATTATCAAATCAATAAAAGTCAAATAAAATAAAAGAATACAATATTCTATTATAAATATTAAAAATTAATATTTATAAATCCTTTATTATTAAAAAGAATTTTATTAATAATGGGGAGAATGCATATCAAGTTAAATGATGCATTACATTACTTTGCATAATCATTTTGCTTCTTTAAATATTGTTCTTACCGGGCAATAATGATGTTTTTATAGACATAGAAGCTCAAGGTCCAGTGCAAGCATCAGATTTCACTACCTTACAATCACAAGGGAAGTTCATCACTTGCGCATGTCCTTTGAAGAGTCTTTATCAAAGTATTTGCAAATTGTGTGTTATCATCTATACTATAAAAAAGAAAACACTATTTTCTCAAAATATTAAATCTTAGATATCATCCTAAGTGATGATATGATTTAGCAATAGAACTTAGAGTTCTACTTGCAATAATGATGAACAATTAGGAATTAATAACCCATGACATCAGTGATTCTAGCGCCGTATATTACGCGTTAACCATGAGATTTGGAATGGGACGGAGAAGTCAGCTGTATCTTTTTCCTCTTGTATGGAGGCAAGACGACCTTAACGTGACGTTGTGATTCCTTGTGCGGATCCAACATATGGGTGGGCACCCTTATGCCCCCACACTTTTGGTGTCTAGATTATCTATGGATGGTGTTTGGGGAGATAGTCCATGTAAATGGTACTAATTCGGGCATCACTAGGTAATAGAGTCTTCGGGAACTCATCAGGGTTTTAGCCTGCCCGAAAGAGGGCTTAACGAAGGTGAGCTAGCCCGAAAGATCGTGCAGACATATGAGGTCGCGGAGAGGGCAGTGATTGGCTTGGACCAACTACTAGGCCCCACATCATGGAATTGTGGACGAGAAAGTACGCCCGGTTGTGCAATAAGGAGTTGATCTCTCATGGGAAAAGTAACGCACCTCTGCAGAGTGTAAGAACTATAACTTGTTACTCCCTAGTCCGGGAAGGAGCTACGAACGCGGCAGGAAAGGAACTCCGTGAAAGTTCTGGTCAACCTGTGAAGGCTGATGGTCATAGATTTTCATAATAAAATCAACCTTTGAAGAAAGATTTACAAAATTGATAATACCAACGACTGGTAGTCCGAGGTGGTAGATAGAGCATCAAACTTCCTACCTTGCATATAATGAATTTGTTGAGTAACGCTGTTACTCATCCTTTCCTTTGAATCCTTGCTTAGACTCTGAGAATCCCGAAGGTACTCCAATGTATGCATCCGAGAGTCAAGAGGAGGTCTTCTATGAAGAGTCCAACTTGTATGGAGCCGTAGAAGGGGAGGACTACGATGTCGTCTACGAAGAAGAGTTCCAGGAGTCCGAATAATTACTATAGTTCTAGTAACCACTTGAGCAGAGCATCATGAACAATATATAGAAATAAGTTGCTGAGCTCAATTTGGAGTTGAAGTTTTAAATTTGAAACTTCCGCTGAAACACTTATATTTTTATTTGTAAGTTGAATCTTTTGGAAGTCTTGAACTTCCGGTATTGTAATAATAATAATAATGTGTGTATGCTTGTAATTTGGATCCGCAATGTTTCTGTTGTACCACTCTGAGGGACGTGATATTTACGGAACGGTGTTCTGTGAATGTCATGCCAACGACTATAGTGTACTACACATGCAATGGTATGCTGGGTCACCGCAGTGCGGATATTAGGTGGAGGCGTGGTCGTGTGGGCATGTCATGGTCGTCGTTGGGCGTGGTCTGACGGTGCAGGCAGCGGGTTGAATTTTTCCAAGATCTTGCACCACGACACCGTGTGCGCTCGATGCTTCTAACAGTCCATCTTGCACCACGACACCGTGTGCGCTCGATGCTTCTAACAGTCCGTCTAACACAGGCACAGATTATAGGCCTCCCACCCGTCCATCCGCGCTGAGCAGCAAGAGGTGGAGCTGCATGAGCAGCGGCAGCTCCCTATTCTGCAGCCTGAGCGATTGGATCGAGTCAGGTACATTCACCTGACCACCTCTCCCCGTCCACTACTCCCCACAAGCTACAACCTCAGCTGGGGAGCCTCCACCTAGCTCTTCCAGATCGCCGTATAAACTGATGGGCGTGGATTGCTAATAGCTTGCCAATCCTTCGGTCTTTAAAAGATAGTATAATAATATTAGGACTTTTGTTTGAGCACCTAGATGGCCATTCAGACATAACCCGAAAGAAGTTAAGAGGGGATTGGCCACCATGGATTAGGTCATTGATGTCCTAGATGAATCACAATATGCTCGATAAGTTTATGTACGAGTTGAGTCCGTGCTAAACTGATTTTTAGGCCACACGGATTTTGTGGACGCGGGACCCGTTTGCTTGTCCACATTTTTTCCTCTTGTCTAGATTCCATTTCTATACACCACAAACTAAAAACAGTTCATAACTTTTACAAAATAAATGCAAATTTAATTTCGTTTGCATACTTGACTTTCTCGTGACAAGTTCTTCAAAAAAGTGTATTTTTTATATATTAAAATTTATGTGAAAACACTGGAACTATAAAGTTCTTCTCTTTGTGTCGATAAGTCCGGATAGCATGTTCTATAGAGTTCTTCTGTTTTACTAACTGGATCTATGAAGTTCTTCCCGGTAGTTTTAAAGAGTACATATAGGGTTTTATAAAGTCCTACTTTATAAGAAAATCTAGTCAAAAGATTGAACAATCTAGCATGTCCCACCTACCTAGACCCCACAAGAAACGTGTGGCCCAGTATATCAGCTGCGCGCGCACTCAGCTCGGCAAAATGCGTGTCTCAATATGCTTAGAGACAAACCCATGCGATCTTCTGATATGCTGCCTTGTTCTTTAAATGTAGAGATTTGTATTTGTGTTCGTGTGATTGGTGTGTCCGTGTCGTATTAACATGTTTTAGCCCTGCTCGACACGATCTAGACTTTACACTTCTCTTGCTTTTTCAGTTGTCATGTGCAACTCTATTTTTCACTACAGATTCAGCCATGAGAATTGAGAAAGGCTACGTCCGTGTCTGTCTTAAAAGTAATGTATGCTTGAATTTATAGTTATCTTAGTGAGGGATAAAACTGATTGTTATCTTTTGTTTATCACGAACTATGATTTGGTTTTATATAAAAGGTACAGGCTATGTAATATAACCAGTTAGTCAAGGAAGGTAATCAGTTGTGAAGCATGTGTTTGCTGTCGACTCGAAATTCTCGAAGGCTGATATCCTTGCCTCATCTGCAAAAGACATCATTATACGAATGCTACCAAGAGTATCATGCATATTTTGTGATAGATCAATGAATCATTGCTTGTTGTAGTTATTGATTTTTCCCCAAATGTTTACTAAGCTGACTTACATTTGTTTCTAGCCATACGAGAATTCTTCCGAGCAAAAAGGGAAGTTGTGCTTGCATTGAGCTATAATCTAGTGAGTTGACAATGTATGTGGGACTGATGCATGGTGAAAATGGGCGAATAAGAATAGAAATGCAGTCGCAAATAAGGGCAAAAGATTTGAGGACACTATAGAAGGATCGAATGGTGGTTCTGAACGGTACTTAAGTAGCGCTCGTTCCGTTGTTCAACTTATAAAAATGCAACGGATGAGGTCTTTGATGTCCTAGATGAATCACAATATATGATTGGAGAGAAACCCATGTGATCTTCTGATATGCTGCCTTGTTCTTTAAATGTAGAGGTTTGCATTTGTGTTTACGTGATTGGTGTGTCGTATTAACATGTTTTAGCACTGTGGTGTTGATCCTTGATATGTGTAATCAGATTAAAATATAAAAAATTCTGTAGAGATACGTTCGAGTCTAGATAAATTCAGTTCATTTATTTATGCACGGAGGGAGTATAATAAAAACTTCTTCAGGATACAAAACTGTTCCTTAAAAGAGGAAGCAAACTATTATTTTATTTTTGAACGACAACAAATAAACTCGATCTCATGAATCTGTATAGACCGTTGAACGTGTATTTGTGTCACGACATGTATTTCTGTCACGTTATGTAACGGTTCTCTGTGAGACTGATTCCTAGTCCTGATCTATAGGATCACGATCCCCTCTCTCGGCATGTCTCCTGCCCACGACTGTAATCTCCTATATGTACTGGACTCCTCAGATTAATACAACTAAATCACATATCACAATTCAGCTTGGTATCAGAGTCTTGCGCTCGTTCCATGGAAACTTCTTCTTCCACCTCTCCGGCCACCATGCCGATCAACCCTCTCGATTCCGATCCTCAAACTCCTCTCCAACAAAGAATCCCAAGGGCACGAGCAATCCCAACTCCTCAGCACACTGACCCCCTCAACCTTGACGGCTTCTCCGAGTCTCTGCCGGTCATCCATGCCTCCAGCGCAGCCTCAGCTCCCCCTTGCCCAATTCTGCCCACCCAACAAATCCCACCCTTCCCATCTCACCCAATCCTCAACATCCATATTCACCACTACATCGATTTCAAGGTCAACTCCGTCGGCGTCAACTTCTCTAGATGGAGGTAGATCCTCACCTTCCTCCTCACGATGTACGGGTCGATGGATGTAACATCCCAAGATTAGCATCTAGAATTATAGAGGACACATGTTTGTGCATTGCATTCATGCATAAGAAAATCTGGGAATTTTTCACGCAAAACTAAAAGAGCTATAAAGGGATCGAGATCTCTCTTGTACTGATGGAAACTTCGGAGCAAGTGCGCTAGATTTCGACATGACCTTTATAGAATTCCTTGTTTAGGGGAAAAGTTGCTCAAGCATGTAATTGAATTTCAAATGTGAAATTCAAATGAATTTATAAAATTCACAAATGGAAATTAGAAACACTTAATAACTTGAATTGAAGTGATTAAAAAAGAAAATGATATAAAAAGATTTCTTTATTAATATATATATACATATAGTATTACATTGATCTTTTACAATAAATGAATAAAAGTGAAGTATCAGGAATTACATTACTGAAATAAAGAAAAGAGCTCTTTATTACAACAAAATAAATATGACATTGTATTTACAAAATAATTGTAAAAGAAAAAGGAAATAAGTAAACTTTATTAAATAAGATACAAATCTTTACAAGTTTCAACTAACAAAGAGAAAAATGAACTTTATTACATTAATAAAAGAATACAATATTCTTTACAATATTTAAGAATCAAAGAAAGTTGTAAAAGAATAAAAAAGAAAACCTAAACTATTTCCCTAGTTAGTCATATGTCTTCTGTTCTTCAACTCTTCACATTCTTTACTCCTGCAAAACAAATAAGAAAGAAAACAAAACAGTAATAAAAAAGGTTATGTTGGTTAGTATTGCTCTCAGGTACACAGCAAAACAAATTTAAATAAACATTGGGTATCACCCATTTATATAATATGGTGAATAATCATTATATTTTAACCATTATTAACATAACTTCAAAAGATGCTTCCATTAAATAAATACATATTCTTTTCATAATAACAAAAAAAAATTAATCTAATCTTTCACTTAAATAGAAAGTGAATCATTCCACACCTTAGTTATACTTATCATAAATCTAAAACTTAGGAATAATTAAAACATATTACATCTTAAGTTTACTTACCCTTTTAAAGTTATCTTTAGTCTCAAATCTTATAAACATCATGTCTAATACACTACTTATGTTTTTTATAGTTAACTTTAGTCTATTTCAATTAAGACATAAAGCATCTCAAGTCCAGACTACTCAAGCAAGCATAAACAACATCAATCACATTCTATCAATCATATTCTAAAAGCTATCAGGATTGTTTAAACCTTAGGAAGGAAATCTTTTCTTCAAATGTTATTCTTTTTGCCACTTCAAACAATAATTTCATAATAAATTCTTCAACTCTTAACAATTAAAACCAAGGACTTTTATCTTAGTCACCAAATGACAGTTAATCAAAATCACATTATTTTATACTTTACCTGTATATTTAGAATTTCTATCACTTAAGTTCCTTATAAATAACATTACTTATAAAGTAAAATTTGAAGATAAACCAACTCTTAAAAGAATCACCTAAATTCACTTCACTCAAAACATTGGGGATTCACTTTGGAAGTTTTACAAAATGCATATCATTACTTATGCATAATTGCATCTTGCTTCTTTAAACATTAGTCCTTACCGGACTAATGATGCTAATTTCAGATATTGGATCTTATATTGTCCCGAAGACCGTGAGTGCATAATCTTGCAATCACAAAAGGCAAGTTCACACTTGCTCATGTCCTTTGATTATTTTTTATAAAGTATTTTGCAAATCAAGTGTTAACATCACCTGCATTTGAAAAAGGTCAAAAAACACTATTTTTGATAATAATGTGAACTATTGGTTACTGATCCAGGATGATCAGCTAATCTATTAAATCTGGCAGTTGGAATACCACTTTTCGGGACTATATCACCTAGGATTTAATAACCATTGTCACCAGTGATTCTTACGCCGTATATTACGTGTTGACCATAAGATTTGGAATGGGACAGAGAAGTCAGTTGTATCTTCTTCCTCTCGCATGAAGCCGGATGTGCAGGTCGTTGTTGTTATCGTAGAGGATATGCAGCATATGGGTGGGAACCCTCAACGTCCCACGATAGTTCTGACATCTAACGGTCTGTACAAATCATTGCCGTAATTCAATATGTAGGCATGGTGTACACCAAGGAGGCATGCGAGGTCGTGAAGGGGGCAGTGATTGGCTTGGATCTTAGGTTGGGCCTCAAACCAAGGAAGTTTGAACGGGAACATAATCCCGGTCGTGCAACAAAGCCTAAGGTCTCTCATGGGTAAAGTGACGCACCTCTGCAGAGTGTAAGAACTGTAACTTGTTACTCCCTGTTTCGGGAAGGAGCTGCGAACGCGGCGGGAAAAGAACTCCATGAAAGTTCTGGTAAACCCGTGAAGGCTGACGGACATAGCTTTTCAAAATAAAAGCAATCTTTGAAGAAATGTTTACGAAAACCTGCATTGCCTATGACCTATGGTCTGTGGCTGTAGATATAGTGCAACAAACACTCCTTTTCTAGTGAATTTGTTGAGTACGCTCGTACTCAAAGTATCTTCTTAACCCTTGCTAGGTTCTAAAGCCAGTACAGACGATGTCTACATCAAGTTATGCTCCAGGAATCATCATCAAAAGTTTAAGCTCTTCAATGAAGTCAAGAAAGTCAACATATAAATCAACTCAAGAGAAGACGAAGTTGCGGATTAGATAAAAATAGAATCTCTAGCCATAGAACCTATTTCTCTAGAGTATTGCAATAGTAGCAATGCAAGTCTCAATAATTTAGATACTAGTCTACTAGTAAATTAGATTTGAGTTGATTATTTATAATTCTTCTTTGTAAGAAGTTTCTTTCTCTTTATTTAACCTAGAGTGTTCTATGGATCTTATGTGAAGAGTTGAGTTGTAACATATAGTCATGTCTTGTACCTACTGTATTTCTGTTTTACCACTCTGAGGGATGTAATACTAGTGAACGATGTTTCATTAGTGTTATGTCTACGACTATAGTGTACTATATCATGCAGTGGTATGCTGGGTCACCGCAATAGACCATGTCACCGAGGGCGCGGCTCCGCGTGAGCCCGATGACACCTGGCGCACCATCGACATCCACCTCTCCCTTTGGTTCATGAAGACTCTCACAGAAGACCTCCATCGCCTCGTTCAAGGGGTCGACGGCCTGGCGGCCACCACCTGGGCATGGCTCCATCGCTTCTTCATCGACAACGAATCGTCCCGCTACCTCTTCCTCAGCAAGGCGTTGCGGACCACGTCCCGTGGCGAATGACAATCTCCCTCTACGCCAGCAAATTGTAGGAGATCGCTGACGATCTGCCCCGCCACCCTCGCACGCGGCGTCATCCTCAACCTATGCTGCCTTGCCCTACTCCTTCGACCACGCCGCCATGATCCACGGCGCCATCAGCAACACCACCTCCTACCAGCAGCCGGAGTGTCACATGGACTCGGGGGGCTCATCACACGTCACCGTTAGCACTGGTAACTTGACCTCTTATCACTCCAATTTAGCGCATAATTCTCCTCATATTATTGTTGGCAATGGATCCCGTCTTCCCAGCATCGCTGTAGGTTCAGTACAAATTTCCTCTCTCCCTCTCCATCTCCAAAACGTTCTTGTGTCTCTACCTATTGTGGAAAACCTTATTTCAGTTTGTAAGTTTACCCGTGATAATTCCGTTTCCATTGAGTTTGACCCGTTTAGCTTCTCCGTGAAGGATCTCACTACCAAGACCCTCCTCCTCCGCTCCAATAGTGATGGCGCCTTGTACCCCTTCTTCAGCTCCAAGACACCCCTAGCGGCTTTCTCCATCTCCACCGGCGACTTGTGGCACCGGCGACTTGGACATCCGAGCTCCTCTACCGCGTCTCATTTACCTTTAGATTTCCTGCACTGTAATAAAAGTTCCCTTAGTTCATATCCCCCATGTGAAGCTTGTCAATTAGGACGACAAACCCGCCTACCCTTTCCCACCTCCACCTCCCACACTACCGCTGCTTTTCAAATTGTTCATTGTGATTTATGGACGTCCCCTATTGTAAGATTCTCTGGATATAAATATTATTTGGTTATGCTTGATGATTATACACATTACTCTTGGACATTCCCTCTTAAGAACAAATCGGACACATGTGCTACCATACAAAACTTCTTTGATTATGTGCTCACTCAATTTAACATGCCCATTTTTTGCCTGCAATGTGACAACGGTGACGAGTTCCTCATACCTCTCTCCGGGATTTCTTTGCCCAACGTGGTGTCTGTTTTTGCTTATCATGTCCTCACACCTCTCCACGAAATGGGAAAGCCAAAAGACTCATTCGCACTACCAATGATACCGTCTGCACATTACTCATCCAAGCACACCTTCCGCCACCTTTTTGCGTTGAGGCGCTCCATACATACACCCATCTCCTCAATCTTCGACCCTCACGCGCCATTAACTTTAACAAGCCCCATTATCTCCTCTACGACACTGCCCCCTCCTACGATCATCTTCGTGTTTTCGGATGTTTGTGCTACCCTAGCCTCATCGCCACCACTCCTCACAAGCTTGCACCATGCTCCACCCGCTGCGTCTTCTTGGGCTACCCACGCGAGCACAAAGCCTATCGGTGTCTGGACCTCACCTCACGGCATATTATCATCTCGAGGCATGGTGTTTTTGATGAAACAAATTTTCCCTATTTTTCTCCTGGTTACAGCTCACCTGGCGCAGAAAATCCGGAGGGACAACCACCAACAGCAGTGAATCCGCCTTAGATCCCCATCACACTAACCTCGTACCGGTCCTCACCACCTTCCGCCACTCCTCGCGCTCCACGTAGCCCCGCGCGTCCCCTCCTGCCAGCTCCTGGTCCCGCCTTGCCAGACGTGTCGCCATCATCAACACCATGCGTTCCCGCTCCCCTTCTTGGCCAATCACCGCTCGCTGCCTCCTCCTGCCAGCGCCACGCCTTGTCCCCGACCCCACCACCCACCACACCCATACGATCCACCTCGTCTGCCATGCCAGGGACAGGGCCCTCCTCCACCTCACCTGTAGCCAACCCTGAACCGCCACGCGCCCCACCGCTGCCCCATGCTCCATTCTGGTACAGCCACCCCAGAACCCACACCCCATGCACACCCGAGCCAAAACTAGGTATTTTATGCCCAAGCAACATTTCTCTCTCAACACCACATCTTCCTCCACCATTATTTCCCCCATTTCGACCACCTATAAATCTGCTCTCAATGATCCAAATTGGCACGATGCTATAATGGATGAATATAATGCACTAATACGGAATGATACTTGGTCTCTTGTTGCTCGTCCTACAGGTGTAAATGTGGTGACAGGCAAATGGATATTCTGGCACAAATTCCATCTCGATGGTTCTCTTGCTCGTTACAAGGCTCGCTAGATGCTTCGAGGATTTACACAACAACAAGGTGTGGACTATGGTGAGACCTTTAGCCCGGTTGTGAAACCGTCTACCATTCGCCTTGTTCTCAGCATTGCCACCATGCACTCTTGGCCCATTCATCAGTTGGATGTCAAAAATGCCTTTCTTCATGGTCATCTTGTAGAAACTGTTTTTTGTGAGCAACCTTCTGGCTTTGTTGACTCTTCACTCTCCACTCATGTTTGTCGTCTGAACAAATCTCTTTATGGCCTCAAACAAGTCTCCCGTGCTTGGTTCCACCGGTTCACCACCTTTATCACATCCATTGGTTTTTCGGCCTCAAAGAGTGATTCAGACTTATTTATTCTTTGTTGTGGTGCCTCTACTGCATACCTACTCCTTTACGTTGATGATATCATCCTCACCGCCAACACCATCTTCCTCCTTCACACCATCATCAATTCTCTCAAACATGAATTTTCCATGAGTGATCTTGGTGACATTCACCATTTCCTTGGCATCAACGTTCACCGCACCAATGATGGTTTGTTCTTGTCCCAGCAACAATATGCCTTGGAAATTTTGGAAAAGGCAAATATGCTTAATTGCAATCCTATTTCCACTCCCGTCAACACCCACTCCAAACTCTCGGCCACGGATGGATCTCCCTTTTCTAACCCTAGTCTTTATCGCAACCTCGCCGAAGCCCTCCAGTACACCACTCTCACTAGGCCTGACCTTTCCTATGCGGTACAACAAATTTGCCACTCCATGCATGCCCCGCGAGAGTCGAGACACTCAATTTCGGCTCCTCAAAAGGATTCTTCGCTATATTTGGGGTACAACTCATTTCGGGCTTCAGTTACACAAAACATCTTCCATGGATCTTATTTCTTATTTCGACGCCGAATGGGTCGGGTGCCCTGACACCCGGAAATCTACATCGGGGTTTTGTGTATTTCTTGGCAGCAACTTAATCTCCTGGTCTTCTCGTCGCTAGCACACCGTGTCCCGTTCGAGTGCAGAAGCCGAGCATCGTGCTGTTGCCAACTGCATTGCTGAGCTTTTGCAGGAGCTCCACCACCCACCGTCTCGAGCTACCGCGGTGTACTGCGACAATGTCGGTGCTATGTACATGAGATCCAACCCCGTGCAGCAGCAACGGACAAAACATGTCGAAATTGATCTTCATTTTGTCCGTGACCGCGTCGCTCTCGGCGAGGCCAAGGTTCTTCATGTGCTAACCAGCTGCCAATACGCTGACATCTTCATAAAGGGGCTGCGGACGGTGTTGTTTCAAGAATTTCACAACAGTCTGAACATCATCATAGGTAGGAGAGGGGGTATTGAACGTGTATTTATGTCACAAACATGTATTTCTATCACGTTATGTAACGGTTCTCTGTGAGACCGATTCCCAGTCCTGATCTATAGGATCACGATCAGCTTAGACTGTATAAAGAAAAAAAAGTTACTCAGGAAAACAACTGAAGACCAAAATACGAGATCCCAGTCAATACTTCTCACTAGCTACCCCTCCTCTGTTTTCCTTCACGATAGCCAGAGCACCCGTCCAAAATCCCTCTGCCGCCGGCGCCGCCGCCACGCCGTCGCCGTCACCGGCGCCGCCGCCACGCCGTCGCCGTCCAAAATCCCTCTGCCGCCTCCGCCGCCGCCACGCCACGCCGTCGCCCTCTACCTGCCCCTATTCGGCTCCGTCGAGAACCTCCTCCGGGTTCTCAAGAAGAGCGACTACCTTCTCGGTACCGACCTCGACAAGGTGGCCAAGCCCAATGTCGCGTTCCTACGGGAGTGTGGGCTAGCTACCTCTGATATTGCCAAGATGTGTGTCCATATGCCGAGGATGCTCTCCACCAGACCGACACGCGTCCGAGCAATGGTGGTCTGCACCGAAAGTATAGGCGTGCTCCGCGGCTCTGGGATGTTCAGGCAAGCGCTGCAGTCTGTCGCATTCTTCAGCAAGGAGAAGATCACTGCCAAAGTGGACTACTTGAAGAAGACGTTCGGGTGGTCTGATGCCGAAGTGAGAATCGCTGTGACTAGGGCTCCAATGTTGCTGCAGAGATCCAAAGACATGTTGCAGCGCAGGTCTACGTTCTTCATCTCCGAGGTGGGTTGGAACCGGCGTACATTGCTCATCGACCTATAATTATCAGTTTTAGCATAGAGGGCTGGCTCAGACCCCGGTACTACGTTCTCAAGTTTCTTAAGGTGAATGGATTGCTAGATCGGAATTGGGGCTACTATTATATTTTCAAGATAAGGGAAGAAGAATTTGTCAAGAAGTTCATATGCCCTCACAAGGAAGCTGCACCACACCTTGCTGAAGACTATGCAGCCACTTGCAAAGGGGAAGTCCCAACTAATTTCAGATTTACATGAACCAACAAGGCTATGAAGATTTCTAAATTGTAATTGCATATGGTGTGACAAAGTTTCACTCAAGTATTAAGCTGGTAAACCCTATTTTGCTGTTCTTTGCCTAACCAGGTGTTGGTTGTATTCTATAGTATGCATGTTACATGCCAGTTTGAATGTTTGATCACTGCTGACTCCTTGTGAAGCTGATAATTTGATTCAGTTCCCCATTACCTACTTGGGGCTCCCCTTGCGAGGGTCCAGGGTGTTGATCAAGGACCTCGCTCCCCTGGTTACACGGGTACGCTCCAGAGCGGAGCCGTGGCGCGCGCGTCTCACCTCGAAGGGGAGCAAAACGGTCCTAATCAATTCCTGCCTCTCGAGTCTTCCCATGTATCAGATGGGACTTTACCTGCTGCCCGAGGGAGTTCATGCCGACTTCGCTAAGGAGTTGTCGCGATTCTTTTGGGCAGCGCGGGACGGTCACCAGAGATATCATATGGTGAAGTGGGCGGACGTTTGCGCCCCCAAATGTTTTGGGGGCATAGGTATCCTGGACTCCCGTCGCTTCAATGTGGCCCTGATGTTGAAATGGGTATGGCGCATCTTGAGGGACGACGGGGGATTGTGGCTCCAGCTGATCAAGGCCAAATACCTCCGGCGTCGGCCTCTCTTGGCTTGCGAGCGGCGGGAGGGGTCACAGTTCTGGAGATCCATCCAGGACATTAAGCACTTCATTGGCCGTGGGATCTCTTTTGTGGCTGGGGACGGTCAGGGGACCCGATTCTGGCTCGACCCTTGGTTGTTCCCGGTACCCCTGGGGATCCAGTTCCCCGCTCTCTTTGCGATCGCGGCTTCCCCGGCATCGCTTGTCGCGGAGAACTTCCGGGATGGCTCCTGGAACCTCATATTCCGCCGCGTCTTCAACGTGGTGGAGCGGCAGTTCGAGCTGTTGTCCCTGCCGACTCTCTCGAGGATAAGGATGCGCCACTTGGCTGCTCCTCCCTCGGGGAGTTTTCGTGAGCTCGGCCTATAAGGCCCTCTTTCCGGTCCGGAGGTCGTGGGCGGCCCCTTTGGAAAGCCCCTTGCCACTTAGCATTATCTTTGTCGCAACTTCTCGGGGACCGCTTGCCCTCGGGGTGGAAGTCCTCAAGCGTAATGGTCACAGCGGCAACGCTGCCCCATATGTGGGACACCGAGACGTGTGCCCATATTATGTTCTCGTGCTCTGCGGCTCGTTCCTTTGGAGTTTTTCGCGAGGCTCGGGCCCGGCTTGGCGGCAGGATCTGGAGAGTTCCTGCAGGCCCGTGCTAACCCGGAGGGCGCCGCCTCTTGGCTCCTCTTCGCTGCCCTAGCTTGGACCACGTGGAATGTGCGCAACAAGATGGTGATCGAGCGGATTTTCCCACCCGGGCGTCGACTCTGTTTTCTTGTGCTTGCCTTTCTCCAGGTGTGGTCCCCACAGTGCGCCAGCGTGACCGCGCCGGGTTCGAGTCTTCACTTCAGGCGTTACGTACGGCGGCTCTCCCCCTCACGACTCCGTCGGCAGCAGCTCACGCTCCCCCCCGCCTCCTTCGCCATGAGGGCCGCCATGTTGGCCGCCGCCGTCCTTGGCGCTCCCCTCCCTTTTTTGCCTTTTCGTCTTGGGCTGTGTTGTGCTGTGGCCCCAGCGTTATTGTGACTTGTTCTTGTTTTTCCTTTGGCTTCGGCCGGGTGGGTGGTGTATTCGGATATGTACTTGGATTTTGCTTTATTTATAAAGCGGGGCGCGAGCCTGATTCGAGTGATATGCTAATGCTGTCATTCATTAGTGAGCATCTCTGGGAATGAGAAGTCCAAGGATACATTTGTGTTTTGAACTTTGTTGAAGATCATTAAATTTGAATGTGTAGGTGGATAAATTTCTGATCAAAAAGTACCTAGAAAACCATAAACAAAAGTAATATTCTCGTGTTATTTTTTATTGAAAAGTTTTGTGTGTTCTGCTTTCATGCCAAGGTATATATGTACATGTTCCATTTTCATTTCATTTGTATTATGGGTTCCGTATCTTATTTCAGTTACTACTATAACTATGCAGTTCTATGCTTAGAAAAAACTTTCTATGAGAGTCTGTTTTTACCCTTTTTCCTTCTGATTTCCTTAACCTTTCTCTTAAGGATTTAGCATACTTGTTGCTAAGTACCATAGCTGACCTTACTTTAATTTGGAATTTTCAACTTTGACACACCTATCTGTGAGTAAAGCATGATCCGCAAATGATAGTCTTTTCATTTATTTATCTCTAATCACTGGAACAACGGAGGTGTCATGAATAACAAGCAAATCCAAAGAATAATGAATTTAGATTTGTTGGTGAAATTGAAAAAGGAATCAATATCGGATTTGGGTGCTGCAAGCTACAACTTGGATCAAGGCAAAAGTTCTTTGTTCATATATGTCCAGTATTCAGTGCTCTCATAGGTTAACCGCGTCCCTTCACAAAACATATGTTTTGGCAGCAAAGCTAGCCATTGTGATTTATAGATTCATCTTGGAAAATGAAAGATCATCCACATCTATTATCTGATTTATAGATTCATTATTTTACTGTACTGTTCGCAAAACAGGATACATATGATTCAGTGTTATCAGAAGTTTCTGTCAAAACTGACTATAATTTCCGACCATAATATGTTCCACGAAACAAAAAAAGCAAGGGCGTAAGCAACCAAACCAAAGGAGGTAGAAGTCAGGAAAGTGGAAACATCATAGAAACAACCAGGAAAACATATATCTAGTTTTTCATGGTCTCCGCCTACCTTGAAACTGATGTAGTAGGAGGATGTAGTTACATGGTTGGTTTCAAAGCTCCACCAAGAAACTTGCTGAATTTGATGGTTTTCCTTGGTAAAGCATGTACATGAACTTGTAGGCTATGCTTAGTTTTTTCTGTGTGCTAAAATGTAATGCCTAAGATGCACTGTCCTAAATTTTTTAGGACAATGGCTGCTGCCAAATTAGATGCACTGTATGGAGTTTTAGGATATCAACTGTGGTTTATGTCTGGGAGTGGCTAATGTTAAGTTGGAATCGAAATTGTTACCTGCTCCTAAGCTGCAGATACTAATTGCAATATTTATCTCTGTTTGAGAAGTGAATGAATTCTTTCGAACTTCGAATTACTTGAGTTGGGAGCTATGTACTGATGGGCCAATCGTTGTACTGTAATCATCCAAGATGCTATGGTCCCTTCTTTAAATTTCTGAATCCATGTGTTCTGGCGCAGTGGTTACCGGAATTTTTTTGGGCATGCTCGATGGTTTTATTCTGATGGGCAAGGGGAAATTAGAGTCGTGGCAATGGAGTTTTTGTCAGGAAATTTGCTGCAGCTCTGGCAACATGGCAAGTGCCCCACTGGTAATGTGGTAATACTCCTGAGAGCTATTGAATTTGTTGCTTTTTTTATACTGTCTGCTCCATGGCAAGTGACCCACCGGTAATACTTCAAATCTTGCAACCAGAAATTCTGTATTTTTGAATGATGTCAGTTCATATTCCATGATAAATGTGATGTTTGTTTCTCTTATTGTGAAATACAGTACAGTCTGAATTAGACAATGACTGATGACCCAGGAGTCACACCCATGACCGATGACTCAAATTCAGAAAAATAGAGCAGCACACACAACAGCAAACTTTTTGTTCCCCTTCTCTGTTTACTTCGTACCCTGAGAAAGGCAGCAGCAGAAATCTTGTAGTGGTTCGTTGCTCGGCGTGGTGGATCTTGAAGGACTCGAGCACATCCTCCCTGCTGGTATCATATGCCTCCATGAACTCACTGAACAGGAACTTCCTACACTTGGCTGGATTCGCCACCTCGTCCACTAGCTCTGGTGCTAGTCTGATGAGGCACCCGTCCGTGGGATGCACATGCGTGGCCACCGACGTCCTCGCTGCATCGGAGTCGGTGATGGCACGGTGCACCACGCTGGCCAGCACCCTATTGGTGACAATCTCCATCTGGTGGCCAAACTTGACGACGAAGAAGCCGGGGACGGGGCGGACCATTAATAAAAAACAAATCCAATGGATTAATTTGTATCTATTCAGGGAACTTGAAGAAGGAAAGAATATGAGAATTGGCCAATCCAACCTACAGTTTGGATCTGTGGACCAAAGAAAAACGTTATTTGTTCATATAGCGATAGTGAATGGACACCGCGGTTGGTCAATTAGCATTCCAAAGTACCATTGCCGGGTTAAGGTTAAATCTATTTTTAGCTTTAAGTGGTGGTTGGTAACTTGCGCCTGCCCTGATTGGGTGACACTGATGTGGTTGTCTGAAACTTGCTGCTGTAGGACACGAGCTTAGTGTAGACTGCCTACTAAAAATATGTACACTTCAAAACATGCAACCGGATATTCCATGTATCTCAATGATGTCTGTCATTGTCAGTTTAATATTTGATGATATATGTGATGTTGTTTCTAAATTAGCTATGCTGAATTTACATCCACAGAAACAACTACTGTACATCGCATTGAATCTTTGTTGTGCCTTTTTGGTCAGAACTACACCTACACGGCTGCACGTGAAGGGTGGTGCTCTGGTTCGTGGCGATTGAATGTGCACTTTCAGTTCCTGATTGGCCTAAGATGTAAAGTTTAATGCGTAAGATGCACTGTCTCGAATTGTTTTTTAGGACAATGGCTGTTGTAGGTATTGTTTAGCGCGTCACTTCAAAATAGATATACTACTATTTGAATTTTTAGCATATCGACTCTGGTTTATATCTGGGAGTGGCTAATTCCAAATTGAAATCGAAATTGTTACCCGCCTGTAAGCTGCAGGTACTAATTGTCATCTCTATCTTCGTTTGAGAAGGATGAATTCTTCTCAACTTCGGATTACTTGAGGTGGGAGCTATGTACTGATTGACCAAGCCTTCTACTGTTATCATCCAAGATTTTGCTGAATCCATGTGTTCCAGCGCGGTGGCGACCATCAGACCTCACCGTAGAAGTTCTGGGCATTGTCAATAATTTTTATAGGGGGGGACTAGTTAGAAATGTGGCGATGGAGTTTTTGTCGGGAAGATTTGCTGCAACTCCGGCAACTTGACCTACAAGTGCACCACTGGTAAGTGGTAATACTCCTGAAACCGATTGAAATTGTTGCTTTTTTATATTATCTGCTCCATGCATTGCTCTTCTTATCTCTATTCATTCTCATTTCAGAATTTACAATGCATACACTTCAGAGCTTGCAACCAGAAATTATACATGCTGTTTCTCTTAAATTATAAAGGAGGGAGTTCATTTAGGTGTACAAAGTTCTGAGACCCATATGACTGGCGAGGGACGACCGAAATTCAAATAAATAGAACCCACACGCACAACTACCAAATTCGTGTTCCCCTACTCTGTTTATCTCCGATACCATCGGCATGGCAACTGTGGAAACTACAGAGTCCGGTGCTCGTAGTCGGAGTAGTCTGGCGTATCTGGAAGGACTCGTGCACGTCCTCCCTGCTGGCGTCGGCGGCGTTGTACGCCTCCATGAACTTACTGAACAGGAACTCCATGTACTTGGTTAGATTCACCACCTTGTCCACTAGGTTTAGCTGTGGAGAAAAATCGTCAAGCATTCGTGTCAATGTGCTGATGATTAGTAGGAATTTCACTTCTTTTGATGTTGTTTTTTGTTAGACTCGGCACATTTAACTACCAAATTTTCTTCTTTATCTTTACCTGATTCTTCTAGCTAGGGGCCGAGCTTCTTTGTACTATGTGCATTATGCATGATTGTAATCGTTTGAGAACGTACCTCAGCAAATAGAACATGATGCAGAAACCTGTATCTGGGAAACCATGAAGCATCCGCCTTTTCCGCTAAGAAAATGAACAACTTCATGAGTAATCCATTTCTGTTTGTCTAAGCCAATGCATTCCTGCATAGAATCTTGGGCAAATGAAGTTCCTCGGATTTTAGTGTTGTTTTGATGTAATTCTGCCTTCCAGCCGTTCTTCGTCCGAATGCAGGTTTTTATCCTGAACATGCTAACGAGCAAATCACATGCTAACTTTATTTTCCTATATGTTGAACCAATGATATGACTGTTTTCGTACGAGTTTGGAGTTTGGTTTTAGAGCGCCACCAAGAAGCTTGCTGATGAGATGTAATAAAAGACTAATGTATTGAACTATCAGGGGCTGGAAAGGGAACAGATGGTGTGTGAGTTATGCGGAATTTCATAGTCCATGGACCATCTGTTCTTCCAGTGTCCTGTCGCAGAATATGTATCGAGTGCCGTGCGTTGTGCTTTTGGCTTCAGCAGTGTGCCAGAGTCTCTCGACGAACTGAACAGTGTCTGGTTGATCCAGTTCCACAGCAGGGAGAGGCGCATGGTGGCAATAGGTGTAGCTGCTATTTTTCTGGCAACAGATATACTCCTCTCAGAGAACCTTCTGACACTGTTTTCTATGTTTTCAGATTGAAACTTGCTGTGTAGAGTTGTCGAAGGTTGCATCTGGAAGACTGGACTCAAGACATCGCTGGTGCCCAGTTACAGAACGTTTAGTTCTTTGTACGTTTAGCTCTGGTCGAAGAGTCGTTTTGTTTTTCTTATGTCGGCGTGCTGGTTTGGCGCTCGGCATCAGTTACTTTCCAGACTAGTAAACCTTCTGATAAAATGGTTTCATTAAAGCAATTAATAAAAAAAAAGAATATTTGCTTGGGATTTACTTGAGCTGGGAGCCGTGTACTACCATTTATGCCTGATTAGCAATGCGTTCTGTTACCCTTTCCTGCTTTAGAACTGGAGCTGGGAGCCGTGTACCATTTACTTGAGCTGGGAGCCGTGTACCCTTTCCTGCAATGCGTTCTGGAGCACGTACACTTCAGAACTTGCAACCAGAAATTCCATGATGTCAGTTTAATATTCGATGATAACTGTTCTGATCCATACTACACTGACAGGAACAACCATATCACACTGAAATCTGGGTTGTCGCTGTCAGAGATGCAGAGCAGGGCGGCACTTGCAGAATGGACACATAACGTTTTCAATCAAGTCAGGCAAACTTCAGCTCAATAAATGCTACTAGAGAGAGAGAGAGAGAGAGAGAGAGAGAGAGAGCAAACTCTATGTACACACGAGATTAATTATGAAGACGGGATTAACTAAGTTACAGCGAAGAGGTGGATCAATGGAATGCAACGGAGGGATTGACAACACAAGGGAACTGGCCGACACAATTAAGTAAATTAAAGACAAGAGGTGGATCAAAGGAACTTAATTAACCCTAACAGAGGGATGTCTTGGGTGTAAACTTGCGGCGCTCTTGAAGGCAGACTCGACCTTAGCGCATAAATAGTCCAAACATCTGCTTGACGGGAGGTCGTTGAAGTGATCCACTTTGATTTCCTGGAGGCAGGGCAGGCACTCCATTCCGACCGGTGAAATGCCCGTCCAATTTCTGGAGTTAAATCCCAGGGTGAGCCTTTGTAGCTTGGGCATAGCTCCTGCCTCGAAGATGAGATAGGCAGTGACATCTTGTTCTGATGAAGAGAATGTAACATCCTCCAGAACCGGGAATAACCCAGTGCTGATGACGACCTTGTCTTGGGAGACATAGAACTCGCGGAAGTCAGCCTTGGCGAGGGAAGGAAGCTCTCCAAGAACACGAACGTCAGAACTCGTTAGCTGCAACAGGTTCAGGCTAAGGATCCGGAGGCAGCATAGTTCACCAATCCATCTAGGGAATCTACTTAACCTCGACAGCTTGAGTACCTCCAGAAACGGAGGAGGATCATGTAATTTGTCCAGCGGGTTGTTTAAGCCATCGGATTCAATCCTGAAATGGAGGATCAGATGCTTGAGGTCTCGGAGCATTCCAATGGAGGACACCAAAGCGTCAGCGCATTCAAGCGTCAGGTACTTGTACCCCCCAAAAGACGACCTTAAATCCAATTCCTTCAGATCAGTCAGCTGGCTAAGGCCTTTGATATCCTCCAGCGAACTCTCTGACAAGCCCAAGCAACTGAGGGTGCGGACTGATCTCATGTTCTGGATCCCTACAGGCAGCTCAATACCATTTGGAAGTTTCAGATGAAACAAGTTGGTCAAGCAATTTATATCTGATGGAATGCTTTTTGTGGACCAAGAGACTAATTCCAGGGTCTCCAAATGCACAAGCCCTTGAATTTGTCTAGGGAGCACTAGCTCCCCATGTTCGGCATAAACCTTCAAATACCTCAGTAGAAACAAATGACCAATTGTAGTGAGTACTATCGTACTCCGTTGCCTTGGAAACTTAAAAAAAAGCACCCGCAAATACTTAAACTGTGAAAGATGAAGTCTGAACTTGTACTCACTGAACCGTGCATATGATCTAACTTGTGACATGCTACTAGCAAGGACCTCCGACGTTGCACCACCAACACTTGATTGCAAGGATAAGCGACGAACCTTGTACTTGCAACTATGCAATCTAGCCATGTCTTCAGAGTTATATGCTACACTGATAAAATTATCTTCTGCACTCTTGCTTAGGATCAAATCAAGTAACATGTCATGTACTCTGCAAGAAACTACCTCCCCACATGTTGTACTTGCGGGCTGAATCAGACTTTTATTGATAAGCTCATTGAAATAACTTTTTGCAACATCCTCCAAATCAACTTTGTGCGAGCTATAGATTAAGCCTTCGGCTATCCATTGCCGAACCAGGTCATCCCTCATGATCTCAGAATCTTCTGGGTACATGCCAAGGTACAAAAAACATGGCCGGAGACGAACAGGAAGATGCATATAGCTAAGGTTTAGTATACCCCTCATCTCTTCCAAGGTGGGTTTTGTGGCAAACTTGGAACCAAGAGAATTCTTTATGCACTCCCATTCCCTCAACGTTCTTGGTTCATGGCTAGCTACTAGGCTACCTATGGTGATAATTGCTAGTGGCAATCCACCACACTTCTTGAGAATTTCATCTGAGATTTCTTTAAATTGTGGTGGACAGACATTTCCAGGTCCGAATACCCTATTAACAAATAATCTTCTTGAGTCTTGTTCTTCGAGTTGTTTCATTCTGTAAATATTCGCGCGATCACTGTGACAAGCCCAGAGAGCTACTTCATCAATTCGTGTGGTTACCACCACTCTACTTCCATTACTATTTTCTGGGAAGGCACAACTAATGATATCCCATGCTTGCTGATCCCACAAGTCATCAACTAATATGAAGTACCTACAGAGAAAAGCATCAAAATAAACGAATCAAAACATGGTAAAGTATGTTGACATATGTCTTCCTAAATTTAAGGAAAAACAGAAATATGGTAGAATTTTGAATAAAAAGAAATATTGGGTTTAACATTTAATATTACTGTCCCTACTTAGCATGGCTTATATACTCATCAATTGGAGGTTAATTTATGATTTATATAATTAAATATAGTGTATTCTAAAATTAATATATTTAGAGAAGTTCAATTTTTATCCTAGAACTAGAGCTTTGATCCACATAGTAATCCTTATGAGCTAGCACAACTTCTCCATAGCCAAAACGCCTTACAAGGTTTGGTGTTGGCCCAAAAATTCTCTTAATCATGACTTATGAGTACAGCTATATAGAGTTACACTACTAAACCAAGATGCCAAAAGCAGTTAGATGAGTATGATCAAATCACACAACTACTGAGAACAATACCAATGCAAGTATAGGAGTGGTGAGTACACGGAGAAAAATATACCTCTTGTGTTTGAGGTATTCTCTAAGGCAGTCAACAATTTCTTGCAGCTCATGAGCATGAGAAGACTCCTCCATCCCAAGCTTGCGTTGTAGGCCAACGAGAAGACTTTTAACATCAGGTCTTTGGGAGACTGAAACAAATGCCTTGCGGTCAAACTGCCCTCCAATCCCATCATAGACTTGTTTGGCAAGCGTAGTTTTACCCAGACCTCCGAACCCCACGATAGAAACCACTTTGAGCTGTTTCGGGGAATCCATCAACAAACTGACAAGCTCTTCTCTTGGGCCGTCAATACCAACAAGTCCTGATGCCTCCCTGTACATCGCCGACATACGGGGATCAACGGCAACAACACCAGGACTCGAGCTGACACAATCATCAATCTTGTACCTCTCTCGCCGAGCATTGGCCTCCACTGCAAGAACCTTGAGCTCCTCGATCCGGTTAGCGATCTGGTGACGCCTCCCCAACCTCCTTAGCCTTTTAGCCATCTTCTTGACAAAGCCTGTCTTTGCATCGGCACCATCAATTTCATGCATGAAGTCGTCGATGCAGTTCTCCATGTCATAGGACATCTCCCTGACATGGTCCCTCCAGTTCTTGGCCGAGGGATCGAGCTTGTCCATCAGCTCCATCTTCTCGAGTAGAGCTTGCATGGCGCTGAGCTCGTCCCTGAGGAACGCGGCCTGCTTCCTCACTCCGGTGAGCTTCTTGTACTCATCGCCGAGCAAGTTGGTGAGCTTGCCGAGGAGCGGCTTCATCACCACGGTCGCCGCTGTCATCCCTGTGGAGCTCAGTCCCCTTCCTCTCGCTCGGATTGTACTGCTAGCTAGGCGAACCGCAACTGCCGCCCCTGCCTTTCCGTGCCACGCCGCCCTGGACCAGAGAGAAAGGAAGCGAGTGGAGGCTGTCGCGGGATCTAACCGATGGGAAACTTGACGCCAGATGAGGGGTGGCGCGGAGGCCTCTTGATCTCTGCAAGACCGCCGGCGATATGGCTGGAGCAGACTGCTATCCCCTGCTCCCCACCCCACCGGATCTGGACGAGGAAGGTGAGTACAGTGGGAGGGCGACGCCGGCGTGCCGTGCAGTTCCTGTCCGCGCCGTTGCCGACAGTGGAGAGGTGGAGAAGAGGCGCCGTTGCCGACAGTGGGAGGCGGCGATGGATGCTGGTTCTAGTGCTGGGTAGGTTTTGGGGGGAGAGAAGCTGGGTAGAGAGTAACTGAGGAAGTGACTGAGGAAGAAGAAGGAAGGTCGTTGACCAGACCGCGTGGAGAAACCGCGTGGGTATGTTGATTCTTTTTTTCCTCGTATGTAGACTCTGCTTGCATTAATCAAACTTAAGAAATGCAGAACGGTTGCAACATACTCACTCCGATTTCAAAATATAAAATGTTTTAGATTTATGAAGCAATTGTATCTAAATTTATTTTAGTATATACGTTCACTTAAGTTTAGAGTAAATCTATACACTAAAAAAAGTCTAGATACATTTTCTTCACAAAACTAAAACATCTTATATTTTGAAATCGGAGCGAGTGTATTGGCAATAAATATAAGCCGTTCAGAAATACAATGTGAGATTTGGTTGTTTTCGTAAATTGAGTAATCCACATGAATTAAATTTAGGCCTTGTTTGGTTTCATTAGAATTAACAAGGATTGGCAGAGATTGAGGAGATTAAATTCCATCTAAATTAAAATCCTCTCTAATCCCTTCCAAACAATTCCAATCTACTAGGGCAGTGGATGAACAGAACAAAGCATTAGGCCTTGTTTTGTTGTAGTGGATAAACAGTTTTTTCCGTGTCTAAACCAGGTCCAATTTTTATCCATCTGAAACCGCTCTGGTCCGTTTTGTACAGAGGGATCGACCGGGCTCAACCCAGCGAAACCCCAGGAAACCCTTGGAGATCGGGGTGGAAGCGAAACACGCGCCTCCCCTCGCGTTTCTTCCTCCTCGCGCGCTGGCAGCGCGGCGACACACATACTTCGCTCCGCCATCCCCACCATCCCTCCGCCGTTTTGCCGCCGCTTCGCCACCGCCGCTCCGCCATCCCTTCTTCCCACCCCGCAGCCAAACACGAGACCCCGTCATTGCTCGATCTGATTCTGCTTCGACGCCACCCACGAGCGTACTCTGAGATCCCTCCGCCGTCCATCTTCTCCGGCAGTCCTAGCCTTCTCTCCTGTAAGTCCTTCGACTTTTCCCCTCCTCTCCCATCTATTGCTAGATGAATCCTAGGTCGATTCCTCTGTAGATACTATTCTTGATCTAGGGTTCTTGATTCAAACCGATGGCTGAAGGATGAATTCTTGGTTAGTTTTTGCTGGTCGTTGACCTATTGCTGCACAATTAGATTACATCCTGTTGGTACTTGGGATTTCTTCTTTTAGCATGATAGATTCCTATGTAGGGAGCTTGGCTGCTAGTTTCTCGATGAGAGGTTGCATATGGGAGGATTTGTTTATGCAAATGAACTTCGTCTTGCTGTTGTTGGAACCAGTAGTCTTGCTACTAGTGCATGATGTTGTGATGTGAACAATTTGAAAAATAAGGGTCACTTCTCTAAATTGTTGTAGATGGTGTTCTCAAGTACAAACAAACCATTCTTTTCCTTTTGCTATTCCGGACCTATGTTTTACATTACGTAGAACAACACCTTCATATTTGGAACACACATAAATTGTAATGGTTTTTATCAATTGTTCTCATTTCTCTCTCCAAAAGCATAGGGCAGGGACTTATGCAATGCAAGCTATCTCGATAATCGAAATCCAAACTTAGCATCATGTCCGTCCCCTAGGTTGTTCTATTAATTGTCATTGACCTTTATTTTCAGATTCAAACTAATTGTCTTCCAAGTCATTTTATACTGAAACAAGCTGTAATTTGCAACAATCTTCCAAGTCATTTTACACTGGTGTAGCCACAAGTCAGAAAACATGATTGTTCAAATTTACTCCCTGGCCTATGTTTTCTCGATGGAGATAGCTTGCATTGCATAAGTACCTGGCCTATGTTTTCTCGATGGTGTTCTCAAGTATGAAGAAATCGCTCTTTTTTGGTTGTTGCCTTTTGGACCTCTGTTTTAATCGATTCAGTTAGTGCAGTCAGTAGCTAGACTTTCAGTTGACTCGTGGGATGGTATGGATCCTTATGATCACGGTGCGGGGTTTTAGCTCAATCTATTTGAGAAATTTTGCATGTATTCAGAATCTTGAGCCTGACCCAACACAACACATGTAGGTAGATACACAGCTAGCTACTATGTGTTGTCAATCTTCCATGACAGTAGGTGTTCTTTCTCTTACAGAACAGTAGGCGTTGTTTAAGCTTGCGCCAAAAGAGGGTTCATCAAGAGTATAGTGTTCCTGACATGTTTTCTGTATGATTTTTATTTTCAGTTTAATTAGTAGTGTCATTCATATTGCAGCAGGATTTTGTCGGTTGTGCCTGTGTACCTGAAGTAAGAACATGTAAGCATCCTGGCCCTTATGAATGGTGATCACATGTGTTTGTTTCTTAGGTCCTTTCGAGAATCTGATGGTCTGTTTTGTATGAACTAAAACAGTTTTGCATTAGATTTTATCACCTATATTCAGGAACTTAGATCACAAACTTCTGTAGATAATTATAATGGACCTTGCAGAGATTCAGAACTTAGATCACGAACTTCTGTAGATAATTATGGACCTTCCAGATATTCAGAAACTTATTCTAAACTCGTGCTAGTACTTTGTTGAGGGATACAATTTTTAGCCGAACATTCTAGGTTCATTCTCAATCTCTCATAACACAGTGTACTTTCAAGAAATTTCCTAACAACAAAAAATGAGGTGTTGTCAGGACAAATTCCAAGACCCCCACTTGCTATCAACAGAGCACTCAAAGTAAAAAAGAAAAAAGAACCGCACCGAAGCTCCCCACCATAACAAACCAACAATAAAACATATATCTGAATTTTCCATGGCATGTCTACCTGAAACTGATGTAGTACGAGGATCATGTTTGCTTTCAAAGCTCCACCCACAATGGCTTGTTTTCCTTGGTGGGGTATGTATGTCAACTGGTAGACTATGCTTGGTGTTTCTGCCTGCTAATATGTAATGCCTAAGATGCAATGTCCTGAACATTTTTTTTAGGACAATGGCTGCTGTTGATTTACCATTTTAAAATTTACAGCTTGTACAACTTGCTGAGTTAATTTGTAAATAACATTTTTTATCTTTAAGTGGTGTTTGGTGGTTGTAAAGTGTAAGTTTTGCATATGGTGATTGGAGTGCAGCTTGTTGCTGAATGGGGTGACGCTGGTGAGATTGTCTGAAACTAATGTAATTCCCGGGACCAATCCAACCAAAGAAAAGTTCGTAATTGCGGTAGTAAATGGACAATTTTGGCATGTCAAAGCACCATTGCTGAGTTAATTTGTAAATAACATTTTTTAGCTTTAAGTGGTGTTTGGTGGTTGTACAGTGTAATTCCTGTCTACCGTGATTGGAGTGCAGTTTGTTGCTGAGTGGGGTGACGCTGGTGAGATTGTCTGAAACTAATTCCTAGGACCTTGCCAAGCTGTACTAAACTGTACTGCCCAAGATGCAATGTCCTGAATTATTCAGGACAATGACTGCTGTTGACACTTTCTACATGCTTGTACCAGTTATTTTTTATTAGCCATGCGTTAAGAGATATAGTGTGTACAGATCAAGAAATTGCACATATCAAAATGCTGAATTGCTGATAGTACACTGAATTTACATTGACAGGAACAACGACATCGCACTGAACTTGACTTGTCGCTGTCAAGCTGCGTTGGACAGCCAGTCGGTTGGCCTATTGACTGGTCTAGGCGAAGGGGTGTGAGTTTGCACAATTTCAGCAGAGTAGTTGTGCAGCTCTCGTTGTCATACAGACTGCTGAGTTCGGAGCGATCTGTCTACAATGCAATGCAAGTTTCTGTAAATAAACTGGGGTGAAAACTGTTTATCCAGAGTGCCACGGAATACATCATATGTTGATCATTGAACACGTTCAGAACTATACATACATATGCTGATCCAGATGGCTGAAATATTCACTGATAAAAAAGAACACAACTAAAGTGCATCAGGTTTAGTGGTTTACAGACTTACAGTACTCGCAAGGTTAAATACACAAGCGGGGGAAATAAACCAAAGCAACAAGGTGGCGGTGAGATTAATTAAGTTGCGGACAAGAAGCGGATCCATCGAATGCATGGCTACAAAGCCATAAATTTAACCGAGGGATGTCTTGGGTGCACACTTGCGGTGCTCTTGAAGGCAGACTCCACATCAGCAAGTACATCAGCAAGTACATCGTCCACATCAGCAGACTCCACATTACGGCTTTCCTGGAGATGCACTTCGATTTCCTGGAGGCAGGGCAGGCACTCCATTCCGACCGGTGAAGCGCCCATCCACTCTTTCCAGCTGAATCCCAGGGTGAGACTTTGTAGCTTGGGCATAGCTCCTGCCTCGAAGCTGAGATAGGCAGTGACATCTTGTTCATTAGACCAGAACTTAACCTTCTCCAGAACAGGGAATAACCCAGTGCTGAAAATGACCATGTCTTGGGAGACATATAACCCAAGGAAGTCAGCCTCGACGAGGGAAGGAAGCTCTCCAAGAACACGAACGTCAAAACTCGACAGCTGCAATAGGTGCAGGCTGAGGATCCGGAGGCAGCGTAGTTCACCAATCCATCCGGGAACTCTATTGAGCTTCCAATACTGCAGATTGAGTAGCTCGAGACACGGAGGAGGATCTTGTAATGTGTACAAAGGGATGTTTGAGCCATCAGATTCAATCTCGCAATAGAGGACCAGGAGCTTGAGGTCTCGGAGCATTCCAACAGAGGACACCAAAGCGTCAACGTCTTCAAGCGTCGAGCACTTGTCGGCGCCAAGAGGTGTGCCTAAAGCCAATTCTATCAGATTGGTCAGCTTGCTAAGGCCCTTGATATCCTCAAGCAAACTCTTTGCCATGCCCGAACAATGCAAGGTGCGGAGTGACTTCATGTTTTTGATCCCTTTAGGCAGCACTGTACGTCGTGGAAGTATCAGATGAAACAAGTTGGCCAAGCGAGTTATATCTGATGGAATGTTTTGTGTGGACAGACAGACTAATTCCAGAGTCTCCAAATGCGCAAGCCCTTGAATTTCTGTAGGGAGCGCTACCTTTGAATATGGGGCATAAACCTTCAAATACCTCAATAGAAACAAATGGCCAATTGCAGTGAGGTTGACTATCATATCCAGTTGTTTTGGAAATTCAAACAAAAGCACCCGCAAATACTTAAACTGTGAAAGATGAGGTGTGTACTTGGACTGACCGAACCGTGCATATGATCTAACTTGTGACATGCTATTAGCAAGGTTCTCCGACGTTGCACCACCAACACTTGATTGCAAGGATAATCGACGAACCTTGTACTCGCAACTATGCAATCTAGCCATGTCTTCAGAGTTATATGCTACACTGATAAAATTATCTTCTGTACTCTTGCTTAGGATCAAATCAAGTAACATATCATGTACTCTGCAAGAAATTATCTCCCCATATTCTGTTCTTCCGGGCTCAATCAGACTTTTATTGATAAGCTCATTGAAATAACTTTTCGCAACATCCTCCAAATCAACGCCATGCGAACTACATACTAATCCTTCGGCTATCCACTGCCGAACCAGGTCATTCCTCATGATCTCACGATCTTCCGGATACATGCCAAGGTACAAAAAACATGGCCGGAGACAAACATGAAGATGCGTGTAGCTAAGTTTTAGTATACCCCTCATGTCTTCCAAGGTGGGTTTTGTAGCAAACTTGGAACCAAGAGAATTCTTTATGGACTCCCATTCCCTCAACGTTCTTGGTTCATGGCTAGCTAGTAGGCTAGCTATGGTGATAATTGCTAGTGGCAATCCACCACACTTCTTGAGAATTTCAGCTGAGATTTCTTTAAATTGTGGTGGACAGACATTTTCAGGCCCAAATACTCTATTACCAAATAATCTTCTTGAGTCTTGCTCTTCGAGTTTTTTCATTCTGTAAATGTTTGCACGGTCACTTTGACAAGCCCAGAGAGCTACTTCATCAATTCGTGTGGTTATCACTACTCTACTTCCATTACTATTTGCTGGGAAGGCACAACTAATGATATCCCATGCTTGGTGATCCCACAAGTCATCAACTAATATGAAGTACCTACAGAGAAAATATCAAAATGAACAAATCAAGACACGGCAAAGTATGTCAACACATGTCTTTCAAAATTTAAGAAAAAAAAAAGAAATATGGTAGACTTTCGAATAAAAAGAAATCAACATTTAATTTTCTGTCCCTACTTATCATGGCTTATATGCTCATCAAATGGAAGTTGATTTATTATTTATATAGCTAAATATAGTGTATTCTAAAATCAAGATATTTAAAGAAGTTCAATTTTATCCTAGAACTAGTGCTTTGATCCGAGCAATCCTTTCCTTACGAGCTAGCAAGTTTGGTGTTGGCCCAAAAGCTCTCCTCATCATGACTTGTGAGTAGAACTATTTAGAGTTACACTAAACTATGATGCCACAAGAATTTAGATGAGTATGATTAAATCACGCAATTATTGAGAACAATACCAATGCAATTATATGAGTGAGTACAAGGAGAAAATATACCTCTTATGTTTGAGGTATTCTCTGAGGGGGTCAATGATGTCTTGCACCTCGTGAGCATGAGAAGGCTCTCCTATCCCAAGCTTGTGTTGTAGGCCAATGAGAAGGCTTTTCACATCAGGTCTTTGGGAGACTGAGACAAATGCCTTACAGTCAAACTGCCCTTCAATCTTATCATATACTTGTTTGGCAAGTGTAGTCTTACCCAAACCACCAAACCCCACAATGGAAACCACTTTGAGTTTCTGCTGGCAATCTAGCAACCAGCTGACAAGCTCTTCTCTCGGGCCATCAATACCAACGAGGCCTGCTGCCTCCTTGTAGATCGCGGACACCCGGGGATCGATGGCCACAACACCAGGACTTGAATTGATGCAATCATCGATCTTGTACCTCTTGCGCCGATCATTGGCCTCCATAGCAAGAACCTTGAGTTCCTCGATCTGGTTGGCGATCTTATGACGCCTCCCCAAGGTGGTGAGGAACTCAACCACCTTCCTAACAAAGCCTGGCTCTGCTTGGGCACGGTCAATGTTATGCATGAAGTCGTCGATGCAGTTCTCCATGTCGTAGGACATCTCCCTGACATGGTCCCTCCAGTTCTTGGCTAAGGGGTCGAGCTTGTCCATAAGCTCCATCTTGTCAAGCAGAGCTTTCATGGCGCTGAGCTCGTCCCTGAGAAACGAGGCCTGCTCCCTGACCCCCGTGAGCTTCTTGTACTCGTCGCCGAGCAGCTCGGTGAGCTTGCCGAGGAGCGGCTCCATCACACCGGTGGTCAAACTCGCTGCCATCCCGGTCGAGCTCAGATTGTGCCGCTGAGTGACCGAGCAGGTTGATGAGCGAGTCGCCACCGGAGCCTCTGCCCTTCTCTGTCACAAGGCCCAGAAACCACAGTGCGGGAGAGGCAGCGAGTGGAGGCTGTCGCGGGATCTAGCCGATGAGAAACTTGACGCCAGATGAGGGGTGGCGCGAGCGCCTCTTCGTATCTGCGCGACCGCCGGCGTCGTGGCTGGAGCAGACTGCCCTCCCGTGCTCCCCACCCCACCGGATCTGGAGTGGGAGAGCGACGCGCCGGCTTGCCGTTCCGTCCCTGTCCGCGCCGCTGCCGACAGTGGAGAGGTGGAGAAGAGGCTCCGTCGAGAGGGGGAGCCGGCGATGGATGCTGGTTAGGATTTGGGGGGAGAGATGCTCGGTAGTAGAGAGCAACTGTGGAAGTGACGAGAGCCCGATCGGATCGGGAGTTCTTTAGAGAGAGAAGAAAAAGAAGGAAGGGCGTTGACGCTCATTGACCAGATCGCGTGGGCATGTTGATTTTTTTTTTTTTTTTTGGGTGCGTACTATGTACTAGACTCTACTTGCTCTAATCAAACTCGGTATAAATACATATACGTGTAGATCTTCCACAATTCGAAAATATATATAAGTCATCGTTAGGAAATACAGAGCGGTTGCAACATATATCGGCAATAAATATAAGCCATTCAGAAATATTCAGTCACAGACAATGTATAAAGTGTGAGATTTGGTTGTTTCTAAAAATTGAAAAAAAATCCGCGTGAATAAAAATTAGAGTGTGAGACTACAATGGCTTCCCCTTTCTCGTGCAATGACGTCCCCTTTTCGTAGACAACCCAACGTTCTCAAGGATAGCAGGTTTACAAACGACATTTTGGGCAACAGAGTTAGAGATGTTCGCTTCACCTAGTGCGGGAATTGTGAGGGTTAGCGAGGGGGACGGCGAGAGACACGGTGGGACAAGATGTGTGACGAGGCCACCCGATGACAGGTCTGCATATGTTTAGCCCGTATTAGGTGAAGCCAACGTTCGTTACCTCCATCACATTAAAATGGAAATAAGGGCAAAAGTATAATCTCATATATTTCATCTTATTTGGTCATGTCGTCCCTGAAGAGGAAGTCAGAGCCGAAGGAAACGGCTAGGCCTCTCAGGCTTCATGGTCCCTGAAGAGGAAGTCAGAGCATGCACCTAACACTAGTACATCAGCAGCTACTCCATGGTAGCCAAATTTGGGTTTTCACACCAGAATGATGGACGGAGGGGTGTCAAGTCTCCACGACAACGCCCTCAAGAGGGAGAACGGTGCCCTCAAGCACAGCCGCTGTCAGCACCGACCAAGTCGGGCTAGGCTTTCATCCGGAGACCCTGACCACCGTCTCCAATGGACTGACACCAAGACGGTCCATGACGCCCAACGAGAAAGATCACCGGCAAAAGAGATGACGCCCACGCCCACAGAGCCATGCCCCGCCGCTCGCGCGGGCAAAGGTAGAGCATGGCACCCTCCAATCTGGCAAGCCAAATTTGGGTTTTCACCCCGGAATGATGGACGGAGGGGTGTCAAGGCTCCACGACAACGCCCCCAAGAGGGAGAATGGCACCCTCAAGCGCAGCCGCTATTGGCACCGGCCAAGTCGGGCTAAAATTTTGTCCGGAGACCCCGACCACCGCCTCCAATTGACTATCACCAAGACGGTCCCATGACGCCCGACGAGCAAGATCACCAGCGAAAGAGATGATGCCCACGCGCACAGAGCCATGCCCCGCCGCCCGCAACCAAAGGTAGAGCATCACCACCATCTCGATCCGGAGCCTCCGACTTCACGTGCAACAGCTTAGCACCTCATGCCTATCTACCACCAACCACAAGATGCCAAGTCTAATGCCTCAACCACCAAAAGCGATGCCTCCACGCCGTCTTACGATCTCCATGGCACACCTCTACCACAGAGTTGCAGGTTCTAGCTAGGGTCACCATGCTCTAGCCAGACTGCCACCCATAGTGGCCCTCCGCGGCACCTCACCTCCAATAAACATGGAGCGGGGCCAAAATCTGCGGCCTCCACATGACCGCCGCATAGAGGAGAAGTTGGACCCTTCACCACCGTTTCCCAGGGCCGCCTACCTGACCTGCCTGTGCCGGCGAGCTGGCGTCGCACCATGCACTACTAGGAAAACCTTAATCAGTGGTGCATCCTTTTTGGCCTTCAGATGCGCCACTGTTACCTCGCCACTGATGAGAATTTATGTGGCGCATTTCGAAATGCGCCACAGAAGTCATGATACTTCCTACACGGCCAAGGAGACAGCACGACCTGCCCTTCAACCTGTCCATTGTCAAAAAGACGCCGCCCCGACGTCCAAGGTCTATAGTCGCTGCCGTGGTAGAGCAGCACCACCACACTACACCGGGAAGTACCGCCAAACCCATCTAGTCCCAGATCGGGCCCTAGCCGTGTCCGCAGTCGCTCCCCACCAGCACACCGACGTGGGCCGCCTCCGCCGCATGCAGCCCACCACACCCCACACCACTTAGCCGACACATGCGATGAGGAAGACGAAGCCAAGGCGTCGACCCGCAATGCGTCCACAGTGGGATCCCCTAGCCGCCTATGACGATGGGAGCCGTCGCCACCACGGCGAGGCCAGCGGCAGCAGTGGGGAGAGGAGGCGGTAAGGTGGGGAGGGACGGCGTCAGGAAAGCTCCCCCGAGCCGTCCGAGTGAGACGACGCGAGGGACGCGAGCTTGCGTCGGATTGTCCACGTACATTAACGCACTTTTCCACGTCAAGTTTGTTGCACACCGGTGAATATTCGTATCCCTAGGCGGAGGGGATGCATCACATCATTGTTTAGCCTAGATAGTATGTCATTTGTGGAATAAATTCATTATATCTCTAAAGGTTATTCCGTTCGATTAAAAAATGTTCCATACATAAAATAAAATAAATATGTTCCATAGCAATGAAAAAACAAATATGTCGCCAAAATAATAAGATGTTACTATTGAGGAACAAAAAGCTAGTATTGGTGACACAAAACATTTTCTCCACTTCTTTATAAGCATTGTCAAACAAGATTTTTTTTGTAAATTTTTAGTAAAAATAAAAAATATAATTATGTTCAGAATGATATTTTGGCAAAAAAAAGCAAAGTAGTGTAAACCAAAAGGTAAAATAAAAATAGACAATGTGATAACCCATAAAAAATTAAAGAAAACCGAGTAAATAACTACAAACTCTTAAAACACCAACATTAACTATAATATGCAAGATCCAAACCAGCAGAGTTTATGGGTGAAGTCTTTATTCCTTGTGGAATTGGATCCTTAGAGGAGAAAAAGTTCATGTTGATGCATGTTTTTTTTTATAAAAACGCAAAAGCTTTGCGTTTTGATGCATTGATAGATCAAGAAAGAGTCAAATTACAAGTCCAAAAAAGGACCAATACCCGCACCGTTGCGGTCCCCTCTGCAATGTTGCTCCCCTCAATAGCGGGCGCCTCCGTTGCGGTCCCCTCTGCAATGTTGCTCCCCTCGCTGGCATCCGGCCACGCAGACGTCGGCTACATCCTGCAGAAGCGCGCACTGCAGTGACATCCCTCCGTCAAGCTTCCTGCGGCGCTCACGTATGAGGCACTCGCTTGTTGCATTGGCATGTACTCGAGTCCACTCCACCGTCGGCGTCAAATCCACACCTGCACAACCCTCTCTTCCTCGCATTGTTAAGGTCCCTAGAGCGCTGGACTATTGGTTCTACCTCATCGCACAAGGTCAAGGGCTGGAGGGTGTCACACCAATGGTGGGAGCCAGGTAAGACAAGGATAAGTGAGGTGCTGGGTGGGGCCGAATGGGCCAAGTCCAACTCCACAGGGACCGAATTTTGGAAGAAATACAATATTGAGGGGCTATTAGCAAATATGCAGGGTGGCTTATATGCGTCATGGGCCCTATTGTTGACGTGGCACTGGTCAACTTGGGTCAAACCGGTTTAGGACCTCGCGTGACTCAATTCTAAAAGATTTAGGATCTAGATGTGCAATTTTAAAAACTAGGACTAAAGTGAAGGCACGGAAAAAGAATTAGGACCACTGGTGCGGTTTACTCTTGTTCGAGCCCCTAGCTTTTCGCTAGATGGGACAAAAGTTATATCAACCGGCTTTACTTTTGAAAACCGATCTACCAAAATAAATTGAGGAGAATCTCTAGATTATTATTTTATCCAAAATGATTTAAATTATCCAAGGCATCCAAAACAATATAAAGTTGTTAATTGGATCGTTCACCATCCATTTGTAGGATTTTCTATCCGAACAACCTGAAGGTTATAATCAAACTATTTTATTAAGAATTAATATTTCTGTTAAAAATTAAACAAATCTTTTTTTTATGAACGAGCATAAATAAAATCATGAAGTTGTCAATTTTAGGGGAAAAAACTCTAGAATAAGGCCGACGACTCCGAGAAGCACCACAGATGAGTGATGAGTGACTCCTCTCTTTTTTTCACTAGTGAGTGACTCCTCTCTTTTTTGAGGTGTGCTTCGGTCCCCCCCCCCTAAGCTTAAGTTTCATGGGCCATTTTATTTCTTTGACCCGTCGAAACCCATATCGAGGCCACGTATATTTCTGTAAATGTGTACTCGGTCGAACTGGGTATAATCCATGTCCTGGACGGCTGATCCCACCTCTTATTATCGCGATCTACGTCTTTGCATGTCATATTTAATTCTTTTTGTTGTTGCTGTTATATAACTTACGATTTTCGCTTCGTGCACATGAGTATTAGGTATACGGGGAGTATCGTCTAAGACCATATAATTTGGGTGGGTTCATGCATCGCGAAACAATTGGTATGAGTTTTTGTTTGTCAAAGTTTGAAAAGAAGGAGGGAGGAGAGGGGGGACCGAAGCAAAAGTGCTCTTTTTTTCCTCTTCACGACCGCCAAGCACACGACACGCCATTGCAATTTTTGCAACTGCAGCCCCATCCCAAATCCCTCTGCCGTCGCCGCCGCCGCTGCCCCGCCGTCGCCGGCGACATGCTCCGCCTTCGTGCATGCTTCGCTTCCCATCTCCTCCCTTCCCCATCCACCTCTGCCATCTCCACTCTCCACCGCCTCATCTCCGCCGCCGCGCCGGCCATTTCCCCGCTTCCCGGATTCGCCGTCGAGGACTACCTCGTCAACACCTGCGGCCTCACCCGAGCACAAGCCCTCAGGGCTTCCAGGAAGCTCACCCACCTCAAGTCCCGAGCCAAGCCTGACGCCGTCCTCTCCTTCCTCGACAGCCTCGGTCTCTCCAGCACCGCCGTGGCCGCCACCGTCGCCAGGGACCCCCAGTTCCTCTGCGCCAAAGTTTGCAAGACCCTGGACCCCGTCATCGTCGGGCTCACCGACATCGGCCTCTCGGGTCCTGAGATCGCCCGCCTCATTCCTATCGCCCCCGACCGCTTCCGCTGCAGATCCATCGTCTCCACGTTCCAGTGCTACTTGGTCCTCTTCGGCTCAATCGAGAAACTTCTCTGGATGGTCGAGCGCCGTCCCTACCTTCTCTCTGGCGCAGACCTCGACAACGTGGTCAAGCCCAATCTCGTGTTCCTGCGAAAGTGTGGGCTAGATATTGCCAAGCTGTGCAGCCATGTGCCGATGATCCTCACCACCAAACCGGAACGCATCCAGGAAATGGTGGCGCGTGCGGAAGGTATAGGTGTGCCCCGCGACTCTGGGATGTTCAGGCAAGCGCTACAGGCCGTCGCATTCCTCACCGAGGAGAGGATTGCTGCCCAAGTGGACTATTTGAAGAAGACGTTCATGTGGACTGATGCTGAAGTGAGAATCGCCATTACTCGGGCTCCGGTGCTGCTGAGGATTTCCAAAGACAAGCTGCGGTACAGGTTCGAGTTCTTCATCTCCGAGGTGGGGTTGGAACCCTTGTACATTGCTTATCGACCGGTAATGCTCAACTATAGCATGGAGGGCCGGCTCAGACCCCGGCACTACGTTCTCAAGTTTCTTAAGGCGAATGGATTGCTAGATCAGAACCGGGACTACTATAGTGTAGTCATGCTGACCGAGGAAGTATTCATGAAGAAGTTCATATGCGCTCACAAGGAAGCCGCACCACACCTTGCTGAAGACTATGAAGCCACTCGCAGAGGAGAAGTGCCAACTAGATTCAGATTTACATGAGCCAATAACAAGGCTATGAAGATTGGTAAATGGTAACTTCTTAAGGCGTGACAAAGGTTCACTCGGTGTAGTAATTAAGCTAGTGACCCTGTTTTGGTGTACTCTGCCTAACCGGGTGCTGGTTGTTGTATTCTATAGTATCCATACTACATCCTAGTTTGATCATTTCTAACTCCCTATGAATCTGATAATTTGATTCATGAACCACATTTTTTTTTTGAGAAATTGAATGTTTGGGTGGATCGATTTTCTGATGAAAAAAGCACCTAGAAAACCAGAAAGGAAAAAAAGTTCTTGCTTCGTTTCTACTCAAAACACCGGTATGATCTGCTTTCATGGCAAGGTATATCTAGCATGTTCCATTTTCATTTCAGTGTCTTTTAGGTTCCATAATACTATGCCGGTTCCATAATACATCAGTATTGCCTTCTGAATTCCTTTAGGATATTTACCTCCGTCTTTCTTATATTGGCTCAGAGATGAGATTCTGGTAATATGTGTTTGATTATTTTGTGTAGTGGGATGGTTATGTTGAAATAGTAGTGACATTCAGTTCTTTGTAATAGTCTGGCTGAGCACAATTATAGTTTCACACTACCCTATCTTACTCCTTGTTTTAACAAAACATGGGGTGCAAATTAATTGGGCTTACTGTTCAAACGCACATGATTTTTTGTCCTTCCAAATTTGGTTGCATATTCTCTTGGGGTTTCCTTTTGGTGCAGAGAGTGCTTCCAGATCCCGCCCCTCTGTATGGTTTGCTATGGGGTGAGCCCTTTCAGAAACCAGTACCTTGCATCTGGTATAGTAGCACTGTTTTTGTGTTCATGTTTATATAATTTCTGGTTTCCAGAAACAATGATTTAGTAAGTATCCACGTCATGGAAAAGAAATAGTATGCACATCCATTATATGACAGGATACCTATAGTCAGCTGAAAATACATTTTATCTTCAGTTCCTTTTGTTAAGTTAATTGTTTTGCCAAGACTATGATTGTATATTCTGACCAGAGTATGTCATATGAAACAAAATGCATAATATAAAAGAATATCCGAGAGATGAACGAGCGACCGCCGGCCTTAGGAAATGCAAGACCTAAGCGACAAAACAAAATGAGATAGAAGTTGGAATGGAGGAAACTTCACAGCAATAACCACCAAAAAAAAATGTATATCTCAGTTTTTCATCGCCAGCCTACCTTGATACTGATTTCCTCAGTACATGTTTGATTTTAGTGCTTCACGAACAAACTTGCTGAAACTTGATGGTTTTCACTTTTCATTGGTGGAGTATGTTGTTAACTGGTAGACTATGTTTCTTTTTTCTGCCTGCTAAACGTAATGCCTAAGATGCACTGTCCTGAATTTTGTAGGACAATGGCTGTTGTAGATATTTTTTAGTGCCTCGCTTCAAAATAGATATATTGTGTGAATTCTTAGGATATCAACTATGGTTTGGACCTATAAGTGGCCAGTTCCAAATTGAAACCGACATTGTTACCATCTCATAAGCTGCAGGTATTATTTGCTGTCTTGTCTCTGTTTGAGAAGTAACGACAAATTCTTTTTTTAACTTCTTGATTGCTTGAGGTGGGAGCTATGTACTGATGAACAAAGCCTTTTACTGGAATTATCCAAGATTTTGTAACGGTCCCTTCTTTAAATCTCCGAATCCACTTGTTCCAGCGCAGTGGCGACCATCAGACCTCACCGGAGACTTTTTGGGCATGGTCGAGATGGTTTTGTTCTGATGGGCGAGGAGTAATTAGAGTCATGGCGATGGATTTTTTTTCAGGAAAGTTTGCTGCAGCTCTGGCAACACTGCAGCAAGTGCCACACTGGTAATACTCCTCCAAGGTATTGAAATTGTTGCTTTTTTAATACTGTCTGCTCCATGCATCGCTGTTCTTATCTCTAAGCTTTACCATTTTAGAATTTATAGTTTCTACACTTGAAAGCTTGCAACCAGAAATTCTGGCCCAGGAGGCGCACCCAAATTCAGAGAAATAGAACCTGCATACACAGCAGTCATTTTTTGTCCCTCTTCTCTGTTTACTTCGTATATACACTTGGAATGTCAGCAGCACAATCATGGAGTTTGTTGCTTGTCGTTGAGCGGGCGACGCACTGGATCTCGCGTCGGCAAGCGGGCACACACGAACAGTCTTCAGAATATTAGGAAATCAATCCATACGTTAAATTATCTAGGTTTGGATTGGGCGTAGCATGGGGTTTCACCAAATCTAATCCTGGTTCAGATCCAGATTGGGATTCAATCCCTAGCAAACGAATGAGGCATTAGTTTTTAGCTTTAAGTGGTGTTTGGTGGTTGTACAGTGTAAGTTGTGCATGCAGCACTGGTGTGATTGTCTCCAACTTATGTAGTTCGCGCATGTTAGTACAAGTGCGCCGCCAAGAAACTTGCTGATGAGATGCACAAGACTTAAGGAAATCCAGAGTCAATTGACCATCTGTTCTTCCAGTGTACCGTGGCAAAATATGTATGGAGTCTCTCGAAGAGCTAAACATTGTCTGGTTGGCACTCAGTTCTTTGTACAATTACACCATATTTACTCTGGCTGAACATTAAAATAATTGGCACTATTCTCTTTTACCCCTTATACAGACAAAGCATGGGATGCAAATTAGTTTGGCTTACTGTTCAGATCCCCATTAGTTTTCATCCTTCTTGATTTGGTTGCACATTCTTTTTGGGTTTCGTTTTGGTGCAGAGTGCTTCCATATCGTGTCCCTCTGTATGGTTTGCTATGGGGTGAGCCCTTTCAGAAACCAATACCTTGCATCTGATATAGTCAGCATTGTGTTACAGTTTATGCCTATATAGTTTCTAGTCCCTGCTACAATGATTTAATAAGTATCCACATGATGGTAAAGAAAGGAGTATCAACATGCAGTATCTAACAGGATACCTGTGATTTGGTATATTATCATCATGTTCCTTGTAGTTAGCTAATATTGTATCTTCAGTTTCTTCTGTCTACTTAATGTTTTTGCCAAGACTATCACTATAACTTTTAACATAATATTTTATACAGTATGAAAAAAAATGCATAATACGAAATAAAAGTTCAGAGAAATTAACGAGCGGCCGCATGTCTTAGCAAAAGCTGGATCTAAGTGACCAAACCAAAGGAAATAGAAGTTTGGAAGGAGGAAACATCACAGCAACCACCCAAGAAAACTTATATCTCAATTTTCCTGCCTACCTTGAAGCTGATGTAGCTGGAGGATGTGGGTGCATGTTTTATTTTAGTGCCTCACCAACAAAGTTTCTGAATTTTCTGATTTTCCTTGGTGGAGTACGCTTGTCTGTGAACTGGTAGACTATGCTTGGTTTTTCTGCCTGAATGCCTAAGACGCACTGTGCTGGAATTTTTAGGACAATGGATGCTGAAGATATTTTGTAGCGCCTCACTTCAAAATATATATAATATATGAGTTTTTAGGCCGTGAGTGGCCAGTTCCAAATTGAAATCGAGATTGTTGCTTGCTCATAAGCTGCAGTTACTAACTGACATCTTCATATCCGTTTGAGAAGCAAGGATGAATTTTTTCGAACTTCGAATTACTTGAGGCGAGTGCTATGTACTGATGAGCCAAGCATTCTACTGTAATCATCCAAGAATTTTGCTTCGTTCCCTTCTTGAATTTTCTGAATCCCTGTGTTCCAGGCTTCCAGCACAGCCGTGACCATCAGACCTCACCGGAGAAGTTCCGGGCATTGTCAATGGTTTTGTCCTGACAGGGGAGGAGTGAATTGTGGCGATGGAGTTTTTGTCTGCAAAATTTGCTACAACTCTGGCAAACAGAACCTACAAGTGCACCACCGGTAATACACCAGAAAGTGGTCGAAATCGTTGCTTTTCTTATACTGTCTGCTCCATGCATTGCTCTTCTTATCTCCTTGCTCTACTATTTTAGAATCTACAATCTGTACAGTTCAAATCATGCAACCATGCATAAAAGTCCATATATGTGAATGCTGTCAGTTTAATATTCCATGATAAATGCGATGCTGTTTCTCTTAAATTATAAAGGAGGTATAGCCGTATAGGTGCACAAAATTCTAAGATTCATATGACCTGACGACCCAAATTCAGACACACACACACACAGCAACCAGTCATCTGTTCTTCTCTGTTTATCTCGTACCTTCTGCATAGCAGAAGCAGAAATTACAGAGTTCGATCGATGCTCATCGTTGAGCTAGTCGTGGTGGATCTTGAAGGACTCGAGCACGTCCTCCCTGCTGGCATCAGCGGCGTCGTACGCCTCCATGAACTCGCTGAACACGAACTCCCTGTACTTGGCCGGATTGGCCGCCTCGTCCACTAGCTCCGGCGCCGGTCTGATGAGGCACCCGTCCGTGGGGTGCACGTGTGTGGCCACCGACATCCTAGCCGCAACAGAGTTGGTGACGGCGCGGTGCTCGACGCTGGCCAGCACCCCATTGGTGACGATCTCCATCTGGTGGCCGAAGTTGATGACGAAGGCACCAGGGACGGGGCGGACAAGGAGCCACCTCCCGCCATGCCTGGCCTGGAGGCCTGCGACGTCGGCCTGGGAGAGCACGGTGAGGAGGTGGCGGTCGCAATGCGCGAGCAGGCCCATGGTGACGGTCGGGTCCGGGCACGGCGGGTAGTAGTTGAGGCTCATGTGCGTGTCGCCGCCGCTAAGGTCCCCCGCGAAGAAGCCCGCGCCGAGGCCGAGCCCCTCGGCGATGAGCGCGAGCAGCGTCTGCGCCAGCCCGTGCACCGCCTCGCAGTACTCGACGAGGCGGGGCACGAAGCTTGCCGGCCTGGAGGGCCAGCAGCGCACGTTGTCGTCGGAGGGCGGGTAGCAGCGGAACTTGACGTAGTCGCGCCAGTAGCGTGTCTCGCCACGGTCGTAGGAGGTGCTGGTGGCGAGCCGGAAGCGCTTGCTCATGTCGTAGGAGCAGTAGGGCAGCTTCTCCTCCGCCGGCAGCGCGAAGAACCCCGCCGCCGCGTCCCGGAACGCCTGCACCGCCTCGTCCGCCACGCCGTGGTTCACCACCTGGAAGAAGCCGTACTCCTTGCCTGCGGCGATGATCTCCGCGGCCACCTGGATGCGGTGGCGGTCGTTCGAGAGGACGCCGCCGTGGAGGTCGATAATCGGGAGGGCGACGTCGGAGGAGGTGCTGTTGTTGTTGTCGAGCTGCATGGCGGCGCGCTTCTCAGGCGGGAAGACGTACCTGTCCGGCACGGTGGCGTGCGCGGGGGCGTTGCAGAGCAGCTCCATTCCTGACCACCAATATAATGGAGCTCTGCTTGGATGGACCAGTGGAGTGGATGAGGAGGGAGGCAAGCTAGTATAGACCAGACCAGTTGTCGGTGTGTGTGCTATGGCTACGAGACAGCGGGGGTACATGCTGGCGGTGCAGATTCCTGTGAGGGAAGGGAATCTCGATCGGATCAGCTCTGGCTGGCACTGCCATCGCTCTTGTTAAATTAACGTCTGATTGGAGCTGGACTGCTATTGGAGTTAACTGACCGATGATCTAGCCTCAGTTTTTGTTGTTTTTGCTGTAATTTATCTTGCTACTATCTATCTATCCATTCGAATGACAGTGAGAGCTGAAGAAAGGCTAAGCTTCCAGTTAGAGATTTTTATGAACTTTCAACAATACACGGTAGGATCTTTCAACAATATAAGTAGTACTCCCTCCGTCCTAAAATAGATGTATCAGATTTGCTAAATTTTGGATGAATCTAATCTAGATAGTGTCTAGATTCATCCAAAATTTAACAAATCTAAGACATCTATTTTGGAACGAAGGGAGTATGATATATTTCCAAATGACAGAAGGGTTTTTGCAGGTGTGTATGCAAAGGTTGCTGCAGATTTGATGTATTGGAGAAGTCATGGAATCTTTTACTACTCCCTCTGGCCCATATTAATAGACTCAAATTTGTTTAGATTTGAATGAGTCTAGACACTATTTAGTATATAGGTTCATTCAAACTTTGACAAATCAGAATCAATTAATATGGATCGGAGGAGTATTTGAAAGCTTTTTGATATCTAGTTGGATGTTTTTTTTCTAAAAAAAGCAGCTTTTCGAGAGAGAGAGAGAGATGTATCACATACAAATCCAAATCTCCTAAAGCTCACGGCCCTCTGGGATGTACACGTCCGTGATGAACAGAGCGTCAGTATCAGATCAGTTAACGGTGGTCCCGTACATATACATATCAGCTGACCGATCTGCCTTTTAATTCATATCCCGTACGTACATATATCACGATATGCCTTTTAATTTATGTCCCGGACGTACACATATCAGCTGATCGATTTGACTTTTAATTCATGTCCCGTACATACACATATCAGCTGATCGATCTGCCTTTTTTTTTCACCAGAGTCCGCGTATAATATACAACTATATAAGTGGACAATACGAGACTCTTTGGCCCGTCCACAACCCATCCATAATCTGTCTGCCAACTAACCCACCAAAACTTTCCTTTAGGGTTGGGGACCGAAAGCAAGCTGCTAGTTACTAATTAACAGGAGTTTCCCACTAGATTGTCTTGTACTCACATGCCCAAGATGTCTTGTTAGTATTTGCTTAAGAAAGCACACCCTAGCCCATTGGGCCGCATTTCTCTTACCCCGTACATTTAATCCTTCAAAAGGTCTTGGCCCAAAGAGAGAAGACCTCATGTTTAGTAATTGAGTCCCATTATCTAAAGAAAAAAAAGGAATAGGCCCGCACATAACAAAATGATTTATAAGGAGAAAAAGTTTTACATCTATGTAGTGTAGCCGAAACTACCGGAGTCTACAAAAATCCACATTACCTTGAACGTTTTTTTAGTTTATTGTCGATGATAAAGCGTTTTCAACAAATGTACAACAGAACTAATTCTAATAAAATCCACACTTTAGAAGGGTAGTGTATGATAAGCCTTATATGGACAGGTGGTCCATATCAATCCATGGTGGTCATTATCAGATCATCTTATTTTTCCATCTCATAATCGCCTGGTCCAAAGGGCTATCTGTTAGTTATTGTCTTGAGCTACACATTAAGCTATCTGAATCATTCATAATGCATACATGATCATGCCCTCACTCCAGCTGTGGTAACAGGGCCGGCAACCTGTGATAAGTCCAAAGGGCCAGGTACGTAGCTGATAAACTGTCAACTCAGAGAACTAAAACTGAAGGTTAATCAAACAAGCTGCACACGTCTACTACCAGCTAGCTAGAAGCTGCTGCTGCTATTGCTTATAGTCGTATGCTAATTATGTAACCAGCTCAATTATATATAGGCATGTGTCGTCCCCTATTCCTTTGTTTTCGGAACCCTGCAAATCAAAGAACCCTGGTTGGATGTGATCCCCTGTCCGAAGTGCTGATCGATTTTTTACTGTTTTGAGAAAGGTACTCAGCTATCTGAATCATTCATAATGCATACCTTATCATAACATGGCCGGCAGCCTGTGATAAGTCCAGAGAGACAGATTGCAAAATTTTCAACTCAGCAGACTAAAACTATATATGGTTAATCTAACAGGCTGCGTGCGTCCACCACCAGCTAGCTCTGGCTCTAGCTAGCTACTCCATATATAGTTATATGGTGACGATGTAACCAACTCAATTATAGGCATGTGCTTACTGGATTAATTAGCTCGATAGCTAGCAAAATTAGTCATGCGCTAGTTGGTTTGATGTTAACATATACTACACATACTCCATTGAATCGCACAACTGTGACCCCTGAATGTAAACTAATACGATGACATAGACATGCATGTACGACTTTGCTTGATACTTACATGTGCGAACGAATGATAAATAGATAGATATATAAACATGTTGTGTAGATAGCTCATTAGCTCTTGGATCTCCGGGTTCATCAAGAGGCGATTAATTAGTCAATTTGTCCCCATGAGGATACTGATCAACCCTCGACATGTCTCCTGTTGATCTGACCGTAGCTAGGTTTGGAAGAGACGGCAATTTACCTACCTATGTGCTTCGTCGAATTTAGACGGGGATGTCAGGGTTCACAATTTCACACACGCATATGTTACCTATCAAAGTATTTTGGACAGATTCGATTCCATGAAATATCGTCTCACAAGTAGTATGTCAGAGACCAATAACACATCGCAGGGATAATTATCGTGGCTGTTCGATTGCTGCAAGGAGATGTATACCACAAGTGTGAACCGTGCTTCTCATATTTTGTGACAGGTTTTTTGTCGCAAATGAGGAACCATACGCGGTGTTTGTTTGGCTTGCCAGTTTACAAATCAAATGATATAGAATTCACAATGTCACAACAAATTAGAGAAAATATGGCAAAATAAAACCACCACACAATCACCATTAGAGGGTAAAAACTGAAACTTAATAAAATTGAGAATCTAACACTTCTTTTTGAACAGCCAAACTCAACAATTAAGCGTCCAAACATATACTCGATACTCTATCTATGTTCAAACAGAATTAAAACCAACATTTCTGCCCCTCAGTTAAACCGAAAGATGAGTCTGAGATGTCGGCTACATATATGTGTTCAGTCAAATTGAACTAAAGAGGTGATCCTGTCTCTCATCTTACCCCGTCGATAGTAACAGGCACAAAATGCAAGTCAACGTACGTTCTCTCCACGCCTAGAGTCAGAGAGCTTGATCCTTGGTGGATCCCATGGGATAAGAGGGTAATTACTGGAGCCCCAAAAGCCACAAACCCAGGAGATGCGGCGGCGCGTGGTTCCCTTAATTAGTACTAGTATCCCTTAAACCGCATACAGTATTATTTTTGTCCACTCTCTTCCAGATTCAACGCCAGCTCTCCGAGATGGAGTAATTAACTCACTGTTAGTCCATGATTCCGTCAGATGCAGACTGTTTAGCTGATAATTGCTGTTCTACGATGCCCAAAGGGCAGAATCTTAGTTCTAGCTTAGCTAGCACCAGAGAATCGATTGAGAGGCATCATCCCATTGCCAACTCTCCTACAGGTTGCTATAAATGCCGCGTTGATCGATGAAAGATTCACAACAACATACAACACCAACGCCATTACATTGCAAGCCAAGCTCAAGAGGCAGCATCTGCTAAGAGGAAGCTTAGCTAGCTCGGAGAGAGAGGGCAATATGGAGGTTGAGACCGGGGCTAGGGAGGCCGCGGCGAGCAAGTTCACCCTGCCGGTGGACTCGGAAAACAAGGCCAAGTCCTTCCGGCTATTCTCCTTCGCCAACCCGCACATGCGCACCTTCCACCTCTCATGGATATCCTTCTTCACATGCTTCGTCTCCACCTTCGCTGCAGCACCCTTGGTGCCTATCATCCGTGACAACCTCAACCTCGTCAAGGCTGATATTGGTAATGCTGGAGTGGCCTCGGTGTCAGGATCCATCTTCTCCAGGCTTGTCATGGGAGCCGTTTGCGACCTTCTTGGCCCACGCTACGGCTGTGCCTTCCTCATCATGCTCGCGGCGCCCACCGTCTTCTGCATGTCACTCATTGACAATGCTGCGGGGTATATTACGGTGCGCTTCCTCATCGGTTTCTCCTTGGCGACGTTTGTGTCGTGCCAGTACTGGATGAGCACCATGTTCAATAGCAAGATCATCGGCACCGTTAACGGCCTGGCGGCCGGGTGGGGAAATATGGGTGGTGGTGCCACACAGCTCATCATGCCGCTCGTCTTCCATGCTATTGAGAAGTGCGGCGCCACACCCTTCGTCGCATGGCGCATCGCCTACTTCGTGCCGGGAATGATGCACATCGTGATGGGTCTCCTCGTGCTCACCCTTGGGCAGGACCTCCCCGATGGCAACCTCAAGAGTCTTCAAAAAACGGGTGACATGAAGAAGGATAAGTTCTCCAAGGTATTATGGGGCGCTGTGTCCAACTACCGTACATGGGTGTTCGTCCTCCTTTATGGCTACTGCATGGGTGTCGAGCTTACCACCGACAACGTCATCGCTGAGTACTACTTCGACCACTTCCACCTTGACCTCCGCACCGCTGGCACCATCGCTGCATGCTTTGGCATGGCAAACATCGTTGCACGTCCTGCAGGGGGCTACCTCTCTGATCTCGGCGCACGTTATTTTGGGATGCGTGCCCGTCTCTGGAACATCTGGATCCTCCAAACTGCCGGAGGTGCCTTCTGCCTATGGCTTGGACGTGCCACCGCCCTTCCAGTCTCTGTCACCGCCATGGTCCTCTTCTCCATTTGTGCCCAGGCCGCATGTGGGGCCATCTTTGGCGTCGCTCCCTTCGTCTCGCGGAGGTCCCTCGGCATCATCTCTGGTATGACCGGTGCTGGAGGTAACTTCGGTGCAGGTCTTACGCAGATTCTTTTCTTCACTTCGTCACAGTACACCACCGGCAAGGGACTCGAGTACATGGGTATCATGATCATGTGCTGCACGCTGCCTATCATGCTCGTGCACTTCCCACAATGGGGATCTATGTTCTTCCCGGCCAACGCCGATGCCACGGAGGAGGAGTATTACGGTTCTGAGTGGACGGACGAGGAGAAGAAGAATGGGCTCCACATCGCTGGCCAAAAGTTCGCCGAGAACTCACGCTCAGAGCGTGGCAGGCGCAACATCATCCTCGCCACGTCCGCCACGCCGCCCAACAATACGCCTCAGTACGTATAAGACCCGTTTTTGTACACACACAAGTACAGTTCTAGTACATATAAGGTAGTGCATTAGCGTTTCTGTATGCTGATGAAACGTGTGGATGTATGGCATTAGTACCAGCGACAGTATGTGTCAATTCGGATCGGAAATTACAGGAACAACTTCGAATTTTCATGTGTGTACTATGGTGTACCTCCTGTTCTGGGTTAAATAGTACGACATGGCGCTTCTGTCATTGAACATGGTAAGATTAAGTTAACAAACTGATCAAGTTCTTTTACCTCTTTTTTCAACAAAAGGTATAGATTAATATCGGAAGATACCAATATAACACAATGTCCTAATGTCAATATGGATGCACACAACCAAACAAGACACAATAATTAAAAAAAGTTTCGCTACAGTGATCTATTCCTTGTAGCAGCGGACCAAACATCACCAGACAACACCATAAATCCATATTCTCCAAAAAAACGACGTCTCCAAGAAGGTAATACTGCACCAGCGTCATCGTCGCTCTGATCATAGATCATATGTTTTCACCCGGGAGAAAGTTCATGCTCAAAAAATAATGCCTTCAACAAGACCCACTAGGTTTTCCTTGAAAGTTTAGACTTTAAACTTATTTTATGATGTATCCTTCACTTACCGATACCGCTGCTCCAAGTCACGAATCACCAAGCCAATTCCGCATCGCCACCGGGACTCGAAGCACCATTACTAGTCCTCAGATCCTTGCTTCCATTCCATGCTCTACCACATGGAACTAAAGAATGTCCCACGATGGAAAAAATACTATAGAGCTTCACATCGCTCTTTCCGAAACCAAACACTAAATAAACACGGTTACGCGCGACCGAATACCATTTGATCCGACAATATGGCTAGAGCCTTCCGGAACTAGACACTATGGCTAGATCAATGAAGACAGACATCAGGCATATATTCTTCTTGGTGTGAGAGCGATCCTATGACTGTCTCCATTATTCAAGCTGAGCAAGTAGCCCCCACACCACCCGTAGGCAACCTGCAAGATCCGCCGCATCAAACCCTACCAGCAGCCCATGGGCTAGTGTACTCCCCGTCCAACAATAGGACCCGGGGGTGTCACTCCTGGCAGCTTATTAGGATCTCTAGACTGGCTTCACAGACTAACACTAGTATTTACCCGGGACCCACTCCCCGGTCGGTCACGCATCCTCAAATTGCTCGAGGCTAAGCACACTTAACATTAAAATTCTTTTTAGATAAGCTTCCGAAAAATAAGTTGCAACTTGTTGGTATGAGTATCCTATCTATCCTATTAAGCTATGTGCCTGGATCTCATATACACCCACACTTAGAAGATCGATGCCCTCATCGATCAAGCACAAGCCATGAACGTTCCCTCTTGGCACACATTTGTGCGTCTAGTGCGAGAACATGTGCCATGTCGTGTCCACTCTGAGCCACGCGGGCCATGCTCCACATGTTTGCCACTGACCTGCACATGCCCGTGTAACCGTAATTTTATCGGCTCTGATACCACTTGTAACACCCCGTCCAACAACAGGCCCCGGGGGTGTCACTCCTGGGAGCTTACTAGGATCTCTAGACTGGCCCTATAGACCAACACTAGTCTTTTTGTCGGGGGGATGGCCCCCGGATGGGGCAAGCCAGGCCTAAGAAGGCCGGCTCCAGAACGCACTGGCCGTTTGGTCCTCAAGCAGAAGAACTCTAGCCGGATGGCTGGTCCCACCCAGCTAGGCTTAAAGCTTTCCCGGCTGGCCCATCTTGCCAGGTAGGCAGAAGAACCGACTGGGTGGCCGCTCCCACCCGGCTGGCCTCGGATTCGCTGGAGAGTACGGAGCGGAGATGCTCCTTGCGGGTTACGCCTTTGGCGCCTCTCATCACTAGACAGGCTGGCGCATCGCCCTAACCGACGCTACTAGACGAAGATAAAGCAAAGTGGTCGGCTGACCGCCAAAGAAGCCCCGGGTGACCATTAAAGCGAGGGGTGACTCCCCAAAGGAAGCCCGGGTGACCGCTAAAGTAAAGGGTGACACTAAAAGGAGGGCGCGGGTCCACTGTAGCACCGTCCATCAGTGTACTGGAGGCTGACTGGGTCTTGGTCAACCGCCTAGGGGCCCTGCAGCCAGCCCGCCCTATAAACCCAGATCCAAACAGTAAACCCTAGAACCCACGTTATAACCTACCTCCCCCGACCAGTATATAAGGGAGGGTAGGGCTAGGGTTCTAGGTAAGTGACAACAGTTGTAAGAATTCTCCCCTAGTTCATGTTCTTCCTCAAGACCTCGATAGTTGCTAAGGAATAGCTTCAGGAGCACCTGTACTGGGCATTCGCCCCCATATAGAACCTCACCGAGAGGGCCCCGAACCTGGGTACATTACTGTGTTTGCAGTTCATCGTGCCTAACCCATTGTGTGAGCCACTCATTGCATCCTAAGTGTCCCTCCTAAGCCATCCCCGATGGCACTGCCGTGTTCCACACCACAATAGTTGGCGCCCACCGTGGGGCACAACGCTTCGGCTGGGATCATCTTCCGCATGGGACATCCGCTCGTCGCCGGTGAGAGCGTGGCCTCCGACCTCGTCCTCACACTCGACGCTTTCGACCGCATCGTCGAGAACAACGCGTGCTTCACCGGGAGACTTTCCCCATCTACGGATCCATACTGCACTTCGGGGACCACCGCGTCTACGTCGCCACCATCGCCGAAGCCTTCCCCAGCAAGGTCGACACCGTTTCCAGCGTACCTCTCGACTACGTCGCCCGCGGCGTCGCCGCGACAAACGGCTGCATCGAGGTCATGGTGGTGAACGCCCGCGTAAACCACCGCCCACCATAGGAGCGCCGAGCGGGAGGAGAGGGCTCCGCGCTTGAATAGGACCAGGATCGCTCACCGCCTCCATCCAGCACCTCCGCGCCCCCGTCGTCATTGAGGCAGACCAACGGCCGCCGCGGCCACGCTAGAAGCCACGCGCCAGAAGCTCTTGGAGGAGGCCACCAAGGTCGCTGCTAACCAGCGCCGACTGAACGCCACTGTGCACGAGTACAACGCCTCTCATGGCTTTGTCAGGCAGATCCAGCATCGAGGGCGTGGCCTCGGGTCGCAACTGGACCGTGCCGTGGACTCACACGCTGGCGTGGCCTAGCCCATCTATAGCAGCCCCGCCAAGAACATGAGGGCGGCGGAGGCGGCGGTCGCGGAACGGAGGCACCTCGAGGGAGAAGAACTTCATCGTCAGCAAGAGCACGTTCAGCTCCTCATCACCATCACCAACAAGAAACAAGACGAAGGGGCTTCTAGACAAGGGGGCAACACCTGGGACATGGTCCCTTGATGAGGCGCGAACCAGGCAGCACCCAGAGGAAGCAAACACCAGAAGGCGTCGTCGCTAGACGACACTGGGCAAAACATCCGCCCGCGTGGCGGATCTAGCAATCGTGGCCACCGCAACCGCGACGCCGCCGTCACCAGCGTTAGTCGTACGCCGGTTGGAGGAGCCAGCCAAGGGAAGAAGGCCCGCGTGCCAGAAGAAGGAGCCGACGGAAAGAAAGATCCGCCTGTGTCGTGCTTGACTGGACGCCTCTACCCCCGCGAGCCGACTGACACGCGCGAGCCCATCTTCCTCCTGGTACAATCACTCACGCTAGAAGAAGAGAGTCCGGCTGGCCCGAATGTTTCGGCCCACGCATCCGGAATGAGCCGTTTCCAAAGGGATTTTCTCTCCCAAGGGACACGCCAAAGTACAATGGCACCGTCAAGCCGGAAGATTGACTGGTGGACTATACCACCGTCATGGGCATCGCGAACGGCAACCTTCATCTATGCGGTGACCCAACATATTACTGCATGATGTAGTACACTATAGTCGTGGACATAACACCAATGAAGCACCATTCACTAGTATTACATCCCTCATAGTGGTACAACAGAAACACAGCGGGTCCAAGAAATTACTTTAGATTACATATAACATATTACAAAAGATCCAGAGAACTTCCTCGAACAGTGAGAAATATTATACAGAAAGAACCAGAAAGATCCACTCGGAGTTTACTTTAGAAGTACTACTATTAGTATATGGATAAGGCTTGAAAGTACTACTATAGTATTGTTCTACATAAGTAGGTTTTAGATTCTAGGAGTTTTATTTATGTTCTATGCTTCAGCTTGTCTTCGATAGCTTTCGGTAAGGTCTTCGACTCCGTTGATCTCCATCAGATATCTTCAACTCTTTAAGTAACTTATTTCCTGGGAACGCCATTGGTTTCTCCGAGATCTAGCAAGGGTTTAGAAAATATGTTGAGTACAAGTGTACTCAGCAAGTTCACTAAAGAGGAGTGTTTGATGCACTAACTACAGCCACAGACGATAAGTCGTAGGCAATGCAAGTTTTCGAAAACATTTCTTCAAAGGTTGCTTTTATTCTGAAAAGCTATGTCCGTCAGTCTTCACAGGTTTACCAGAACTTTCATGGAGTTCCTTTTCTGCCGCGTTCGTAGCTCCTTCTCGGAACAGGGATCGAGTAACAAGTTATAGTTCTTACACTCTGCAGAGGTGTGTCACTTTACCCATGAGAGATCTTAGCTTTGTTGCACATCCGAGTTATAGGCTCGTTCACACTTCCTTGGTATGATGCCCAGAATAAGATCCAAGCCAATCAATGTCCTTCTCCGTGACCCCGCATACACCACAATTGTTGTATGCCCAAACTCAAGGTAGACTTTCCCCGTATAAAACGGATATACCTTAGTTGTATACACACAATAACCATTAACACTACTAATCTATCTTTTGTAAGCCCAGATCCACGGTAGACCTTTCCCTGTATAAAACGGCTATACCCACGATCTACATCTCACAAATGCCCAGAACAGTGTCCAATGCATGCGAAAGGGAGCCGATCCAGCTGACTGCTCCATCCCATTCCAAATCTCTTGGTTAACGCGTAATATACGACGTAAGAATCACTGGCGACATTGGTTGTTAAGTCCTAGATGATATACTCCTGAGTAGTGGTATTCCAACTACCAGGTTTATTAGATTAGCTGATCACCCTGGATCAGTAACCAATAGTTCACATTATTATCAAAAATAGTATTTTCTGACCTTTTTGAAATGCAGGTGATGACAACACTGGATTTGCAAAATACTTTACAAAAAATAATCAAAAGGACATGAGCAAGTGTGAACTTGCCTTTTGTGATTGCAATATTATGCACTCACGGTCTTCAAGACAATAGAAGATCCAATATCTGAAATCAGCATCATTGGTCCGGTAAGGACTAATGTTTAAAGAAGCAAGATGCCATTATGCATAAATAATGCTATGCAATTTTATAATTCCCAAAGTGAAACCCTTAGCATTATAAATGAGTTGATCTAAGGTATCTTCTTTAAGATTGGGTTTATTTTAAGTTTAATTCATAAGTAAATGGCATTGATAAGGAACTTAGGTGTTAACAATCCAAAATATACAAGTAAGGATAAAGTAATGTGATTATGATTAGTTGTTATCTGGTGACTAGGATAAAAGTCCTTGGTTTGAGTTGTTAAGAGCTGAAGTAACTATTATAGACTTGTTTGTGTGAAGTGGCAGAAGAATAACATTTGAAGAAACTAGTGTTTAGTTAAGGTTAATCAGTCTTGAGGTTTATTAGGTTTTACTTTAGGGTTTGAGATGGTTACGAATGATGTTGATTGATCATATTTTAGTTGATGGTACAAGTGACCAAAGTTAACTTTAAAAACATGAATAAACTTCAAATGAAATGTTTATGATTATTTAGACTAAAGTTAACTATAAAAATAGAGGCGAATCTTAAGATGTAGTGAGTTTGAGAACATCATCTAGTTTTAGGGTTTTGATAAATATGATTACGAATGATCCCTTTTATTTTAAGTGAAAGATGAATTTAGTAACATGTAGCTTATTAATGGGTGCATAATTGGATGATCTTAGAAATTTGTTAGAGTTTATAATCATTTTAAGAGTGATTAAGAGATGAAGATTATTCACCATCTTATACATGAGTGATATATAATATTTATTTAAAAGGAGTTTTATTTGAATTTAAGATTTAATAAGAGTATTTAAAAGTTAATAGTTATACTTAAGTTTTATTATGAATTATGATTATGGAATTAGACTTAATAATTAAATTTAAAGGATTTAGTGCTTTTACTAAGAAATGTGATTATTTCTTTCTTAGTAAATAATTTTAGAGAATTAACAAAGTGGTTACTTTATTTTAGTAGAATAAGTAAATGAGTGTTATTATCTAAGGTTAATAAAATGTTTTTGAATAATATAAATAATATTTTTCTAGTAAAATATACTTATTGAAGATCTTAAAAATGAATTTTATTTATTTTTAAGTATTATATTTATTTTATAAAATTCTTCAAAGAATTAAGTGTCCTTAAATATTTGCTTTATATTTTATTTGTAAAACTCTAAGTTAATATTTTTATAAAATATTAGACTTATTTTTTATACACAAAAATGATTTTTATTTATTCTTAGGATTTTTCCTTATTTAATGAAATTTCACTTAAGATTTAATAGTGTTTAATATTTATTTGTATTTTATTAACTTAAATAAGTAAATTTATATTCTTCTTAGGTGGACATTATTTTTTGTGATGATTTTTTTATATATCATAAATATTTCTAAGATTTTTCTATATTTTTTATAGAGCTTGAAATAACTTCAGGGTCATTTTTATAAATTTGCATTTTTTAATTTATTTATTTTATTTTGAAACGGGCCTAGCACCCAACAATGGGCTAAATTAGCCCAGCAGGGGGGTACTGGATCGGTCAAACCGACCCAGCCCGTACTCGCCTCATCCCCCCGAAGATTATCTCCTCCTCTCTTCTCTCTTCTAGCGCTCCTGGGCGCTGCCACCGCCGCCAGCGTCGCCTTCTATTGCTTCTCCGGCCATCGCTGCCAGCGCCCACCACCGGCGCTTGCTGGCGCTGCCCCGCCCAATCTCCTTCCTTTGTTCCCTGCCGCCTTGGTGTCCTTTAACCCTCGCACGGGCCCCCACTCTGGCTAACCCTAGCCGTGCGGTACGATTGGTCGCCGGCGCAGTAGTGCTCCTGTGCCATGGCTGCTTCCCTCCAGCTCCTGTGCCTCCTCTTCCATGCTCAAGCACCTGGTACTCTTGCTGCCCCCCCTTCACTCAACCCCCATACACTGCTACTGCTAGGGAGTGGTTGTGGTATCACGGTGGTGATGTTTTGGTGGTGGTGTTTCTGCTGTGATAATGATGCGATTCATCCACCACTGTCTTGAGGCCGGTGGGACGGTGCTGCAGCGCAACCCCGACACTCCCCGGTGGTGGTGTTGGAGTGATGGTTGGAACATTCCTCGGCTTCGTCACGCCTACGCTACAGGTGCTCGGCACCCTCGGTGAGTTATATCTTTTTTGTGACCAGCTTTCGTGCTGATGATGGGCTGATGATAGCACCTAGTGGTATTTGATTAAGATTTAGAGAACTGAAGCTTGATGTGCTTCCCTTCTAGTTATAGATAACACATATGTGGCTATTTCAAGAGAAATAAGTGATGACATATCTGCTTGACAGTTAGTATATAGAGAAAAAACTAAATGATTCCTAGGTATTCATACCAGGAAAATGATTGGTTCTATACTGGTTATTGTTTATTGATGAAATGGTATATCACCTATGGCTGGTCCATCTGGCAGTGATTCTTTTTAGATGCAATGGTAAGAACAGATACTTAAGCATGATCTTAGATGGATAACCTATCGTTGGAGCTGACTTCTAATGTTGATACTAGCACTTGATTAGTTAGCCTACTTTGTCCTTATGATGTAGTTGTTGCCTGCTCCTCCTGATGTGGATCTTGATAATCTTGCTTGTGCTCTATAGTGAGATGCTAACCTGTTCCTCCTGGTGTTTTGCCTTTCCTGTGAATTCCTCTCCTCCTAGCTCCTAGATCTGTCTTCCCGTGATTCTAGCTCTTGGATGGCTCCTGGGAGCAACCAGGGCTAGAGATGGTTTGGTGGAATGATCTGGTTTCTAGTTGATGAAGCTGGATAGATCAGTGATCATCTGATTCTATATTGTGGTTGTTCATGTGTGGGCTTGGGAGTGATTTGAGATAGATTGGAACTGAGTAGTCCTGGGCTGTGTGGTGTGTGTGTGTGAATGTGCTATAGAGAGATATGGATCAGCTTCTAGCTGAGCTGCTACGGCTGTGCTCTCCCTTTGTACTTCCTGTGATGCTTCCTGGTGTTGACAACACTACATAGCTGCATGTATGTGTAAGCTGCTTACATGTGGGGCCCTTTTTGGTACAAGATGGCAAGTTACCATTCCCCTCTTCTTTTTGCAAGCTACGATTGCTGTGGATAACTATCTCTAATCCTTTATTTCCTTACTGCCAAGTGGATTTACTAAGGTTGGTAATTCCATCTAGCTTGTCCTGGGCTGAGGACCTTATTGGCTTAAACATAATCTGTTTAGTTGATTTAGTGCCAAACATGATTATTACTTTTTATTATTGTTGCCTCTTTCTTTCTAATTGATTTTAGCTAGGCTTAAGAGGGTGCCTTAGCATGCTAGTTGTTGCCTAATAATAAAAATGATCAAATATGTGCTGGTTTCTTTGGAGCTTAACTTTGCCTCTCATACTCAAGTGTATAGCTCACAGATCAAATTTCTACTTATGGTCTAGATTGGGTGGTACCCTCTTAGGTCATTAGTGGATTTTGGTAAATCCCTAAGATATTTTCATATATTAAATTGCCTCACCGATGGTGGGGCAAAATATTTTAACATTAATACAATGTTTCTTCTCTATTGTTTATTTTACAGGAATGAAGATCAAGAAGAAGAAAAGAAGCTTAGTTAGATTTTATTGCTAATCTTGTTGTAATTTCCTTTTTATTCAAATGTGTAACTTTTGTATTATTATTGTGGTTGTAAATAATGAACTATTTATTTATTAATTCTTCCTTTGTAAATCCTAATTGTAATGACAATGTCATATATATTTTGTTGTATAAAGAATTCTTTTATTTATTTCAATAACGTAATTCTTTTTTCTACTTATTTGTTTCCTGATACTTTACTTTTATTTATCTATTGTAAAGTAATACTATATGTATATATGTTTATATTAAAAGAATACGTTTTATATTATTTATGTAATCATTTTATTTCAAGTTATTAAATATTTCCAATTCCTATTTGTGAATTTTATAAATTCATTTGAATTTCATATATGAAATTCAAATACATGTTTGAACAAATTTCCCCCGTAACAAAGAATTCTATAAAGGTCATGTCAAAATCTATCGCACTTGCTCCGAAGTTTCCTTCAGTACAAGAGAGATCCCGATCCCTCCATAGTTCTTTTAGTTTTGCGCGAAAATTCTCCGGATTTTCTTATGCATGAATGAAATGCACAAACCTGTGTCCTTTCTATTTCTATGTGCTAATCCTTGGATGTTACAATCTGGCCGTCTGCTACGTCCCCCTCATGCTCATCGACTCGGCAAGAACATCGCTCAACAGCCTACCCGACAACAACATCAACGCCTAGCTGGATTTTGAATAAGCATTCATCCGCAACTTCACCAGAACATACAAGCGATCGGGTCGGCCTCACGAGCTCGCCCTTTGTGTTCAAGGCAAAGACGAATCTGGCCGCTCCTACCTCACCCCGTGGACCAGCATACACAACTCGTGCGAAGGAGTGCGCGAACATCAGGCAACCGACTTCTTCACCAACGAGTGCCGAGACGACACCATGCTAAAACACAAGCTCAGTCGGGCAGATCCCCAAACCATGGCTCATGTCATGTCTATTGTGGACAAGTATGCCACCACTGACGCGGCCATGAAAAATCCCATCGTGGTGGACGACCAAGGCCAGATCATGACAGATGAGTAGGCAGAGCATCGCCAGCCAGGCGAGCACCACTCTAGGCGGCACGGCCAAGAAAATCGCCACGGTAAAAGAAAAAACGACCAGCCGGTACGACACTAAGCAGGTAGCAGCGGTGCACGGGGACCCGGATGCAGGCGGCAGCCGGAGACAAAGACCGGATGACAGGCCACCGCGGCCCAAGTATACAATGGATTCCATGCTCGATGGGACGTGCAAGTTCCACAATGGCGGCAACAATCCCGCGAACCACACGACACACCAGTGCAGCTAGACGAAGAAGATGGCCGAAGCCGGTGGTCTCCCACCACCACCTACACCTCTAGTCGGAGGCCCGCTGGACAACAGGGAGCGGCACAACTGCCAAGAAGATGATGAAGAAGGCTACCCGCGCCAAGTCGGCAACTATCACATCTATCTCACCGAGCCAGAAACCAAGCACAACAAGAGAAGGCGCGAGGCGGAGGTGAATGCTATCGTCTCCCGTCCCCCAGTACCTGCATTCGTCCGAGTAGGCATTCACCTGGAGCAAGGAAGACTAGCTAGCCGTGTTGCCAAGCCCCAGCAGCTACGCGCTAGTTCTGGACCCCATCATCATCATATCTAAGAAGCTCGCATGCCATTTCTCTCGTGTCCACATCGACGGAGGCAACAACATCAACCTCCTATACCGCAGCAGCCTCGAGCCACTCGGGATCAGAGAGTCTCAACTTTAGCCCTCAAGAACCTCCTTCCATGGGGCGGTCCTGGGCCCATCTCACTCGCCAATCGGCAAGATCCGGCTGGACGTCATATTCGGCACCGAGAACAACTTCCGCCACGAGTCAATCTAATTCGAGGTGGTCAACTATTTACAGCGCCTACCATGCCATACTCGGGCGCCCATATCTCACCAAGTACATGGTCGTTCCGCATTACACGTACCTCAAGATGAAGCTGCCGGGTCCAAAAGGAGTGATCACCATCGACGATTGCTACAAGGGATCGATCGAGTGCTCCACAGATGGCTCCAAGCTAGCCGAGACCATGATCATTGCAGAACAAAAGCGCGTCATAATGCAGAACGTGGAAGCCCTGCAGGCGGACATGCCAGCTGGAGAGCCCAAGGCTGCTGGCGAGTCATAGTTCAAGCCATCCAAGGGCACAAAGAAAATCCTTCTGAATGAGGTTGACCCAAGCAAGTTCGTCCTGGCCGGAGATGGCCTGGACAACAAATAGGAAAGCGCGCTCGTCGACTTCCTCCGTGAGAATTAGGACATTTTTGCATGGTGCCCCAAAGACTTGCCAGGTGTCCCGAGGAAACTCGCCAAGCACTCTCTTCATGTTCGGCTGGACGCGAAGCCGGTCAAACAATCATTGCGATACTTCACAGAAGAAAAAAGAAGAACCATTGGTGAGGAGATCACACGGCTGCTTGCAGCCGGCTTTATCATGGAAGTTTTCCACCCGAAATGGATGGCGAACCCGGTGCTGGTACTGAAGAAGAAGAAGAAGACATGGCACATGTGCGTGCATTACACCAGCCTCAACAAGGCCTGCCCCAAAGATCCTTTCGCCCTGCCGCGGATAAATCAGGTCATCGACTCCATGGCCGGCTCCGACTTGTTGTCTTTTCTGGACGCCTACTCAGGCTATCACCAGATCAAGCTCAATGTAACCGATCAAATAAATACATCATTCCTAACCCCGTATGGGGCTTACTGCTACACCACCATGCCTTTTTGTTTGAAAAATGCAAGGGCAACCTACCAACGCTACATGCAGAAATGACTGAAGGCGCAAATTGGTAGAAACATACACACCTACATCAACGACGTTGTCATCAAGACCAAAGAGCGATGCACGCTGCTCGAAGACCTGAAGGAAACATTCGACAACCTCCGCCGCTTTCAGATCAAGCTGGACCCGAAGAAATGTGTTTTTGGCGTCCCAGCCGGCAAGCTCCTCGATTTTATCGTCTTAGAACGGGGAATCGAGGCAAACCTGGAGAAGATAGGAGCTATCGAGTGCATGGAGCTATCGCAGAAATTGCCGGACATGCAAAAGTTCACTGGATGTTTGGCTTCTCTCAGTCGGTTCGTCAGCCGGCTGGGCGAGAAGGCCTTGCCTCTGTATCAACTCATGAAGAAGACAGACAAGTTCATCTGGACGTCCCAGTCGGACAAGGCATTTCGTGACCTCAAGCGTATGCTCACCTCCCCGCAAATCTTGGTGGCCCCGATTGCAAAGGAGCCAATGCTGATGTACATTGCGACCACCAACCAGGTCGTTAGTGTCGTGCTTGTGGTGGAAAGGCTATAAGAAGGGAAGATGCAGTCAGTCCAGTGCCCTATATACTACCTGAGTGAGGTACTATCGCTTGCCAAGCAGAACTACCCCCACTACCTAAAGCTGGTGTACATGGCCGCCAAGAAGCTCAAGCATTACTTCCAAGAGCACTACATTCGGGTGGTGGCGCCAGCGCCACTCGCAAAGATCATCAGCAACAAGGATGCCACCACTAGTGCAGACGGGGGCCTTTAACACCGGTTCCTAAGGCCCTCTAACAGCGGTTGTAGAACCGTTGTTGAGGGTTCGGTGTTAGAGCCCCCCCTTTAACACCGGTTCGTAAAGGGTGGCGCACGTGGGGCTGCCGCAGCGCTCAGCCCCCCTTTAACACCGGTTTGTAACACGAACCGGTGTTAACGGTTCTGTGCCGCGGCAGGAAAAGAGATAAATCTCTGCCGCGGCAGGAAAACTGCCTAAATCTCTACCGCGGCAGAGTTCTGCCGCCGCCCCGTTCTGGGCGTATTTCTGCGGCGTGGCGGGGACGGGGAGGAGGAATCGACCGGGAGCGGTATATACACATACATCATCGTCGGTACATACGAGCACTTGAATAATTAAACAACTATTATTATACACAAACATCGTCATTGTGTGGTATTCTCCGTAAACGTTGAAGCATCAAGTACAAGACAAACACGTTCAAGCATCTAAAGAGTTTTTGGATATCTAAAGAGTTCTCCGCCAGGCGTGATGACCTCATCAAGTATGAACCCCGCCAATTCCTCTTGAATGGCTCGTATGCGGTCAAATGGTAGGAGTTGGTCCCGCATCCATTCGATCTAAATATATATGAAGAATGGGGTCAATATATATATAAGAATAAAACTCAACACAATTGATGGTAATAAAATAATGTTGTGTACTTTGTTTACTTACTCTAAGTTGTTCTAGTGCGGCTTGGACCGTCGCACATATCGTGTTGCGAATGAACTCGCAAACATAGTATCCACATAAGTTATTTCCGGGTCCCTGATACGCGCACTTTACGAGAATAGAGAGTTCAATCAAAATAATAATCAATAAAGCATGGTATAATGGAATTGGAAGAAGAATCAAAGAGATACGCAGACCTAGCTAGTATTACTTACATTTTGGTCTACAAATTTTAGTTCTTCTGACCATTCACCCACGGCCCTGCCCGTGATACTTTTCCAAACCCTGTCCGGCAAAGAAAATGGATAAAGGAGTAATTAATTACTTGTTGTCACGAAAGTTGCCGATTTAGTGCGATAATATGATTGAAATTATCTCTAGAGCATCTCTCTAAAGTCTGCCCATAGCTCTTTTTCTTTTCGTAACGAGTCCATGACAAGGACTTATCCTGAGCCAGGTTGAATGACTAGCAGAATAAAGTGGAACCTACGCGCGCATAACTCATCATCAGTTACACTTAACATCGAGTAAGCCGAAACAGAATGTGTACAAGAGAGGGTAACAATACTCACGAGATGTTGTAAGGCAATAGTATTTCCCTTTTGGTTTGTTGTCTCGAAAGACCTTAGCAAGTAATCTTACATTTGCCGGGTTTGGTTCTTACCACTTCTTCATGAACTCTATTTGGGTCAATGAACCCAATGTCAAAAGGGCCTCCTTTCATGCATTCCATAACCTTTTTCCTGCATAATAGTATATACATATATCGTGATCATTTATATATACATGCAATTAATAAAGTGAATGAGATGAGATAGAAATTACATAAATAGTACTTACACACAATAAAGGCTGATGGCAGCTTTGTCGAGTTCCTTCTGATTGAATAGAAAATGCAAGTCTTGAATGTTGAAGTCGATCTCGTCGTCTCTGCACAAGAAAATCCGATCTCTCATATGCGCCGTGATCCATTCTTCCTTTCTCATCTTGCAGAAATCAAGGTACCACTTGTGCAATCTTCGCATCTTTGTTGGTAGATTCTTGAGCTCCTCTTTCTTGAAGAGATTCTTCCCATACTTCCATGGCTGTATGGGGTTGACATTGCCTGTGGGAATGTTGTCTCCCATGAGGTTCAAGTATGCAATGTAAGTCATCCCCATATCATTTGCCTTTCTTTGTAGCTCTGCCTCGTAATCATTTACAGGAGGAGCGTTCCATGTGTCGAACACTTGGAGTGGGGCGCATGATTGCTTTTCTTGCTCTCCGAGCATGGGAACTATTTTCTGGGGTGCCGCACGACTTCTACTTTCAGTCTCCCTCCGCCTTGCATACCCCTTCAAAATCTGGCGGTCGTAGTCCGACACAAGTGGGGTTTCAGGTTTCAAAAGATTATTGTAAAACTTCTCCACTACCGCCGGATCTATTTTCTCCTTTGGCTCGGCCCGTCTAGGTGCAAAGAATTTCTTGACCTCTTCTTCCGAGATCCTATTGGTCTCCTCGTCGCTGTGATTCCACGGTAAAACCGGCAATGGCTTGGCGGAAGGCTACAAGATGTAGTTTCTTGAACTCTTTGGCGTACGGTTTCCTGCGGATTTATTCGTGGCAGTGCTAGTGATGCTCTTCGTGGCAGTGGTCTTCCGCTTATCTTTGAGAGATGGTGGCCGGAGATGGCTGGCGTCTGGGAGATGGTCTTCTTGAGAGAGATGGCTGAAGCGCAGGAGATGGGTGCCGCACAGGAGATGGCTGAAGTGCCGGAGACGACAGGGGAGTATTATGATGACTTGGAGACGGCTAAGGCGGCTCAGACTGCTAACGCTGTGGAGACGACGGGGGTGCCAGTGGCCTCCAATTTGGAAGCACGATGTGTTCCTTCTTCCAAAGAATGGTTGTTTTCACTGCAAATTTGAGTTGAGTTTCCCCTTCACCTGTAGCATGGTCAAGCTGTGCTTCCTCATATTCCTTCACAAACTCATCCACCCCGACAATAGCATAGCCATCTGGAATCGGTCGGCAATGGTAAGTTCCACCAGCTACAGGAGGTAAGGCATAGCCGACAGCCACCTTAATGGATAAGCCCATTAATCTCACTTGCAGCTCAGCGTGTTCACTCTCCGTGATCTCATCCACGAGGTATCGAGGACCCGCCATTTCAAGCATGGGATACACGTTCTCCGTGGAAGCCACGCTGCTTTTCTGCGCAGAGTCTGGGCCGCCGGCAGCTTCCAATGCAGGCTCTTCGTGCCGCTGAGATGGGCCGGTAGCTTGTTGGCTGTAACACCCTCAGAATCGGCCCTATGCAAGTTTCAGCGAAACTCGCCAAACCCGCATAGAAACGATTCTGAGGGTGTTACAGAGTGGTATCAGAGCTCAGCAGTTGCGATACCCCACAAGTCCAGCCTGTAGGATAACCTAGCTAACGGCCGAAGTAGAGTGTCAAAACTATTTTGCAAAATCGGTTGGATAGTTCTGGTTAGGTCTGATTTTACTCCTTACCCCTCTGCTATTCTCCTCTTATCCCGACGTGTTTTGGCTCCGCTCTCTTCTCGCTCTTCGAGTCCAGGATTTCTCGTGGTTGGGTTTCCATCGTACCTTTAGGGTTTCGCTTCCTCCTTTGGTAACGGTGTTCTACCATCCGGTGTTCAAGCTGCCTGATGAATCCGTCTACGGTGTTACCATTCTTTGTTCCTTGTTTGTGCCTTCCGGCGTTTTCCGACGCGACGATATCCTCTACGCCAGATCCGATGCAGAGACTGCATCACTTCTTTGATCCGAACCTCTCTTGTCGAGATCTTCAGTCTGAATCTTGAGGGTTGGTTGCATAATCTGTCTATTCGTGTACATAGTAATGCTTTGAGTGCGGGATGGAGTCGCGACCATACCACTACTCTTATCATTTGCTCTGTATATTGAATGGTGGATCGATGCAATTACTCCTTCCATGGAAGTTAGAGGTGACCTTACCTTTAACTTCGCCCGTTGTTTATCCGGAGTGTTCTTTTGACGAACAGGGACAACGACCTCTTGTTAGTGGTGTCGCGAGGATCTACCCGAAGCGAGAAGACGCAGATCGCCGACCTTCCTTCCGGTACCATGAGGCGGATCTCGAGGGCGAGATCCCTTGTTAGTGGTGTCGAATTGTGGCATCCCGCAAAACCACTACTAGAAAATCGCGTTGAATTTGTGCATTGCATCGTCATCATCATGCATTGTTTGCATAAAACTATTTTCGAAAACCCCGATTTGTTTTCCAAACGCCCCGTCTTTTATTCAAACGCCAAAACCGGGCCGCCGGATTATTTTGTTTTGGCCGCGAGCGGTTTGCAAACGGTCCAATTAAACAAATAAAGATTTATTTTATTTTTAGTTGGGGCAGTCGAACGGGCCAGAACGACCCGAACGACCGCCCCAGAAAAACCAGATCGGTCCATCTAGTCTGCCCCTATTAATCCTATAGCTACCCAGAATTCTACCCAAACCAACCCTCCACCTCACCCTAGCCTATCAGAGCGCGCCACCTCACCCCTCCTCTCTCCCTCTACCTATCCCCACCTGCCACGTGGCCAACCTCTTCCTCACACCCTCTCAACCCCTCATCCCACCTGCCCCACCCCTGGCCACACAAACCATCCCGCACGCACACACGCCAAACCCCCACCCCACGCAGACCCCGTGCCTTCAGGACCCACCCGGCCCCACCCTCTCCTTTCCTCTCTCCTACCTTCCCCTTTCTCCAACGCGTGCATACTGGCCAAGCCGTCCCTCGGCTCATGGCGCTCCGCCACGCCCGCCGCGCTCCTCCTCCCCTCAGCCCACCTGCTTCACCAGCGCCGCCCGCTCAGCGGCCCGCGCCAGCGACCAGCGTGCCTCCCGACCCGCGTGCCGCCGTGCGCCGTCGCCGCCTCCGCCCTCACCTTCCTCCGCGCCCGCCGCCCAGCCTCGCGGTCCGTCGCCAGCTCGCCGTCGCCCGCCTTCGCCGCTCCGGCTTCGCCGGCGGTCCCTTCCTCCCGCTCCGTCTCGGCGGCGGCTGCCGTCGCGCCTGTCCCCTGCCGCCAGCCTCTCTGCGCCTGCTCCGGACCTCGCCGGTTACCCCGCAGGACGCCGCCGCGCCGGACCCACGCCGCCCCGTCGTCCGCGCCTCTGAGCCGTCCCCGGTTGCCGCCGTTCGCGGGCCCCGCGGTCGCCCTTGTCCGTCTGCTCGCCCGCGTGTTCGAGGCCGTGACCGTCAAAGTTTCTGCCAGTTGACTCCGTGGGACGCCAAGTCAGCGACACCGACAAGATCAGCCACCGCTGGACCCCAAGATCCACACCTCGGATTCGATGCCTCAGAGCCGCTCCCGAAGACCGATCACGGATACGACAAGTACCCTTTCGAGGACGCCGAGATCTACAATCGGAACCGAGGACGCCGAGAAACCGATGCGCCAAGTTCTTCGCCCCGCACGCCAAGACCGACAATCGGCGAAGACCCGGATGCGCGATACCTAACCCGAGTCCGGAGAGCGATTCCGCCAAGATCGACTCGATGGCGCAGAATCAAAACTTCATAACGATAAGAACGGCAAGAACTAGGACGGTACCGATGCGACGCGGACCAAGTACTCCTTCATGGAACGCCGAGACCCGAACGGAGATCCGTGCACGAAGGCCGCGGATGCGACAAGATCCACTACCCCGGAATCCGAGAACGTTTCCGCCGAACCCCGAACCCCAGATCCGTCGAACCCTGGACCCCGAGACCAACCCCGAACCCCGGAACCCCAAGATCGTCGAGCCCCCTCTGATGTGTGACCCTTTTTCCTCGAACCCTATTTTATAACATAACAACTTGTTGCATGTTTAATTGTCATCTCGCATGCATATCTGTGGTTTGGGGGCCTTATGCCGATTCACCTAATAATTAAATGTGGGGCCCATATGCGGGCAAATCTAGCCTTATATTGGCCTCATTTAAACATGTGTAGCGAACCGGTTCCATCTGTTGTCTTGCTAAACAACATTTAATTTGCGGGGTAAATAAATAACTTGAACCATCTAATCAAATGTCGGGACCCCGGTTCCGCTTAATCTTGACCTAATTGCATCGCACTTTGCCATGCCATCCATCATACATGCATCATGCCGATCTTCTGCCGTGTATTAAATATTGCATCCGGTGTTTCTTCTAGTGTTTTGGTTCTTCGCGGATAAGGCCGTTGAGTTGATGTGAGCTCCGCCCCGATCTTCGGATGATCCTTTCGGCAATGTTTTCAGGCGAGCATCTCCCCCTTTCTACCTATCTTACTTTTATAGTATTTACTTCCCTCCTGTTGATCTTTGCTATCTGTGTTGCGATGCTCTAGTTTTCGTTCCCGTGTTATCCCTCGCAGCCATATACAGCTTTGGACACATCCTATTACCTGTTGTTTGGTAGATAGCTGGACCCGCGTGTCGTAGTCGCTTGCTCAACTGTTTTGCTTGTCGGCTAGTACCACCCTTGTTGGAGAATTGCCTCATGTTGACGTTGGAGATGATCATGGTTTACTTATTGTTCACTTTACTTTCTGTTTAACAACTAAAATTGAATTAAGCAGAGGCATCGGTGGGTGATAGGTAAGATTTGGTTTCCGCCCACTTGTGTCCGTGGACGAGTTCTTGACACTGTTAGAGATCGAGCGCTAACCACATGGGGAGATATGGGCCCCATTGATAATTACCTGATTTCAAAATCTTGTCTTGGGGCCACAAAGTAGTTTGGGGCTTTATTACTATCCTGTACTTATGCCATGCTTCTTGCTTTATTTACGATTGTGCAGTCTTTGCATCTTTATTTTAAGCGGAATGTTTTCGCGGTGTCGACGATCCCGATTGGGGACTTTGTCGTTCACAGCCATTGACGCAAACCGAGTCCGTCTCGAGACCGGACTTCGTTCTTGGGTGTACTTAGTGGGTGGCCCCGATTGCTTGCTTTGGGTCTGGGAACGTCGTGACTTAGGCCCGCCGACATACCGATGGGTGTATGTTAACGATCGCAACAAGGGTCAAGTGCTGTGGATACTTTGGTGCACCTGCGGTTTAATCTTTTCGAGAAGCCGTGTCCGCGGTTATGGACGACTTGGAGCACAGTGTCTGATCATAGACAACTATAACTAAAGTTTACTGTTTTAAATTGACCTGTTTCCGATATGCTTAGTAATTAGCTCCACTACAACGGAATGGCTAAGTAAAAGTACCAACAATTGCTGGGTTTTGGGTTCATCCCATGCAAAATGTATCTGACTAGTAAGTGATGCCACTATAACGGAATGACTAACTAAAAGTGCCCACTGCTTACTTTATCAGGACGATTATTTAAACCTGACTAGTAAAGTGCCACAACTATAACTGAATAATTAAAACTGCCAACTGTGTGAGTTCCTCGGTTGACTTCCTCGAAGGTCTCGAGGGGGAAACGCCAGGATGGGTTTGATTGATGCTAGCATCAGGTTGGATCCGAATAGGTCTTTCTCACCCCTCTCTGATATCCGCCAGTTGTATCGAGTCTCTATAGGTTGTTTAGTGCATGCTGCCGCTGCCGCTCAGTCCACCATACCTATGTAGGCGAGGACCGCCGAATTCTAGCCTCGCTGTCATGGCCTCGATCGACGCTCCTTCTTTTTCCCTTGCCCTTTGTCGGCACCTTTTGTTTAAGCAGGTTTTGAGATCGACGTTAGCGGGTTACCCTTCCGGCTTTGGGCAGGGTTATGGACGCCATTGGTTATTCTTCGGGCTCTTAGCCCCATTTGCATCTTGTCCGTAGTCGGACGCTCCCTCTTTCAAGGTGATTTGGATCTTTGTCTTTGATATCTGTATTCTTGACTCTTTGAGTCATTCAGTATATATCTGTTCTGTGGGTCCCATCGAGGACTGTTGTGTAATGTTATTACTTTGTTCTTCCACCCGCACGAAAGTGCCTGGTGGGCACCTTCGAATCGTTTCTATGCGGGTTTGGCGAGTTTCGCTGAAACTTGCATAGGGCCGATTCTGAGGGTGTTACATTGGCTCTGTTGTGCATTCACTTGCGCCTGCAGCTCCACAAGTGCATGTTCTATCTGTGTCATCCACTCTGTACGCTCTTTTTCTTTTCTGCCGCGCCATCTGTAAGAGTCGCCCACTCGGCAAACCCATCCTTCCACGTCATACCCCCTGTGCCTCGTGCATGTCCAGGGTGTTCTTTTTTACCGATGGCGTGTGTGAGCTGGTCATTTTGTCTGTCGGGATGGAAAGTCCTGACGGCTGTTTCCTCGTATCCGTGATGAGTTCAGTGACGAGTTTGGCAAGAAGGGTTGGGAAGATACACAATCCTGTTTCTGGGTCAAACCTTGCCCCGATTCCGTAGAACCAAGTCTTTGCACGTAGGTCCCACCCATCTGTCTGGGGTGTGATCCCTCTAGCGCGCAGGGCCTTCTCAGCTTCCTCCCACTTAGGCCTCTGAGATATGTAGCCACCTGACCCCGTCCTCTGGTGATATTCCTTCTTCTGGGAATTTAGCGTATTGGTTTCTGACCTCTTTTTGTCTATAGCACCTTCCTTGTATGCCACAAATTCGGGCCAGTGAGGTATTGTCTTCGCATAATATGCGTCTTCGAAATCTGGAGTCTCGCGAGCTTTGAAAAATTTGTTCAATTTTATCTTCCAGTTGCGGAAAGCGTCACCATCTTCTTTAGAGTCCACTCTTTGACCTTTTCCTTTATAACCGGTTTGTTTTCATCCTCCCCTGGAGGAAGGGTGAAATTTACCAACAGCGAATTCCAAAGAGTTTCTTTGGATCTTTCATCGACAAAGGTACCGTCGCCCTTCTTTGGCTTATTCCAATTTTCAATTATGATTGGGATCTGGTCCCTAACAAGAACTCCAGCCTGACGTACAAATTTGTCTGCGGCCTTCTTGGGCTCCATCGGCCTGCCATCAACACGGACTGCTTCGATTGTGAACTTTGCACGATCTTTCAACCGATGGCTCGCGCCTCGCTTGCTCTTTTTCATAGAAGAAGATTGTTGCTGGCTGGTCGATCCAGAGGGCTAAAAGAAGAAAGAAGCGTTAATTAATACATGTACATATATACAAATCAATCGGTGGAAGTCAGTAGAGGATTAATCCATGCATATACCTCGACGGACTTTGTAATCACTAAAGTGCGTTCACCGGAGTCGTCATCTTCTCCATGACTACTTGAGCTGTCATCATGTCCCTCCAAGTTCAGATATTGTGAGGTGTCCTCGTGGATGATGTTCTCCATTATTTCTTCATCTTCAAGGTTTCTATTGAGTGGATCCATAGTTTCTAAAACAATAATATTATCTAGAGTAAGAGAGTAATCATTCAACTGGACTTGGATTCATACACAAATATACATATTATTCATACAAAAATACACAAATAAATACACAAATGAAATTAAAACCCTAAGGATGCTTGATCATTTTAAACGAGTTCCGAGGGGTCCAAACCCTAATTCGGGGAAATCCCGGATGCATATGAGAGGGGCTAGCCACACTGGCTGACGCGTGGGACCGTGGCCACGTCATAGCCACACAGGCGCCACGTGGGATCACCGGAGGATGCTCCAGACAGCGGCGGCTGGCGGCGCTGGAGAGCGACCTAGGGCGCGCGAGGTAGCGGGTTCGCCTCAGCGTGATGCGGCCTACTTAAAACGGGCGACGCCACTACCTAGGGGTCACCGGAGCGACGTCAACGACAACGGCCAGCAGCGGCGCTTGCAGAGCAGCGAGGTGATGACCCTAAACTAATACTAACTAGAAAATACACTAAATAGCCCTAAACTAAATACACTAAACTACACTAAATAAATAACCCTAAACTAAATAAACCCTAAACTAATAACCCTAAACTAAATAAACCCTAAATTAATACTAGCACTAAACTACTAATAATACAATAACAAGTAGAAATCTATTGCGAATCCACATATTTGTATTTTTGTATGGCCTCGGTTAAGCACATTTTTTACAAAATTTTATACACACATGTATACTTGTGAAAATACTTTCAAAATTTGTCATACTCCAAAATTTGTCATACTCCAAATTTTATACATAATAAGCTCAATTTAAGTTGTACAAAATTCTAACACAGGTTCCAGCCATGAACCGGTGTTAAAGGGAGGGGGGTGTGCACGCGCGAAACGAAATTAATGTGCCCCCCTTTAACACCGGTTCGTGGCTGGAACCGGTGTTAAAGGGGGGCATTTATTTCATGCATTAAAGGGGTGGGGGCATTTTATAATTCAAAAAATAGGATATGAATTTAGAAAATTCATATATTTTTCATTTCAGCTCAGAAAAATATGAATAATATATCATAATTTTCAGAAAAATAATATCTATCCATTCATGTAAAAACATTTTATATTTACTTTAGATGAAATTTTTCAAAATGATTAAAACACTTACATATAAATTTTGATTATTCAATTCAAACAAAAATAAAATAGTCAAACCCTAAAAATTTGAACATAAGAAATATTAAGCATCTAAAAAGGAATCTAAACCTATTTTATTAGAGCAAATCATATTTTATTTTGTATTAACATTTTTGAATTGTTTGGATATTTAAATGTCGCATCTTTTGTATACTTTGGAATCTGACAAAGCCTCTCTCAACTTGCATTGGATTTTTGATAAAATAGCATATTGTGAACCTAAAAATGATTTATGTAAAAAATCGTGAGCATCGTATCATGTACATGTAGTTCATACATGACCCACTTCCTGCCGATTCGGCAGGAATTTGTCTTTTTCACCAGAGGTGGACAGAAAAGTTTCAGATCCCCCTGTTGGTATATTGTCCATATAAGGTGGTCTAGTATTTTTGTAAAATGTGGTGGTGGTTTTTTGAATTATCCATTTGGTGGCTGCTTCACAAAACCGTCCGTTTTTTATGCTCGAAAAATGGAAAATGCCTTTTTGGTGCGACAAAAAGAAAAACTTCCTCTTGCAATATTGTTTGACATGCCATGATGCACATGTATGCACAATATGGCCACATTATCACAAACTATGCCTTGATTCTAGCCATAACATTGGTCATTTGACCCGAAAGCCAAGAAACCTCGAATGAGATAGGTCATTTTGTGAAGGTTTTTTTGAGACATAATCAGTATACCCAGTTTGATATTTTTCCTTCTAACTATGTCACATAATATAACACCACGCGAAGGTTTCGCACTGTTTCGATCTTTTTTTTTATATTTTTTTATCCCCGTTTTAAACTATCGTCAAACTTTGTCGAACAACGGGCATGAAGATTCTTAGCTCGGGTCCAAGCCTCGCTCAACTTGCATTGGAGTTTTGATAAAATAGCATATTGTGAACGTAAAAATGATTTTTGTAAAAAATCATGAGCATCGTATCATGTACCTGTAGTTCATATCTGACCCACTTCCTACCGATTCGGCAGTAATTTGTCTTTTTCACCAGAGGTGGACGGAAAGGTTTCAGATCCCCCTATTGGTACATTGTCCATATAAGGTGGTATAGTATTTTTTGTAAAATGTGGTGGTGGTTTTTTGAATTAGCCATTTGGTGGTTGCTTCACAAAACCGTCTGTTTTTTATGCTCGGAAAATGGAAAATGCCTTTTTGGTGCGATAAAAAGGAAAACTTCCTCTTACAACATTGTTTTCCATGCCATGATGCACATGTATGCACAATATGGCCATATTATCACAAACTATGCCTTGATTCTAGCCATAACATTGGTCATTTGACCCAAAAGTCAAGAAACCTCGAATGAGATAGGTCATTTTGTGAAGGTTTTTTTGAGACATAATCAATATACCAAGTTTGATATTTTTCCTTCTAACTATGTCACATAATATAACACCACGCGAAGGTTTCGCACTGTTTCGATCTTTTTTTATTTTTTTATCCCCGTTTTAAACTATCGTCAAACTTTGTCGAACAATGGGTATGAATATTCTTAGCTCGGGCCGGCCAAGCCTCGCTCAACTTGCATTGATTTTTGATAAAATAGCATATTGTGAACGTAAAAATGATTTTTGTAAAAAATCATGAGCATCGTACCATGTACCTGTAGTTCATATCTGACCCACTTCCTACCGATTCAGCAGGAATTTGTCTTTTTCACCAGAGGTGGACGGAAAGGTTTCAGATCCCCCTGTTGGTACATTGTCCATATAAGGTGGTCTAGTATTTTGTAAAATGTGGTGGTGGTTTTTTGAATTAGCCATTTGGTGGTTGCTTCACAAAACCGACCGTTTTTTATGCTCGGAAAATGGAAAATGTCTTTTTGGTGCGACAAAAAGGAAAACTTCCTCTTGCAACATTGTTTGCCATACCATGATGCACAATATGGCCACATTATCACAAACTATGCCTTGATTCTAGCCATAACTTTGGTCATTTGACCCGAAAGCCAAGAAACCTCGAATGAGATAGGTCATTTTGTGAATGAGATAGAACTGGAATTAAAATACAGAATGCAACTAACAGTAAGTTACATAAAGCACGACTGAAAATTAAGATACATAAAAGAACTAAAAATTAAGATACATGGCCAGATTAAGTCACAATCGGCCGAACTTGTTTCGGAATGTTGGAGTGATTCAGTCATGCTCCTGCCTACACCTGTAATACTCACTGTAGTCGTCAGACTCGCTTGCCGTCATCGCCGCTGCCGTCGTCGCCGTAATTGAACCTTGAAGGCTGAGTACGCGTGGGCTGGACTTGAGGGTAGCGCAGGAGGGGGTTAGAGTCGGCGACAGTGTCATAGGCCATGACGCTCTGGAGAGTCCGACCGCGCCACCATAGCCGACGGCCGGCCTCGTTGAAGTTCGGAGGAGGTGGGCCGTCCTCCTCGTGCCTGGCGAGCGCCCTCTCATGCCGATCCCCGAAGAAGGCTTCCTAGGTAGGGAAATAGTCGGGATGCCATCTCGGATTCCTCTGCTGCTCCAGCGTGAGCTCGAAGTAGTAGTGGTTCGTGATGTCCATCCGGCGCGCCACACCTAGAGGGACAGGAGGAACCGGCACGCCTCCAGCGCTCATCATCCAGCCGACGGGGATACAGTAGCCCCGCGGGCAGGGGTAGTTCGAGGCGCAAAGCGCCTCCGCCTCCCTGGGGGTTAGTGCTACGGTGGAAGCCATGAGAAAGAGTGATGAGGTTGCAGATATGAGTCTAGAGATGTGCAATGACAATGGAGGCCAACCCTACACATATATATATATAGTGAGAAATGGCTGAAGGGAAGAACTGGCGGGAAGAAAAATGGCGGGAAGAAAAATGACGGGAAGAAATGACAGGAAGAAAAATGGCTCATTTAATACATATATTGTTAACAGAAGAAATATGACATTGATTTCCATGTTGAGATACATATGTGTGCCAAAAATGGCTCAATTAATACATATAGTCAATCTTATGATTGCGTCCGCCATAACCATGGAGTATCAGCACCGTTTAACAGGATGGTTGGGTCAGTCTTCACTCTGAAGGGCAGAATTTCATCAAACTTATTATAATCTTCTGACATGTCTGTCTTGTCCTCCACTCCCACGATGTTTCTTTTCCCTGAAAGAACTATGTGACACTTTGACTCATCGTGTGATGTATCTGTGTGCTTATTTTTTTTCGGTTTGGTAGACATGTCCTTCACACATCATTGGCTAAGGCGAATGGTTCGTCTAAGTTCTTGTCTACCTTCATAAGATTGTTGAGATCCACTGTTGTCATTCCGTACTTCTTGTCTACCTCAACCCGTCCTCCTGTTAGCTTGACCCATTTGCATCAAAACAAGGGGACCTTAAAATTAGGTCCATAGTCAAGTTCCCATATCTCCTCTATGAACCCCATAATACATGGTATTTTGCCCATTGTCTTCTGCTGCATCGAAGCGGACACCACTATTTCGGTTGGTGCTCTTTTTATCTTGGCCTATTGTGTACAATGTATTCCCATTTATCTCGTACCCTTGGAAAGTACATACAGTCGAAGATGGTGTCCTGGCCAACAAGTACAGCTGATCCCCAACAGTGGTGTTATTCGTGAGAAGTCTTTGCAGCCAGCCGCCAAAACTCGCCATGTGTTCACTTATAATCCATTCATCAGACTGTCCCGGGTGTTTGAGGCGTATTAAATTCTTGTGTTCATTGATATACGGGGCAACCAAGATAGATCTTTGTAAAAATGCGTAGTGTGCTTGATTGAGAGAATGCCCGTCCCTACATATCATTGCTTTACATCGTAGGGTGCCTTTTCCACGCAGTCTCCCCTCATGTCGTGATTCTGGAACACCAATCGCCTTAAGGTCAGGAATAAAATCAACACAGAACTCAATGACCTCCTCTGTTACATAGCCCTTGGAGATGCTTCCTTCTGGCCTAGCACGATTATGAACATATTTCTTTAAGACTCCCATGTACCTCTCAAAGGAGAACATATTGTGTAGAAATACAGGACCGAGAATGGCAATCTCTTCTACTAGGTGAACCAGGAGATGCGTCATAATATTGAAGAAGGATGGTGGGAACACCAACTCAAAGCTGACAAGACATTGGGCCACATCTGTCTGTAACCCTGGCAGGCTTTCTGGATCGATTACTTTTTGAGATATTGCATTGAGGAATGCACATAGCTTCACAATGGGTACTCGAACATTTTCAGGTAGAAGCCCCCTCAATGCAATCGGAAGCAATTTTGTCATAATCACGTGGCAGTCATGAGACTTCAGGTTTTGGAATTTTTTCTCTGCCATATTTATTATTCCCTTTATATTCGACGAGAAGCCAGACGGGACCTTGATACTGCTCAGGTAAAAAAGATTTCCTTCTCTTCTTTGGTAAGAGCGTAGCTGGCAGGAGTTAAGTGGCATCGTTTACCCTTCTTGTTCTCAGGATGCATAGGATCTTCAGGGTCTTTCAGACGTTGCTGGTCCTGCGGTGCTTCCGGTGTATCTTTTGTCTTCCCATACACTGCTAGGAAGCCTAGCAGGTTCACACAAACATTCTTCGTCACGTGCATCACGTCGATTGAAGATCGGACCTCTAAGACTTTCCAATAGGGTAGGTCCCAAAATATAGATTGCTTCTTCCACATGGGCGCGTGTCCGACATCGTCATTCAGAACAGATAGACTGCCAGGACCTTTTCCAAAGATTACTTCTAGGTCCTTGACCATACCAAATACCTCCTCACCGGTGCAGATGAGGCTTCCTCCGGTTACGCCAGACGTTTGAAATGCTTGCCTTTCTTTCTTACTGGATGCAGGTTCGGAAGAAATCGATGATACCCTAGGTACACAACCTTCTTACATTTATCCAAATATACACTTTCAGTCTCATCTAAACAGTGTGTTCATGCATTGTATCCCTTGTTTGTCTGCCCTGAAATGTTACTAAGAGCAGGCCAATCATTGATGGTTACGAAAAGCAATGCTCGTAGGTCAAATGGCTCCCCTTTGTGCTCATCCCACATGCGTACAGCTGGTTTGGCCCACAACTGTAAAAGTTCTTCAACTAATGGCCTTAGGTACACATCAATGTCTTTGCCGGGTTGCCTCGGGCCTTGGATGAGCACTGACATCATAATGAACTTCCTCTTCATGCACAACCAAGGAGGAAGGTTATAGATACATAGAGTCACAGGCCAGGTGCTGTGGCTGTAGCTCTGCTCACCAAAAGGATTCATGCCATCTGTACTTAGACCAAACCTTAAGTTCCTCGCGTCACGTGCGAAGTCCGGGTACTCTCGCTCGACTTTTCTCCACTGTGACCCATCAGCGGGGTGTCTCAACATCGCGTCTTTCTTACGGTCTTCCATGTGCCATCGCAACAACTTGGCATGCTCTTTATTTCTGAAGAGACGTTTAAACCGTGGTATTATAGGAGCATACCACATAACCTTGGCAGGAACCTTCTTCCTAGGGGCCTCGCCCTCAACATCACCAGGATCGTCTCGTCTGATCTTATACCGCAGTGTAGTGCATACCAGGCATGCATCCCAATTCTCGTACTTCTCACCGCGGTAGAGGATGCAGTCATTAATGCAGGCATGTATCTTCTGCACGTCTAATCCTAGAGGACAAACAACTTTCTTTGCTTGGTATGTATTGTCGGGCAACTCATTATTTCTTGGAAGAAGATTCTTCATTTTTACCAACAAATTTGAAAATGCGCTGTCAGTCACACTGTTCTCTGCCTTCCATTGCAGCAAATCCAGTGTGGTACCTAGCTTTTTGTGGCCATTTTCGCAAGTTGGGTACAACAATGTTTTGTGATCCTTTAATATCTGATCTAGCTTCTCCTTATCCATTTCAGTTTCACATTCTTCCTTTGCATCAGTAATGGCCCGACCAAGATCATCATCAGCGGGCCCATCTGCTGCCTCTTAATCTTCATTATCTACCCCTATTGCAGTATCATCATATTCCGGATACATATTATGATAGTTGTCATCATCCTCGTCTTCTTCGTTGTCTTCCATCACAACCCCTTTTTCTCCGTGCTTGGTCCAACAATTATAGCTGGGCATGAAACCGGATCGAAGGAGGTGGGCGTGAATTGTTCTGGTATTTGAGTAGTCTTTCTTGTTCTGACAGTGAACACACGGACAGAACATAAAACCATTGTGACCACGGTTTGCATTAGCCACAACGATGAAATTTTGGAGGCCCGTAATATACTCGGAAGTGCGTCGGTCACCATACATCCATTGCCGGTTCATCTGCATTAATATATAGTATATATCAAAAATTAATAGGGAGATGACCATTTATATATAGTACATCAATGACACATGAAAGGATAGTTGCCGACCTCGACCGAGAAGGAAAGAGGAACGAGAAAACTTATTTTGAGCTCTCGGGCATTTCACCGAACACCTCTTGTGTATAGGAAAAAAACACAAACTAGCACACCGCACACCCTCTTGCTAGGCTCCAAAATGAGAGAGTGAAAAAATGGAAGAGAGGGGTGTGGGCTGTGGTGTGTTATATAGCCCCCCTTTAACACCGGTTCAAGCCACGAACCGGTGTTAAAGGGGGAGGGCTGCGCGGGCCACTGGTGCAAGGGCCTTTAACACCGGTTCGTGCCACGAACCGGTGTTAAAGGGAGGCTCCTTTTAGATGCACGGGCCACGATGGTACGAGCCCCCCTTTAACACCGGTTCGTGGAAGAACCGGTGTTAAAGACCATTTCCAGGCTCAACAAAAGGCCTCGTTTCCACTAGTGCACCAACCGCATGGTGAAATGGGCTATAGAGCTCGCCGCGCACAACATCTAGTATGAGCCAAGAACGACGATCAAATCTCAAGCGCTGGCCGACTTCATCATCGACTGGGCGGAAACACAATACATGCCATCGGTTCCCGACTCCACGCATTGGAAGCTACACTTCGATGGCTCCAAGATGCGCGGGGGGCGGGAGGCTTGGATCCAGCATCGTCATCACCTTCCCCAAGGCGACCGACTGGAGTACGTGCTACAAATACACTTCAAGGCATCACACAACATCGCCGAGTACGAGGCGCTCATCCACGGACTCAAGATGGCCAAGGAGATAGACATCCAGAGGATACTATGCTTCAGCGACTCGGACCTGGTGGTACAACAAGTATCAGGATAATGGGATGCGAGAGACGCCAACATGGCCCTCTACCGCTTCTTCGTCCAGCAGCTATGCACTTGCTTTGAAGGATGCGAGTTTCACCATGTCCCTAGAGCTAACAACGAAGCCGCCGACGCCCTGGCCCGTGTTGGCTAAACAAGACAATACATACTGCCTGGAGTCTCCCTCGAGCACCTGCGTAATCCGTCCATCACTCCGTCTCCAGAATCTGACTCCATAGTGCTGGACGCGGAGGCCGGTGCGTCACACCCAGGGACTGCCTCGCCACACCCGAGGACTGCCTTGCCAAACCCAGGGACTGCCGCGCCACACCCGGGACTGCCGCGCCAGACCAAGGGACTGCCTTGACAGGCCCGGGGACTGCCAAGACAGTCCCGGGGACTGCCGCCCCTGAGCCCCCACCCGACAGGCCGCCTGAAGAGCCACAACCAGTAGCCCGCGAGGAGATCAGGCTTATCATGCAAATGGTGTACGCCATCCGGGAAACACTCGACTGGGCCAAACCATTCATGACCTTTCTGGCCTAAGGCGACCTACCAGAGGAGGAAGCGACATCGCGGCAAGTGAGACACAGGGCAAGCGCATATACCATCATCAACAACGAGCTGTACAAACACAGTGTTGGAGGCATCTACCAGCGGTGTGTAAGCCAAGAGGAAGGAGTCAAGTTTCTGGTCGACATTGACCAGGGCGAATGCGGTCATCATGCTTCGTCAAGGGCCATAGCTGCCAAGGCACTTCGCCATGGTTTTTACTGGCCAACAACGCTAAAAGACGCCGAGGAACTGGTCAAGGCATGTAATGGCTACCAACGTTTCGGCCAACTGAAGCACACACCATCTACAACGCTCAAGACAATACCAATCAAGATAGCCCGATCCGGTATGACACACTTTCTCATGGCAGTGGACAAATTCACCAAGTGGATTGAGGCAAAGACCATAAAGAAGCTAGACGGGGCAACAATGATCAACTTTTTTATGGACACATACGCTTTGGCTAACCCCACAGTATCATCATGAACAATGGCACCAATTTTGCCAAGGGAGTTTTCGCTCGCTTCCGTGGAGAGAAGGGCATCCGCCTGGACCTAGCATCAGTCGCACACCCTCAGTCAAACGGGCAGTGTGAGCGCGCAAACGGCCTGGTCCTAGTTGGGATCAAATCAAGGTTGATCAAGCCACTCGTCAGATCCCCTGGGTGCTGGATAGAGGAGCTGCCAGCCGTGCTATGGAGCCTGCGCCCCACCCCCAACCGGTGAACCAGCTACACGCCGTTCTTCCTCATCTACAGTGCAGAGGCAATCCTCCCCACTGATATCCAGTTTGATGCACCCCACAAACTGCTCTACACGGAGAAAGAGGACAAGGAAGCACGCGAGGACAGTGTGGACCTGCTAGAAGAGGCACACGAGATGGCCCTGTCCAGATCAGCTATGTACCAACAAGACCTGCATCATTACCATGCCAGTCGGTTCTGTCCTACCTCCTTCCGCGAGGGCGACTTGGTGCTGCGGCTGGTGCAGAGCACGAAGGGAATGCACAAGCTGTCCCCACCTTGGGAAGGTCCATTCATCATCAGCCGAGCACTGCACATACTACCTCATCGACGCCTAGCAGCCGACAAGGAACAAGGACGATCACTCTGACGAAGAAACAGAGCGCCCGTGGAACACGAGCCTTCTCTGCCCATTTTACACTTGAGCAAGAAGTGTATCTATCTTACTTCCATGTAATAAATGAACAAGCTTGGGAGCCTCGGCACAGCCTCGAGGTCTCTGCGTCCGTCTATGCGTTATTTTTGTCATCTATTCGGCTCCGGCAGCCTATGCAAAGAGCTTGCCGGCTGGCTCAGACTCCCATGGATTCTCCATACGGTCAAGTATTGTACGAGGCACCTAAGGCCCACTCTTCCGTTCCGGCTTTAGACCTCCAGCCGGCTGTCAACCCGGCAAGAGCAAAATCCCGCAGTACCCTTACAAGAAATGACCCAATTAGAAGATCAAGGCGCTTGGAAAATCCGGCTGCGCCTACTCGATCTAAGCCAGTGACAACAACCCGAAGTATCGTGCAGTAAGCCAACCTAGCTATCCCTTCGGTTCCGACTGCAGACCGCAACCCGGCTTGCAGCCGGCAAGGACACAACTTGAAAGAACAATGTTCACTAAGAAAAGGAATAATTCATCGGCCTAGTTCGAAAGAGCATCATGTTCAAATTCTATCATAATTGTGAACGCACACACTAGTGGAGAAACTTACACAAGCGATATTATGTTCTGTTTTGCATGAGCCGCAACTCAGTAGTAAACAAGGCGGAAAAGAGCTTCGACCTGGCTGGCTACTCCAGCCGTCTCGAACCTCGGGGACTATACCCAGTGGGCGTGCTCCCGTACACACACAAGAAACACCAAGGTGGAAAAGAGCTTCGACCCGGCTAGATACTCCAGTCAGCCCGAATCTCGGGGACTACACCCAGTGGGCGCGCTCCCACGCACCCACAAGAAAACAAGAACATGGGAAAGAGATTCGACCCAGATGGATACTCCAGCCGGCCCGAACCTTGGGGACTACACCATTGGACGCGGTCCCGCGCACCCACACAATAAACACAAAGGACAAAAACATCCATAAAGAAAAGCACAAAAGGCAAATTCAATTTGAAACAAAAGGAAGCGTCCAATAGATAAACGGAAAACGAAGTTTCCATACAGGATTAATGTTTTATAGCAAAGAGTTTACCCCAAGGACAGAACAAGTTTTCATAGAGAAAAATACACCTGGTAGAGGGAATATCAGCATCGGGAGCGGGAGTTTGGAAGGGAGAAGGAGTATTGGCGCCGTCTGCAGGAATTCGATTGGAGGAGGCAACATCGACACTGCTTGGAGGGGCTAGTACCCAGTGATATGGCTCCGGCTCAGAGGGGCCGCGGAAGTCACGGTTTAGCTCCACGTAGGTGCCGATCTTGACTCCGCACGACCTGATTTCAGGAATGCTTTGGCGGAGGCCCTCATAGCTGGTTCCAGCACGGAAGCCACGGGTGAGAGAGCTCAGATCCGCATCCGGATACCAAGATTTCACCAGAGACAGCGCCATCTCCATGCCACCGTGGGCTTCCCACTCCTTGCCGATGTCAAGCATGTCTATACCACGTTGGAGCGTAAGCGCCAAGCTGGCAATGTCGTGCGGTTCGCCTGTACCCGGCCAAATGTACTGAAAGAAGTCCATGGCGACATTGCGAAGATCATCGCTCTCCTCCGCCAGAACTTTCACCAGATCCCAAGCAGTCAGCTCGCGGCCGGCTTCCGCCGCAAGCAGGGCTTCAAGAGCTTGCTCAGTCGATTCCGGGTAGTAAGATACAGCCGGTTAGAAGAATGAGTAGCCAAAGACAATTCATCAACCCAAGCGTAAGAAGAGCAGGGAAGCGCAAACTTACTGACACCAAGCTCAGCGATCCACTCAAGCTGCGTGGTCAGATCTCTCTCCCAGGCCCGGAGCACCTTAAGCAGCTCCTCCCGCTGGACAGAGGCCGCCTGCAAGGTCGCGAGCGCCTCCGCTCGGGTGTCGGCGACCTTCTTGCCCTTCTAGATGCCAACCTCCAACTTATGTTTGCCCGCAACCAACTTGTCGATCTGCCCCTGGCGGACCTTGTTGGACTCCTCCAACCGGGCAACCTCTGCCTTCAAGCGCTCCACCTCCTTCTCCCTGTCTACAATCATGGCTATAGGAGGGTACCTAATAGTCAACAAAAATCGCGAAAATGAGGATAGTCTCCAAGATATGTCAGCGGTAGCAATCTTACGCCCCAGATCCTGCGTACTCCTAGCAGCTTGTGAAAATGCTTTCTGCGAAGAAAGGGAAGTAAGGAAAAAACTACAAAAAACCGGCTACAGCAAAAAGAAATGGAGAGAAACACCTACCTCCAACGAAACAGACAACATTTTGGCTTCGCCAAGCCCCCGCTCCATTCTCAACCAGGTGGCGAGCCTGGTCGAGGGTGACGGGTGCCAAGCTCGAGAGCTGGGCGAGGAAGGCACCCGGCATAAGCACAGCTGGAGCTGGCCTGGAGCCGGTAACCACGACCTCGTCATCATCACCAGTGGCGCGCGAAGGCGCGGCCACCACCAACTCAGCCCCCGCAGAGCCGGAGGCTCCCGCCTGGGCGACTCCCGCTGCAGCCGCCTGCACCGGGGCACTCGGCAACTCCTCCACCGGATCCTCGATGATAGGCCTGAAGGAACTGGCTGCAGCATCGCTCCAGGCCGGGTTCACGCGAGCCATGGGGCGGACGAGGGGGGTTTCGGGGCCATGGCCAGCCACGAAGAGATGCGCAACCCGTGAAGTCGCATGCGAGCGATTCAGCGCTTCCACGATCGGCGAACCATGAGGGGGTGCAAGCAAGGCCAATGCGGTGGGCATAGCCAGAGCGGCCATATCCGGCTCGACGGCTGGAGCCGGGGGAGGGGTGGTGGTGGTAGCACCAGAGCCACCTAGCGACATGGCCTCACTACAGAACAAACCAAATTGGTTCAGCACGGAGCGAGGAAATGGACTAAGAAGCATCGAGGGAACAGGAGATCACTCACCCGATGCACGACGGCACAGCAGCGTCTTGCCGTGACCGATGCGTTTTCTTCTGCTCCGTGGCGGCCGGCGCGGCGGTGGATGCCGCCCTCTTCCCCTGGGCTTTCGCCGAGGCCCTCTACTGGCCAGCCTCCTCCTCGGTGGGTGCAATCACACAAACAAAAGCGTCAACAACAAGCCTCGTAAACATATCGGAATAAGAAGCTGTACCGAGAAATTACAGTGGGGATCCGAAGGACCATCGTCCAGTCAGATAAGAAAACCCTCTGGATCCATCTGGGGGTATTTCGGAAGTTTTCAGTCGGGTAGGAAAGAGGTGAGGGAAAAGTTGCCAACGCCATCCTCAGCATGCTGCGCCACAAAAATCTACTCAAAGGGGGAACATAAGGTACCCAAGGAAAACCCTCTAGGGAGAAATCCAATCGCAAAAAGAAGAAAGTAAAGATAACTCACCCGAGGCGGCAGGAAGCCGCGGTGATACGGGGGGGTAGGAGTACGTCCATGTCGCCTCCAGGAAGAACTTGGGGATCATCGAGATCCAGTTCCGCAGTGCCTCATACGGCACCTCCTTCCTTGATGTCCGGGTCGAGTCGTCGATGGTGGACAAATGACACATCTTGTGCGACCGCCTCTGGAGTGGAAGCACGCGACGCGCCATCCAGGAGAGCGCGACATCCCGGGCGGTGAGCCGCTCCGTTGCCACCATCGCCTCCAACCGGGCGGCCATCCAGTCAATGTCCGCCTGGGCCCCCATCCCCTTCACCGACCACGCCTTCTTCGACGAAGGCACGTTGATGAAGACCGACAACCCAATCCAGTCCACCTCCTTGGAATTGCTCACATAGAAGTATGAGTGGTGCTAGAGCTTGACGGTGTCACGGAGGTCAAACCGCGGCATCGGCGAGGAGGGCCATGGGTAGATGGCACAACATCCCGTCTCCGTCAGTGGGCCATCCTTGGCGGTGTTCTGCGCATTGAAGTGGAATAACTTCAAGAAGTTCGCCACCTCGGGCCAGACCCCAAGGTACGACTCGCAGCATGCCGCATGATGCGACAACTGCGCGATGGTATTGACACCGAGTAGGTGGAGTTGGAGGTCGAAGAAGTCGAAGAGCTGGAGCAGAAACAGACTGACGGGGAGACCGGAGCCGCGGGCGAAGTGGGCGAGGAAGATGACTCGCCCCCTCGCTTGGGGCTCGGGCTCCCGCTCCCCCTCCCCCTCTGGAGCAACCCAATGTTTCACCAGCCGCGACAAGGGGATAAATTCCCCCTCCGGTACTTGTAGACGAGGTCGTCCATCACGAACGACCCGCAGAAGCCACCCTGTTGCTCCAGCAGCATCTCGGCGGGAGGATAAGTCGTGGTGGAAATCGGAGTTCCTAGCAAGTGAACAGGGAGCGACGGCGGATCCGGCGACCACGGACTGGCATCACAAGGGTAAGAGCAAAGCAAAGGGCCCAGAAGGAAAGGAAGGCTAGAGCTGGAGGAATGTGAACTGGGAGGTCCCCCCGTGGCTCTATTTATCCCCACCAAGGGCACCGTCGTCTCCTCCGCTCCCACGCGACACGTGGACGCGCGCCGTTTCCAATCCTGTGATGTTACGACTCTAGATCCTTTATGCCGACGCAACCGCGCGCAAAAGATCCACAGGCGTTACAAGGGAGGCGAGGCATGCACACTCGCCCCGAGAAACCGCTACGTAAAGACGTGCGCACAGTTACCAAAAACTGGCACAACAATGCAGAAGTCAAACTGACGCGACGTGCACCAGACCAATGGTCGTGGATGACGAAAGAACTGACCTCATCCACCAGACGTTTCGATTCCATCTACGCTAGTCGATCAATTCCTTTGCCGTTTAGACCATGTGGGTGGCCATCGATTCTGCAGCCGGTTGACTCCAGCCGGAAAGCAAAAGGAAAAGCTGCAGCCGGACATCATTCTTAAACTATCTCGAGAAACAAAGGAGCTCGCAAGACGTTCCCCATGGGCCAAGTCCTTACACGCTCGGGGACTAGTGTCGGGAGGATGACCCCCGAATGGGGCAAGCTAGGCCTATGAAGGCCGACTCCAGAACGCACTAGCCATCTGGTCCTCAGGCAGAAGAACTCTAGCCGAATGGATGGTCGCACCAGGCTGGGCTTAAACTTTCCCGGCTGGCCCGTCTTGCCGGGTAGCCAGAAGAACCGACTGGGTGGCCGCTCCCACCCGGCTGGACTCAGATTCGTTGGAGAGTACGGAGGGGATACACTCCTTGCGGGGTACGCCTCTGGCGCCTCTCGTCACCAGACAGGCTGGCACGCTGTCCCGACCGGCGCTACCAGGCGAAGATAAAACAAAGTGGTCGGCTTACCGCCAAAGAATCCCCGAGTGATCATTAAAGCGAGGGGTGACACCCCAAAGGAAGCCCGGGTGACCGCTAAAGTAAAGGGTGACGCTAAAAGGAGGGCGTGGGGCCACTGTAGCACCGTCCATCTGTGTACTAGAGGCTGACTGGTCCTGGTCCACTGCCTGGGGGCCCTGCAGCCAGCCCGCCCTGTAAACCCAGATCCAAACAGTAATCCCTAAAACCTGCATTGTAAGCTACCTCCCCCGACCAGTATATAAGGGGGGGGGGGGGGTAGGGATAGGGTTCTAGGTAAGTTACAACAGTTGTAAGAATTCTCCCCTAGTTCATCTTCTTCCTCTAGCCCTCAATAGTTGCTAAGGAAACAGCTCCATGAGCACCTGTACTGGGGGTTCTCCCCCATATAGTAGATCTTGCAGGAGTAGGGGTGTTACCTCGCCGAGAGGGCCCCGAACCTGGGTACGTCGCTGTGTTTTCAGTTCATCATGCTCAACCCGTTGTGTGAGCCACCGATTGCATCCTAAGTTTCATTCTTAAGCCATCCCCGATGGCACTGTCGTGTTCCACACCACAACACTTTTCTACGCACTTTGTCCTCACTCATGCGCACTCGGGACCCACTTCCTAGTCGGTCACCCATCCTCAAATTGCTCTAGTCTAAGCACACTTAACCTCAAGAGTTCTTTTCAAATGAGCTTTTGGAAAACAAGTTGAAACTTCTTGGTATGAGTATCCTATCAATCCTATTAAGACATGTGCATGGATCTCACACTAGACCATCATCGAGAAGGAGGCGATAGAGCAGGGTCGACCCTCCATGGGAACTGCCCCTCCCATGCAACAAAGAGGAATTAGGGAGGCGGCATGGGAGGCACCCATATCAGAAGATCTAGGATTTGATCCAACACCACCCATCCCATCCCTTCATCTCCATAGCTAGTCACGACGTGAACGGGAGAGGGCCTCTGCCACCACCTCGACCAGGGGCGCCGCCCGGGTCGCTGCATGTTGAGGCGCCATCCATCTCCATGCCAACAATTATAGCGGTCATCTTTGGGATCCACCACCCCAGACCTCCATCGGTGGCTGGGCCTGCCGCCACCACGGCGAGGGCCAATAACAACGGCAGCATGAGCAGCAGGCGGCGGGTGTTCTGCTGGCTCACGCGGGTCTCCCTGGGTTGCGACACGGGAGGTGTGTTATTTTCTTGGCGATCAACTTTTTTTAGATAAAATGCATTACTGCCTGGCTTTAAATTAATAAAACCAGCAAGTACACATGAGGTTCTTCCAAACAGCCAAACAAGAAACACAGTACTAGAGGCCACAGACCGTGAAACAACACAATCAAGGGCTAACAAACATAAACTCAAAATTTAGGACTGAGGTGGAGGCATCTACGTTGGAATGAAGACATGATGAAGCATGGTAATCACCTCATCCATTAGTGGTATATGTTTACTTCTTAAAAGTGGCTGACATTGCTGCAGTAGGGGTATTTATGTTTATAAATAATCAGTAGGTTGTGAAGGGAACTTTGCTTCAATATAAATTTTGTTGCGAATATTCCAAATAACCAACTTTCAGCAGAAAAAAGGATCCAAATAAACATCCTAGAGTTCCCCGAGAAATTATTAAGGATCAAAAAGAAAGGAGGGAATAATGATGGTCCACAGAACACCAAGCATCTCACACACTACGCTCCAGGAAAATTTGGATACATGACAATCAAAGAACGCATGATTAACAGATTCAGGTTGGCCACACATATAGTTTAGTGGACGGGCCATGTCTTTTCAATAGTTTGTTGTTAGTAGCATGGACAAAGACAAGGGGGACGAGAGGGGGGCTAGGCCACCCCTAAGGTTCACACTTTGTGAAGAATTCTAGCCATTAGAGATCTCATTTCTTAGTGATTTAGCAAGATCCACCCCCTCAAGAAATTTACAACACTAAACCTATCCACTTAGCCCCTCTCAAGGTAAGATGTTGGATCCGTCCCTGGTTAGTAGGATGTCAGCCAACAACCAACTATAAAGTGAAGATCTTGATCTTGAGAGGGTTGTGTGCTGACCAAATGTCCTTAGCGCAAATATATCCGTCTCCCTAACAGATTTGTTAATATAGGGACAAAGCAGAGAAATGTCCTAACTCCTCCAATGTCCAAGACACTTGGTCTGAATCTACTGTGGGATCTTGGTGCTCTAGTTGCTGTGAGAGAATGCCCCACTAGGCGATTTCAGATGGCCCAAAATGCCATCCATCTCCTTGATGGGCCTGGGCTACCGACATGGCAGGATTAGAGAAAATATCAAACAATCTCGGGAATCTATTCATTAAAGGCTCACCCAGTCCACCAGTCATACTAGAAAAAATCCTTCTTCCATTGCCCAAGGAGAATTTGGTACCCAATTTGAAGTAATGTGTAATCTTATGAATGTTGTGCCAGAATTGGGACTCTCCTAGTGGCAAGGAGAAGAACTGATTGTAGCTCCTAGATATTTTGCACTAATGAGGCGACTCCATAGGCACTGGTTGGTGTCCTCGGTCATCAATCTCCAAATTCATTTAGTCATCAAAGTAATGCTGAGGATGTTGGAATTGATGAAACCAAGACTGTTCTGGTCCTTTGGACAACAAACATCAGACCAATTTACCCAATGATACTTCATTTTCTCCCACTCCTTCCCAAAAAAGTGAACATGTTCTTGCCGAAGCTTATGAGTACCATCGACTAGCAGAAAAAGGCCCATTGTAAAAATAGACAGGCTAGAAAAAGTGTGAAGGTTAAGTGAGCCACCGGGGATATGAAACGTCCTTGCCATGGGTCAAATATGTTACCCAGTTGGCACACAAGGTTCTCGAAATCAGCCATAGTAATTCTTCTAAGAGAAGTTTGGAAGCCCAAGTAAGTAAATGGGAAGAGCCTAATCCATACTTAAGGAATTTTGCAACCCTTTCCTTCTTCTTCTGTGAGAATCACATCACCAAGGCTTCAATTTTGCTGAAGTTTATCTTATGGCCCAAGAGCATTGCAAAGGAAAGGAGCAAGAACTTAATGTTCATAATATTCTTGCAATAATTCTAGAAGATGAGGATTCTATCATCGATGTATTGGAATTGTGTAGAATGACCCAGTATAAGGTGTGAGGCCACCCCCTCTATGTGCCCTATAGTAGGTGTTGGCCCTAGAATTTCTACAAGGGCATGTGCCATAAATCAAACATCAGCATGGAGATTGGATCTCCTTGTGTCATGACATGCATGTTTCTAAAAAAGGGGGCCCTCCTCTCCGTTAATGCATGATTGTGTGATAAAGTGGAAAGCAAAACATTTCCTCGTGAGCATTCTCGAGAGAAAGATCATCTCACTCCATTGTCGACGTTTTCAAAATATAACTTAAGGATGATTGATGTTTGTTTCCTTTTTTTAATTTCGTGATTGATTTGATGTAGCGCCAATGCAACTTAATGGATAAACCTCCCCTTAATGAACATAGATTGGGAGGGGGGGGGGGGTATAGTATATGATGCACTAATGGAGATAGACGAACAACATTAGCCTTGGAGACCATCTTAAATATGACATTAATCAATGCAATTCTTATGAATTTTCTAATTGATTCATCTCTTCCCACTTTTGGGATGACCGAAAGAATGCCACAATTCAGCCGAGCAATGTAAATCATTCCTAGGGAAAAGCCATTGAGGATCACCAAAGGCCAAAACATTTTGAAGAAGGTTACTGGAAAACTATCTAACCAGGAGGGCGCGTCAGATTTGGTCTCATTCAGGAGATATTTAATTCTTCTGGGAAGAGGATAGTATGATATATGTGTTTTCCAAAGTCCGAGACTCTCATGAGAGCATGCTAGGTGCCTTGAGAAAGGAAGAGGAGCATGGGATCACATGTTCCATGAGATATCGATAAAACGCATAGGTGTTCTCTTGGACCACCCAATCATCATAGATAATACCCACATCAATGATACCTTCGATCTGTATTACGAATATAGTATAGTAGCCTTTTCACTATAATACCTAGGTTTATCAAACCTTGGGAAACACTTGCTGATGGCTAAGGAAAGTCTACAATGCTTGCTAGCTCATTTTATCTTACATTCACCAGAACTTTCCAACTTTCTATACATACATATGGGATAAAGATAATGTTAAGAATATTCATGTGTAAATGATCTAATATTGATAAAATTTGTGGGAAACAAATCCATAATTTCTAGAGCCCCTAAGAGCCACATGCATAGAAAAAGACTTTGGGGGTCCAACCGTTAATACCACAAAGCAACGGGCTATGAACGATTATTAAGTAAATACAAAACATTACTACTACCAATTCTTAAATATTGATATAGAAATAAAAATGTATATTTCCATTAAAATAACTTTTTTTCCTAATTCCCATTATCGAGTTTCCTCCATCTTATTTGACACTTGGAATTTCCAATCGTGCATTAAGATGCTTGCAGGATTCCACCTTTTCTACAATGAAAACAATTTATATATTCTATTTGAACTTTGAGAAAATAGTTATCAAAATGGCATTTGATGTCTATGCACACTTATATTCTTGTAGACAGTATTGGGCCTCCAAGTGCAGAAGTTTGTAGAATAGCAGCAAGTTTCCCTTAAGTGGCAAGGTTTATCGAACTCAGGGAGGAAGAGGTCAAAGGTATCCCTCTCAAGCAACCCTGCAATCAAGATACAAGAAGTCTCTTGTGTCCCCAACACACCCAATACACTTGTCAGGTGTATGGGTTCACTAGTTCGGCGAAAAGATAGTGAAATACAAGTAATATGGATGATTAATTATTAGTGGTAATTGCAATCTGAAATAAAAATGTCAGCAAGAAAACATGTAACAAGACTGATTGTAAATAGTGTTTCAATGCTTAGAAACAAGGCCTAGGGATCATACTTTCACTAGTGGACACTCTCATATAATTATTTTCTCTTCATTATGCTACTCTGAACTACTCTCTGGTTGGATAACTCTAATCCACATTAGGGGTACAAAATCTCTCCTTAAAGTTTGCATTCCCCATCTAGGTAACCTCAAACAGTCACCTTGTGCGCTAGATGGTTCGAACAAACACCACAATTTCATAGAGACATCGAACTCAAAATATAACTTATGATAAGTATTTCTGTAATCTTTAGCCTAAGTGCCATATGGTATGCACACTGTCAACTTCACACACGTGGGGATAACCGGAGATTACAATTAAAGCACTTGAGTAGCAGAGTAGATCTACTTGATTACAAAGATCATGAACACAATAAGATCACGCATAGAGAGAGATGAACACATTGATACCGGTAGAGCCCTTAGCCTCGAGGGAGAACTACTCCCTTCTCATCATGGGAATCAGCAACAGCGATGGAGATGGCGGTGGAGTCGATGGAGATGACTCTGGGGGGCAATTACCCATCCCGGAAGGGTACCGGAATAGAGACTTCTGTCCCCCGAATCTCCTCTTCGGTGGCGGCGGCACTGCGTAACTTTTCTGGATGGAGGTTGATTGTTCTAGGGTTTTTGCCTCGGGGGATTTTTATAGGAGATAGAGCAATGTCAGGAGGTGGACCAGGGGCCCACACCACTCCCCGACTCGGCTAGAGGGGGGGGGGGGGCGCCACCAGGGGGTGTGGCTGCCTCCTGGACCTCCTCTTTCTCTTCTTTGGAATCTTTCTCGTGTCTGGAAAAATAGGAACATCCGGCTTCATTTCATCCAATTCCGAGAATATTTCCTTACTAACTTTTCTGAAACCAAAAGCAGCAGAAAATAGGAACTGGCACTATTTCATATTGTTAATAGGTTAGTTCTAGAAAATGTATAAAAATACCTCAAAGTGTAGACAAAACATAAGACAAATGATATAAAACAAGCATGGAAAACAAAAATTTCTATCGCATGAACACACACAAGCCAAGATCTAATCTACGAGATCGATGCAACGAGTTTGTAGAGTACCAACCTCGAAGATCCAAAGAATTTAACGAGATACGGATCTCTCATGGGTGATGTATTCGTTCACTTGCCGATCTCAAGATCGCGTAGACGATCCTTCCGGCGCCGCGTTCCGGTAGTGCTCCCGCAGTCGTTCACATGTTCGGTACTCGATGAAGACCTTCCTCTCCCTTGTTCCGACAGGCATCAAAGGTTTGTAGATCTCCTCGCGATTCCTACAGTACGACGGTGTGGTGGCGGAGGTGGAGGAGTAGATCCTGCAGGGCTTCGCCTAAACCTGGAGCAGGTATGGTGGAGTAAAGAGGTTCCTCAGTTGCTAGGGTTAGGCACTGACGTGAGGAGGCAGCGTCGACTCTTGGGCGGCGGCGGCACAAGGCGGAGCAAGGCGCTTGGGAGGCGACTTGGGGCTAGGGTTTTGGTTTTGAGGGGAGAGGGGCTGCCCCTCCCCTCCTTTTATGAGAGGGAGAGGAGGTTTGGGGAGGGGGAGGCCGGGTCCTCCCCCAACTCCCTCTCCTTGTCCGACGGTGGAGGGATGCGGTGACCCAGCATACCACTGCATGATGTAGTATACTATAGTCGTTGACATAACACCAATGAAACACCGTTTACTAGTATTACATCCCTCAGAATGGCACAACAGAAACACAGCGGGTCCAATACATGGCTAAAGGATACAACTCACTCTTTACATAAGATCCAGAGAACATTCTAGGTTAAAGAGAGAGAAATAACTTCTTACGGAGAAATATCAAAGATAAACAACGCAAGAACTAGTATACTATTAAGTCTAGTATTCTGGCTAAGAGGTTGGCATTGCTGCTATTGCAACGCACTACAGAAATAGGTTCTTTGGCTAGAGATTTTATTCCTATCTAATCTGTAACTTCGTCTTCTTTTGAGTTGATGAATATGTTTACTTCCTTGACTTTATTGAAAAGCCTTAGCTTTTGATGATTCCTGGAGCATAACTTGATGTAGACGTCGTCTTAATGGCTTCAGAATCTAGCAAGGGTTAAGAAGATACTTTGACTACGAGCGTACTCAGCAAGTTCACTAGAAAAGGAGTGTTTGATGCACTATAACTACAACCACAGACCGTAGGTCGTAGGCAATGCAAGTTTTCATAAACATTTCTTCAAAGGTTGCTTTTATTCTAAAAATCTATGTCCGTCAGCCTTCACAGGTTTACCAGAACTTTCATGGAGTTCCTTTCCGCCGCATTCGCAGCTCCTTCCCGGAACAGGGAGTAACAAGTTACAGTTCTTACACTCTGCAGAGGTGCATTACTTTACCCATGAGAGATCAACTCTTTGTTGCACAACCGGGCAGCTTATTCCCGTCCACAATTCCATGATGTGGGGCCCAAAAGATGATCCAAGCCAATCACTGCCCCCTTCACGACCTCGCATTTCTCCTTGGTGTACACCATGCCCACATAATGAATTACGGCAATGGTTTGTACAAACCGTTAGATGCCAGAACTATCGTGAGACGATAAGGGTTCCGACCCATATGCTGCATATCCTCTATGAATTACCAATTAATATGCACGCTACGAGGATAACAGCCACGACCTGCACATCCGGCTTCATGCGAGAGGAAGAAGATACAACTGACTTCTCCGTCCCATTCCAAATCTCATGGTCAACGTGTAATATACGACGCAAGAATCACTGGCGACATTGGTTGTTAAGTCTTAGGTGATATAGTTTTGAACAGTGGTATTCCAACTGTCAGATTTAATAGATTAGCCGATCACCCTGGATCAGTAACCAATAGTTCACATTATTATCGAAAATAGTGTTTTTAGACCTTTTTCAAATGCAGGTGATAACAACACTGGATTTGTAAAATACTTGACAGAAAATAAACAAAGGACATGAGTAAGTGTGAACTTGCCTTTTGTGATTGCAAGATTATGCACTCACGATCTTCGAGTCAGTGTATAAGATCCAAATTCTGAAATCAACATCATTTGTCCGGTAAGGACTAATATTTAAAGAAGCAATATGCTTTTATGCATAAGTAATGTGATGCATGTTCTAAGCGCAAATCCCGGGGATAGCGTTGTTTTAGGGTTTGGATTCCGAAAATGGTTACTTTAGAATGTGTAGTCTTTTTAGATAAGTTTCATAGTTGTACTTTTATTAGAGTTTATGAGTGGTTGTAAACAAAACATATGTAGGAGTAAAGTATATATACTTATGACATACTAGTTAGGATTACTTATACAAGAGTTCTTGTTTAAAGTGGCAAAAAGGATAACCTTCGAAGAAAAGGTTTCTCTTCTAAGGTCTAAACAAACTTTGTGGTTAGTTAGTGGTGGTTGATATTATTTGTTTGCTTAAATGGTTTGGCTTGAGTTGCTTTATAGCTTAACTACTTCAGACCAAATTTAACTATAAAATATATAGTAGTATGTATTGTATTATATTTAGATTCTTGGAGACTAAAGTTAACGTTAAAAATATATATAGTTTTGAAAGTATAGTACTTACACATTTGTATCTTATGTATCTGAAATGTTTTCTTTAAGTTACTTAAGAATGGTCATTCTTTTGACTTGGGTAATGGTTTATTTATTCTATAATAGAGTAATATCATTTATCTTTTATAGAAAAGTGAGTATAGTTTATAAACCAAGGTATATTTTTTACTTAACTACTCTTAAACTTTCTATAGTGTTCTGGTAGTTTTTGTAATTTGATGGTTAATATAGATAGAAAAGGTTTGGTGTATTCATAAGTTGTTCTTGAAGGTTTTATTATAAATGGGAATCTTTTTAGAATGAAATCTTCATTTAAGGTTGAAGATAATTTAAATAAAAGGTATTTATAATATTTAAATTATTAAAGCTTCATTTTATTAATTTTTAAGATTAATACTATTTATTAAACTTAATTTACTTATTTTAGGAATATTAACAAATTTTATTTATCCTTATTTGATTTATTAATGAAGTAAACAAGTTTAGATTTGAGTTGTTAAAATACTTGAATTTTTATTTAACTCAAAAGTAGAATATTAGATTTTTAACATGTAGATATTATTTTTGTGATCATTTAGGTATATTATATTTATTTTTGTGATTTTTAAATAATAAGATATGATTTTCATAATTTTTATTACTTTATAATAACTTAACAAAAAATAAATATTTACTTAAGTGAAATAATAATACATAATTATAGTTTATAATGTTTTTATTTTTTAGGATTTTTGATATTTTATTTATGTTTTAATATTTACCATTATTAAAATATGAATTATCAAAGCTCTATTACTTATAAAACCTTTATTAAATAATATTTATTTAAATAATCATCATATTAATATTTGATAATAAGTTTAAGTTGTAGATTTTATTTTCCTACAATTTTTCATATATTATACATATTTTTCTGAATTGTAAATCAAAAGTTATTAATTAAACAAGATTTAATCATTTATTTGATTTCTGGAATATTAATAATTGAATTATAACATTTTATTTATTTCTTAACAGAAAATAATTTTTACACCACACCTAGAGCTAGCCCTAGTCACTGACTGGTGGGCCAGTGTCCACCTCATCTCACTGGTTAATGAAAATACATTTGTTACTGACCATCTTTCTACTCTCAGTCGATGACACATGGGCCCTGGGCCACGTCACTTGCCACGCGGAACAAAGACCAGGTCAAACAGGGAACTGGGTCCAGGCTGACCCCAGCACGTCGTCATGCTGACATCAGCGTGACCTCCACCACCAGATCAAGGTCGCCGGCGATGACCTACGGCGTTTTAGCATGCGTGGTTTGGTGCGTTGGAAAGAGGGTGTAACGGCGAGTCGAACAATGGGTGCGCCACCCCGGAATGGTCACCTGGGCACTAGCTCCGACGAGCTCCGACGGTGACCGGCTCGGGTGCATGCGTACAAGGCGCTACAGATGACTAGGATCAAATCGAAGAGAACGAGCAGAAGCAGAAGCTCACCAAGAAGCTTGTAGGGGCAACGACAAGAGGAGGCGAGCTCAGACGATGTCGCCACGGTTGACGGCGAACGGCGGACAGACGAGCTCGATGCACATGGTTTCAGGCTTCTCGGCTCGATTCCTCCTCCTAGCAGACGAAGTCCATCATGGCGGTGCTAGTGGAACCTTCAGTTGGCCTTGGGGTGGTCTTGAACAACGACAACGAGCAACTCCGGCGAGTTAGGGTTTCGGCATGGTTGGGTAAATTTTAGAGAGAGCACGAGAGAGAGTGATTCGGGTACGAATGGATAGAGGAGCTTGCGGGCGTTCTTATCCCCCTCCTCACTGATGGCGGCGCGTATCGTAATGCATCGGAGATCGACGACCGCCGCGACGCCACGGAGCTGCTTCTGCCGGCGAGGAAGACGACGAGAAACAGAAGGCCGAAGCGGTATGGGCTGCTGGTGGGCTGGTCGCGGGCCAAAGTGGGCTGCACCTGGGTGTCAGGTAAGCAGGTAGGTTTGGGCTGCGACCAGGTTTAGTATTTTATTTGTTTTTTTTCCTATTTTCTGTTTTCTTATTCAGATTTACATTTGATTTATACTTTGAACCTTTCTTTGTATGATTTATTTGCTGGATATTTACAACAATACTAAAATATATTTTGTATCATTTGTGAACTTTTATCATTTCATCTTTTTGTCTTTCTTTTATTCACTCAATATGAATCCCTTTTTTAATAGTTTGTAGGAACCTTTCTTCTTATTTTTCTCTCCTATTATGGTTAGGGATTTCTTGAATGATATATTCTTATTTGCTTATCAACTTAACTTTAGTTGGATCAGAGTGGGAATATAAACTTCTTTATATAAATAATGATCCTATATTCTTATTTGATGCATAAAATATAATAGACATTGATATGATTATTATCACTCCCATTAATTTGGAAAATGGCAGTGTATCTATTCTATTGTGACAAATAAAGAAATTTAAGGTTTTGAATTATAAATGTTTACCCTAGAGTTCAGGTTTTTTAATATACTTAGATTCCCTTTTAGCTATGAGTAAAGAATTAATAACTGAGCATATTGTTTTCTGTTTGTGATATTTGATGACATCACCTTTTATAATGGTAAGTTATAATTAGATTTTTTATAGAAAGGAATTGCTAAAGATATACTTAAGCACATATAGTTATGATGTTTGGAACTAACAGAGATGTGCTTATGTGATTTGCTATAGGGAAATATTTCTATAAAGTGTTATAGGCATCAGATGATGGATCAATTATATGAGATGGATATTATGTTTGATTTGAGATTTAGAGTTGATTTCTTACCAAGATTAAATAGGAAAATGATTTATAACATATAATTATATTTCACAATCTTGGACCTCTAATTAAGGAATTCCTTTCCTAGATATACTACCTCTTCTTGTCTGTCATCATGATTAACATGATGAGCTTTACCTCACCAAACATTCTTATTCACCTTTTATTCTTCTAAACTCATGGATGAATCCAATGAGTTTGATACAAAGGTACTTCATAGCTTTCTCATATCCTTGCTTGGTTGTATTTACTATTCTACTACTGATAATCTTCCATCCAACGAGTAGTTCCTTCAACTCTACTCCCAATCTTCCTTAATCCTCCATCACTAATCTTTCTCTAAAGATGACTAACCCTTAAGATGAATAACACTACTTCTTGAACTCCATACTACACTAGATTTACTTGAATAACACCATCTTATATTCACTTTACTCTAATGATTCACACTTCAATCCCTAAATTATATTAATGTGATTTGCAATGACTACTCTATAATCATTTATCTCTACTAAGTTTCAAATTATGTTCTACCCACCAGTATTATTTATACTAAATATAAGCATTCAATATTGGTGGCTAAAACCTTACCATTATAATCCTTTCATCATTTATTGCTTAAGTTCTTAGTTGGCTAAGTAGAGCTTTATCATTCCTACTTTTCATTGTCTTGAATTTATCTTCTTAGGATCCCATATTGGATTTAAAATTATTAATGGACTATGCTCCCTTTAAAGGATTTAAGTAGATATTATGATAGGATCCAGAAATATTAGATCAAGGATTGATAGCTAAAGAATTTGTGAATCCATGGGGTATTACCCAACATTGATGAACAACTTATATTAAGATGGTTCCATAAAGATTGCTATGGAAAGAAAGATATATAGTGGATGATCTTGACTTAATCTCTATCCAACTCCAACTCATTAAAAGAGTTTTTAAGGTTAGGTGTTACTATGATACCCAGGATGTATGCAAATGAGGTTAAGATATAGTGGTTACATTCTTATTATTTGTGTTATATCCTTACCTTGGTACTTATGAGTGATTATAATGGATACTATAATATGATGACCTAATGATTAAATATATATCATAATGTATTAGGTTTTATCTTTTATTTCATTTGATCTACCCTTAGGTCAAATATCCCTTATCCAAAGTAAGGTTTTAGCAAAGTCCTATTGAAACTTATCACAGTCAACTTGATGATCTACTTCTTATTCCATCAAGTTAAGAGAAGCTCCAATCACTTTGACCAGTTCAAAAATTATTCGGATTTTCTATGCATGAATGCAATGCACACATCTGGGTTCAGTTTATTTCTAAGCTCTAATGCTGGGATGTTACAAGGGAGAGGAGGTTTCCTCTCGTCCCTCCACTAGGATATGACTTTCAAACTCCGGTTTGACTTTTTCAAACACTCATTTGACCTAATCAAATTAGGGTTTGATTTCTCTCTTCCTTTCGACCAAAAAAGTGACCTAGGACATGAAACATTCATCCCATTTGGGTTTAGTAAATTCCATGTACCTCCTTCCCTCGAAGTACTATACCTTCTAGAACTTTCTAGAAGTTTCCGGTCAAAACACCGAAAACATTTCCGAATCCTGGAGATTAAATTTCCTTATATGAATCTTATTCTCCAGACCATTCCGGATCTCCTCGTGAGGTCCTGGATTCGATCCGAGACTCCGAACAACATTCGGTCTCTAACTCATTTCCATATCTACTAAACAACATCGAATCCTTAAATGTGTCTCCCTACGGTTTGTGAATTATGCAGACATGATCGAGACACTTCTCCGATCAATAACCAAGAGGAATCTAGAAATTCATATGGCTTCCACATATTTCTACGATGACTTCGTGATTGAATGAACCATTCACATACAATACTAATTTCTTGTCTCGTGATACTTTACTTATTCGAGGTTTGATCGTCGGTATGCCTGCATTCCTAGTTCAACCTCGTTACCGATAAGTACTCTTTACTCGTTCCATGATATGTGATCCCTTGTGACCTAGTCACATGCTTGCAAGCCAATTAGATAACATTCCACCAAGAGGGCCTAGAGTATATCTATCCATCATATGGATGGACAAATCCCACTCTTGATCCATGTGCCTCAACTCATACTTTCATAATACTCAATGCCACCTTTATAACCACCCAATTGCAAAGTAGTGTTTGATGTCATCAAATTATCCATCCGGTGATGGTGATTAACATGATCTCATGGTCGAATGATTTAGGTTACTATGTATTTGAAAGTTTATAGCAAATGAACTATTTAAATGACTTGATCTTATGCTACGCTTAAGTATAAAAATGTGTCCATCACATCATTCTCCTTATGATATGACCTTGTTATTAATAACATCTAATTTTGATGATCATCAATTAATCAACAAGCTAGTATAACAAGAGGCTTAATAGGGACTCTTACATATTTACAAAACACACAAGTATTAATGTTTCCGGTTAATACAATTATAGCATGCATGCAAACATTTATCATAAACACAAAGATATAATAATAACAACTTTTATTATTGCATGTTGGTCATATCTCCAACATGAGCACCAATGATATAAATTTTAAAAAGAATAATGTATCGACTAATTATGTTGCGATCACAACTTGGGAGCTAACCTTCAATAGCATGTAATAATAAATTAATGTTATGTAGAAAGTACAAACGATGGGCCATCTGAATACTCCGTTTCCTTGAATAAGTTGTACCTGCATGCTTGGAATATTTGGCTTCTTGAATAGATTAAAAGATTGGCAATAGCAATGTATTTGTTTATTTGGTTTTCAAATTATGAGTGGTTGTGAAAGGAAAAAAGAAGAGACGTGACTGTAAGGTGATGTCAATCTTTGAATATTATGATGTCCTTCATATTGTATATAAACTCTATTTTTTCTGAAACTACAGTTTCAACCATTTCTATTCATTAGCATTTTTGAATCTCACAATGTCCCATAAACATACATATCTAGATAAAAAATTTACATGTGAATAATTAGTTAGCAAATATAATTCCTTTTTCATCAATTTGGTTAAGAGGGTATTTGAACTATTAAACCTAAAGAAATGTCAAAAGTTCGTAATCGCAACATTATATACTATTACTTCCCAAAAGAGGTTTAAATCATGAAACTAATATAAAAATACATGAGTCAAAGTTGTAAATTCTTTCAAAGAAAATTAAAATGTTCAGCCATCGATCTAGTGTACATCACTTTATCGGTATATCACAAACACTATATCAAAATAATCAAACCTAAATTCTATAACGCACGTTAGATATATATAACCGCACATAAACTTGTCGAATCCGTTAGATTTTATAAACTGGTTTCATGTGCTTACCTAGGATGGATATATATAACCATACATAAACAAACAACATCTGCGTTAATACACAACCATACAAAATATATCATACCAGTTAGATTTTTGTAAGAGTATCTAAATAGATCGCATGCACTAGATCCTCATAACACTTAATACTTAAATCGAATGAAGATCATTGTCATTGTAGCTAGATAAATAACAACGAAAGATCATATTTTTATATTTATAAATACAACATAGAATAAATATCATAATTGTACATTTCCATTGTCAGTTAAATTATTATACGCCTGATTTGAACATAAAACGCATAGCCAATGAAAGCTTTGATGTTCGCATCACATGCTATGTAATAACAGTTTTAGTAGGGCAATGTAGAAAATGCTCGAGGGGTGTCACAAAAAAAATGACGATCACTAGAAAAAGGATTAAGGGTGTGTTGTCTACTAATTTAGCGCAATACAACATTTCTTAAAATAACAATTGCTCTTGGCTGTGATGCACAAAATAACCTAGATGTGTACATATACAGACCTACGATAGCAAGCACACTATAATGGATCTATAAGTCATATTAATTGTGGATTACTTCCATTAGTGCACTCACAACTCTAGACATGGCTCTATAGTAGGGTTATTTAGAAGCAAAAAGTACTATTATCATATTGATTATAAAGTATTATTCATAGTTATTATTTTGTTTCTTTTACAACATAATAATATACAGTTATCAAAGTTACACCACTAGAAATACATATGTATCTAAAAAATTGTGTATTCTACAATGAAGGATGTAAGTGGAGAAAACAAAACATAACTAAGCTAGGAAAACAGAATTTGTTTTGACATATTAAAGATGATGCCCTCGCATTAGCGAGGGCCACCATGCTAGTTGTAAAAAAAAGAAATAGGCTCACGAATAACAAAATGATTTAATAGAAAACTTTCACATCGATGTGTAGCCAAAACTAGTTGGGTCTACAAAATCAACATCACCTTGAACATTTTTTTTTGACTTATTGTGGATGATAAATTGTTCCGATGGAGGAAGGTTACAAGGTAAACAAGAGCCTAAGAGGTCAGGTGTTTGGTCAACAGATGTACAATGGAACTAAACCGAGCTAAATCAACACTTCAGAAGGGCAGTGTATGATAAGCCTTATATCGGCTGATTGTCCATATCGATCCATGGTGGTCATTATCGGTTCAATTTTTCCGTTTCCTCCCTTCTATGCTCGGACGTAATCGCTATGTCCAAGGGCTATTTGTTAGTTATTGTTTTGAGCTGGCCACTAGGCTCTCCGAATCATTCATAATGCATACATGATCATGTCCTTACTCTAGCTATGATAACAGGGTCGGCAACCTGTGATAAGTCCAAAGGGCCAGGTAACTACAAAAACTGTCAACTCAGAAAACTAAAACTGAAGGTTAATCAAACAAACTGTATGCATCTACTATCAGCTAGCTAGAAGCTGCTGCTGCTGCTACTGCTTAGTCCTATGCTAATTATGTAACCAGCTCAATTATAGGCATGTGTCTCTTCTCTATTCCTTTGTTTCTGGAATCCTGCAAATCAAGGAAGCCCTGCTTAGCCGTATGCTGATTACTGGTTAGTCCGAAGGGCTAGCTAGACTGATCGAATTGTTATTGTTTTGAGCTAGGCACTCAGCTATCTGAATCATTCATAATGCATACCTTATCATAACATGGCCAGACGCCTGTGATAAGTCCAGAGAGCCAGATTGCAAAATTTTCAACTCGGTAGACTAAAACTATATATATGGTTAATATAACACAGGCTGTGTGCGTTCACCACCAGCTAGATAGAAGCTGATACTCCATATATAGTTATATGCTGATGATGTAACCAGCTCAATTATAGGCATATGTTTACTGGATAAATTAGCTCGATAGCTTTGATAGCTAGCTAGCAAAATTAGTCACGCGCTAGTTGGATTGATGTTAACACATACCACAGCTGGAGACGCTCTGACGGTTGGGGAGTAAAATTAGCTCGGTTGAATCACATAACAGTGACCCCTAAACTAAGACGATGACATAGACACGCATGTACGACTTTGCTTGATAATTACATGTGTGAACGAACGATAGATAGATAGATAGACATGTTACTTAGATAGCTCTTGGATCTCCAGGTTCATCAAGAGGCGATTAATTAGTCAATTTGTCCGGTTGTCCCCACCATGAGATGACGGATCAATCGTCGACATGTCTCCTGTCGATCTGACCGTAGCTAGGTTGTTCGGAAGAGACAAAAAGATACCTACCTATGTCTATGTGCATCGCCGGATTTAGACGTGGATGTCAGGGTTGACAATTTGCTATACGTATGCATGGCGCATGTATATTACCTGTCTATGCAGTTTGGAGTTTGGACACAGTCAACTCTATGAAGTATCGTCTCACAATTATTATGTGGGAGACCAATAATACATGGCACGGTTTATTATCGTGCCTGTTCGATTGCTGCAAGAGAGCTATATACCTCAAGTGTGGACCGTGCTTCTGATATTTTGTGACAGCTTTTGTTGCAAATGAAGAACCATACGAGGTCTTCGTAAAATCTAACTGTCAAGTTATGCTCATAGGTTTGTTCAGCTTGCCAGCTCACAAACCAAATGAAACAGAATTCACAAGGTCACGACAGATTAGAGAAAATATGGCAAAATTAAACCATCACACAATCACAATTGGAAGGTAAAAACTGAAACTTACTAATATTGAGAATCTAATTCATCAATTAAGCATCTAACAGAGATGTAGATTATTTTCTAAATGGAACAGAAATATAAATATACTCCACATACTGAATTTATAATTCTATATTCAAATGGACGCAAAACCAAGATTTCAGTCCCTCAGTTAAACCGAAAGATGGCCGAAGATGTCGGCTACATATGTGTTCAATCGAATTAAAGTAAAGAGGAGAACCTTACTCTCATCTTACCCCCTCAATTAGAACCAGCATAAAATGCAAGTCAACGTACGTTCTCTCCACGCAACGAGTCTGCACAGTTTGATCCTTGGTGGATCCAATGGGATAAGTAGGTAACTAGGGGAGCACCAAAAGCCACACACCCAGGAGATGCGGCGGCGTGGTTCCCTTAATTAGCAGTACTACTAGTATCCTTTAAACTGCATATTATTTTTGTGCACTCTCTTCTAGATTCAACGCCAGCTTCCAAGGTGGAGTAATTAACTCACTCACAGCTACTACATGATTCCGTCAGATGCAGATTGTTTAGCTACTAAATGATGTTCTACGAAGCCCAAAGGGCAGAATCTTAGTTCTAGCTTAGCTAGCACTGGAGAATCGATTGAGAGGTATCCCCAATGTCAACTCTCTTGCAGTTTTCTATAAATACAGTGTTGATCGATGCAAGATCAACAACAGCACAGACCACCAACCCCATTACATTGCAAGCCAAGCTCGAGAGGCAGCAGTAGCTAAGAAGCTTAGCTAGCTCCAAGAGAGGGAAATATGGAGGTTGAGACAGGGGCCAAGGAGGCCGCGGCGAGCAAGTTCACCCTGCCGGTGGACTCGGAAAACAAGGCCAAGTCCTTCAGGCTCTTCTCCTTCGCCAACCCGCACATGCGCACCTTCCACCTCTCATGGATATCCTTCTTCACCTGCTTCGTCTCCACCTTCGCCGCCGCGCCGCTGGTGCCTATCATCCGCGACAACCTCAACCTCGTCAAGGCTGATATTGGTAACGCTGGAGTGGCCTCGGTGTCGGGATCCATCTTCTCCAGGCTTGTCATGGGAGCCGTTTGCGACCTTCTCGGCCCACGCTACGGCTGTGCCTTCCTCATCATGCTCGCGGCGCCCACTGTCTTCTGCATGTCGCTCATTGACAGTGCCGCAGGGTATATCACGGTGCGCTTCCTCATCGGTTTCTCCTTGGCAACCTTCGTGTCGTGCCAGTACTGGATGAGCACCATGTTCAATAGCAAGATCATCGGCACCGTTAACGGCCTGGCGGCGGGCTGGGGAAATATGGGTGGTGGTGCCACACAACTCATCATGCCGCTCGTCTTTCATGCTATTGAGAAGTGCGGCGCCACACCCTTTGTCGCATGGCGCATCGCCTACTTCGTGCCGGGAATGATGCACATCGTGATGGGTCTCCTCGTGCTCACCCTTGGGCAGGACCTCCCCGATGGCAACCTCAAGAGTCTTCAAAAAACGGGTGACATGAAGAAGGATAAGTTCTCCAAGGTCTTATGGGGCGCAGTGTCCAACTACCGGACATGGGTGTTCGTCCTCCTCTATGGCTATTGCATGGGCGTGGAACTCACCACCGACAATGTCATCGCCGAGTACTACTTCGACCACTTCCACCTCGACCTCCGCACAGCTGGCACCATCGCTGCATGCTTTGGAATGGCAAACATCGTTGCACGACCCGCAGGGGGCTACCTCTCCGACCTCGGTGCTCGTTACTTTGGGATGCGTGCCCGTCTGTGGAACATATGGATCCTCCAAACTGCCGGAGGTGCCTTCTGCCTGTGGCTTGGACGTGCCACCGCCCTTCCTGTCTCTGTCACCGCTATGGTCCTCTTCTCCATTTGTGCCCAGGCCGCATGTGGGGCCATCTTTGGCGTCGCTCCCTTCGTCTCGCGGAGGTCCCTCGGCATCATCTCTGGTATGACCGGTGCTGGAGGTAACTTTGGTGCAGGACTTACACAGATTCTTTTCTTCACTTCGTCACAGTACACGACTGGCAAGGGACTCGAGTACATGGGTATCATGATCATGTGCTGCACGCTGCCTATCATGCTCGTGCACTTCCCACAATGGGGCTCCATGTTCTTCCCGGCCAACGCCAATGCAACAGAGGAGGAGTATTACGGTTCTGAGTGGACAGATGAGGAGAAGAAGAATGGGCTCCACATCGCTGGCCAAAAGTTTGCCGAGAACTCCCGCTCAGAGCGTGGCAGGCGCAACATCATCCTCGCCACGTCTGCCACGCCACCCAACAACACGCCTCTTTACGCATAAGACCCGTTTTTGTACCTACAAAAGTACAGTTCTAGTACATATAAGGTAGTGCGTTAGCGTTTCTGTATGCTGATGAAACTTGTGGATGTATGGCATTAGTACCAAGCTACCAGCAGCGACTGGTATGTGTCAATTCGGATCGGAAATTACAGGAACAATTTCGAATCTTCATGTGTGTGCTCTCGTGTACCTCCTGTTCTGGGTTAAATAGTTCGACATGGCGCTTCTGTCATTGAACAGGGTAAGATTAAGTTAACAAACTGATCAAGTTTTTTTTTACTTTTTTCAACAAATGGTATAATATCAGAAGATTCATTCAAAAAAAAAATATCGGAAGATACCAATTACATATACCACAATGTCCTAATGTCAATATGGATGAACACAACCAAATAAGACAAAAGAATTAAAAAAATAAAAGTTCCGCTACAGTGATCTATTCCTTGTAGCAGCGGACCAAACACCACCAAGACCACAAATCAATCTTCTCCAAAAACAACTTCTCCAAGAAGGTAATACTGCACCAGCGTCATCGTCGTCCTGATCATAGATCATATGTTTTCACCCTGGAGAAAGTGCGTGCTCAAAAAATTAATTCCTTCAACAAGACCGTTGCTAGGCACAACCAATTAAAACTAGACCTTGGGTTTTCTGCTTGAAAGTTTAGACTTTGAACTTCTTTTCTGTCGTATCCCTCACTTGTCGATACCGCTGCTTCAAGTCACGAATCACCAAGCTAATTCCACATCGCCACACCATTACTAGTCATCGGATCTCGGCTTCCATGCCATGCTCTGCCACGTGGAACTAAAGAATTTCCCACTATGGCAAAAGACTATAGAGCTTTTCATCGCTCTTTCTGAAACCAAATAGTAAAAAAATATGGTTTCACGCGATCGTATACCATCCGATCCAACAATCTCCAGGCATCAGTCGACCAAGGGAGTTCGCTGGCAGAGCCTTATGGAACTAAACACTACGACTAGATAAATGAAGAAATACATCATGCATATCTTCGTCCTGGTGTGAGAGGGATCCTATGACCGCCTCAATTATTCAAGCTGAGGAAGTAGCCCCCACACCACCCATCGCAACCTGCAAGACCAGCCCCACCAAACCCTACTAGGATCCCATGGGCTATGCCAGCATCGAGAAGGAGGCGACAGAGAAGGGTCGACCCTCTGATGGTTGCTCGGTTGACGTAGAGCCTGTTTGGAGACCCCAAGAGCAAGGTGTGATGAGCATAACAACAAGTTTTCGCTCAGTTATGAAACCAAGGTTATCGAACCAGTAGGAGTAAGGAAACAACTTCAAGGTGTTGCTAGCAACTTGGAATCTGCACAACACAACCACATACCTTTGTCCCAACTTACAGTGAGGTTATCAATCTCACTGGTTTGCTGAAAACAAAGGATTAAACGTATAGTGTGGAAGATAGTAATTGCTTGTAGAAAGTAAACAGTAGATGGTATATCAATGGTAAAGGAATAGACATGGGTCCACAGTTCACTAGAGGTGTTTCTCCTTAAGATAAATAGCATGTTGGGTGAAAAAATTACAGTTGGGCAATGATAGATTGAAAATGCATAAATATGCATGTACAAGTCATGATGATTCCAATGAGATTTGTTTGGGCATTACAACATAATACATAGACCGTAATCCAACTTTATATATGACTAATAATCCGCCTTCAGGTTATCATCCGAACCCCTTCAAGTATTAAGTTGCAAGAAACGGATAATTGCATTAAGCAAAGTGTGTAAAGTAAACAATACAATTGCCCTTGGACAATTTTCTTCCAAGTAGCAATAGCACATCTACAACCTTAGAGATTTCGGTCACTTCTCCAGATTACTAGAGGCATGAAACTACTATCTAGCATAAATATTCCCTCTTTGAGTTGCAAGCATCTACTTGGCCAAAGCATCTATGAACAACGGAGAGCATGCAAGATCACAAATAACACAGACATGGTAGAATCAATAATCAATCTTGAACATAGTACTCAATATCCATCGGATCCCAACAAACACAACATGTAGGATTACATAAAGATGATCTTGATCATGAACGGAGCTCACAAGATCTAAACATTATAGCACAAAGGAGAAGAACCAACCATCTAGATACTGTTATGGACCCATAGTCCAAGGGTGAACTACTCACGCATCACTCCAGAGGCTGGCATGGTGACGAAGAAGGCCTCCGAGATGATCTCTCCCCTCCGGCAGAGTGCCGGGAAGAGCTTCGGATCCCCCCGATCTAGGTATGGAGATGGCGGCGGCTACAGACTCTTTCGTGGAATTTTGATCGGGTCCTTAGGGCTTTTGCATCGGGTGACTTTATAGGCGAAGGGGCGAGGCAGGGGGCCGCCCGAGGGGCCCACACCTAGGGATGGCGCGCCCCCTGGCGACGCTGCCACCAGGTGTGATCGCCTCGAGGCCCCACTTCATCTCCCTTCCGGACTTCGTGTTCTTTCAGGTAAAATATTGACTTTGGCTTTTTTCCCGTCCAATTCCAAGAATATTTTTTTACTAACTTTTCTGAAACCAAAAACAACAGAAAACAGGCAACTGGCACTATGGCATCTTGTCAATAGGTTAGTTCCGGAAAATGTATAAAAATATCTCAAAGTGTAGACAAAACATAATAAAGTTAATACAAAACAAGCATGGAGCATAAAAAATTATAGATACGTTTACGACGTATCAAGCGCCCCCAAGCTTAACTCCTACTCGTCCTCGAGTAGGTAAGTGATAAAAAGAAGAATTTTTGAGGTGACATATAGCATCACAATCTTGATCAAAGTATTTGTAAAGCATTTATGGCTGGGATCAAAGTACTATAAACATGAGCATGAAAGATATAGTTCTAACAATAAGACATAGCAACTATGTTGTAACATGAAAGGTAACATAAACAAAAGATCATAAATAACAATGTATTGAAAAGACGTTTGTTTGTTTCACATATAGAGAATATAACAAGAGTGGTATTCAGCTTATCCTTCATGGAATAGCAAAACATAAATGCATAGGACACCTTTGAAGTTCATAAGGGTGACTAGATACAAATAATTTAAGAACAAGCAATATCAAAGTTATGAATCAATCAACAAGTTTTGGGACAATGCACATTAAACTAAGAATGACAACTATGCTCTCCTAGTTGGTGCATAAAGATAGAAGATGGAGACTCAACATAAAAGTAAAAAGATAGGCCCTTCACAGAGGGAAGCAGGGATTTCAAGTTTCATAAAGAGCTTCCAAAAATTATGGTATTTATTAGCTTTCAGCTCTCATTTCCCCTATCATAGGCATCTTGAAGTGATTAAGGTTAAAGTGAAACAAATATGAAGTATATGCTTGACAAATCATAATATGGAAATCTCATGTCCCTTGAGTATGAGGGCCGTTCCTCGTGCTACTCAACTTTAGTCACAAGCAAGTTCTTGTCATTGTAAGTATATGTGTATCATAGAGAACCGCCAATGGAGCACCCCTTGCCCCCTGACATAGGAGCTATCCCATATCAAAATGACAATGCAACAGACAATGAGCATCTCAACAATCTTCTTATTTACCATGAGTATGGTGCTTCTCTTTTTTTCTCTATTTTTCTATTTTTTTTCTGAAGATGCTTCATGGATTGATCACTATGGTTATGATGCAAGTTTCCACCATGATTAGCCATGGCTTATGCTAGCCGCACAGGTGTTTCTCCAACACATATATAATACTCCATGGATTACAAGTTCCCCTTTTATTTCACACCGCCGACATCCATAAACAAAAGATCATGATATCAATGGGATAATATTTACAAGTGTTGAAAGCGTTCCCCATGACAACATGGTTCTGCTAATTCTCAACTTATAAGTGCAAGCATATAAAAAACATAGATGACACAATGGTTCAAGTTTATTAAGTGCAAGAAAGTAAAGTTTGCCATCAAGTTTGTGAGAGCTTTAATCGCTAATTTTCAAGTTTGGAACAAGTCATGCTACAACAATAATCACTAAGCATATTGTCAAAGCAAAATCTAACATGACATGATAAAGTTTAAGCCACATTCAAAACAAGCTCCCTTTTGTACCACTTAAGCATGAAGCTTCCTACTCTTTCCAACACCAATCGACTTATTTGAAACAACTCACAAAGATATTCATCAATAAAGATCAGTGAGCTTGTCTCACAAATCCACAAAGAATAAATAAAAATTTATAAGCAATAAGCACAAGAAAACTAAAGCTAAGAACACAGCTAGCAATAGAGAACACTCACAAAACAATAGGAATGAAAACTATAGTGTTCTAGACAATGAAGAACTAGGTATGACTTCTCCAAAATAGGAGTGTTGGGGTCCGAAAAATTTATTAAGCAAACAAAACAAAATAAAACTAAAATAAAAAACAAAGACGCTCCAAGAACAACACATAGTGCATGAAGCAATAAAAATGAAGTGTTTTGAACGAAAACCTGGGATTTTTATTAATGGAGAAGGGGATGCCCAAGGCATCCCAAGCTTTGACGCTTGTACCTATTGAATATTTCTTGGGGTGACACGGGTGGCATCCCCAAGCTTGATCTTTTGTCCATTCTTCATCTCATCACATCATTCTTCTCCTACACTTGAAAATTTCCTTCACACAAAACTTCACACAATCTTCATTAGCAACATTAGTGTATTTAAGATAATAAATCTTTGGGTTCAGTTTCAACATAAGTAAAACTTCCATTAAAACACAAGCTACTATAGGAAATCCTTTTAAAAGCTCAAGTGATCAAAGAGAACTCAAAAAGAAACCGATAAGAGCCAAATGCAAATAATGGCAGAAATCTAGCAAAACAGACCAGCAGGTAAAGACCGATTTTTTCAAAGACTTTCTGTTGCTCAAATCGAAACATTCTAAGCTAATTAAAGTTAGATAACAACCTGAGGAATAAGAACAAAAAATTACAGATCAATCCGACGTACTAGGAATTTTCAAGAATTTTTACGGTGAAGCACAAATATCTGTTTCGGGACAACAGCTTTCCAAAATCTCACTTCTCTCTCATTATAGGTTATTCTTGGCACAAAAACCACACAAAAAGGATAAGGAGTGTTTATTACTGAAGAAATAACTTCCAAGGCTCAACAAAATAAAAACTTACTAAAAGCAAAAATTGGGTTATCTCCCAATAGTACTTTTCTTTAACGCCTTTAAGTTAGGCATAGAAAGCAAGAATCAAGTATTTTCAAATGAAGAAGCATTAACATCAATTTTTGTTTTAATATGAGAGTCAAAATATATCTTCTATTTTTTTAGGGAAGTGTTCTATACCTATCTTGAGTAGGAATTGATATTTAAAGGTGCCTTCCTTCATACCAATAATGGCACCAACAGTTCTAAGAAAAGTTCTTTCCAAAGTAATAGGACAAGAAGCATTGCATTCAACATTCAAAACAACTCTGACACCTGAATTGGATGTGATGCCCTGAATTTGTTTTCGGAACCCTGCAAATCAAAGAAGCCCTGCTTGGACGTGATGCCCTGTCTGAAGTGCTGATCGGTTTGTTACTGTTTTGAGAAAGGCACTCAGCTATCCGAATCATTCATAATGCATACGTTATCATACCTTATATAACATGGCCGACAACTTGTGATAAGTCCAGAGAGACAGATTGCAAAATTTTCAACTCTGTTCTGACGGTTGGGGAGTAAAATTAGCTTCCCTGAATCACACAACTCTGACACCTGAATGTAAACTAAGATGATGACATAGACACGCATGCATGTACGACTTTGCTTGATATGTACATGTGCGAATGATAGATAGATAGATAGACATGTTGTGTAGATAGCTCTTGGATCACCAGGTTCTGTTAATTCTCTTTTAGGATCATCTAGGCTAGATCAAATCGGTAGTGAGTCCTCAACAAACTGCGCCTTCGACCTCTGTCAGCCCTACCTCCATCCTGGAAGCTAAGTTCTGGGCATCACCGGTCGTGAGGCCTGGGGTCCTGGACCCTGAAGAAGTGTTTGTCTGAGGCTTTTGAGTAGTTGCTTTCTGTTTTGTAGTGGTGGTTCTTGTTGCTTTCAGGAAGTTCTTCTCAGGATGTTGTTTAAGAAAGTAGTTTCCTTTCTGTTTCCCTTCTCACTAGAACTTTTGTACTCGTTGTTGGACATGTTGGTTTCTTAAATGGAGCCGGGAGGTTTCCCTCCTGTTTTTTCTAAAAAAAATCGGTAGTGATTTTGTCTATGCATAATCTTGTCCAAATACCGAGAGAGAGAGAGATATGAGAGATCGGTGAGGAAGAGAGGCATACCTTCTCCTTGGATAGGGGAGGGGTCGATGTGGCCATGGCGACTGACGATGGCATGGGCGAGGCAGTGATGTCGGTGGTGCTTCCCGTCACTCTGTGCGAGCCCTCGATCGGAAGGGCATGGGGAGTGGCACACGGTCAACCTCGTTCGTTGTGCCACCGGCCCCCACCTCTTTATATACGTGCAGGTGACAGGGGACCACCAACCAGCGAGATTGGGCGTCCCCGATTAGGACGTGGTCAAGGGTACGGTCGAGCCGTTGGGCTCGATCGTGTGGAGATCAACCTTGCATTCTCCCCCTTGATCTCAACTTTACTTTTAATTGTATACTTTACTCGTTTCATCACGGATCAGTATATAGAGCATGTTTCATCGTCACAGCTCAATTGCCGGTAGAATCAGACAGCCACTATATACTTTTCTATTTTGAAACAAATCCTATTACTTTTGGGACTCTGTAGTCCTGAAATCATAGGCTTTCCCTTAATCCCATGTCGGCTAAGTGTTCCTTGAACACATTGGGAGGCAAGCCTTTCGTTAGCGGATCCGCAAGCATATCCTTTGTCCTTATATGCTCGAGACTTATAGTTTGATCCTGGACTTTGACTTTCACAACATAATACTTTAGTTCTATTGTCTTTGTAGCATTACTCGACTTGTTGTTGTGAGCATAGAATACTGCGGCCTCGTTGTCACAGTACATCCTTAGTGGACTGCTAATGCAGTCTACCACTCTCAAGTCGGGTACAAATTTCTTTAGCCATAACGCCTGCCCCAAGGCCTCATAACATGCTATAAATTCTGCATACATCGTATATGATGCAACTATTGACTTTTTGGCGCTTCTCCATAAAATAGCACCTCCCGCGAGAGTAAAGACATATCCTGTCATGGAATTTCTGTCATATTTATCTCCCGCAAAATCTTCATCTGAATACCCTCTTATTTCTAGGGAATCGGATATTTTATATGTTAGCATGAGGCCTTTTGTGCCTTGCACATAACGCAAATCTCTCTTTACCATTTTCTAGTGGTCCATGCCTGGATTATCCTGATACCTACCGAGTACCATGGTGATAAAAGCTAAGTTAGGGCGAGTGCACACTTGTGCATACTGCAATCTTCCAATGGCCAAAGCATATGGTACTGCTTTCATTTGATCGATCTCATATTGGTTCTTTGGACACTGAAATTTTCCAAAACTATCTCCCTTGACTATGGGAGCAGGTGTGACATTACTCGCATGCATATTGTATTTCTTTAGAATCTTTTCACAATATGCCTTCATCGACATTCCTAACACTCCATTCTTTCTATCCCGGTGAATTTCTATGCCCAAAATATATGAAGCTTCACCAAGATCTTTCATATCAAAATTTGAGGACAAGAACTTTGTTTCTAGTAGTGGACTGATATCACTGCTAGCAAGCAATATATCATCCACATACAATATTAGGAAAATATAATTCCCACTTTTAAACTTTGCATAAATGCAGTTGTCCTCAACGTTTTCTTTAAATCCAAATCTTTTAATTGTATCATTGAACTTTAAATACCACTGTCTAGAGGCTTGTTTTAACCCATAAATGGATTTCTTTAGACGACATCACATATGTTCCTTCCCCTCCATGAAAAATCCCTTGGGTTGTTTCATGTAAACATTCTCTTCTAAATCTCCATTTAGAAATGCCATCTTTACATCCATTTCATACAACTCTAAATCAAAATGTGCAACTAGTGCCATTATGATTCTGAAGGAATCCTTACATGAGACCGGAGAAAAAGTCTCATTGTAATCTACCCCTTCTCTTTGCGTAAATCCTTTTTCCACAAGTCTTGCTTGTACTTTTCTATATTCCCTTTGGAGTCATACTTTGTTTTGTAGACCCATTTGCAGCCTACTATTTTGGCTCCTCTAGGAATTTCCTCTAAGTCCCAAACATTGTTGGAACTCATCGATTTCATTCCATCTTCCATTGCCTCCACCCACTTGGCTGAGTGAGGGTTCTCATGGTTCTTCATATGAGGTGGGATCACCTTCCATATGAATTGTTTCTGTGTTATAAACTTTGTAAATTTCTTTAGAAATGGCTGGTCTTCTTTCTCTTTTAGACCTTCTGAGTTCGTAAGACTCTTGCTCATTTCGTACCTCAGGTTCTGGCACATTTTCTGTGTGTGGGTATTCCGGCAGCCTTTCGTGCTCAATAGTGGGTTCAGGTGGCTCCTGACGAACAGGTTCCGAACCTTCTCCCATTGTTGTCACATGAGTCACAACAGGTGCCTGCACCACAACCTCAGGGGTTGTCAATGGTGGCACAACAGGTAGCGAGAAAAATGGCTCCTGAGTCTTCGGATTAGGTGCATGCACCCTCTTCTCCTCAAGATCGATTTTCCGAGCTACCATGCTCCCCCTCATCAATTCGTCCTCCAAGAAGACTGCATGTCTCGTTTCTACAAACTTTGTGTATTTGTCAGGACAGTAGAAGCGATGACCTTTTGATCTATCGGGATAGCCAATGAAGTGGCAAGTCACTGTATTGGGGTCTAACTTTGCAATATTTGGATTAAAAACTTTTGCCTCAGCTGGGCTCCCTTAGACCCTCAAGTGGCGCAGAGAGGGGACTCTGCCTGTCCACAACTCGTATAGTGTTTTGGAAACCGACTTGCTTGGTACTCTGTTGAGAATGTGAATGGCGGTTTTTAGCGCTTCCATTCATAATCCCAATGGGAGGGTGGAATAGCTCATTATGTTGCGTACCATATCCATAAGAGTACGGTTACGTCTTTCAGCTACTCTATTTTGCTGAGGTTCGCCCGGCATAGAATACTGGCGACTGTTCCATTTTCCTATAAGCACCTTGCAAAAGGCACTAGTGCACAACGATGCCTCTAACACCGGTTCGGACCACCCTCTAACACCGGTTGTAGAACCGCTGTTGCGGGTTCGGTGTTAGAGCCCCCCCTTTAACACCGGTTCTTATACAAACCGCTATTAAAGGGTGGCGCACGTGGGGGCTTCCGCGGAGCTCAGGCCTCTGCCGCGGCAGAGTTCTGCCGCCACCCTATTTTGGGGGGATTTCTGTGGCGGCGGGGAAGGGGGGATCGATCGGGAAAGGTATACACATACATCATCGGTACATACGTATATCAATAATTAAGCAACTGTTATTATACATAAACATCGTTATTGTGGTATTCTCCGTACACGTTCAAGAACCAAGTACAAAACAAACACGTTCAAGCATATATACAATATAACATCTCCGTACACATTCATTTTTTTATATATCTATAGAGTTCTCCGCCAGGCGTGACGAGCTCGTCAAGTATGAACCCCGCCAATTCCTCTTGAATGGCTCGTACGCAGTCAAATGATACGAGTTTGTCCCGCATCCGTTCGATCTAAATTAAGAAATAGTAAAACTGAGCTAGCTAGAAGCCACCACGTTTATTTGATATTTCTAGCGGTCTGATCTTGCTATTGGACGTCTAAGGTCCTCAGTTGGTCCCACTTGGCATCGCTAGAACCTGTTCACCATCCCATCCCGTTCGACTCCCTGTTAGCGGGCTGCTACTCTAGGAGTTGAGCTGGGCACCTTCCTGTTAACCGGGCTGATTTGATCGCTAAGCCGTTAATTTTTTTATGGACGCTCCATTCAAAACTGGTTGTTGTGGCCTCCCATTGCTGCCTTCTTGGATGGTTTTATGGCCCAATTTAATTATCTACTCCTTTAATTTGCCCTTTACTACGCCGACCATCATCGTCTTCCTTGCCCCTCCCGCTTCGCTGCAAAGCAACAAATCGTGGGAAAAGAGATCGCGAAACGGATAGCGACGGAGTAATTAGGATGAAGCTCGACCGTCTTCCTTCCGTTACGGTTACGAAGGGTTGAGAGGCACGTTACTTACTACCCCGTCCATATATGGTGCGTACCGCAGCTTCCTTTCTTTCTTCCACATGCCCTTTCACCCTCCGCTCTTCAGCCGCCAAGGCCTCTTGCATTTATGGTCACTGTGTTGCAGTTTTACTCAGGTCACTTACTTGATGTTATTATTTCAGGAATTGGCTGAATCTCTCTATTGGGGCTCGTTTGGTCTGTAGGCTCCAAGGTGCAGCGGCCACTCAATTCCCCTTATTCGGTTCCTCACCTCGATTCGTCTTCCTAATCCGATAAGCTTCGAACCATTGGCTCATTATTCTCCCCAAATGTAGTCTGTAGCAGTAGGATCAGGGGCTAGGTGTGGACACGTCCGGCTTCATGGCACTTCAGCGTCCATGCATCCATGGGAAGATGATGTAGGTCAAACGCCAAATCTCGCTTCGCCGTGATTAGGGAAGCAGCACTCGCACCCCTTTCATTATTAGTTATAAATTTTGAGTTTTGGGGTTTTCAATCAGGTTGTTGATTGGTCCATGCTGGGGTCTGATCTGACAGGAGGTGTCAGCAAACATGAGCCCACGACGCTATAAACTGTAGAGGCACACATGAGAGATGTTCTATCTTGGACACAATGCCACATAAAGGAAACTGCTTCCAGTAGTTGATAAGATTACCCCGTAGACCATGTCAGTCTTGCTTGAAAAGTAGTGTTGCTACGTTCTGTCACGACTTTGGTGACTTATTATTAGTACGATCTTCAGTCTATAGTTCTACAGACGTCACTGGTGTAGAACACCACCTCTAACACCGGTTCAGAACACTCTCTAACAGTGGTTGTAGAACCCCTGTTGAGGGTTCGGTGTTACAGCCCCCCTTTAACACCGGTTCTTATACGAACCGGTGTTAAAGGATGGCGCACGTGGGTCTGCCGCAGCGCTCAGCCCCCCCTTTCACACCGGTTCGTAATCTCTGCCGCGACAGGAAAACGGCCTAAATCTCTGCCGCGGCAGGAAAACAGCCTAAATCTCTGCCGCGAAAGAGTTCTGCCGCCGCCCCGTTCTGAGCGTATTTCTACGGCGCGGCGGGGACGGGGAAGGGGGAGGGGGGAATCGATCGGGAGCGGTATATACACATACATCGTTGTCGGTACATACGAGTACATGAATAATTAAGCAACTATTATTATACACAAACATTGTCATTGTGTCGTATTCTCCGTAAACGTTGAAGCATCAAGTACAAGAAAAACACGTTCAATCATCTAAAGAGTTTTTGGATATCTAAAGAGTTCTCCGCCAGGCGTGACGACCTCATCAAGTATGAACCCGCCAATTCCTCTTGAATGGCTCGTATGCGGTCAAATGGTAGGAGTTGGTCCCGCATTCGTTCGATCTAAATATATATGAAGAATGGGGTCAATATATATATATATAAATAAAACTCAACACAATTGATGATAATAAAATAATGTTGTGTACTTTGTTTACTTACTCTAAGTTGTTCTAGTGTGGCTTGGCACGTCGCACATATCGTGTTGCGAATGAACTCGCAAACATAGTATCCACATAAGTTATTGCCGGGTCCCTGATACGCGCACTTTATGAGAATAGAGAGTTCAATCAAAATAATAATCAATAAAGCATGATATAATGGAATTAGAAGCATAATCAAAGAGATACGCAGACCTAGCTAGCTAGTATTACTTACATTTTGGTCTACAAATTTTAGTTCTCCTGACCATTCACCCACGGTCCTGCCCGTGAACCTTTTCCAAACCCTGTCCGGCAAAGAAAATGGATAAAGGAGTAATTAATTACTTGTTGTCACGAAAGTTGCCGATCTAGTGCGATAATATGATTGAAATTACCTCTAGAGCATCTCTCTAAAGTCTGCCCATAGCTCTTTTTCTTTTCGTAACGAGTCCATGACAAGGACTTTTCCTGAGTCAGGTTGAATGACTAGCAGAATAAACTGGAACCTATGCACGCATAACTCATCATCAGTTACACTTAACATCGAGTAAGCCAAAATAGAATGTGTACAAGAGAGGGTAACAGTAATCACGAGAAGTTGTAAGACAATAGTATTTCCCTTTTGGTTTGTTGTCTCAGTAAATACCTTAGCAAGTAATCTTCTGTTTGCCCGGGTTTGGTTCTTACCACTTCTTCATGAACTCTATTTGGGTCAACGAACCCAATGTCAAAAGGGCCTCCTTTCATGCATTCCATAACCTTTTTCCTGCATAATAGTGTATACATATATGGTGAGCATATGTATACATGCAATTAATGAAGTGAATGAGATGAGATAAAAATTACAGAAATAGTACTTACACACAACAAAGGCTGATGGCAGCTTTGTCGAGTTCCTTCTGATTGAATAGAAAATGCAAGTCTTGAATGTTGAAGTCGATCTCGTCGTCTCCGCACAAGAAAATCAGATCTCTTATATGAGCCGTGATCCATTCTTCCTTTCTCGTCTTGCAGAAATCAAGGTACCACTTGTGCAATCTTCGCATCTTTGTTGGTAGATTCTTGAGCTCCTCTTTCTTGACGAGATTCTTCCCATACTTCCATGGCTGTATGGGGTTGACATCGCCTCTGGGAATGTTCTCTCCCATGAGGTTCAAGTATGCAATGTAAGTCATCCCCATCTCATTTGCCTTTCTTTGTAGCTCTGCCTCGTAATCATTTACAGGAGGAGCGTTCTGTGTGTCGAACACTTGGAGCGGGGCGCATGATTTCTTTTCCTGCTCTCCGAGCATGGGAACTATTTTCTGGGGTGCCGCACGACTGCTACTTTCAGTCTCCCTCCGCCTTGCATCCCCCTTCAAAATCTGGCGCTCGTAGTCCGACACAAGTGGGGTTCCAGGTTTAAAAAGATTATTGTAAAACTTCTCCACCACCGCCGGATCTATTTTCTCCTTTGGCTCGACCCGTCTAGGTGCATAGAATTTCTTGACCTCTTCTTCCGAGATCCAATTGGTCTCCTCATCGCTGCGATTCCACGGTAAAACTGGCAATGGCTTGGCGGAAGGCTGCGGGATGTAGTTTCTTGAACTCTTTGGTGTACGGTTTCCTGCGGATTTCTTCGTGGCAGTGCTAGTGATGCTCTTCGTGGCAGTGCTCTTCCGCTTACGTTGAGATGGCTGGCGCGCCGGAGATAGCTGGCGCGCCGAAGATGGCTGGCGCGCCGGAGATGGCTGCCGCGCAGGAGATGGCTGAAGCGCCGGAGATGGCTGCCGCGCAGGAGATGGCTGAAGCGCCGGAGACGCACTACTAGGAAAATGGCTATAGGTAATCAGCACATCCGTGGCTCACATGGTTGAAGTTCCCCATGGCTAAAACAGGCGTGGCTCACCTATGGGCAGTGCCCTACTAGTAACTAGAACAACTGTGGCGCACATGACCATAGTGCGCTACAGATATGTGTGGGTCAGGGCCCTGTTGGCCGCACGCCAAACATCCGTGGCGCACATAGGGTAGGTGCGCTACGGTTGTTAGTGTCAACCGTGGCGCACATGGAGAGGGTGCGCTACGCCTAAGCGCATGCCCCTCTCTGCTGTGAAACGGCCAGACACATCCGTGGCGCACTATGGCATGTCCGCCAGGGATGTATAAACTTAGTAGTAGGGCACCTTGCCCTAGTGCCCTACGCCTAACTATCCTGCACCAACTCCACCCCCCCCCCCCGTGGATCGCCTTTTTAGGCTTTGCGAAAAATAAAAGAAAATGATAAACACTTTAAAAAATTAAATCCTTTAATATTTAGGTAGGTAATGTGGTATAGCTTCTAGTAAAATTAACAAACATGAGTTTCGACTTTATCTGCAAAAAAAAGTCATGCCACGGTAAAAAGGTCGTAACTTTTGCATACGATATCGAACAAAATCGTATAATATACCAAAATGACAAGAACGAGATTTCGCATCTTCTCGCAACCACCTCCGGTTTAGCAATTTTTTAGATCTTCAAAATTCGAAAAGAGTAAAAAGTTACGGTCAAAAGACCGTTTTTTCCTGCAGAAACAAAAATAGAGGGCGACTTACCCGTAGCGCATCACCACCTAGTGCGCCACGGATAAGCTTGGGCGGGATTCAAATTTGAATCCCCACCCCGCCCTCCTCCCTTTTCCTTTCCCCTTTTCCCTCTTCCTCTCCCTTTCCCTTCTCCTTCTTCCTTCTTCCTTCTCCCTTCTTCCTTCTCCTTCTCCTTTTCCTTCTCCTCCTTCCCCTTCTCCTCTCCTTGTAGTGACGGCGCGACGTCGGCCTCCTTCTCCTCCTCGCAGTGACAACGGGCGACGTCGGTGCAACGGTGGCCTCCTTCTCCTCCTCCTCGCAGTGACAACGGGCGACGACGGCATCCTTCTCCTCACCGACCTCCCTTCCTCCATCTCTTCCTACCTCCCTATCTTCCTCCATCTCTTCCTTCATCCCTCTCTTCCTCCATCTCTTCATTCCTCCCTCTCTCCCTACCTTCCTTTCTCCAACCACACCCTTCCTACCACCTCGACGCTGGCGAGGACTAGAGCGGCCACGACCCCTCCCGCACCTCCCTGCCACGGCCATGCTCCGGCGAGGTGACACGACTGCGGCGGCGATGAACGGACCCGATTGCTTTTGAAATTCAAAACGAGGGTGTTTTTTGCATTTTTTTTTATTTTTGAAAAAACATCCGTGGAGCACCTGTACCCCTACCCGTGGCGCACCTGGTAGTGCGCCACGCGTATCTCGATATAACCATGGCGCACCATGCAGTGCGCCACGGCTACGAGATAGCCGTAGCGCGAGGCCCGTGGCGCACTTCTAGTGCGCCACGGAAGGCCTTTTCAGGTGCGCCACGAATAGGCGTTTTTCTAGTAGTGACGACAGGGGAGTATTCTGATGACTTGGAGACGGCTGAGGCGGCTCAGACTGCTGACGCTGCGGAGACGGCGGGGGTGCCAGTGGCCTCCAATTTGGAAGCACGATGTGTTCCTTCTTCCAAAGAATGGTTATTTTCACTACAAATTTGAGTTGAGTTTCCCCTTCACCTGTAGCATGGTCAAGCTGTGCTTCCTCAAATTCCTTCACAACCTCATCCACCCCGACAATAGCATAGCCATCTGGACTCGGTCGGCAGTGGTAAGTTCCACCAGCTACAGGAGGTAAGGCATAGCCGACAGCCACCTTAATGGATAAGCCCATTAATCTCACATGCAGCTCAGCGTGTTCGCTCTCCGTGATCTCATTCACGGGGTATCGAGGACCCGCCATTTTAAGCGTAGGCTACACGTTCTCCGTGGAAGCCACGCTGCATTTCCGCGCAGAGTCCGGGCCGCTGGCAGCTTCCAGTACAGGCTCTTTGTGCCGCTGAGATGGGTCGGTAGCTTGCTGGCTCTGTTGTGCATTCACTTGCGCCTGCAGCGCCACAAGTGCATGTTCTATCTGTGTCATCCGCTATGTATGCTCTTTTTCTTTTCTGCCGCACCATCTGTAAGAGTCGCCCCACTCGGCAAACCCATCCTTCCACGTCATACCCCCTGTGCCTCGTGCATGTCCAGGGTGTTCTTTTTTACTGATGGCGCGTGTGAGCTGGCCATTCTCTCTATCGGGATGGAAGGTCCTGGCGGCTGTTTCCTCGTATGTCGTGATGAGTTCAGTGACGGGTTTGGCAAGGAGGGTTGGAAAGATACACAATCCTGTTTCTGGGTCCAACCTTTCCCCGATTTCGTAGAACCAAGTCTGTACACGTAGGTCCCACCCATCTGTCTGGGGTGTGATCCCTCTAGCGCGCAGGGCCTTCTCAGCTTCCTCCCACTTAGGCCTCTGAGATCTGTAGCCACCTGACCCCGTCCTCTGGTGATATTCCTTCTTCTGGGCATTTAGCGTATTGGTTTCTGACCTCTTTTTAGCTATAACACCTTCCTTATATGTCACAAATTCGGGCCAGTGGGGTCTTATGTTCGCATAATATGCGTCTTCGAAATCTGGAGTCTCGCGAGCTTTGACAAATTTGTTCAATTTTGTCTTCCAGTTGCGGAAGTCAGCCATCTTCTTTAGAGTCCACTCTTTGACCTTTTCCTTTATAACCGGTTTGTTTTCATCCTCCTCTGGCGGAAGGGTGAAATTTACCAACAGCGAATTCCAAAGCGTTTCTTTGGATCTTTCATCGATAAAGGTACCGTAGCCCTTCTTTGGCTTATTTCAATTTTTAATTATGATTGGGATTTGGTCCCTAACAAGAACTCCAGCCTGACGTACAAATTTGTCTGCGGTCTTCTTGGGCTGCATCGGCCTGCCATCAACACGGACTGTTTCGATCATGTACTTTGCACGATCTTTCAACCGATGGCTCGCACCTCGCTTGCTCTTTTTCGTAGAAGAAGATTGTTGCTGGCTGGTCAATCTAGAGGGCTAAAAGAATAAAGAAACGTTAATTAATACATTTACATATATACAAATCAATCGGTGCAAGTCAGCAGAGGCTTAATCCATGCATATACCTCGATAGACTTTGTAATAACTAAAGTGCGTTCACCGGAGTCGTCATCTTCTCCATGACTACTTGAGCTGTCATCATGTCCCTCCAAGTTCAGATATTGTGAGGTGTCCTCGTGGATCATGTTCTCCATTATTTCTTCATCTTCAAGGTTTCTACTGAGTGGATCCATACTTTCTAAAACAAAATATGATCACACAAATATCAGTAATACATCTATTGAAATGCTCAAGCAAAGATGATGATATGACAGGTTAAAAGTATTGAAATGTAACCCTAATACATGCTTGGTCATTCTAAACCCTAATTCGGAGAAACCCCGGATTCATATGAGAGGGTACATTTACTTCTTCTAATTAACTTGTCATGAAAGTTGATTAACATAGCATGGTTATTATAATGCTATATTGACAACGAGAGGTGGCGGCGCTAGGGCGAGAGCGGGGCCGGGATGCGTGGGGGTGTGCGTTCGAACCAGCACGACGTGGGCTCAGCGAGGATAGAGGAGGTCAGGGTCGACGGCATAATGGTGGCTGTGGTCGTCGGCGTGGCACAAAATATACACATGCATATACAATACACATACAATACAATATACATATATACATACACACATACAAATATACATACACATATGCCACTTGTTCTACTGAATTCAATATACATATATACATACACACATACAAATTCATATTAGGTAAACATATATTTAGTTAAGTCAATCTTCTAGATATCAATATGCTGAGCTAAACAAATTATTACAGGGTAAATTGTACACCTTCTATACAAAATTCACCATTGGGAGTTACAATATGCAATACATACACCGTTGTGCATTAGAAACAACACAAGATCTCATCAAACTGAAAGTAAGCACGACGCATATTCACATGATTGCATTGAAATGAAACCTTAAAACATGCTCGGCAATTTAGACGGAGTTCCGAGGGTTGAAAACCCTAACTCGGAAAACTCCGGAAACACATGAGAGGGGTTGATTTAGTTCTCTAATTAAACTTGTCATTAAAGTTGTTGATCAATGTATGATTATAGCTTAAATAGGTAGAAATCATTTTTCTGAACATTTTGATATATTATTTGTAATTTTATCACTTATAATTAATTAGTTATTGAATTTACAATATTTAAACCTTTTCTGAAATTATTTAAAACAATGTAAATCGAAATATTACATCAGGATGACATCAACACAAGAGCCAGAACTTTTGTTACCACATCCTATCCTACCCACAGCGACTGACTGGTGGGGCTGAAGCAACATCAACAGCCATACGCGCAAAATGGGGCAGGGCATTTCTCACCGGGGCTGGCTCTAGCCACTGCGGCTGCCAGGTGGGGCCTAGGCCAGGTTGGCTGCCACCGTGGCGCCACGTGGGCCTCGCCGGAGAACGGCCAGACGGCGGCGTCTGGCGGCGCTAGGATGCAAACGGGGACATGCAGAGCAGCTCGTTTGAATCAGTGGAGCGAGACAAGCTCAAAAGAGGCGGCGCCACCCGCGGATGGTCACTGGAGCTTGGTCAACGGCGATGAACAACGGCGATGTTCTCTGATCTACGGCGCGGGAGCGACACAGAGGGCTAGAGGGGAAAAATTGGGTGCCTTGAGCACCAGGAGCTCACCTCCAGGGCGCGACAGCGAGGGTGTGGACACGGAGACGGACGGCGACGGCTTGCGCGCGGCGAGGGGGGCGACGGCGCTCCCGCGGGATGGCGACGACAAGGGCTGGACGGTGCTCCCGCGGGATGGCGACGGCGAGGGCGGTGACGGCGAGGGCTGGACGGCGACGGCAGAACGGTGACGGTGCGGCTCTCCTCTGCTTCCTCTGCGCGCGCGATTTTCGATCTTGCTGAGGGGAAGCAGGAAGAGAGGAAGGCGCGCGTTATAAATGCCCCCCTTTAACACCGGTTCGTGCCACGAACCGGTGTTAAAGGGGGGGCATTTATTCCATGCATTAAAGCGGTGGGGGCATGTTTAACTAAAAAATAGGATATGAATTTAGAAAATTCATATCTTTTTCATTTCAACTCAGAAAAATATGAATAATATATCATAAATTTCAGATAAATAATATCTATGCATTCATGTAAAAACATTTTATATTTACTTTAGAGAAAAATTTTCAAAATAATTAAAACACTTACATATAAATTTTGATTATTCAATTCAAACAAAAATAAAATAGACAAACCCTAAAACTTTGAACATAAGAAATATTAAACATCTAAAAAGGAATCTAACCCGATCTTTTTTTATTTTTTATCCCCGTTTTAAACTTTGTCGAACAACGGGCATGAAGATTCTTAGCTCGGGGCCAAGACTCGCTCAACTTGCATTGGATTTTTGATAAAATAGCATATTGTGAACCTAAAAATGATTTTTGTAAAAAATCATGAGCATCGTATCATGTACTTGTAGTTCATATCTGACCCACTTCCAGCCGATTTGGCAGGAATTTGTCTTTTTCACCAGAGGTGGACGGAACGGTTTCAGATCCTCCTGTTGGTACATTGTCCATATAAAGTGGTCTAGTATTTTTGTAAAATGTGGTGGTGGTTTTTTGAATTGGCCATTTGGTGGTTTCTTCACAAAACCGTCCGTTTTTATGCTCGGAAAATGGAAAATGCCTTTTTGGTGCGATAAAAAGGAAAACTTCCTTTTACAACATTGTTTTCCATGCCATGATGCACATGTATGCATAATATGGCCATATTATCACAAACTATGCCTTGATTCTAGCCATAACATTGGTCATTTGACCCAAAAGTCAAGAAACCTCGAATGAGATAGGTCATTTTGTGAAGGTTTTTTGAGACATAATCAATATACCAAGTTTGATATTTTTCCTTCTAACTATGTCACATAATATAACACCACGCGAAGGTTTCGCACTGTTTCGATCTTTTTTTTATTTTTTATCCCCGTTTTAAACTATCGTCAAACTTTGTCGAACAATGGGTATGAAGATTCTTATCTCGGGCCGGCCAAGCCTCGCTCAACTTGCATTGATTTTTGATAAAATAGAATATTGTGAACGTAAAAATGATTTTTGTAAAAAATCATGAGCATCGTACCATGTACTTGTAGTTCATATCTGACCCACTTCCTACCGATTCGGCAGGAATTTGTCTTTTTCACCAGAGGTGGACGGAAAGGTTTCAGATTCCCCTGTTGGTACATTGTCCATATAAGGTGGTCTAGTATTTTTGTAAAATGTGGTGGTGGTTTTTTGAATTAGCCATTTGGTGGTTGCTTCACAAAACCGTCCGTTTTTTATGCTCAGAAAATGGAAAATGCCTTTTTGGTGCGATAAAAAGGAAAACTTCCTCTTGCAACATTGTTTGCCATGCCATGATGCACATGTATGCACAATATGGCCATATTACCACAAACTATGCCTTGATTCTAGCCATAATATTGGTCATTTGACCCGAAAGCCAAGAAACCTCGAATCAGATAGGTCATTTTGTGAAGGAGATAGAACTGGAATTAAAATACAGAATGCAACTAACAGTAAGTTACATAAAACACGACTAAAAATTAAGATACATAAAAGATTTGAAAATTAAGATACATGGCCAGATTAAGTAACAATCGGCCGAACTTGTTTCAGAATGTTGGAGTGATTCAGTCATGCTCCTGCCTACACCTGTAATACTCGCCACTGTAGTCGTCATACTCGCCGCCGCCGTCATCGCTGTCGTCGTCGGGGTCGCCGTAATTGAACCTTGAAGGCTGTGTACGCGTGGGCTGGACTTGAGGGTAGCGCAGACGGGGGTTAGAGTCGGCGGCAGTGTCATAGGACATGACGCTCTGGAGAGTCCGACCGCACCACCATAGCCCACGGCCGGCCTCGTTGAAGTTCGTAGGAGGTGGGCCGTCCTCCTCGTGCCTGGCGAGCTCCCTCTCACGCCGATCCACGAAGAAGGCTTCCCAAGTAGGGAAATAGTCGGGATGCCATCTGTGATTCCTCCGCTGCTCCGGCGTGAGCTCGAAGTAGTAGTGGTTCGTGATGGCCATCCGGCGCGCCACGCCTAGAGGGACAGGAGGAACCGGCACGCCTGTGGCGCTCAGCATCCAGCCGACAGGGACACAGTAGCCCGCGGGCAGGGGTAGTTCGAGGCGCAAAGCGCCTCCGCCTCCCTGGGGGTTAGTGCTACAGTGGAAGCCATGGGAAAGAGTGATGAGGTTGCAGATATGAGTCTAGAGATGTGCAATGACAATGGAGGCCAACCCTAGATATATATATATAGGGAGAAATGGCTGGAGGGAAGAACGGGCGGGAAGAAAAATGGCAGGAAAAAAAATGGCGGGAAAAAATGGCGGGAAGAAAAATGGAGGGAAGAAATGGCAGGAAGAAAAATGGCTTATTTAATACATATACTGTTAACAGAAGAAATATGACATTGATTTCCATGTTGAGATACATATGTGTGCCAAAAATGGCTCAATTAATACATATAGTCAATCTTATGATCGCGTCGGCCGTAACCATGGAGTATCAGCACCGTTTAACAGGATGGTTGGGTCAGTCTTCACTCTGAAGGGCGGAATTTCATCAAACTTATTATAATCTTCTGACATGTCTGTCTTGTCCTCCATTCCCACGATGTTTCTTTTCCCTGAAAGAACTATGTGACGCTTTGGCTCATCGTGTGATGTATCTGTTTGCTTATTTTTTCTTTTTTCGGTTTGGTAGACATGTCCTTCACATAGAAAACCTGAGCCACATCATTGACTAAGACGAATGGTTCGTCTAAGTTCTTGTCTACCTTCATAAGATTGTTGAGATCCACTATTGTCATTCCGTACTTCTTGTCTACCTTAACCTCTCCTCCTGTTAGCTTGACCCATTTGCATCGAAACAAGGGGACCTTAAAATTAGGTCCATAGTCAAGTTCCCATATCTCCTCTATGAACCCATAATACGTGGTCTTTTGCCCATTGTCTTCTGCTGCATCGAAGCGGACATCACTATTTTGGTTGGTGCTCTTTTTATCTTGGCCTATCGTGTAAAATGTATTCCCATTTATCTCGTACCCTTGGAAAGTACATACAGTCGAAGATGGTGTTCTGGCCAACAAGTACAGCTGATCCCCAACAGTGGTGTTATTCGTGAGAAGTCTTTGCAGCCAGCCGCCAAAACTCGCCATGTGTTCACTTATAATCCATTCATCAGACTGTCCCGGGTGTTTGAGGCGTATTAAATTCTTGTGTTCATTGATATATATACGGGGCAACCAAGATAGATCTTTGTAAAACCGTGTAGTGTTCTTGATTGAGAGAATGCCCGTCCCTACATATCATTGCTTTATATCCTAAGGTGCCTTTTCCACGCAGTCTCCCCTCATGTCGTGATTCTGGAACACCAATCGCCTTAAGGTCAGGAATAAAATCAACACAGAACTCAATGACTTCCTCTATTACATAGCCCTTGGAGATGCTTCCTTCTAGACTAGCACGGTTATGAACATATTTTTTTAAGACTCCCATGTACCTCTCAAAGGGGAACATATTGTGTAGAAATATAGGACCGAGAATGGCAATCTCTTCTACTAGATGAACCAGGAGATACGTCATAATATTGAAGACAGATGGTGGGAACACCAACTCGAAGCTGACAAGACATTGGGCCACATCTGTCTGTAATCCTGGTAGACTTTCTGGATCGATTACCTTCTGAGATATTTCATTGAGGAATGCACAAAGCTTCATAATGGGTACTCAAACATTTTCAGGTAGAAGCCCCCTCAATGCAATCGGAAGCAATTGCGTCATAATCACGTGGAAGTCATGAGACTTCAGGTTTTGGAATTTTTTCTCTGCCATATTTATTATTCCCTTTATATTCAACGAGAACCAGATGGGACCTTGGTACTGCTCAGGTATTCAAAAAATATTTCCTTCTCTTCTTTGGTAAGAGCGTAGCTGGTAGGAGTTAAGTGGCGTCGTTTACCCTTCTCGTTCTCAGGATGCATAGGCTTTTCAGGTTCTTTCATACGTTGCTGGTCCTGTCGTGCTTCCGGTGTATCTTTTGTCTTCCCATACACTCCCAGGAAGCCTAGCAGGTTCACGCAAATATTCTTCATCACGTGCATCACGTCGATTGAAGAGCGGACTTCTAGGACTTTCCAATAGGGTAGGTCCCAAAATATAGATTGCTTCTTCCACATGGGCGCGTGTCCGGCAGCGTCATTCGGAACAGATTGACTGCCAGGAACTTTTCCAAAGATTACTTCTAGGTCCTTGACCATACCAAATACTTCCTCACTAGTACGGTGGACAGGCTTCCTCTGGGGTTCTGTCCGACGTATGAAATGCTTGACTTTCTTTCTTACAGGATGCAGGTTCGAAAGAAATCGACGATACCCTCTTGATCTTCATTATCTACCCCCGTTGCAGTATCATCGTATTCAGGATACATATTATCATAGTTGTCATGATCCTCTTCTTCTTCGTTGTCTTCCATCATAACCCCTCTTTCTCCGTGCTTGGTCCAATAATTATAGCTGGGCATGAAACCGGACCGAAGTAGGTGGGCGTGAATGGTTTTGGTATTTGAGTAGTCTTTTTGTTCTGACAGTCAACACATGGACATCACATAAAACCATTGTGACCATGGTTTTCCTTAGCCACAACAATGGAATTTTGGAGGCCCGTAATGTACTCGGAAGTGCATCGGGTCACCGTACATCCATTGCCGGTTCATCTGCATTATATAATTAATTACGTATATCAAAAATCATTACAGTACATCATGAATTAATAGGGAGATTACCACTTTTACAGTACATCAATGACACATGAAAGGATAAAGTTGTCGACCTCGACCGAGAAGGAAAGAGCAACGAGTAAAATTAATTCGAGCACTCGGGCATTTCACCGAACACCTCTTGTGCATAGGAAGAAAACACAAAATAGCACACCTCTCACCCTCTTTGCTAAGCTCCAAAATGAGAGAGTGAAGAAATGAGAGAGAGGGTTGTGGGCTACGGTGTATTATATATGCGCACCCCCTTTAACACCGGTTGAAGCCACGAACCTGTGTTAAAGGGGGGATGCTGCGCGGCTCGATGGTGCAGGGCCTTTACACCGGTTCGTGGCTCGATCCGGTGTTAAAAGGGGTGCACCTTTTTGTTGCACGGGCCACGCTGGTACGGGCACCCCCTTTAACATCGGTTCGTAAGAGAACTGGTGTTAAAGCCCAATTCCGACCTCAACTAAAGGCCTCATTTCCACTAGTGAGGTCCATGTACTTGACCATATGGAGTGTGCCGACCGTAGTACTCCCCCACGGTCGGACTAGACTATTTTAATTCTTTTATCATGCTGATTTTCAACTTCAGCCTTGAAAATCTTAAATTTATCCAATGCCTCAAATCTTTCTTTAATTTTATAAATGTAACCATATCGGAAGTAATCATCTATAAATTTTATGAACGAATCATAACCATCCACACTTTTCACAGGAAATGGTCAACAAATATCAGTGTGAATGATTTCTAGTGTTGTTGTACTTCGGTTTGCACCCTTTTTGATTTTCTTTACATATTTTCCTTTTATGCAATCTATGCATTGTTTGATATTTGAGAACTCTAACGGAGGAAGAATATCATTTTTAACGAGGCTTTCTATTCTTCCCCTCGAAATATGGACTAATCGACAGTGCCATAACTTCGACGATTCATGAGTTTGCTTTCTTTTATTTTGTTCACATAGGAAACACTTTTTCACATAGTGATACAAAATAAAGCTCATAGTGAAGCAAAGCAACACCCACATAAGCATTATTAAACCATATGGCACACTTCCCATGTCCAAAATAACACCCATAGTTATCTTTGTCCACACGGGATACACTTATCAAGTTTTTGTGTAATGAAGGCTTTTAGTCTTTCCTCTTCTTGCACACACATGGCTATAGTCTTTTCTATGTCCCATTTTTCTAGGAACATGTTGTAGTTGACAAAAAATGTGTCAAACTCTTGAGGAAGTGAAGACATCACCAAGTGAACAAGGAGTGCAGCCTTTAGCTCCAAATCAGCATCAATGGGCTTGGAGTCCCTTATGCTATGTGCACCTCCATTGTACCTTTCTGTCACCGGCCGTTTCAGCAGCTGGGGCATTTGTCTTTTGAAGAACCAACGAACTAGCTTTTATCTTTTCTAGAAACTCCCATGTGGAAGCACACTTTCCAATTGAGTCCTCAATAGCGCTTTCAATTGTGTTCTTTATAATAGCATGCACCTTTTGATGCCATTCTGCCACTTTTTCTCTTGGGTATATGCCTCTCCAATAGAGCATGGTCCCTTTTATTTCCCGCCATGCAGCATCATCATATTTTTTTCTTAAAAACACAATGATGTGTTACCATAACATCAATTGCATGCATTAACCAACGTTGATATAAATTAAAACATACAACTGTTTATGCAATTAAATCTATATCACCGTTGGGCAGACAATAGAGATAAAAGCACATATTATTGCAACAAAACATGATTATGTTATTAATAACGTTGGTCATAAAATAACAGAACCATAATTGTTTCAATAATCACTTTAAAATACTTTTGAAATTTAATTTAATAATCACTTTATTGCATTTAAGCAATTAACTTTAACTATTTGCAGCGGAATATGAAAAAAAATTCATGAACTTTTATACTTTACAATATTACTGTCACTTATATATTTTCTAAACAAATTTTTGTTGGAACAATTTGAATAGAAAAATCTTCTTCTTTTGCTTTTAAGCAATTTCTTTTAACTATTTTGTAGCGGAAAAATGAATAAAATTCATAAACTCTTAAACTTTGAAAAAATATTTCTGTCACTTTGGAATTCTCTAAATAAATTTTCGTTGAAATAATTTGAATAGAAAAAACTGTATGAAATTTGCCCAAAATTTGGACAAAAAACAAGAAAAAACATGTTATGTAAAAAAACAAAGAAAACTGTCTGTCTGGGCCTTTTCTTTCACGCTGGCGGCCCATGGCCCGCCTTCGCGTCACTCTTTACGCGCCACCTGGCGCGACGCTCTGCGGCCTTTCGGCCCGGCCCAAAATGGCCCGCCATCAACCACCGACGGCCGCTGGCCGTCGGATGGAATCCAACGGCCGAGTGCGCTGATCGCTGGGTCATAACGACCCCGACCCGGTCGCTCCCCTGGAAACCCTAGGTCATTTTGACCCTTCTCCCTCACGTCTGTCCCGCTCCCTCTCGGTGGCGACCTGAGGAGAGGAAGAACCCCGCCGGTGGCACCCCACGACGCGATTCTTTCCCTCTTCCTTTCCCTTTTCCCTTCTTTTCTCCAGTCCATCCCCACCTAGAAAAAGAAAAGGAGAGAAGGAAGCACGACGACCTCCTCCGTCCCTCTGCGCCGGCGAGCTCACGGACTTGAAAACGATGGCTTGGAGGTGTGTCCTTTGCCCTGGAAGGGTTCTTTTCCTTCGGAAGTGGCGGGGGCGCGGCCCCCTCCTCTGTATGTGCTCTTCGTCTAGTCCCTCGTCTTGCCGATGTGGACTTCGATCGAGAGGAGCGGCGCGGCCAGAACAGCGGCGCACTTTGCCGGTAAGATCTGGTGAGTAAACTTTGCCCTCTTCCCCCTTTCTGGAAATAGGATTAGGGTTTCGATCTCCTTTTCTTTTTCGAGATATCTTTTTCGGATTTTCTGTGGGACGATCTATGGTTTCTTTTGATTGTTTTATACCGAAAATGATCTAGAACTAGCAGGCTCTGATACCAATGTTAATTGTCCTTTAGGATCATCTAGGCTAGATCAAATCGGTAGTGATTTTGTCTATGCATAATCTTGTCCAAATACTGAGAGAGAGGAGAGATCGGTGAGGAAGAGAGGCATACCTTCTCCTTGGCTAGGGGAGAGGGTCGATGTGGCCATGGCGACCGATGATGGCGTGGGCGAGGCAGTGACGTCGATGATGCTTCCCGTCACTCTGCACGAGCCCTCGATTGGAAGGGCGTGGGGAGTGGCACACGGTCAACCTCATTCGTTGTGCCACCGGCCCCCACCTCTTTAAATATGCACAGGTGACAGCGGCCCACCAACCGGGGAGATTGAGCGTCCCTGATCAGGACATGGTCAAGGGTACGGTCGAGCCGTTGGGCTCGATCGTGTGGAGATCAACCTTATAGGTTCATCATGAAGAGGCGATTATTAGTCAATTTGTCCCCATGAGGTGACTCAACTGTCGATATGTCTCCTGTCGATCTAACCGTACGATAGCTAGGTTTGGAAGAGACAGCAAGCTACCTACCTATTGTGCTTCGCCGAATTTAGACGTGGATGTCAGGGTTGACAATTTCACACACGTATGTATGACGCATATGTTACCTATCGATGTATTTTGGACCGATTCCATGAAATAATATCGTCTCACAAGTAGTATGTCAGAGACCAATAATACATGGCGGTTCGATAGCTGCAAGAGATATTTTGTGACAGCTTTTGTGGCCAATGACGAACCATACGAGGTGCTCGTAAAGTCAGCTGTCACGTCATGCTCATATATAGGCTTGTTTGGCTTGCCGGTTTACAAATCAAATGATACAGGATTCACAAGATCACGACAATAGAGAAAATATGGCAAAATAAAACTATCACACCATCACGATTAGAGGGTAAAAGCTTAAACTTACTAGTACTAAGCTCCAACAGAAATGCAATTTTTTCCGAAATGGAACAGAAATGCACATATACTCGATCGATATACTCTATCTATGTTCAACTGGACAGAAATCCAAGATTTCGGCCAGTTAAACCGAAGATGTCGGCTACATATATGTGTTCAATCGTATTAAAGTAAAGAGGTGGAACATGCCTCCATCTTACCCCCTCGATTGTAACCATCATAAGATGCAAGTCAATGTACGTTCTGTCGACACGTCGAGTAACAGAGCTTGATCCTTGGTGGATCCATCCAATAGGATCAGCAGGTAACTTGGGGAGCACCAAAAGCCAGAGATGCAGGAGATGCGGCGCCGAGGTTCTCTTAATTAGAACTCCTAGTACCTCTTAAACTAATTTTTTCTCCATTTTCTCTTCCAGATTCGACGCCAACATTCCAAGCTGGAGTAATTAAATAACTAAATGTTACTTCATGATTCCGTCAGATGCAGATTGTTTAGCTACTAAATGATGTTCTACGAAGCCCAAAGGGCAGAACCTTAGTTCTAGCTTAGCTAGCACTGGAGACTCGATTGAGAGGTATCCCCAATGTCAACTCTCTTGCAGTTTGCTATAAATACAGCGTTGATCGATGCAAGATCAACAACAGCACAGACCACCAACCCCATTACATTGCAAGACAAGCTCGAGAGGCAGCAGTAGCTAAGAAGCTTAGCTAGCTCCAAGAGAGGGAAATATGGAGGTTGAGACCGGGGCCAAGGAGGCCACGGCGAGCAAGTTCACCCTGCCGGTGGACTCGGAAAACAAGGCCAAGTCCTTCAGGCTCTTCTCCTTCGCCAACCCGCACATGCGCACCTTCCACCTCTCATGGATATCCTTCTTCACATGCTTCGTCTCCACCTTTGCCGCCGCGCCGTTGGTGCCTATCATCCGTGACAACCTCAACCTTGTCAAGGCTGATATTGGTAACGCCGGAGTGGCGTCGGTGTCGGGATCCATCTTCTCCAGGCTTGTCATGGGAGCCGTTTGCGACCTTCTCGGCCCACGCTACGGCTGTGCCTTCCTCATCATGCTCGCAGCGCCCACTGTCTTCTGCATGTCGCTCATTGACAGTGCCGCGGGGTATATCACGGTGCGCTTCCTCATAGGTTTCTCCTTGGCGACGTTCGTGTCCTGCCAGTACTGGATGAGCACCATGTTCAATAGCAAGATCATCGGCACCGTTAACGGCCTGGCAGCCGGGTGGGGAAATATGGGTGGTGGTGCCACACAGCTCATCATGCCGCTTGTCTTCCATGCTATTGAGAAGTGCGGCGCCACACCCTTCGTCGCATGGCGCATCGCCTACTTCGTGCCGGGAATGATGCACATCGTGATGGGTCTCCTCGTGCTCACCCTTGGGCAGGACCTCCCCGATGGCAACCTCAAGAGTCTTCAAAAAACGGGTGACATGAAGAAGGATAAGTTCTCCAAGGTCTTATGGGGCGCTGTGTCCAACTACCGGACATGGGTGTTCGTCCTCCTCTATGGCTACTGCATGGGCGTGGAACTCACCACCGACAACGTCATTGCCGAGTACTACTTTGATCACTTCCACCTCGACCTCCGCACTGCTGGCACCATTGCTGCATGCTTTGGCATGGCAAACATTGTTGCACGTCCCGCAGGGGGCTACCTCTCTGACCTCGGTGCTCGTTACTTTGGGATGCGTGCCCGTCTCTGGAACATCTGGATCCTCCAAACTGCTGGAGGTGCCTTCTGCCTGTGGCTTGGACGTGCCACCGCCCTTCCAGTGTCTGTCACCGCCATGGTCCTTTTCTCCATTTGTGCCCAGGCTGCATGTGGGGCCATCTTTGGCGTAGCTCCCTTCGTCTCCCGGAGGTCCCTCGGCATCATCTCTGGTATGACTGGTGCTGGAGGTAACTTCGGTGCAGGTCTTACGCAAATTCTTTTCTTCACTTCGTCACAGTACACCACTGGCAAGGGACTCGAGTACATGGGTATCATGATCATGTGTTGCACGCTGCCTATCATGCTCGTGCACTTCCCACAGTGGGGCTCTATGTTCTTCCCAGCCAACGCCGATGCCACGGAGGAGGAGTATTATGGTTCTGAGTGGACAGACGAGGAGAAGAAGAATGGGCTCCACATCGCCGGCCAAAAGTTCGCCGAGAACTCCCGCTCAGAGCGTGGAAGGCGCAACATCATCCTCGCCACATCCGCCACGCCGCCCAACAACACGCCTCAGCACGTATAAGACTCGTTTTTGTACACAAGTACAGGTCTCTATAAGCGTCTCTAGTAGATAAAAGGTGGTTCGTTTTGCATTTCTCTACGCGAACAAATGCGTGGTTCTAGTTTTACATTCATGCGAGCGAGGGTATGTGGATGTCAATTTGGATAGTAAAGTACATGAAAAACTTTGAATTTCGATTTGTGTGCTTTTCATGTATCTCCGGTTCAGCTTATTGCGATCAAATTTAAATAGTTCGACATGGAGCATCTGTCATGGAATAAAGAGGTCCATTTCACCGTCCGAGATCTCATTGTGTGACTTTCTCTCCCAACGTCCAAAACCAGCCAAAATGCATCTTGAGATGGTAAAATCAAAACACTAGTGGAGACAGGGCCTCTAGTCCTGGGCCGTAAGGGCCTCTAGTCCAGGTTTTTGAACCGGAACTAATCAAGCGGGACTAGAGGCCCAACACTAGTCCCGGCCCAATTACCAGCCGGGACTAGTGGGTGCTCACGTGGCTGCCCCTGCGTGCTCAGGCTGCACCCCCACTAGTCCCGGTTGGTGCCACAGACCGGGACTAGTGGGTCTCTGCCGCGGCATCATTTTGCGTCTTTTCTCTGCCGCGGCAGAGCATTACCATGGACTAGTGATTTCTCTGCCGTGACAGCATTTTGTGCCCTTTCTCCGCCCCGGCAGAGAATTCATTTTGTATTGTTTTATTAATTTATTTTTCATTTCAAAATGGTTTTTAAATATTTGTACGCCACCACATATCGTACACGTTCTTAAATATATATATATATATATATATATATATATATATATATATAACTTATAGTACAAAATCGAGCATACAAATATAGACAATTTACATAGTTATATGGAGATCACAAAATACTGGGACTATAGCACAAAATAATTCGATTATATGGAGATCAGTAGCGCCTATTCACACTAAATTCTCCGGCATCGTCTATGATCTCTTTGAAAATAAAACCCGCTAGCTCCTCCACAATTGCTAGTACGCGTTGCTCTGGTGGTAGTTGATCCCGCATTCTCTCGAATTATATATAAGAAAAAGGAGATCAATATGTATCAATCATGATAACAAAAGGTGACGGCAATAAAATGGTGGTGTGAATGCATTGCTTACGTCGACTCTATAATCATTGTGCTCGGTAGTAAACGTGCGAATGAACTCGCAAATATAGAATCCACATAGATCGACCCCCGTGGCTGCCTCGCGCACTTTACGAGAATAAAATTCAATCAAAATAATAATCTAGAGCATCATTATTGTATTGAAACTAGAAGTAAAGAGATGCGTGGATATACCACGTGCTACTTACCGAGACCGCCTTAAACGTCAGCTTCTCACTAAATACACCCGTAACCTCGCGCTTAAACCGGATCCAAACCCTGCCCGATAAATAAAATGAATGAATGAGTTATTTATTACCTGATATCTCAGGAAATCAACGAAAGATACCGATATAGCGCGAAACTTACATCTGGAGCATGTCCTTCATGCTGCGGAAATCTTCCAGGTTTCTGTTTGATGGGTCCATGACATCAACTCTTCCCTTATCAAGTTGAATGTCTAGCAGAACCCAGTGAAAGCTGCAAACATTTATATATACATCAGTTACACTTATTAGCATCGACTAATCAAAAGTAAATGTGTACAACAGAGTAAGAACCTCACCTGAAATTGTAAGGAAACAGTATGTGGTCAGAGAAATTTTGCTCCAGTAGAAACCTTAGAATGTTTTCCTTCATCTCCTCGGGGTTTTTCTTTAGCGTGTTTATATGCACTTTGTCTGGGTCAATGAACCTGATATTATAGATTATTTTTCTTTTACATTCTAGCATCTTCATTCTGCATAATAAGGATAATTACATGTTCTGAACTAAACAACTGAAAAACCGAACATGTAGACAATGAATTCAACAACTTACAGACAATAGTAGCTGAGGATGGATTTGTCCAGGGCGTGGAGATGATATAACTGGAACAGTTCTGGAAACTCAATATGGACCTCTTCGGGTCTAAAGTAGTACTCACGGGGGACTTTCGCTATGATAAATATTCTCCCCTTCTTTATGACTGTCGAGTACCATAGATGGAGATTCCGCATTTATGTTGGCAGTTCTCTCAGCCTCTCTTTGCTGACCAAATCCTCACCTGCGACATATTTAGGGGCTAGTGGCATCTTGGGTAGATCGTCGAGTTGGGGGCCTAACAGTTCATCAAGTGTAATTTCCATGCTGGCCGCCAACTCCGCATCTATTGACATATCTACTGGCTGTTGTGCGAGGAGTGGAACATTTTGTGAAACCACCTTGAGGGGTGCGATCGTTTGTTCGGCATGTTGTCCGAGAAGGGGAACGTCTGATTTTTTACTGATTGCATTTTTTGTCCCGCTTGCACCTGTGCTTGCTGATTTTTTACCGCTTGCACTTGATTTGCTTGATTTTCTCTTCGCCACTTCTTTCTGAAGTGTGCGTAGATAGTCATCTGGCTTATAGTGCAATTCATATTGCGATGGTGTGTTCGGAAAATCCTATGCATATGCCTTTTGCTTCTCGGTGTATACCAGAGCGGGCTCGGGTTTCTTCTTCTCAAAATGCACCGCCACTTTGGCCTTTGATATCGCTGCAGATTCCGCATCAGTACGATCGTAAGGTCTGATGGGAAGATTTTGATGAGGCACTATTGGGAGGGGCGAAATTTTCCATTTTGGGCTGCCACGTCCTTTAGTACTCACTGACGGAGCATGCTTCCGCTTATTGTCCTTAGCGGGCGGCGAAGACTGCTGAGCCTGCGACGGAGATCGAGATGGACTCGGGATGTGGTGGTCGTAGTCATCATGGGGTGGGCTTGTTGGAGGTGATGGAGGTGGAGGTGGAGGTGGAGGTGAAGGAGACCAGCGACGACTCGGAGGCGGTAGTGTTATCCTTGGAGCCGAGCCTGGAAACCGTATGTTGTTCTTTTCCCAGAGAATGATCCCACCAAGTACTTCTCCCAGTGTGATCTCACCTTCAGGTCCAGGGATGTTAAGCTCCATTGACTCCCACTCCTTTACGATTTGATCCACCCCAACTTTAGCATAGCCAGGTGGAATCTCACGGCCATGCCAACGTGCGTCAGGCGGACAAGGCAAAGCCGATCTGACTACCACCTTCACAGATACGTTCTTCAATTTTTTATGGAGCTCACAAGGTATCTGCTCCTTAATTCCATCCACGGGATAGTCGGGACCGCCATCTATAGTATAGGATGCATCGTTAGACGGGACCTCCGATTCAGCGACGCTGCTACTCCGCTGAGATGGGTTGGCGGTAATATCGAGTGGAGGATCTTGCTGTAAGCGTGCTATTCCTCTAATTTCGTCGATCTGCTGCTGCTGCTGCTGCTTGTCAAGTCTTCCTAGAAGCTGCTTGAACTTGTCTGCCTCCTCCTCCTCCCGTCGTTGCGTTGCTCTTGCTCAGCTTCTATAGGTACCTTGGTCCTTAGGAAATCCAGTCTCCCACGTGAAACTCCCGTCAAGGCCTCGGACTCGTCCTGTATGTTTGCAATTCCCGAGGACCAAGGTCAGCAAGTCATTCTCTCTATCGGGATGAAACTGTTTTATTCCATCTTTAAAATCTTTGACCACTTTTAGCCATGCAGTTCTGGGTACCTTTATCCCGTCACTGCAAACAAGGTCCCTTGTAAGTTCGTCATATGTACTCCCATGCTCAAGGAACCAATTTCTTGCCCTCAAATCCCATTTTTCGCGAATTGGTTCTGGAATGATCCCTTTATTATGAATATCTTTCTCTTTTGCATCCCACTTAGGCATGGAAGCCGCGTAGCCCCTGGCCCCAAGTTATGGTGATATTTCTTCTTCGCAGCATTTATCTTGTTTTTTCTGACTTTTCCTCTGCAACTCCTGACCTCCTATACAGCACAAATGCATCCCAGTAAGGCTGCTGCTTCGCTAGATAGCCTTCGAATAATGGGGTTTTCTTGTCCTTTTGATATTGTTGCCATAATGACTTCTTCCAGTTCTTGAATAGTTTGGCCATCTTCTTTAGTGTGAACTGCTTGACTTTCTTTCTCATTTCAGCAGTCTCGTCCTCAGTGTCACATTCTGGCAGCTTGAAATGTCCCATTAGGTCATTAAAAAGTTCATCTTTGAACCTATCATCGATATACACATCACTCCATTCCGCCTCTTTGGGCTTATTCCACTCCCGAACAGTGATCGGGGTGCGATCTCTAGCAACAACTCCGCATTTTTTTACAAATAGTTGTTTTGTTTTCTTTGGTTCCAATGGTTTGCCGTCTCCTGAAATGTAACATCCCAGCATTAGAGCTTAGAAATAAGCTGAACCTAGATGTGTGCATTGCATTCATGCATAGAAAATCCGAATAATTTTCGTGCTTTTAAACAAAACTTGTCAAAGTGATTGAAGCTTCTCTCAACTTGATGGAATTGAAGTAGATCATCCAGTTGACTGTGATAAGTTTCAATATAACATTTGCTAAAACCTTATTTGGGTAAACATGATTTGATCTAAGGGTATATCAAATATAATAAAATGCTACTCATAATACATTGCTTAAATAATTAATATCTGATCCTTAAGGGATTCTATTATCCTATTCAGCACAACAATTCATAAGTGCTAAGTTAAGATTACAGACTAAAGTAATATAAATGTAATGACTAATCCTGACCTATCTTATCTTATTCTTATCTATTCTTACTATGAGTATCATAGTAATACCTAACTTTAACTCTTTAATGAGTTTGGGTTGGAAAGAGACTAAGTCAAGATCATTCACCATATATCTTTCTTTCCATATCAATCCTTATCATCTCTATTGAATCCTATCCTTATAATTTTTGTTCATCAATATTGAGTAATCAACTATTGATTCACCAATTCTTAACGTATCAGTTCTTGACCTATCAACTCTTTTTCTTACTACAACATTCACTTAAGGTTTATAAAGAAAGAAGTAAGAAGAGGTAAATAGTGATGCTAGTTTCAGATGTCATCTATTGGATGGGAATGGTTGAAAAAGAATCCAATCAATAGGATAATTGATGGAGTTAAATCTCTCCTAGATAAATAGAATAATTATCTATATTACCTAATCATATGGTAGTAAAGAAGATTACAAGGATGAAGTCTAAAGATATTTACCAAGAGTAGTCCTATTGGATCAAGTAGGTATAGTCAATGAATTATTTTTCTTAATCCAACAGAGCTAAACCGAAGATAATTATAATACAACTGTAATGTTGTATTGATGAAGCCTTGATTAGCCAACTTGAAACCTAAACCATAAAGGATCAAAAGATTATAATGATCATGCCTTATTCACCAAGATTGAATGCTTATATCAAGTATAAGTGACATTGGTGGATAGAAAATTATTGAACCCTAGTCTAGATATATTATCCTAGGTTAACCATTACAAGTCACAATAAATAATGTAAGGTTAGTGTATGAGTTACTAGAGTAAATATAAGGCAATATGATTCAATTAAAGCAAGTATAGCATGGAGATATGGAAGTAGTGTTATTTATTTTAAAGGATAATAAGCCTTAGAGAAAGGTAGTTGGATACATACATCTGATGGAGGAATATTAGTGATGGATGATTAAGGAAGATTATGAGTAGAGTTTGAAGGAACTACTTGTTGGATGGAAGATTATCAATAGTAGAGTAGTGGATATAATCCATAATGAATATAAGGAAACTAGAAAAGCTTCCATGTCAAGCTCATTAGATTTATCAATGAGTTTAGAAGAATAATAGATGAATAAGAATATTTTTGTGAAGTAAATCTCATCATGTTAACCATGAAGATAGTTAGGAAGAAATAGTATATCTAGGAAAGGAATTCCTTAATTAGAAATCCAGGATTGCGAATTATGGAAGATAGACATTCTTGGTAAACAACCAACTCTACATCTTAAACCAATCATATTATCCATTTTAGGTTATTGATCCATCATCTTATATCTATAACACTTTATAGGAATATCTTCCTATAGCAAATCACATAAGCACATCTCTGTCAATTCCAACCATCATAATTATATGTGCTTAAGAGTATAATTACCAATTACTTTCTATAAAACATAATTCATAGGCATTTCATTGTGTCTAGAGATGTTACCTACTCGTTGGCATTCATCACATGATAAGACAAACTTCCTTGCATCTTTGAAAAGGGTAGGCCAATAAAATCCAGATTATAAAACCTTTTGTGCAGTCCTATCTCCAGCATGATGTCCTCCATAAGCACTGCCATGAAATTTTCTCAGTATCTCTTGTTGTTCAAATTCTGGAACACATCTTCGCATAATACCATCTACTCCTTCTTTATATAAGTGTGGGTCATCCCAAAAGTAATGCCTTAGATCATAAAATAATTTCCTTCTTTGCTGAGTTGTAAAGGTTGGAGGCAAATACTTGGAAACAATAAAATTAGCGTAATCAGCATACCAAGGACTCTTGTGCGGACTTACCCTGATTGCAGCTAACTGCTCATTTGGAAAACTACCATTAACAGGCAATGGGTCAAAAGAAATGTTTTCCAAACGAGAAATATTATCAGCAACAGGATTATCAACACCTTTCCTATCCACAATATGCAAATCAAACTCTTGCAAACGCAACACCCACCTTATAAGCCTAGGCTTAGCGTCCTTCTTTGTCATAAGGTACTTAATAGCTGCATGATCAGTATGAATAGTAACCTTAGAATCAACAATATAAGGTCTAAACTTATCACAGGCAAAGATTACAGCTAAGAACTCCTTTTCAGTAGTAGCATAATTCTTTTGAGCAGCATCCAGAGTCTTGCTAGCATAATGAATGACATTTAACTTTTTGTCAACACGTTTTCCAAGGACAGCACCCACAGCAAAGTCACTAGCGTCACACATAATCTCAAAAGGTAGATTCCAATCAGGTGGTTGGACAATAGGAGTAGTTGTCAAAGCTTTCTTCCAGGTTTCAAAAGCTTCCTTATAATCATCATTAAAAACAAAGGGTGCATCTTTTTGAAGAAGATTAGTAAGGGGTTTTGAAATCTTGGAGAAATCTTTAATAAACCTCCTATAGAATCCAGCATGACTAAGGATACTACGAATACCTTTGATATCTCTAGGACAAGGCATCTTCTCAATTGCTTCAATTTTGGCTCTGTCAACTTCAATGCCCCTTTCAGAGATCTTGTGTCCAAGAACAATTGCTTCATTAACCATGAAATGGAATTTCTCCCAATTAAGAACAAGATTGGTTTCTTCACATCTCTGCAAAACTTTATCAAGGTTGTGCAAACCGTTATCAAAAGAAGTTCGATAGACAGAAAAATCATCCATGAAAACCTCTATAATTTCTTCACAAAAACCATGAATGATAGCAGACATACATCTCTGAAAAGTAGCAGGGGAATTACATAAACCAAAAGGCATACGTCTATAAGCATAAGTACCATAAGGACATGTGAAAGTAGTTTTCTCTTGGTCATGTTCTTTCACAGCAATTTGAGAAAACCCAGAATAACCATCACGAAAGCAAAAGTGAGTCTTCTTGGACAATCTCTCAAGCATTTGATCAATAAAGGGTAAAGGATAATGATCTTTTTAGTAACTTTATTAATCTTTCTAAAACCAATGCACATTCTATACCCAACCACTACTCTTTGGGGTATAAGCTCATTATCCTAATTAGGCACAACAATTATTCCCCCTTTCTTGGGAACACAGTGAACATGGCTACCCATTTACTATCAGCAATAGGATAAATAATACCAGCATCAAGGAGTTTTAATACCTCATTTCTTACCACATCCTTCATCTTAGGATTTAGACGGCGTTGGTGCTCAACAACAGGTTTTGCATCAGGCTCTATATTAATAGCATGCTGACATATAGTGGGAGAAATCCCCTTTAAATCATCAAGAGTATAGCCCATAGCCCCTCGGTGTTTCTTCAATATCTCCAATAACCTCTCTTCTTCCTTTCCTGAAAGTTTAGAACCGATAATAACAGGATATATTTTCTTATCATCAAGATAAGCATATTTAAGATCGTCAGGTAAAGGTTTTAACTCGAACACAGGATCCCCTTTAGGTGGTAGTGTGGTACCCAAGTCTTCCACAGGTAGATTATGCTTAAGTAACTCGGGCTGACGAAGAAAAACCTCGTCAATCTCATTTCTTTCCTTCATGAAGGCATCACTTTCATGATCTTCCATAAATTGCTACAAGGCGTTGTTAGGGGCAAGAGAAATAGCAGAAAGTTGTTCAACTCTGAAATCCTCATCAAGCAGTTCATTTTCATAAGGAGTTTTGCAAATTTGGAAAAATTAAACTCATAAGACTCTCCAGCAAACTTAGTCAAAACTTTTTCCTTTCTACAGTCTATAATAACCCCACAAGTATTCAAAAAGGGCCTACCAAAGATAATAGGATAGGTTTTACTAGCTTCTTTACCAAGTACTAGAATATCATCAAGATATTTAATCTTACCACAAAGAACCTCCACATCTCTTACAATGCCAATGGGGAAAACTTTCTCCCTATTAGCAAGGTCAATAACCACGTCGATGTCCTCAAGCTCACAAGGACCAATCTCATTCATAATTTCCCTGTAAAGCTCATAAGGAATAGCACTAGAACTAGCACCAATATCACATAAACCATAGTAGCAATGATCAACAATTTTAACAGAAAGCAAAATAACACTAGTTTTTATAACTTTGTTAGGATGAGAAACAATATTAGTAGCGTCTTCACAGAAGACAATATGCTGATCCTCTATATTTCTAGTGACAAGATCTTTCACAATAGCTACCACAGGCTCAATATCAATAAGCTCATCAGACCCTACAATTATCTTTGCACGTTTACTAACCACATTAGCTAAAATAGAATGTTCCTTTACCTTGGAGGGAAAATGGATCTTCTCAACATAAGGTTCAGGTAAAATAGGATCAACAGTACAAACCTCTTCACTGGAAGGAACATGTGTAACAATATATTTATATGGATCATGGTACTTGTCCCACTCTTTCTTGGGAATCTCAATATAAGAAGCAAAAGCATTAAAACATTTCGCAAGAACTTGGGGACCAAGACCAAACTCATTGCTAATTTCACGGAAGTCATCAGTTCCCATAAAAGATTTAATGCATTCATAATCATAGTTAATCCCTGACTTTCTTCCTTTGTCATTCTCCCAAGCTTCAGTGTTATCTTGAATACCGTCTAAGAGATCCTATTTAGCTTCTTTTTTCATACGTGTGAATGATCCAACACAAGAAGCATCTAGTAAATCTTTATCATGAAGAGAAAGTCTAGCATAAAAGTTATTGAGAATAATATTGTTAGGGAGTTCATGAATAGGACATTTAAGCATTAGTAACTTCAATCTCCCCCAAGCTTGAGCTATACTTTCTCCATCAAGAAGCCAAAAGTTATAAATAAGATTTCTATGTTTATGAATTTCACTGGGAGGATAAAATTTAGAGTAAAAGAGAGATGCCATCTCCTCCCATTCCATAGATTGTCCATTCTTCAGCAGCTTATACCATTCTTCAGCTCTCCCTTTCAAGGATATGGAGAGTAACTTCTTATTCACCTGTTCAGTTGTGATACCTGCACACTTAAACAACCCGCATAATTCATGGATAAAAAGAAACTGATCACTGGGATGGACTGTTCCATCCCCAAAATAATAATTATCCATAACACAGTCAACAATACTTGTAGGTATCTTAAAAGGATCTATCTCAACAGGTGGTGGTTCATCTACTACCCTAGCGGTGGTACTAGTTTTCCCAAACAGAAAACCAAGTGGGTTATCCATATTGGAAACAAAGCAACAAGCAGTAACAAAAGCAATACTCATAGTGAAAGTTTCCCTTACCAGTTCCACTCTTCAATAGCGCTTCACTCCCCGGCAACGACGCCAGAAAATAGTCTTGATGACCCACAAGTATAGGGGGTGTATCGTAGTATTTTTGATAAATAGGAGTGTCGATCCCAACGAGGAGAAGGAAGTGCTGAACAGTGGTATGGAGCAGGAAATCCCTGTGAATACTTAGCAAACGGATTTTTAGTGGTTTTCTAATAAGGCAACAAAACAAAGAGCAAGTAACAGAAGTAACGAACAAACGGAGCAAGTGGCCCAATCCTTTCTTAGCAAAGGACAAGATGGTGGAAATACTTAGAAGAAACAAACGTTCTTGATGACACATGGGATTCTGTCAAGTGCTTTCGCTGCAAATAGGTGAGTACTCTTCTTTGGTGTTTGTAAGTGTTGTGTGGGTGAACCTGTGCTAACATACCGCCCTTCCTAGGAATAATACATACTTGTGATTAAACCCCCTACAAACATCTGTAACTACAGGAAAGTAATTAAGATGTAAATCTAACCACAGCCTTAAACTCTGAGATTCTACACCCCCTTGGCCAAAGGTGTCCTAACGGCAGTTCAGGTTTCTATCACTCCGGCAACCCCGCGATTAGTAGCCAAATACACAATGCATCCCCCTAGGCCCATAAATGGTGAAGTGTCATGTAGTCGACGTTCAAATGACACCACTAGAAGAATATCACCACAACTTAAATACTAAACCATTGAATAATAACTCATCACAGATTCACTATTAACAACATGACTTCTCCCATGTCCTCAAGAACACAACGAACTACTCACAAGACATCATATGGATCAAGATCAAAGATGATACGGTAATGGATAACAATATGAACATAAACAATAATCCAATGGTTCCACTCACAAGCATCAACTACAATAGTAATTAACACCGAGAAAGTTTCCCCTAAGAACTAAAGCAATATCCAACACAATTGTTACAACGGGATGGAGTGGTGATGATGGTGCTGATGGAGATGATGGTGTGGATGATGATGATGATGATCCCGATGAAGCCTAGATTGATGATGGTGTTGATGGCGATGGTTTCCCCTCTCCGGGAAGGAAGGCAGAAATCTATCTGCCGGAGAGATCTTTCTCTCTCGGTGTTTTCCGCCCCCTAGAGGCCGCGGAAATCTATCTGTGGTCGCTCCCTAAGGCTTAGGTTTCCCAAGGGAAGTTATTGGCGAAGGGGGAGAGTCGGAGGCCGGGCAGGTGGGCCACACCTGCCCTAGGCGCGGCCTAAGGTGGGCCCACGCCTACGGGGTGTGGTCCCCCTGTGGCCCCCCTTCGCTCCTTCTTCTGGCTTCCTTCGTCCTCAGGCAAAATAATATGTTTCCATATTTTTCTGGTATTTTTCTGATCTTCGCGAAATTGCACCGAAATGCCTTCTTTTCTATCAGAATCCAGACTCCGGCAGCTCATCTTTCAAGAATCATCCAACATGCATAAACAAATAAAAAGCCATAAGTAATACCTCATAATAAGACAAATATCAATGAATAGAGGTAAATTATGATATAGAATGGTGATGCAAATTGGGCGTATCAATTGGCAACGTCTTAATCTTTCGTAATTGCTCCAAATCTCGCCATAAAAGTGTCATTTTCTGTATTATACAAATAAAAACCAAGGTTTGGACATCTTTGCAATAATTAATCATTAATGTCAAAACTAGAGAGTTATTTAGTAAATCGCTTGCCATAAAATAAGATTTAAACACGGATAAAGATGACTATTTTTACAGCCATCTACATCCCCAAGCTTAAACCTTGATCGTCCTCGAGCAAGAAACCAAAAATCATAATAAACTCAACATTTAAACTGAAATAATGAGAAAGTATGTTTATTTACACTACAAGAAAAGTTGGTTTTGACAATGGACGGTTTTCATGGTTGAAGACCCATTTTTCGTAGTTAAAAAGGTTTTCTATGTCTACTATCCCAACATGGAACCTAATAAACGAGTTGACATTATGTAGATTAGGAATTTCTACATTAATAGGTACATCTATTAGACCATCACTACTACCAATTCTCTTAGGACAGTACCACGCGTCCCCCGGGGATAATTCCCCAAAATCCCCCGGGTCCTCCTGCTGACACGTGTCCTCAAAAATCATCTAAATCCTGCTTTTGCTATAAACTTACCCGTTTTGCTACAAATAGCCATGTTTTTGCTACATGTAGCAGAAAACGGTTCGGCCCAGAAATAGAAAAATAGACCAAACATCGCCGGAGATTTCGCTGGAGACCTCGCCAGCAACCGCGTAGCAAAAAAGTTGTGCTAATGTAGCATATACGACCTCGCCGGAGGCTTTCGCCAGTAGACCTCACCGAAGACCGTGTAGCAAAAACGTTACGCTATTGTAGCAAAAACATAAAATGGTGGTAGCAAAAAGAAATGTTAATGTAGCAAAAAGAACGACCGTCCTAGAAAATACTTTATGCTATTGTAGCAAAAACATAGAAGATAAATAGGAAAAACTTGCTACTAGTGTAGCATCACCTTGTAGCAAAAAAATCAAAACGCATCCATTGGTAGGTAGCATCGCGACTCTTCATCTCTAGCAACGATGACCACTTCCAGTAGCATCGTCGTCCTGCCTATGTAGCACCGTGTCGTGGCTCCACTGCAAAACGATTATCACGAAGCAGGACGGCTCGTCGGAGCCTAGAGGTTCTGACGGTGACGTAGCGGTGCACGTAGAGCAATTCCGTCGGAGCGAGGCCATGGCGGGGAGGCATCCGCGTCTCCTCGACGCCAGCACGCGCGACAGAGCCGACCATGGCGGGAAGGCGGCGAGTGCCTGCTCCGGCGGCGCGGCCTAGTCCGGCGATGGCTGCAGCTGACTGCTCCGGTGGCCTGGATCCGGTGGCAGCGAGTGCCATGCTCCGATGCCGTCGGCGGCAACCTGCTCGGTTGGGCCGGCCGGCAGCGGAGACGACTGCCTGCTCCGGTGAGCCGGCTGGCAGCGGTGGGTGGCTGCTCCGGCGGACGGCAGCCGGCGAGGTAGCAGCTATCGGCCACGGGAGCGGCAAAAAAGCAGTTGCATGCGTTGTGTGGGAAGGGAAGAGATAAGGCAGAGGAAGGCCTCCGCGCGTGCGACCCGGGGATAAGTCACAGGAAATTCCCCGGGGGACCAGTATCATTTTCCATTCTTATATATTGATATAGAAATAAAAATGTATATTTCCATTAAAATAACTTTTTGTTGCTAATTCCCATTATTGAGTTTCCTCCATCTTATTTTACACTTGGAATTTCCAATCGTGCATTAAGATGCTTGTAGGATTCCACCTTTTTCTACCATGAAAACAATTTATATATTCTATTTGAACTTTGAGAAAACAATTTTCTCAAAATGGCGTGCAATGGCATCTACATTTCATATTCAACATATATGAGTACCAATGATATAAATTTTAAAAGGAATAATGTATCGACCAATTATGTTGCGATCACAACTTGGGAGCTAACCTTCAATTGCATGTAATAATAAATTAATGTTATGTAGAAAGTACAAACAATGGGCCATCTGAATACTCTGTTTCCTTGAATAAGTTGTACATGCGTGCTTGGAGTAGTTGCTTTCTTGAATAGATTACAAAATTGCCGATAGCAATGTAATTGTTTACTTGGTTTTCAAATTATGAGTGGTTGTGAAAGGAAAACAGAAGAGATGTGACTATAAGGTGCTGTCAATCTTTGAATATTATGATGTCCTTCATATTGTATATCAACTCTATTTTTTCTGAAACTACAGTTTCAACCATTTCTATTCATTAGCATTTTTGAATCTCACAATGTCCCATAAACATATATATCTAGATAAACAATTTACATGTGAATAATTAGTTAGCAAATATAATTCTGTTTTCATCAATTTGTTTAAGAGGGTATTTGAACTATTAAACCTAAAGAAATGTCAAAAGTTCGTAATCGCAACAGTACATACTAGTACTTCTCAGAAGAGAATTTAAATCATCAAAATAATATAAAAATACATGAGTCAAAGTTGTAAATTCTTTCAAAGGAAACTAAAATGTCTAGCCATCGATCTGGTGTACACCACTTTATCAGTATATCACAAACGCTATATCTAAATAATCATACCTAAATTCTATAATGCATGTTAGATATATATTACCGCACATAAACTTGTCGAATCCGTCAGATTTTATAAACTGCTATATCTTCATGTGATTACCTAGGATGGATGTATAAAACCATACATAAACAGACGATATTTGCGTTAATACACAACCATACAAAAATATATCATACAAGTTAAATATTTGTAACAGTATCTAAATAGATCGCATCCACTAGATCCTCATAACACTTAATACTTAAATCAAATGAAGATCATTGTCCTTGTAGCTAGATAAATAACAACTGAAAGATCATATGTTTACATTTATAAATACAACATAGAATAAATATCATAAGTGTACATTTCCTGTGTCAGTTAGATTATACGCCTGATTTTCATGTTGGCCTTAACACAAATTACCAATAATGCTAATCTAATGCAATGAACAAAACACAGATGATCCTCTATAATAAAAATCATAGCCATTGAAAGCTTTGATGTTCCCATCACATGCTATGTAAACAAGTTGTAGTAGGGCAATGTAGAAAATGCTCAAGGGGCGTCACAGAAAAATGACGATCACTAGAAAAAGGATTAATTAAGGGTGTGTTGTCCACTAATTTAGCGCAGGCCAACATTTCTTAAAATAATAATTTATCTTGGCTGTGATGCACAAAATAACCTAGTCGTGTATAGATACAGACCTATGATAGCAAGCATACTATAATTAATCTATAAGTCATATTAATTGTGGATTACTTCCATTAGTGTACTGGCAACTCTAGACATGGCTCTATATTAGGGTTGTTTAGAAGCAAAAAAGGTACTATTATCATATTTATTATAAAGTATTATTCGTAGTTATTATTTTGTTACTTTTACAATATAATAATATACAGTTATCAAAGTTACACCACTAGAAATACATATGTATCTAAAACATAAACATAACTAAGCTAGGAAAACAGATTTTTTTTTGACATATTAAAGATGATGTCCTCGCATTTGTGATGGCCACCATGCTAGTTATGAAAAAAAATAGGCCCACACATAACAAAATGATTTAAAAGAAAAAGTTTCACATCGATGTGTAGCCAAAACTAGTTGGGTCTATAAAATCAACATCAACTTAAACGTTTTTTTGACTTATTGTGGATGATAAATCGTTCTGATAGAGGAAGGTTTTACAAGGGAAACAAGTGGCTAAGAGGTCAAGTGTTTGCTTAACAGATGTACAATGGAACTAAACCGAGCAAAATCAACACTTCAGAAGGGCAGTGTATGATAAGCCTTATATCGGCTAATTGTGCATATCGATCCATGGTGGTCATTATCAGTTCAATTTTTCTGTCTCCTCCCTTCTATACCCGGACGTAATCGGCTGGTCCAAAGGCTATCTGTTAGTTATTATTTTGAGCTGGCCACATAATGTATACATGATCATGCCCTTACTCTAGCTGTGATAACAAGGCCGACAACCTATGATAAGTCCAAAGGGCCAGGTATCTTTCAAAACTGTCAACTCAGAAAACTAAAACTGAAGGTTAATCAAACAAGCCGCATGCGTCTACTACCAGCTAGCTCTAGCTAGCTAGAAGCTACTACTGCAGCTGTAACCATCTCAAGTATAGGCATGCGCCGTCTCCTATTCCTTTGTTTTCGGAACCCTGCAAATCAAAGAAGCCCTGCTTGGACGTGATCCCCTGTCTGATGTGCTGATCGCTTTGCTACTGTTTTGAGAAAGGCACTCAGCTATCTGAATCATTCATAATGCATACATTATCATACCTTATATAACATGGCCGGCAGCTTGTGATAAGTCCAGAGACACAGATTGCAAAATTTTGAACTCTGTTCTAACGGAGTAAAATTAGCTCCGCTGAATCACACAACTCTGACACCTGAATGTAAACTAAGACGATGACATAGACACACATGTGCGAACGATAGATAGATAGATAGACATGTTGTGTAGATAGCTCTTGGATCTCCGGGTTCATGAAGAGGCGATTAATTAGTCAATTTGTCCCCAAGAGGTGACGGATCAACCGTCGACATGTCTCCTGTCGATCTGAACGTAGCTAGGTTTGGAAGAGACAGCAAGCTACCAACCTACGTGCATCACCAAATTTAGATGTGGATGTCAGGGTTGACAATTTCACACACATATGTATATATGACGCATATGTTACCTATCGATGTATTTTGGACAGATTCGATTCCAGGAAATATAGTCTCACAAGTAGTATGTCGTCAGAGACCAATAATACACGGCGGTTCGTAAAATCAGCTGCAAGAGATATTTTGTGACAGCTTTTGTGGCAAATGAAGAACCATACGAGGTGTTCGTAAAATCAGCTGTCACGTCATGCTCATATATATATATAGGTTTGTTCAGCTTGCCAGTTTACAAATCAAATTACAGGATTCACAAGATCACGACAATAGAGAAAATATGGCAAACTAAAACTATCACACCATCACGATTAGAGGGTAAAAGATGAAAGTTACTAGTACTAAGCTCCAACAGAAATGCAAATTTTTCCGAAATGGAACAGAAATGCACATATACTCGATCGATATACTCGATCTATTTTCAACTGGACACAAATCCAAGATTTCGGCCAGTTAAACCGAAGATGTCGGCTACATATATGTGTTCAATCGTATTAAAGTAAAGAGGTGGAACATGCCTCCATCTTACCCCCTCGATTGTAACCATCATAAGATGCAAGTCAACATACGTTCTGTCGACACGTCGAGTCGCAGAGCTTGATCCTTGGTGGATCCATCCAATAGGATCAGCAGGTAACTTGGGGAGCACCAAAAGCCAGAGATGCAGGAGATGCGGCGCCGAGGTTCCCTTAATTAGAACTCCTAGTACCTGTTAAACTAATTTTTTTCTCCACTTTCTCTTCCAGATTCAACGCCAACACTCCAAGCTGGAGTAATTAAATAACTAAATGTTACTTCATGATTCCGTCAGATGCAGATTGTTTAGCTACTAAATGATGTTCTACGAAGCCCAAAGGGCAGAACCTTAGTTCTAGCCTAGCTAGCACTGGAGACTCGATTGAGAGGTATCCCCAATGTCAACTCTCTTGCAGTTTGCTATAAATACTGCGTTGATCGATGCAAGATCAACAACAGCACAGACCACCAACCCCATTACATTGCAAGACAAGCTCGAGAGGCAGCAGTAGCTAAGAAGCTTAGCTAGCTCCAAGAGAGGGAAATATGGAGGTTGAGACCGGGGCCAAGGAGGCCGCGGCGAGCAAGTTCACCCTGCCGGTAGACTCGGAAAACAAGGCCAAGTCCTTCAGGCTCTTCTCCTTCGCCAACCCGCACATGCGCACCTTCCACCTCTCATGGATATCCTTCTTCACATGCTTCGTCTCCACCTTCGCCGCCGCGCCGTTGGTGCCTATCATCCGCGACAACCTCAACCTTGTCAAGGCTGATATTGGTAACGCCGGAGTGGCGTCGGTGTCGGGATCCATCTTCTCCAGGCTTGTCATGGGAGCCGTTTGCGACCTTCTCGGCCCACGCTACGGCTGTGCCTTCCTCATCATGCTCGCAGCGCCCACTGTCTTCTGCATGTCGCTCATTGACAGTGCCGCGGGGTATATCACGGTGCGCTTCCTCATAGGTTTCTCCTTGGCGACGTTCGTGTCCTGCCAGTACTGGATGAGCACCATGTTCAATAGCAAGATCATCGGCACCGTTAACGGCCTGGCAGCCGGGTGGGGAAATATGGGTGGTGGTGCCACACAGCTCATCATGCCGCTTGTCTTCCATGCTATTGAGAAGTGCGGCGCCACACCATTCGTCGCATGGCGCATCGCCTACTTCGTGCCAGGAATGATGCACATCGTGATGGGTCTCCTCGTGCTCACCCTTGGGCAGGACCTCCCCGATGGCAACCTCAAGAGTCTTCAAAAAACGGGTGACATGAAGAAGGATAAGTTCTCCAAGGTCTTATGGGGCGCCGTGTCCAACTACCGGACATGGGTGTTCGTCCTCCTCTATGGCTACTGCATGGGCGTGGAACTCACCACCGACAACGTCATTGCCGAGTACTACTTTGATCACTTCCACCTCGACCTCCGCACTGCTGGCACCATTGCTGCATGCTTTGGCATGGCAAACATTGTTGCACGTCCCGCAGGGGGCTACCTCTCTGACCTCGGTGCTCGTTACTTTGGGATGCGTGCCCGTCTCTGGAACATCTGGATCCTCCAAACTGCTGGAGGTGCCTTCTGCCTGTGGCTTGGACGTGCCACCGCCCTTCCAGTGTCTGTCACCGCCATGGTACTTTTCTCCATTTGTGCCCAGGCTGCATGTGGGGCCATCTTTGGCGTCGCTCCCTTCGTCTCTCGGAGGTCCCTCGGCATCATCTCTGGTATGACCGGTGCTGGAGGTAACTTCGGTGCAGGTCTTACGCAGATTCTTTTCTTCACTTCGTCACAGTACACCACTGGCAAGGGACTCGAGTACATGGGTATCATGATCATGTGCTGCACGCTGCCTATCATGCTCGTGCACTTCCCACAGTGGGGCTCTATGTTCTTCCCGGCCAACACCGATGCCACGGAGGAGGAGTATTATGGTTCTGAGTGGACAGACGAGGAGAAGAAGAATGGGCTCCACATCGCCGGCCAAAAGTTCGCCGAGAACTCCCGCTCAGAGCGTGGAAGGCGCAACATCATCCTCGCCACATCCGTCACGCCGCCCAACAACACGCCTCAGCACGTATAAGACTCGTTTTTGTACACAAGTACAGGTCTCTATAAGCGTCTCTAGTAGATAAAAGGTGGTGCAAAAGGTGGTGCGTTTTGCGTTTCTCTACGCGAACAAATGCGTGGCTCTAGGTACATTCATGCGAGCGAGGGTATGTGGATATCAATTTGGATAGTAAAGTACAGGAAAAACTTTGAATTTTGATTTGTGTGCTTTTCGTGTATCTCCAGTTCAGCTTATTGCGATCAAATTTAAATAGTTCGACATGGAGCATATGTCATGTAATAAAGAGGTCCATTTCACCGTACGAGATCAGTCATTGTCTGACTTTCTCTCCCATCCAAAACCAGCCAAAATGCATCTTGAGCTGGTAAAATCGAAATATCGACGAATTCACAACAGTTTTTATCTGAGGAGTGAAATTATTGTGGGGCTCAACTAAACATCCATAGCCGGTATGACAAAACATATATCGGTAGTCCATTGTGGAGCTCGAGTACCTGAGCCGGACTGCTTAAGACTACTCATAGTGCATAGTAACTAAACTACACTAGTAGAAAACAGGCCATCCGTTCGCGCCTCCTCAGAGCATTAGTCCCGGTTGCGCCACCAACCGGGACTAATGCTGGCACGCGTCCCGGTTCGAGCGGGCACGGGGCCCGGAGGCATGCGTCCCGGTTGGTAGGGATCGATACGTTGGTTGAGCCAGAACCGGGACTAAAGGTTTGGCACAGCCACGCGCGCATTACCTTAGTCCCGGTTGGTGGCTCCAACCGGGACGTATGCTCCCGTCCTCTATAAATGCAACGCCCAGCACCCTCTGCCTCCACTCTGTTTTTTTCTCTTGGTGGAAGGTGTGAGGGGTGTGCTAGTTTTTTCTCCCCTATGCATGCATTCAAGGTGTTTGATGAAGTGTTTGAGTGAATAATCCCGTTCAATTTCTCATAGAACAAAAATATAGAAGGTGTCTGAGACGCACTTGAGCTTTCTCCTCTTTATTTCCCTCGATGGAGGTTAGCAATCTTATGTTTTCTTTGTCATTGATACAATGCATCTGTCGATGTGAATTGGTCATTTCACTATTTATGATGTCCTGTTTTTTTGATAAACTTACTTATATGATGCAGATGAACGGCCGGGAATGGATGTACAGTGACCGGTGTGTAGCCGGGTATATGAAAGGCGTGGATAAATTTATCGATGTGGCTACGACAAACAAAGAGAATGGATTTATACGTTGTCCATGTGTTCAATGTCGGAACAACAAGGAGTACTCTTCCTCGAAAATCATTCGCGGCCACCTGATTATGAAAGGTTTCATGCCCAACTATAATTGCTGGACCAAGCACGGGGAAAGAGGGGTTATGATGGAAGATGGTGAAGAAGAAGATGATGATAACAACTATCATCATATGTTTCCTGAATACAGTGATACTGCAACAGAAGACAATGGAGAGGAAAGAGGTGAAGAACGGGCATCAGATGAGCCGGCTGATGAACTTGGTAGGGTCATTTCTGATGCAAAGTGAGACTGTGAAACACAAAATGAGAAGTTGAAGTTAGAGGGCATGTTAGAAGATCACAAGAAATTGTTGTACCCAAATTGTAAAGATGGCAGCACAAAGCACGGTACCACACTGGAATTGTTGCGATGGAAGGCAGAGTGTGGTCTAACTGACACCTCATTTGAAAAGATGCTGAAAATAATGAAGCCGAAGTTTCCAAAACATAACGAACTTTCCGAGAGTACCTACGAAGCAAAGAAGACTCTCTGTCCTCTAGGATTAGATGTGCAAAAGATACATGCATGCATTAATGACTGCATCCTTTACCGCGGTAAGGAGTATGAGAATTTAGATAAATGCCCGGTATGCAATGCGTTGCGGTATAAGATCAGACAAGATGACCCCGGTGATGTTGAGGGAGAGCCCCTCCGGAAGAGGGTTCCTGCTAAGGTTATGTGGTATGCTCCTATAATACCAAGGTTGAAACGCATGTTCAGAAACAAAGAGCATGCCAGGTTGTTGCGATGGCACAAAGAAGACCGTAAGAAAGATGGGAAGTTGAGACACCCTGCTGATGGGTCACAGTGGAGAAAAATCGAGAGCGACTTCCCAGACTTTACAAGTGACGCAAGGAACTTATGGTTTGGTCTAAGTACGGATGGCATGAATCCTTTTGTGGAGCAGAGCTGCAGTCACAGCACCTGGCCTATGACTCTATGTATCTACAACCTGCCTCCTTGGTTGTGCATGAAGCGTAAGTTCATTATGATGCCAGTGCTCATCCAAGGCCCAAAGCAACCGGGCAACGACATTGATGTGTACCTTAGACCATTAGTTTAAGAACTCTTACAGTTGTGGGGCAAACCAGGTTTACGTGCGTGGGATGAGAATAAACAGGAGCCATTTGATCTACGAGGGTTGTTATTTGTAACCATCAATGATTGGCCTGCTCTTAGTAACCTTTCAGGACAGACAAACAAGGGATATAAGGCATGCACACACTGTTTAGATAAGACTGAAGGTACATATTTGCATAAATGCAAGAAGGTTGTGTACCTGGCAAATCGACAATTTCTTCCGACCAATCATCTCGTAAGAAAGAAAGGCAAGCATTTCAATGGTGAGGCAGATCACCCGAAGAAGCCTGAACTCCCTGCTGGTGATGATGTATTTGGTATGGTCAAGGGCATAGAAGTAATCTTTGGAAAGGGTCCCGGCGGTCAATCAGTTCCGAACGACGTCGCCACAGGACACGCAACCATGTGGAAGACGAAATCTATATGTTGGGAGCTGCCATATTGGAAAGTCCTGCGTGTCTGCTCTTCAATCGACGTGATGCACGTGACGAAGAATCTTTGCGTGAACCTACTAGGATTCCTAGGCGTGTATGGTAAGACAAAAGATACACCAGAAGCACGGGAGGACCAACAATTATGAAAGATCCAAAGAACATGCATACACATAACAAGACGGATAAAGGGTGTCACTTAAGTCGTGTCAGCTATGCTCTTACCAAAGCAGAGAAGGAAATATTTTTTGAAGTCCTTTACAGTATCAAGGTATCGTTGGGCTTCTCATCTAATATAAAGGGGATAATAAATATGGCAGAGAAAAAGTTCCAAAACCTGAAGTCTCATGACTGTCACGTGATTATGACATAGTTGCTTCCGATTGCATTGAGGGGGCTTCTACCGGAAAATGTTCGAGTACCCATTGTGAAGCTGTGTGCATTCCTCAATGCAATATCTCAGAAGGTAATCAATCCAGATATTCTGCCAAGGTTACAGAAGGATGTGGTACAATGTCTTGTTAGTTTTGAATTGGTGTTCCCACCATCCTTCTTCAATATTATGACGCATCTCCTGGTTCACCTAGTGGAAGAGATTTCCATTCTCGGTCCGGTATTTCTGCACAATATGTTCCCCTTTGAGAGGTTCATGGGAGTCTTAAATAAATATGTTCATAACCGTGCTAGACCAGAAGGAAGCATCTCCAAGGGATATGGAACAGAGGAGGTCATTGAGTTTTGTGTTGACTTTATTCCTGACCTTAAGTCGATTGGTGTTTCTGACTCACGACATGAGGGAAGACTAAGTGGAAAAGGCACGCTGGGAAAGAAAGCAATGATATGTAGGGACGGGGATTCTTTCACTAAAGCACACTACACAGTTCTACATAATTCCACCTTGGCAGCTCCGTATATCGAGGAACACAAGAATATTGTAAACTCCAAAAACCCGGGGAAGCCTGAATCATGGATTACAGATGAACACATGAAGTCTTTCGGTGGTTGGATGCGGACACATCTCTTGAATGACACCACTGTTGGAGATCAGCTATACTTGTTGGCCGCGTCACCATCTTCTACTATATTGAATTTCCAAGGGTACGAAATAAATGGGAATACATTCTACACGATCGCCCAAGATAAAAAGAGCACCAACCAAAATAGTGGTGTCCGCTTTGATGCAATAGACGAGAATGGACAAAAGGACACATATTATGGTTACATAGAGGAGATATGGGAACTAGACTATGGAGTCTCTTTTAAGGTCCCTTTGTTTCGCTGCAAATGGGTCAACCTAAATGGGGAAGGGGTAAAGATAGACCAGTTGTACGGAATGACAACAGTGAATCTCAACAATCTTGGTTATAGAGATGAACCATTCGTCCTAGCCAATGATGTGTCTCAGGTTTTTTATGTGAAGGACATGTCCTCCAGACCGAAAAAAAGAAAAAAAGATGCAAACAAATACATCATATGATGAGCCAAAGCGTCACATAGTTCTTTCAGGGAAAAGAAACATCGTGGGAATCGAGGACAAGACAGACATGTCAGAATATTATAATAAGTTTGATGAAATTCCGCCCTTCACAGTGAAAACTGACCCAAGCATTCCGTTAAGTAAAGAAGATGCTCCATGGTTACGTCTGAAGCGATCATAAGGAAGGACATATGCCAAGAAGTTCATGCTCATATTATGTAACTCTAGTTCATGTCTTTCGCGGTTTGTGGCTTGACCGAAGGATATCTTTCGTGGTTTGTGGCTTGACCGGGACTATATATAGGGGGGCCTTTAGTCCCGGTTTTGTAGTCTTAGTTTTTAATATTAATAAATGTCTTGAGTATTAATCCCGTTTTGTGGCTGGTCCGGGACTATGAAGAAGTTGTCCCGATTCGTACTTACCATTAAGATCTTATCTCCAAACGCGCGCGGTCACATATTAGGGAGTGCCTCTATGACCAGTTTCTTGGAGATGCCGGAGGACTGGGATACGGCGGCATCTCCCTGAAACTGGTCGTAGTGGTGTCCCTGCTCTCGAAAACCATCTTGCAGCTTGTAACTTCTCTAACTAGATCAATACACCTGGGAGCTAACTAATTTCACATATTAGGGAGTGCCTCTATGACCAGTTTCTCGGAGATGCTGGAGGACTAGGCTCCGTCGACATCTCCCTGAAACTGGCTATAGTGGTGTCCCTGCTCTCGAAAATCATCTTGCAGCTTGTAACTTCTCTAACTAGATCAATACACCTCGGAGCTAACTAATTTCACATATTAGGGAGTGCCTCTATGACCAGTTTCTCGAAGATGCCGGAGGACTGGGCTCCATCAGCATCTCCCTGAAACTGGCCATAGTGGTGTCCCTGCTCTGGAAAACCATCTTGGAGATGCCTCAAACTGGCTGGAGGACTGGACTCGCAAGGATGCCTATTTATAGTACAAGAAGCTCGGCATAATGTCGACACTTACGATAAAATGCCGACACTCACCCCTATTATTAGTGCTGACTCGTGTTTTGTCCCGGTTGGTGTCTCCAACCAGTACTACAGGTTCATCTTTAGTCCCGGTTGGTGACACCATCCGGGACAAGGTACACGCCGCACGACATAATGTCGACACTCACCCCTATCATTAGTACTGCCTGGCCTAGCCTGCCGAAATCCCTCCGCGTGGTGTCGACAATGAAAATCCTGTTTCAGAATGCTACCGTCCCATTTTTAGAACAATTCAAACAATGAAAATCCTTCGCATGGTGTCATATTATGTCTGCCGAATCGGCAGGAAGTGGGTCCGGTTTGTACTACAGGTACATGATCTATCGCCCGTGATTTTTTGAAAAAAATCATTTTTAGACTCGCATTATGTGGTTTCTTCAGAGATCCAATGCAAGTTTATGTGGTTTCTTCAGATATCCAATACAAGTTCTAACGATGCTCGTCTCCTATCTTCATGCACACCAGTTCGACCATAATTAGAAATTCAGATAATTCAAAACGGGCATAATAAATTCAAAAAAATCCGAACAATGAAAATCCTTCGCGTGGTGTCATATTATGTTACATAGTTGAAAGGAAAAATACCAGACTTGGTATATTGATTATGTTTCAAAAAACCTTCACAAAATGACATATCATGTTCGAGGTTTCATGGCTTTCGGTCCAAATGACCGATGTTATGTGCTGAATTACGGCATAGTTTGTGATGTTGTGCCCATATTATGCATGTGTGTGTACATTGGTATGGAGAACAATGTTGCAGGATGAAGTTTTCCTTTTTGTCGCACGGAAAAGCCCTTTTCCATTTTCCGAGCGCAAAAAACGGGTCGTTTTGTCAAGTAACCACCAAAATGCCGTTTCAGAATGCTACCGTCCCATTTTCCTAAAATATTAGACCACCTTACATGGACTATCTCCCAACCGGGACATCTCAAACCTTTTCGTCCATCCCGGGTAAAAAGGACAAATGTCTGCCGAATCGGTAGGAAGTGGGTCCGGTTTGTACTACAGGTACACGATCTATCGCCCGTGATTTTTTGAAAAAATCATTCTTAGACTCGCAATATGTGGTTTCTTCAGAGATCCAATGCAAGTTCTAACGATTCTCGTCCCCTATCTTCATGCACACCGGTTCGACCATAGTTAGAAATTCAGATAATTCAAAACGGGCATAATAAATTCAAAAAATCCGAACAATGAAAATCCTTCGCGTGGTGTCATATTATGTTACATAGTTGAAAGGAAAAATACCAGACTTGGTATATTGATTATGTTTCGAAAAAACCTTCACAAAATGACCTATCATGTTCGAGGTTTCATGGCTTTCGCACCACTAGGAAACAGGCCGTTAGTGGCGCACCAGAAATGCCCATCCGTGGCGCACTAGCCTTGCGCTACGGCTATCTCTCAGCCGTGGCGCATTGCCTAGTGCGCCACGGTTGTGCAGAGATAGGCGTAGCGCACCTCCTAGTGCGCCATAGAAGTTTGGCATGGTGCGCTACCCCTGGGATCTTCTGTGTTACCTAGTGCGCCACTAAACTTTCATGGTGCGCTTTAGGTGTAGTGCGCCACAGAAGGTAGACCATGTGCGCCACAGATGTATTTTTTTTAATTTCCGAGCCAGATTATATGCAATACAGATTATATACAATATTACAGCAGATACACACACATAGATACAAGATATACAATTATATATATAAATACTCAATATGAAAAACAAGATTGAAACAAATACATATAGATAAGTCTCATACATGAATACATAGTCTAAGTTACATTGTTTCGATCATGTTACAAAGTAGTAGTTGGTGACATGCTAATACATGTGTCGATCGAACAAGTTAGAGCTCGGAAGCTCGCCTAGACATCTAAACTAACTAGCTAGACACAAACGCGGGATAAATAACCAAAGAAGATAAGCATGATTACCGCCGCGACGAAGGTTTAGGTCTTCATTCGGTTCCTTGTCCTAACTCCCGCTAGATAGCGCGTGTATCTAGCTTCCGCCTTCGCCATAGTGTTGTACCCTTTGTAGCTATTGCCGCTGAAACGGTGCACCTGTCTCCGGCAGTCTTCCCAATCATCGTAGACTCCGGGAACCCGTCCCTTGTACACGACGTACCACGTCATCTATAAGTTGACAATAATAATTAACCGACTATTGAAAAAACATATATAATTAAAGTCGCATATGAAGATACACTTATAGAAAGTACTCCTAAATCAAAAACACCAAGCTCAGAAAGCATGCCTCATATATAACTAGGTTGTTCGACACAGGAATATGCTACGATGGAACTGTTCGCCAAGTAGGATGCACAACACCTGGACCTATGCATAGCACAAGGCGAACAATCCCATCGCAGCACATTCACATATAGTGTGCCACGACATTTCAATCATCGGCATTATTCTCGAAAAAGACCAAAGTAACTCAAAAATCATGCCTCATATATATACATAGGTCGTTGGACACAGGAATATGCTACGACGGAACTGTACGCCAAGTAGGATGCACAACACCTGGACTTGTGCATAGCACAAGGCGTACAATCCCATCGTAGCACATTCACATATATAGTGTGCTACGACATTTCAATCATCGGCATTATTCTCGAAAAAGACCAAAGTAGCTCGAAAAGAATGCCTCATATATAACTATCTAGGTCGTTGGACACATGAATATGCTATGACGGAACAGTTAGCCAAGTAGGATGCACAATTCCTGGGCTTGTGCATATCACAAGGCTAACTATCCCGTCATAGCACATTCACATATATATTGTGCCACGACATTTCAATCATCGGCATATTCTCGAAAAAGACAAAAATAACTCGAAAAGAATGCCTCATATATATACATAGGTCGTTGGACACAGGAATATGCTACGATGGAACTATGAGCCAAGTAGGATGCACAAGACCTGGACTTGTGCATATCACAAGGCTCACAGTCCCATCTTAGCACATTCACATATATAGTGTGCCACGACATTTCAATCATCGGCATTATTCTCGAAAAAAGAGTAAGGAAAAAAAGAAGGACCAAATTGATCAAAGGTCCAAAGAGTAAGGAAAAAAACCAAGCATTGATCGATATATAATAATAAGCAAAATAAGTTCACTTGTCGTCCACACACACACACAAAGGTCATCTATAGTTTGTAACTACAACTAGGCCAACATCAAGCCTTCTGGCTCGGCTTAGGGAACGGGAGGATGCCCTGTCTCGTCATGAACTTCCTATAGTCACCCTGCATCTCTAGGCGATCTTCTATGTCACAGTTATTCGGGATATTTCCTCCGTAGAAGATCCCCCCCGAAGTCATGACATCACGAAAGATGATTGCCCCAAACTGCTGCTGGATGCGATACATCTCTTGTCTAATATCCGAATCATTGATCTTGGCCTTTGCTTCGCCCATTGCTTGAGATGATCCGGCGCGAGAATTCTGCTGGTCAAGTAGGAACGCCTCATGTGATGGAGTGCGTAGTAGGCTTCCTTCTTACTGTTTTCCGCTTCACGCAGGGGAACTCCGTTACGTGGTTGAAGACGTGATCGCGAACTTGACCTTCTTACGCACGGCTGGTGCCTTCCGTCGAGGCACGCCAAAGGAGAGCATCATCCGTAACTTCCTTGATCTTGTCGTAGTTTTTCTTCTTTTCTAGACTCCCAGTCGAAATACGTGGCGGGAATGCTTCGTGATAAGGAGATGAGCGTGCAAGGTTCATCTCTCAAAAAAATTCAAATGGAATGTGTTGGAAAAAGAATGATGATGATCTAATAAAGCCAATCGACGGTGGCGAGTGAATAACGACTTACTCGGGAAAGTAAGGCACAAGAATGTATTCCTTTGTCTTGTTCGCCACGAGGATTCTGTTTAGGTACGAGGCCACGATACGTCGTTCGGCGGGGGAACCCAATAAGCCGTCACGCATGTAGTAGGGGTCCACTATAGCGATGCCCGGTGTGTTCTCTCTAATGATCTGCATGGCCAGGCTGAGAGAAAAGAGACGGACCATGGTATAGTGCAGCGGGTATAGGTGGAACATATTGAAGATGTCCTCGAACCGCAGAAGAACAGATCCACAAGGTCGACGAAGCCCAAGCTGGTGGCACCTTAACCACGAATACGGGTGGAGGGATCTTTTTCGATAGAAGGCGTCTCTCTATCGTCAAGACGCCATGCACACTCGCAGCCCGAATGGCGAGCTTCCGCAAATTTAGGTAGCATGGGCTCACCCGCCACATGAATCCTCCACATAATACCTCGGTCTTGGTGGCCCCAAACCTGATCGGTTCGCAGTTGTTGACGCCACCGCCGCTCGAGCTGCTAGATTTTCTTTCCTGCCCTTTTTCCTTTTGGAGCGCAGGCACCGCAATCTGAGCACGCCGCCCTATGTAGTGTGTCGGGCTTAGAATAAAGGGTCGGTTGGTTGTATCAGTGGCTCAGAAGGCGCAAGCCGGAGGCGTCTCGAGAACCAAATGACGCTTGGTGATAGTGGCTTTCTCGTGGGGCCACCAGCTAGGTCTTCTTCGCCAAACCGAGTCTTGAAGAAGTGATCATTCCGATCTTCGCTGCCCTCGGCCGGATCCTGCGCCATGTGCATATCATCAACATGATCATCCGACCCACCGCGTGGAGGTGACGGCAAGGGCGGTAAGGGGGCCTTGCCACCGCTTGTCGCTGGCACGACAGGCGGTGCTGTTGTCTGTGGCGTGATGGCCCTCGCCGTCCCCAAACGGATCATGCTCTTTGGCCATAGCAAGAACAAGACGAAGCAACTTGTGAGGACAAACGACTCTTCTTCATCCGCTCCTGGGGGTTGAATGGGAGGTTCCAGGTCGTCGCAGCCCCTTAGCACCGGACTAATTTTAACCCTGTGCACGCTATCTGGAATCGGATTTGAGTGGAACGTGCGCTGCAAGGGTTGAACGATGGTACCCTTGGCAACATCCCTCAGCTCGTTGTTCACGTAGCATAAGAGAGTGCAAGGAACATCCGTCTGCAGAAAACATGTACGGCGTTGTTAGAGCGAGATGCCACAAGAGTAATATATAGATGGCATGAAAGGCGGTAATTAAAGCAATTTGTTTACCGTGATGGCATCGAGATCGGCTAATGTCGACGCACCGCATACGGCGACGGGCGTGCAAGAGACGGAAGGGCTGCTTGATGGCGTGGTGCTGGCCGCCGGTGTATTCTCCCTACCGACGGGTGCTTGGAGCTCCGGTGCCGCGACGATGGCGGGGCACCAACATGTACTCGGCCCGCGGTGATGGCGGAGTCACCAACACTTGCGGCGCCATGCGGTGCTAAGCGAGTCACGAACACGTAGTTTGCCCGATTCACGGCGCCGCGTTGTTCGAGTGGCTCACGACCATGCTTGAATCGCACGGCCCTACTCGACCACCCGCACTCTTCGCTATTGACTCCACCAAGGTAGGCGAAGGACGCAAGGGTGATTGCCAGTTGTCTTGGACGATCTGCGGGATCCGCCACTTGTTCCTTAAGTTCTTGAACCTCGCGGTTTTCCTCCTCGCTCCTTCCCGACGGCGCCACATGCATCCTCAGCGGTGGACCAAATGATCCACCCAATTCTTACCCCTAAGGCCGGCCAGACGGCCAGTCGACGACGGCAACTTCTTCGAATCGGCTCTATTTTCTTGGCGGTTCATCGCCTCATTAAAGGGTTATCCCACGGTGGCGCCGTCGACCCACAGGATGAGGAACCACAGGATCCATGACTAGCAACAATTTCCTCCTCCTGCGGAAGAAGTAATGATGAATCATTTAGATCATCGATTAGATTGCAATCGAGTTGATCCGCGGTAATTAGATTATACTTACCACAATTTCCTTGAATTCCTTCACCGCAGGATCCGCGGTGAGTTGTTTGGTTTTTGGGTCCACATGGTAACGGGCCCTGATGAAGTTTCGAACCTGCCCGGGTTCGAATTTAGCAAAGGGGTTTTCTATCCCCTTGAATATATACTCTTCGTCCTCCTTATTCCATTTGGCCTCCGCGGTTCTGTATCCACCAGATCCGAGATGGTGATGACCTATATTCATCGCCTACAGCACCTTTCCCCGATTACTACTGGCCAGGAATCTTTCGGATTCACACCTCTCCTTGAACTCCCGCAACTGATCTTCGGTGATCTGCGGGTCAATCTTCTGGATCTCCTCGAGACTTTTGCCTTCTTTATAGATCTTCTTCTTTATCCGGGTTCTCCAGTGGCTGTGCGGTGCTCATCTTTGTGAGGCGGATTTGTTTACTTCGTCCCCATGATAATTTGTGTTCGATACTTAGCGGGAACTTGTATCTTGCGTGCACTTCTCGAAGAGTGTGCAAAGTGGCATTATCCTTATGCCGAGATTCGGTGTTGATCGCGATGGTTGTCCGGGTGATCGCCGCCACTTGCCCACCGTACCCTTTGACGACAAGGGCGGGCTCCAAAGGAACCCCTGATGGGCTCACTTCGGTAATTTCCTCCCTGACCGTGCCGACCGTGTTCGGGCGCCGGTCCTTCGGCTTCTTCTTCTTCTTCTTCTTCTTCTTAGGAGGGTTGCTACCACTCCCTGTGCCCTCGCCGCCATCAGTGGTTTCATTGTCCGCCGTTCCTTCGGCTTCTTCCTCCGCGTCTTCCATCTCATCATCCCCACTCTCCGAAGGATGGTATTCTTCATCGTCTTCTAGACTCTGGGTCGCCTCCCAGAATGTCAATTGTTTATTCGGAGGTTTGAGTTCTCCTTCAGCGCTGATGCGCTTAGAACATCCAGCCTCGTCGTTGTCACACATCTTTGCACTAATAAAAAACAAATAATTGGTTAAATGCACGGAAAAATCCGGCATGACCTTTGCTAATTTTCTTAAACTAGGAGTGCCCGATTTCTGCCAAAACGGAAGTTAATCAACATTCCGGCAAAAATCGGGACTCGTTTCATACAAGAACCTGCATATATATGGCCAGCATAGCTAGCACACAATAAATTGCCATCATATCCAGCACAACTAGCATAAATGGCCCAGTATAGCCAACGCAACTGCACAACCAGCACACAATAAATCTGTTTCATGCAAAAATGGAGCACAACTAGAATAAATGGCCAACACACAAACAGTACATCAAGCATAAATGGTAACCACAAGAATGATCACTGAACAATCTATTAACAATCCAGATTTGTGAAGCCAAGAGCAGCACCTTAAACAAGCAAGTAATACTTGCAAGTACAGATTAAATTAGTGATCACTGAACAACCTGCTGCTATCCATGATACCTCTATTATGATTCCAGATTCATGAAGGTGAGAGTAGGGGCCCAAAACGAACAATACTTCCAAGTACAGATAATATTAGCCGCAAAATATTTTACATTTGTCACTTACTCAACAACTATCTCAAGTTATGAGATAGGGGCAATACTAAACCTAGATATTCCAAGCTAGGCTAAGGAAAATGGGACTGTTACAGTATCTCAGGGCTTCTAGACCATATGCTTTTAGTCTTGAGCACTAAGAGGCTTCTAAACCATATGCTTCTAAACCGATGATCATGAACTCTTGAGCACTAAGAGGCCCAAGACCATCACATGCTTTTAGTCCTTCCATATGCAAATAAGTAAAATAATGTGAAATTTTTTTACTGATGAACTATCACAGTAACAAACCTAACAAAAGGATCAAATCATTCTATAGATTCTGAACCCTATAGATCAACATACTATATGTGGCATTAATCAGTATGTGACATATATACTGAATCAACCCTATAGATTCTGAATGCTGAATTGATGCCACCCTATGAGTGATTGATCTATAGTATCTTTGAACAGATGTGGATTTATAGGGTGGACATATAGTATATATGCAAACTGCAAGCACAAGATTAAATCCACATACTATATGTTCGTAGAGAGCAAAGGCAATGTAGATTAAAAGAGGTGGCATCAATTCAGCATTGCATTGTGTTTTGCTAAGCATTTGCATTGTGCATGGACTAAATGACCAAATTACTCGCAAAAAATGACCAAATTGGCACATCAACGGTCCATTTGGTTTCTCTGTCTTACACATACAAAGATATACATGCCATCTTCACTTAACTAGCATCGCTCATCAGGTCACTACCAGTATGTATATAGAAATATATACATGCCATCTTTGTCAATAATTACAGATGCTTTCTCGAGGCAGCCTGCAAGCACCAAACTACATTTTTGTCTAACATTCTGCAAGCACTAGCACATTTTTGTCTAACATTCTGCAAACACCAAAGTACAATAGCCTAACCCTAACCAGATGCAATGGATTCAGGAAGAAAATGAATTGCAGCAAAGAGAGGGGGAGAAAGATAGAGGGGAGGGGCAGAGCTCACCTCTGAGGAGAGAGAGGGGGAGAAGGATAGAGGGGAGGGGCAGAGCTCACCTCTGAGATTGCTCGAGGAGAGAGGGGGAGATGACGACGACGAGGGCTGGCGGACGAGGTAACGAGGGGGAGGGAGCGGCAGAGCGCCTTGTGAAGGGTTTCACGGCATAGTAAATCAAAATTTTCTACGGAGCGAACAGAGGGAAAGCCAAGATCTAATCTAGGAGATGCAAACAACGAGAGAGATTGGATTAGATCTTCATACCCATGAAGATTCGCCAATGAGCGTTAAACGCGTGGGTGATGTAGTCGTACTCGCTTCTCCTCCTCGCGATCCGATCCGATCTAGCACCACAAGTGGCGGTGCCTCCGTGAGATGCACACGTGCAGCACCTCGACGTCTCCTCCTTCCTCGGACCAGCGAGTATGGTGGAGAGATAGATTGGATCTACAACACGACGGCGTGGTGTATATGGTGGAGAATTTCTGCTGCAGGGCTTCGCCTACAAACAGTCGGGAGGGAGAGAGGAAGGTAGCAAGGCAGCTAGGGCTTGGAGGAAGGTGTGTAGGGGGGAGGGGGCGCACCACCCCTCTATATATAGAGGGGGGGCGGCCAGCCCTTGCCCCTCCTCCAAGCCTATCTCTAGTTTAAACAATTTAAACTCTCCCTTCTAGAAATCCTATCTCTAGTTTAAACGATTTAAACTCTCCCTTATAGAAATCCTATCTCTAGTTTAAACGATTTAAACTCTCCCTCTTCTAGAAATTCTATCCCGAGATTTAAACGAGTCAAATCTCTCTAGAATCGGCTGGGCCCTATGGGGCCTTGTGCCCAATGCGGCCAGGACACTCCCTCATAGGCCCATGCCCCCTCCCGGAAGGTGGGGCCACGTTGGTCCCCTTCCGGAAGGTTCTAGAAGCTTCTGGTACAATACCGATTAACCGGAACAATTCCGAACTCCAAAAACTGCACTGCCTTATATGAATCTTATTCTCCGGACCATTCCGGAACCTCTCGTGATATCCCGGATCCCATCCGAGACTCCGAACAAAAATTCATAAACCAATTATCCAATCTATCCTAGCGTCGAGATACGTTAAGTGTGTGACCCTGCGGGTTCGAGAATATGCAGACATGATCTTCTATCAATAATCAACAGCGGGGTCTGGGCACCCATATTGACTCCCACACATTCATCGATGATCATATCGGATGAACCACGATGCCAGGATTCAATCAATCCCATATATATATTCCCTTCGTCTCGCGATATTTTACTTGCCCGAGATTCGATCGTCGGTACCGTCATACCTAGTTCAATCTCGTTCACAACAAGTACTTTACTCGTTCCGTAATCCAATGTCACTTTGTGATTAACTCCTTAACCACATGCTTGCAAGCGGTGTTGATATCGATTACCGAGTGGGCCCGAAGTATATCTCTCCGACTTGGGAGGGACAAATTCCATCTCGATACATACAACCCAACAGATACTTTCCGATCACCCTCTCATAGAATGACGTTTGATGACCTCAAAGCTTTCTTCCGATACCAGGGAGTTGCATTATCTCATGGTCTAAGGAATACAATATTTGACATAGGAAAAGCTTCACAAAGACGAACACGATGACACGATCTAATTGCTCTGCTTTGTTTGGGTCTATCCACCATATCATTCTCCCAATGATATGATCTCATTATCAATTGACAACTCATGTCTATGGTTAGGAAACCTTAACCATCATTGATCAAAGAGCTAGTCCATAGAGGCGTACTAGGGACACGGTGTTGTTTACAAATCACACAAGTATTAAAGTTTCCGCTTAATACAATTCTAGCATGGAATATAAACTTTATCATGAACAAGAATTATAATAATAACATCTTTATTATTGCCTCTAGGGCATAATTCCAACAGTCTCCCACTTGCACTAGAGTCAATAATCTAGTTTACTTTTGGCAACAATCTCACACCCATGGCACTGAGGTGTTGATCATGTTTTACACGTGGAAGAGGTTTAGTCAGTGGATCTGCGACATTCAGATCCGTATGTACTTTGTTAATCTTCAGATCTCCATCTGCTATATAATCTCGGATTATATGAAACTTGCGGTTGATATGCTTGGTCTTTGGATGATATCTTGGTTTCTTAGCGAGTGCTATGGCGCCAGTGTTGTCACACAATATCTCCAGTGGGTCCAATGCACTTGGAACCACGCCAAGCTCAGTGATGAAGTTTCTGATCCAAACTCCTTCACTTGACGCTTCTGCAGCAGCCATGTATTCCGCTTTCATCAGATCCCGCGATCACGCTTTGCTTGCAGCTTCTCCACTCACAGCTCCTCCATTCAAAATATACATGTATCGTCTCGAGATTTAGAATCATCCTTGTCGGTGTCGAAACTAGCATCGACGTAACCTTTACGACAAGTCGCTCATCACCCCCATAGACTAAGAACATTTCTTTAGTTCTATTTAGGTACTTTAGGATGTTCTTCACGGCTATCCAAAGGTTCCACTCGGATCACTTTGATATCTGCTCGTCAAACTAAGAGCATTGGACACATCCGGTCTAGTACACAAGATGGCATACATGATGGAACCTATGGCCGAGGCATAAGGCACTTTGCTCATAGCTTCCCTATCATTTCATCAGAATGCACACTGAGCCTTGCTCAATATCTTACCTGACAACATAGGCACTGAACCTTTCTTTGCCTTATCCATTCTGAACCTTTTCAGATCTTTGTCTAGGTATGTACTCTGGCTTAAAGCTATCAGGCGTCTTTGTCTATCTCTATAGATCTTGATGCCCAATATATAAGCAGCTTTACCTTGGTCTTTCATTGAAAAACACTTATTCAAATAACTCTTCACATCGTTAAGCATGTTGATGTCATTTTCGATAATCAATATGTCATCCACATACAGTACCAGAAACGTCACCGAGCTCCCACTCACTTTCTTGTAGATGCAAGCTTCGTAGCAATTTGGAACAAATCCAAAGCTCTTGATCACTTGATCAAAACGAAGGTTCCAACTCCGAGATGCTTGCTTCAGTCCATAAATGGAACGCTGAAGTTTGCATACTTTACTAGCATCCTTAGGATCGACAAAACCTTCGGGTTGCATCATATACAACTCTTCATCAATGTTGCCATTGAGGAAAGCGATCTTGACATCCATCTCGCCATATTTCATAATCATGAAACGCAGCAATTTCTAATAAAATCCGAATGGACTTAAACATCGCCACGGAGAGAAAGTCTCATCGTAGTCAACACCTTGAACTTGTCGAAAACCTTTTGCGACAAGCCGTGCTTTATAGACGGTAACATTACCATCCGCGTCCGCTTTCTTCTTGAAAATCCATTTGCACTCAACGGCCTTTCGGTCGCTAGGAGGGTCCACCAAAGTCCATACTTGGTTTTCGCTCATGGATCCCAATGGATTTCATGGCTTCCACCATTTCTCGAGTCCGGCTCATCATCGCTTCCTCATAGTTCGAGGTTCACCGTCTTCTACCAACAAGACAGTCAAGACAGGGTTGCCGACCACTCAGAGGGGCACGCGACCTTGTCGACCTGCGACGCTCAAGAGCAAGATCGTCCAAGCTTCATGATCCTTGTCATTAGCTTCCTCTATTGTTGGTGCAAAGTGCACCGAACAATTTCAGGTGCTGCGCTACTCTCCAATTCAAGAGAAGGTTCAATAACCTCGTCTAGCTCTACTTTCCTCCCACTCACTTCTTTCGAGAGAAACTCCTTCTCAAGAAAGGAACCGCTTCTGACAAACACTTTGCCTTCGGTTCTGGATAGAAGGTATACCCAATAGTTTCCTTAGGGTATCCTATGAAGACGCATTTCTCGCTTTGGGTTCGAGCTTGTCCGCATCAACTTCTTGACGAAGCTTCAGATCCCCAAACTTTAAGAAACGACAACTTAGGTTTAGCACCAAACCACAGTTCATACGGTGTCGCCTCAACGGATTTAGATGGAGCCCTATTTAAAGTGAATGCAGCGTTTCTAATGCATAACCCCAAAATGATAACGGCAAATCAAGAAGAGACATCATTGATCGGACCATATCTAATAGGGTTCGATTCCTGCTCGCACACACCATTGCGCTGTGGTGTTCCGGGTGGCGTGAGTTGTGAAACGATTCCACTTGATTTAAGATGCGTGAGAAAATCATAACTCAAATATTCACCTCCACGATCGGATCGTAGAAACTTAATATTTCTATTACGATGGTTCTCCACTTCATTCTGAAATTCCTTGAACTTTTCAAATGTTTCAGATTTATGTTTCATTAATAGATATACCCATATCTACTTAAGTCATCGGTAAAAGTGAGGAAATAGCGATATCCACCGCGCGTCGAAACACTCATCGGTCCGCATACATCGGTATGTATGATTTCCAACAAGTCCGTTGCTCGCTCCATCATACCGGAGAACGGGGTTTTGATCATCTTGCCCATGAGGCATGGTTCGCATGTGTCAAATGATTCAAAATCAAGAGACTCCAAAATTCCATCAGAATGGAGTTTCTTCATGCGCTTTACTCCAATATGACCTAGACGACAGTGCCACAAATAAGTAGTATTATTACTATCTACTTTGCATCTCTTAGCCTCAATGTTATGGATGTGTGTTTCATCCCTTTCGAGATTTAGAAGAAATAAACCATTCACAAGAGGTGCATGACCATAAAAGATGTTACTCATATAAATAGAACAACCATTATTCTTCGATTTAAATGAATAACCGTCTTGCAATAAACACGATCCGGAAATGATGTTCATGCTCAACGCAGGCACATAATAACATTTATTAAGGTTTAAAACTAATCCCGAAGGTAAAACTAAGGAGAGCGTCGACGGCCATCACATCAACTCTTGATCCGCTGCCAACGCGCATCGTCACCTCATCCTCGCAGTCCGCTCTATTTCGTAGCTCCTGTTTCGAGTTACAAATATTAGCAATTGAACCAGTATCAAATACCCAGGCACTACAACGAGCGCTAGTAAGGTAAACATCAATAACATGTATATCAAATATACCTTTGATGGTGCCATCCTTCTTGTCCGCTAAGTACTTCGGACAGTTGCCCAAAGGACCCTTGTCCTTGCAATAGAAGCACTCGATGTCCGGCTTTGGACGACTGAAGCTTCTTCTCAGCAGGGCAACGCGCTTGCCACGCTTTCTTGAAGGGCTTCCTTGCACCCTTACCTTTCTTAAAGGTGGGGGGATTGCTGACCATCAACACATGATTATTCTTTTTGATGTTCAACTCCGCTACTTTCATCTTAGCAAAGAGCTCAGTGATCATATCAGTGGTACCAATCTGATTGTGATCAACTACAAAACTTTTGCAGCTAGGAGTGTCAATCTTGAGTTCCTCTGGAATCTTGCAGTCCAGTTGCTCAAGGCGTTGAGTGTATCCCGACATCTTAATGGCGTGCTCACTAACGGACCTCCCTTCCTCCATCTTGTAGTGAAAGAATTTCTTAGAGATCTCATATCTCTCAGAACGGGCTTGAGTCTGAAACATGTTTTTCAGCTCCTCGAGAATCTCAAAGGGCCCGACGAACTCCTCAAAACGATTTTGAAGATCCGATTCCATAGCATACAACATGGCGATCGCAATCAAATCATAATCATCCTTATGCGTGATCGATAACAGCTTTTCATCTGCCAAGATCTATAGCAGGGTGTCACCTAACGCTTTCCCAAGGACATAGTCCTTTCGTCCGCCATGTAATGATTCTTAGATTGCGAACCAATTGGTGAAGTTAGACCCATTGTTTCTAAGCTTTTCCTTCTCAGCAAAAACGTTGAAGTTGAAGTTGGACTTGGCCATGTGATCTACAGTATTTGCAAGTACAACTTAGACTATGTTCATGATAAATAGTTCAACTTAATCAAATTACTAGATGAACTCCCACTAAATTCAACATCCCTCAAGTTGTTTAGTGAACACGATCCAAATTCACCACACCTAATCCGATCATCACGAGAAGAGATGTGGTTTCAATGGTGGACAACAAAATGTCGATCATATCATTCATATGACTCATGCTTAACCTTTCGGTTCTTGTGTTCCGAGGCCATGTCTGTACATGCTAGGCTCGTCAAGTTAGACCCAAGTATTTCCGCGTGTGCAAAACTGGCTTGCACCCGTTGTATGTGAGCGTAGAGTCTATAGCACCCGATCATCACGTGATGCTTGGAAACGACGAACTTTCGCAACGGTGCATACTTGGGGAGAACACGGTTTTTATCTTGATCTTTAAGTGAGGAATCATCTTATAATGCTACCGTCGCGATCTAAGCATAATAAGATACATAAAGGGATAAACATCACATGCATATAACTTTATGTGACATGGTATAGCCAATCTTCGCGCAATGATCTCAATCTTGTGCGTTCCGTCATGATCTCCATCACTCCACCATGATTGCCTCCACCACGAATGGCAACTACAACTATTGCTAACTACTTAGCGATAAAGTAAAGCTATTACATGGCGTATAAGAAGTTGACTCGCAGGTCATACACAATTATAAAGACAACCATATGGCTCCTGCCGGTTGTGTACTCATCGACATGCAAGTCGTGAAACATTACAAAACATGATCATCGCATACATTATACACATCACATCTTGGGCCATACCATATCATAGAAAACACTCCCTGCAAGAACAAGTTAGACGCCTCTACTTTGTTGTTGCATGTTTTACGTGGCTTATGGGAGTAGATGCTAAGAACGATTCTTACCTACGGAAAGCCACAACGGTGATATTATGGTTGCCAAACTCCGGTGTTAATCCCATGACAACTATAGTGAGAGAAACTGACATCCACCAGCCGCATGTGTGGAACAAGCCACACGTCAAGTGCGGAGCCGGTCTCGCGAACGACGTCGCGTAAGGTTGGCCTGGACCGCTTCAATCTCACTATCCCACGTCATAAGAAGAACACAAACAAGAGGCTTGCAACAGAAAACATCAACGCCCGCAACAACCATGTTGCGTTCTACTCGTGAAACACATCTACGCATAGACCTAGCTCTGATACCACTGAAGGGTTTTGCGGCATAGTAAATCAAAATTTTCTACGGAGCGAACAGAGGGAAAGCCAAGATCTAATCTAGGAGATGCAAACAACGAGAGAGATTGGATTAGATCTTCATACCCTTGAATATTCAAGACAGGAACGCTCCTAACGTGGGTGATGTAGTCGCATCGCTTCTCCTCCTCGCGATCCGATCCGATCTAGCACCACAAGTGGCGGTGCCTCCGTGAGATGCACACGCAGCACTGACGCCTCCTCCTTCCTCGGACCAGCGAGTATGTGGAGAGATAGATTGGATCTACAACACGACGGCGTGGTGTATATGGTGGAGAATTTCTGCTGCAGGGCTTCGCCTACAAACAGTCGGGAGGGAGAGAGGAAGGTAACAAGGCAGCTAGGGCTTGGAGGAAGGTGTGTAGGGGAGGCGCACCACCCTCTATATAGAGGGGGAAGCCCTTGCCCCTCCTCCAAGCCTATCTCTAGTTTAAACAATTTAAACTCTCCCTTCTAGAAATCCTATCTCTAGTTTAAACGATTTAAACTCTCCCTTCTAGAAATCCTATCTCTAGTTTAAACGATTTAAACTCTCCCTCTTCTAGAAACTCTATCCCGAGATTTAAACGAGTCAAATCTCTCTAGAATCGGCTGGGCCCTATGGGGCCTTGTGCCCCTGGACCAAAGCGGCCAGGACACTCCCTCATAGGCCCATGCCCCCTCCCGGAAGGTGGGGCCACGTTGGTCCCCTTCCGGAAGGTTCTAGAAGCTTCCGGTACAATACCGATTAACCCGGAACAATTCAACTCCAAAACTGCAATCGCCTTATATGAATCTTATTCTCGACCATTCGAACCTCTCGTGATATCCCGGATCCCACCCGAGACTCGAACAAAATTCATAAACCAATTATCCAATCTATCCTAGCGTCGAGATACATTAAGTGTGTGACCTGCGGTTCGAGAATATGCACATGATCTTCTATCAATAATCAGCGGGTCAGGCACCCATATTGACTCCCACACATTCATCGATGATCATATCGGATGAACCACCATGCCAGGATTCAATCAATCCCATATATATATTCCCTTCGTCTCGCGATATTTTACTTGCCCGAGATTCGATCGTCGGTATCGTCATACCTAGTTCAATCTCGTTCACAGCAAGTACTTTACTCGTTCCGTAATCCGATGTCACTTTGTGATTAACTCCTTAACCACATGCTTGCAAGCGGTGTTGATATCGATTACCGAGTGGGCCCGAAGTATATCTCTCCGACTTGGGAGGGACAAATTCCATCTCGATACATACAACCCAACAGATACTTTCCGATCACCTAAGAGACACCTTTATGATCACCCTCTCATAGAATGACGTTTGATTACCTCAAAGCTTTCTTTCGATATCAGGGAGTTGCATTATCTCATGGTCTAAGGAATACAATATTTGACATAGGAAAAGCTTCGCAAAGACGAACACGATGACACGATCTAATTGTTCTGCTTTGTTTGGGTCTATCCACCATATCATTCTCCCAATGATATGATCTTATTATCAATTGACAACTCATGTCTATGGTTAGGAAACTTTAACCATCATTGATCAATGAGCTAGTCCATAGAGGCGTACTAGGGACACGGTGTTGTTTACAAACCACACAAGTATTAAAGTTTCCGCTTAATACAATTCTAGCATGGAATATAAACTTTATCATGAACAAGAATTATAATAATAACATCTTTATTATTGCCTCTAGGGCATAATTCCAACACCTTGCCGTCGGAGGAGCGGAGCCGACTCTGCAGGAACCTCGCCGCCACCGACCTCCTCCTCCACGGAACAAGCGCGCGGGCAAGGCGGCCTCCTCCTCCTCCTAGCGTGGAGGCCTCCTCCTCCTGGCCTGGCGGCCTCCTCCTCTTGGGATGCGGCGGCGGCGCCTCGATGCGGGGATGGGGATGGGGACGATGTGTCTGAGGACGACGATGGGAGGGCTGGCTCACGCGCGCAGTTGACTAGTCCAACCCACACACGCGTAGCGCACCCTGACCAAGTGCGCTACGGTTATCCGTAGCTCACTTGACTAGGGTGCGCTACGCGTGTGTGGGTTGGACTATCAGATAAGAGGGCGGCCGTCCCACTAGTTAACACTAGTACTCTCTTACCCCACTGGTTCTGCCCTTAGCTCTATTCTAAACCATGAGCACCCAGGTTTGAATACTGGTGCTCCACTTTTTTATTTTTACTTTAAAAATACTTTAAAATGTTCCAAAAAATACTTTAAAATGTTCCAAAAGTGGTGATACATGCCATACAAATTTTGTTTTGTTTTTAAAATACTTTTAAATATTCCAAAAATGCCCAAAAGTGATAATATATGTCATAAAAGTGTTACAAATATGATTGAAAGTATAACTAAATTTCATAATAATTTGTCCATAAATATTACAATCTTTTTCGACCACGCGTTTTACAATATTTTTTGAGCTAGCATTTTACAATCTTTTTTACCTTCTTTGTCGTGGTTGAATAATTTAGCCCCGGCACTTTAATGTTTCTTCTTTCGAACGGGCTACCTTTTTTGGGTAGGGTTGTCCTTTTTCTTCTTGTGATGTATGTTGCTGCATCGTAGTCGTCGTCATCTTCAATCTTTGTCGCCAGTCTTGGTCAAGTCTTGCTCGTTGGCGACTCCATCCATTCCGATGATGTTTCTTTTTCCTCTCCTCACGACAACACGGCTAGGCTTTGTCGGGTCGGTAATGAAAAAACATTGGTCCAGTTTGCTAGCCAGTACCCATGGTTCATTTTTCGCGGCCACGTTTGCACCGGCGGCCTTGGATTTGGCTGCTTCGGGTATAACCATGGTTGTGAAATACCGGTCTTCTCTTTCGACGCTCTTTGCCCATCTAACACGGAACATCGGCACCTTTTCTCCATGAGTCGAGCTCCCAGATCTCCTCGATTCTTCCAGAGAATCTTTCCTTCACGTTGTCATCGGTGTAGAATTCCGGCGTTACGCTGAGTTCGATAATCACACTTGTTGTCCTTTTCCTCCTTGTAGAATGTGTAGCCGTTGATATCATACGCTGATAGGTCACCAGGTTTTGCATCGGTCCTCGCAACAAGGTGAATATGATCTTTCCGTGTCAAGAATGCGAGCGGGATTATCAAGGAGCGCCCTAAACCAACGCATGAAATCTGAGTTGTGCTCTTTGATTATTTCTCCTGCGTCCTGTATGCCCCGGCCACTGTATTCTTCTCGATTAACCTTTTGTGCTTGCATCAAGGATTGACCAGTTCTAAATGCTGTAGCGACGAGGTTTGCTCGATCAAAGTCTGCGCGTCAAAATCGAAGTCTGCATGCAGTATGCGACGACCCTCTCGGTGACCAGATCCGTCGATCTTGCCAAGGTGTCTGTTGACGGGAAGACCGACAGGGTTCTCGATGTCTAGATAATTCGTGCAGAAAGAGATGCACTCTTCGGCCAGAAAGCCCTTGGCTATGCTTCCATCTGGACGGAACTGCGAACGTATCCTTTGATGTGTCCGCTCATCCTTTCGAACGCCATCATGCTGCGGAGGAACATCGCCGAGTTGTACGATGTCCTCCACGACATGGACCAGCAGATGCACCATAATGTCGAAGAATGCGGTGGGAAGTAGACCTCAAGCTCACATAGTATCACCACGATCTCCTCCTGTAGCCTTCCGAGCTGATTCAAGCCAATCGACTTCCTAGAGATGACGCCGAAAAACTTGCATAGGCTAAATAACGTTTCACGGACGTGCTCGTCCATTATCCCTCTTAGTGCGACCGGAAGTACTGCGTCATTAGCACGGCATGTCGTGAGACTTCATGCCATCAACCTCTCGCGCCTCGTCTAGGTATCTGCTTATCTTGCCCGCGTAGTCGTAAGGAAATTTGACTCCTAGAAGGCACTTGAAAAACTGTTTGATCTCATCCTGGATTAGAGTGAAGCAAGAAGGAGGGCAGTAATATTCGTTCTTCTTGAACTTTTTACCCTTCCGACGACCTTGTGCCTCCGACTCATGATCATCGTCATCTTCCGATCATCGGGAGTAGTCGCCTCCGTGAAGCTCCTTCCGGATACCCAAGCATATCAGGTCGCCTTGCTTTCGGACCATCTTTCGTCCCTATATCCGCATGTTGATTATGGTGGCGACAGACTCTCGCACACGTTTTTCGTGATATGCATGATGTCGAGGCTATGAGGCATGCGGAGAAACTTCCAAGATGGCAACCCCGGAAAAAATGACCTTGTTTTCCATACCTTCATCAGCGCTTGTCTTGTTGCCTCTTTTCGCTTCTTTCCGTGCTTAGGACAATCTTTCCGTTTTCAAAGAACTCTTCCACTTCTTCGCTGCTCCTACGCTCTAGGATTCCTCGGGTCTCTGATTTGCCATCGAACAGGTCTCCACGTTTTCTCCATGGATCATTCTTGCCGAGCCACCTCCGGTGCGCCATGAACACGGTTTTCGATGACCCTGGATCTTTCTCTAGTTGGAGATAGCTTGTGTTATCCATCCATCTAACGCATGCGCAGAATCCTTGGATAACCTGCCCCGAGATATACCCGCAACCTGGATAGTCTTGCACCGTAGTGATCAACGCGGCTCTCATAGTGAAATAATCTTGTGCGACGGCGTCGTAAGTATTGGCTCCAGATTCCCATAACGTGGCTAGCTCCTCTTTCAACAGCCCGAGATACAGATTGATGTCGGTACCAGGTTGTTTCAGCCCTTGAATTAGCATACTCATTTGTACGTACTTCTTCTTCATGCACAACCATGGAGGGAGGTTGTACATCCATACAAACACGGGCCAAGTATTGTGCGTGCTGCTCTGGATACCGAACGGATTGAGTCCATCGGTTCTTGCACCAAGCCTGATGTTCCTCGAATCTCCACCGAATTCTGGGAATTCGAGGTCCAATGCTTTCCACTAGCTAGCATCTGAAGGGTGCGTCAGCAGCTCATCCTTTTCGGGGTCATCATCATCTCCTGGCTTCTTCCTTTCCGCATGCCATCGCATGAGCTTCGCTTCCTTAGGGTCCGCGAAATAGCGCTGCACACGAGGAGTGATAGGAAAGTACCATACCACTTTTCGAGATGCTTTCTTCCCTTTCTTGTATCGACTCACGCCGCACACCGGACATGTGGTTTTCTCTGCGTCCTCGCCCCGATAAATGATGCAATCGTTGATGCATACGTGATATCTAACGTGCGGTAGATCGAGAGGACAGACAATTTTCTTGGCATCCTCGATACTAGTTGGACATGTGTTCCCCTTCGGGAGACGATCGTGCCAGAATGCCATCATATCGTCGAAGCTTGTGCGCTCAATTTGTGCTTTGCCTTCATCTCCATAGCCTTGAGCGTTACATTCAACCGGGTATCATCGGGCCTGCATCCTTCGTACAATGGAATAACCGCGTCTTTCTCAAGTTGCGCAAGCTTGGCTTTCTCTCTAGCGGCAGCCCTGGCGTTACTCGTCTGCTTGAGAAGCAGCTCTTGCACATAAGGGTCCAGACACCGACGTTGTTCCATCGTAAATGCGCTCCTCCGCATCTAGATCATCATCATCCCGGCCGCTCGCACCTTCACCATCTCCAGAGACTCTTCATCATCTCGCCTGCTCGCCGTGATGATGATCATCGCCATGTTGGCCACCTTCTTCACCGCTCCATCATCTACGCCATCGCTTATCCAACGAGTGTATCCATCCATGAAACCATGGTGGAGCAGCGCCTGCAGATTCCCGGAACTGGTCGATCACCCATTGAGTTTGCATCTTACGCACGGACATCTTATATACATCTTGTTATTTCAGATCATGTCGGCCGTCGCACATTTAAAAAATCTAGCCACAATGCCTTCGCTCATTATGCGGACCATTTTTGCCTGCACGATGTACACGGTACAATTTTGAAGTCTATTAGAACCACATAATGAATGCATGCATGCAATGGTCGATAGAAAATTTTACATGACCTATCCTAAAATTAGGACCTTTGCGAAATGCAAAAGTCTTGCCAAAATGGAAATGAATCAACATTTTCGCAAAACAAATGGCAACTTGTTCACATACAAACACAAGAGAGAGAGACCGATCCATACACACATGAACATATCATTATCCTCTCCATAGTACACATGCATGAGCATCATCGATACTCTCCATATACACACATATGACCATCGATCCTCCACATACACACATCATGAGCATCGATCATCTACATACATATGAGCACATCATCCATATACACATGAACACATCCTTACATGGACAACTTACCGAGATGAGAGACCGATCGCGAGAAAGATGGAAAGGAGAGGTGCGCGCGTCGATCGGAGAAGGATAGATGAGAGACCGGAGACCTCCTCTATTACTTATGTAACATCCAAAGCAAGTTTTACATGCTAAAAATGGTGAATGTGTGGAGAAATTGAGGTGGGAAGGAGAAGATCCCGACTAGATCTAAGGAGGAAGAAGAAGGGGAAAGTGAAGTGTGGGGTGGTGGATGTGGTCACACATGTGCACATAAAGTGCTGTCCTAAAGAAATCGACACATCCGTGGCGCACACGGCCCTAGTGCGCCACATGGAGTACAAACATCTGTGGCGCACTATTTCATGTGCGCCAGACAGCCTCTCCTCGTGGCGCACTAGGCGAGTGCGCCAGGTTTGTGGCCGCTTGAGCAGAGGGGCATGCGCTTAGGCATAGCGCACTGTGCACAAGTGCGCCACAGATGACCTAACTTTGGCGCACATGACTATAGTGCGCTACATGATGTTTGGCGTAGGGCCACAGGCCCACACACATCTGTTGCGCACTATAGTCATGTGCGCCACGGTTGTTCTAGTTATTAGTAGGGCACTGCCCACAGGTGAGCCACGCCTGTTTTAGCCGTGGGGCACTTCAACCATGTGAGCCACGGATGTGCTGATTACCTATAGCCGTTTTCCTAGTAGTGTCGGTCCAAATGACCGATGTTATGTGCTGAATCACGGCATATTTTGTGATGTTGTGTCCATATTATGCATGTGTGTGGACATTGGTATGGAGAACAATGTTGCAGGAGGAAGTTTTCCTTTTTGTCGCACGGAAAAGCCCTTTTCCATTTTTCGAGCGCAAAAAACGGGTCGTTTTGTGAAGTAACCACCAAAATGCCGTTTCAGAATGCTACCGTCCCATTTTCTTAAAATACTAGACCACCTTACATGGACTATCTCTCAACCGAGACATCTGAAACCTTTTCGTCCATCCTGGGTAAAAAGGACAAATGTCTGCCGAATCGGCAGGAAGTGGGTCCGGTTTGTACTACAGGTACATGATCTATCGCCCGTGATTTTTTGAAAAAAATCATTTTTAGACTCGCAATATGTGGTTTCTTTAGAGATCCAATGCAAGTTCTAACGATGCTCGTCCCCTATCTTCATGCACACCGGTTCGACCATAGTTAGAAATTCAGATAATTCAAAACGGGCATAATAAATTCCAAAAAATCCGAACAATGAAAATCCTTCGCGTGGTGTCATATTATGTTACATAGTTAAAAGTAAAAATACTAGACTTGGTATATTGATTATGTTTCGAAAAACCCTTCACAAAATGACCTATCATGTTCGAGATTTCATGGCTTTCGGTCCAAATGACCGATGTTATGTGCTAAATCATGGCATAGTTTGTGATGTTGTGCCCATATTATGCATGTGTGTGGAAATTGGTATGGAGAACAATGTTGCAGGAGGAAGTTTTCCTTTTTGTCGCACGGAAAATCCCTTTTCCATTTTCCGAGCGCAAAAAATGCGTCGTTTTGTGAAGTAACCACCAAAATGCCGTTTCAGAATGCTACCGTCCCATTTTCCTAAAATACTAGACCACCTTACATGGACTATCTCTCAACCGGGACATCTCAAACATTTTCGTCCATCCCGGGTAAAAAGGACAAATGTCTGCCGAATCGGCAGGAAGTGGGTCCGGTTTGTACTATAGGTACATGATCTATCGCCCGTGATTTTATGAAAAAAATCATTTTTAGACTCGCAATATGTGGTTTCTTCAGAGATCCAATGCAAGTTCTAACGATGCTCGTCCCCTATCTTCATGCACACCGGTTCGACCATAGTTAGAAACTCAGATAATTCAAAACGGGCATAATAAATTCAAAAAAATCCGAAAAATGAAAATCCTTCACGTGGTGTCATATTATGTTACATAGTTAAAAGGAAAAATACTAGACTTGGTATATTGATTATGTTTCGAAAAACCCCAAAATGACCTATCATGTTCGAGGTTTCATGGCTTTCGGTCCAAATGACCGATGTTATGTGCTGAATCATGGCATAGTTTGTGATGTTGTGCCCATATTATGCATGTGTGTGGAAATTGGTATGGAGAACAATGTTGCAGGAGGAAGTTTTCCTTTTTGTCGCACGGAAAAGCCCTTTTCCATTTTCTGAGCGCAAAAAACGGGTCGTTTTGTGAAGTAACCACCAAAATGCCGTTTTAGAATGCTACCGTCCCATTTTCCTAAAATACTAGACCATCTTACATGGACTATATCCCAACCGGGACATCTCAAACCTTTTCGTCCATCCCGGGTAAAAAGGACAAATATCTGCCGAATCAGAAGGAAGTGGGTCCGGTTTTTCCCGCCATTTTCCCTTGATTCCTTGATTTTCCCACGGTTCTTCCCTTGATTCTTCCCACCAGTTATCTTCCTACCATTTCTCACTATATATATGTAGGGTTGGCCTCCATTGTCATTGCACATCTCTAGACTCATATCTGCAACCTCATCACTCTTTCCCATGACTTCCACCGTAGCACTAACTCCCAGGCAGGCGGAGGCGCTTTGCGCCTCGAACTACCCCTGCCCGCCGGGCTACTATGTCCCCGTCGGCTGGATGTTGAGCGTCGGAGGCATGCCGGTTCCTCTTGTCCCTCTAGGTGTGGCGCATCGGATGGCCATCACGAACCACTACTACTTCGAGCTCACGCCGGAGCAGCGGAGGAATCCCAGATGGCATCCCGACTATTTCCTGACTTGGGAAGCCTTCTTCGTTGATCGGCGTGAGAGGGCGCTCGCCAGGCACGAGGAGGACGGCCCACCTTCTCAAAACTTCAACGAGGCCGGCCGTCGGCTGTGGTGGCGCGGCCGGACTCTCCAGAGCGTCATGGCCTACGACACGGCCACCGACTCTAGCCCCCGCTTGCGCTACCCTCAAGTCCAGCCCACTCGTACTCAGCCTTCAAGGTTCAACTACGACCCGGCAGCGGCAGCGGCCGGCGAGTACGACGACTACAGTGGCAAGTATTACAGGTGTAGGCAGGAGCATGACTGAATCATTCCAACATTGCAAAACAAGTTCCGCCGATTGTGGCTTAATCTGGCCATGTATGTTAATTTTCAGTTCTTCTATGTAACTTTATGTTAGTTGCGTTATGTACTTTAATTCCAGTTCTATCCTAATCAAAAATTTTCTTTCCGCCCATTATTTTCCGTCCTTTTTTTTCGACCATTAATATATAAAAAATATAAGTTAACTCAAATCCAAATTAATAACAAAAAATGGGTTTGAATTACTTATTCAAATCCAAACACTTTTTATGTTTAAAGTTTTTCTAAATTCCAAATTAATATTAAAAAAATATAAGTTAATTCATTTTTAATTGTAAATGGTTACATTAATTATTTTTTAAAACAGAAAATGGTTTTGAATTATTTATTCAAATCCAAAAACTTTTTATGTTTAAAGTTTTTCTAAATTCCAAAATAATATTAAAAAGTTATAAGTTAATTCATTTTTAATTTTAAATGGTTCATAGTTTAAATGGTTACATTAATTTTTTTTAAAAACAGAAAATGGTTTTGAATTATTATTCAAATTCAAACACTTTTTATGTTTAAAGTTTTTCTAAATTCCAAATTAATATTCAAAAAATATAAGTTAAATAATTTTTAATTTTAAATGGTTCGTATTTTAAATGGTTACATTAATTATTTTTTAAAAATAGAAAATGGTTTTGAATTACTTATTCAAATCCAAACACTTTTTATGTTTAAAGTTTTTCTAAATTCCAAATTAATATTCAGAAAGTATAAGTTAATTCATTTTAAATTTTAAATGGTTCATAGTTTAAATTGTTACACTAATTATTTTTAAAAACAGAAAATGGTTTCGAATTAGTTATTCAAATTCAAACACTTTTTATGTTTAAAGTTTTTCTAAATTCCAAAGTAATTATCATTTAAAAAACATTACAAATTTAAACCCCAAAATAAAAAATAAGGCGGGAATAGAGAGAAAATTCCTGAAAAAATTTGAAAACAGGGTCATATGTCCCGGTTGGAGCCACCAACCGGGACTAAAGACCCCTGCGCGCGCCAACCCTTGGTCTGCTGAAAAATTGAGTATCGTCGGTTGGTGGCTCCAACGACGGATTCTTTAGTCCGTTGGGCCACCAACCGACAAAAGATGCCCTACTAGTTAACCATGCCCCTTCTCCTTCTTCCCCATTCCTCTCTCACTCATAGCAGAGATCGCCGCCCGCCGAGGACCGGGCCGCCAGTTGCCCAACCATCGTCTTGCCGTCGGCGTCCACGCGCCGCCTCGCTGTGCTTATCCTCCTCGCCGAAGGAATTGAAGCCGCGTGACTGGAATCGACCGCGTCTTCCCCGTCACCGACGAGCTCCGCCATTGCCTTCACCATTGCTGCTGATCTCCTCCGTCCCCGCCAAGGCTACACACGCATCGAGGGTGAGCTTGTAACTCTCCGGGACCCCTTCTTTCCTCCCCTCGCGCTCTGTCCTTCTCCCACGTCGCGTGCCGCCGTCCGCCGCCGCTGCATGTCGCCGCGTGCCCTATTCCGGTGAACAAATCCGGGCGGTGCCAACATAGTTAGGTTCGCCTCGACGCCCTCTTTCGAACAAACCCGCGCACGCCCCCTCCCGAGCCCTCTAGCAACGTCGCCGGCCACCGCACAGTGCTCACCGACGAGCCGAGTGGGAGCCGAGGTGGCCATGGCCCCGCCCATGGTCGCCTTGCCTGGTCCACCGGCCCAAAGGTGGACTGCACTAGTGAAAAATAACCGTGGTTCGTGGGTCCTGCTTGCTTGCTTGCGTGGAGGCTGAGTTGGCACTGGGCCCTTCATCGATCTCACCGGCTGGGTCGCCCGGTGTAAAAACTATTTTCCTTTTTGTTTTTAATTCCAGAAAATGATTTAATATTGTAAAATCAATAACTTATTGTTTATAAGTCAGAAAAATACAAATAATATATCAAATTGTTCAGAAAAATGAAACCTATCTATTTAACCTATAATCATGAATTGTTCAACAACTTAAATGACAAGTATAATTAGAAGAACAAATGCACCCCTCTCATATGTTCCGGAGTTTCCCCGAGTTAGGGTTTTCACCCCTCGGAACCCCGATTAAATCGTGGAGCCGCTTTGACTTATTCGTTTTTCCACCTATGCAGAAAATATGGACCCACACGTCAGAGACGAAGAAAAGGAAGAGTTGATCCAAGGTGTGATCCGCGGGGAAGAAAATTTAGATGTATCAACATTTCTGAACAACTCCGGTGAGGGTGATCCTCTTTTTACCGGAATAGACGACTTGTTTGAGGTTGAAGGTGTTGCCTTCCGCGAGGATGAAGGCGATGCCTTGTGTAATCAAGAAGACGACCGCTCCGGCGAGGTGCATGTAATATAATTAATTCATTAATTAATCATCTGCTATCTATATAGAAATATTAACGATGATCTTTCTTCTTTTAGCCCTCCGGATCGAACAAATCTACTGAAAAGAGCAGACGAGGCCCAACCAAAAAGTTGCAAGACCATGAGAGGTTCAGGATCGAAGATGTCGCTGAAGACGGCTCCCGAAGTTGTCGCAAACAAATTTGTGGCACAATGCGGAGTAATCGTTAGGGACTTAATCCCGATCACCATTTGAAAGTACAAAGGAAGTCGCCTAGAGGGGGGGTGAATAGGCTTTTTAAAAATATTACGGTTTAGGCTCAAGTAAATGCGGAATAAAACTAACGTTTGATTTATTGAGCACAAAACCTAGCCACTAAGTTCACCTAGGTGCTCCAACAACCTATGCTAAGCAATACAAGCAACAAGGTGATAGCAAGGTATAAAAACTTCAAGCACGATGGCTATCACAATGTAAAGTGCATAAGTAAAGGGTTCGGCTGAGAGATAACCTATGGACGCGGAGACGAAGATTTGTTTCCCGAAGTTCACTTCCAAAGAAGCTACGTCTCCGTTGGAGAGGTGTGATGGCGCAATGCTCTCCGAACGCCACAAATGGCTCACCTCGAGGTGTGGTGGCTCGATGCTCACCCAACGCCACACAAGGCCTCACCGGATGCGAAGCACGCAACTCACTGGCCACAAAAGGCTCACCTATTCTCCCAAGTGCGCACCACAAAAGCGGGCACTTGCTCCACCACGGGACGCCTGAGGGCGGTCACCGAACCCGTACAAGATTGGGGCTAACTCCACAACTCAATTGGAGGCTCCCAACAACAAAGCCACAAAAGGCCAACAATGCCACAAAAGGCCAACAATGCCACAAAAGGCTACAAGACCACAAAAGGTCAACAAGACCACAAAAGGTCAACAATCCAACCACACAACCGTCTAGGGTTCCAAGGAACCCAAGAGAAACAAGCTCACAAGCTTGAACTCGCCGAATCTCCGAGGAGAACTCAAACCTATGCACCAAATGCAAGGGCAAGTCCTTCTCCCCCAAATTCCAACAAAGCTACAAAAGATATTGGGGAATAAGGGAGGAAGAACACAAGAGTAGAACTCAAACCTATGAACGAAATGCAAGGGCAAGTCCTTCTCTCCCAAATTCCAACAAAGCTACAAAAGCTATTGGGGGAATAAGGGAGTAAGAACACAAGAGGAGAACACAAAACTCTCCAAGATCTAGATCCCAATGATTCCTTCACAAAGAAGGGATTTGACTTGGGGGGGTTGTAGATCTAGATCTCCTCTCTCAAATCCCTCAAGAAGATGCAAGAATCATAGGAGGGGAAAGGGAGAGGGAAAGCTTCTTCAAGGTTGACAATGGAGGAGAGAGAGAAAGCCAAGAACCAAGAAGAAAAGCTAGTACCCACGAAGGGGAAGAGGAGCCCCTTTTAAAGGGCTCCCAGATCTGCCTGTTATGGGCATTCGCGACACTGGCGAACTTCGGTGGAGGCGAAGTTCGGTGGCACCCACCAACGGACGAAAATCGGAGCGAAAACTGAAAAAACGAATCATGGCGGAACTTCGGCTCGGGAAGTTCCGCCCAGCTGCTCAACGGTCATCAGACCCGTTGACGCCCGCTCCAGAAGCGCAACCGGAAGTTCCGGTCAAAACAGACCGGAAGTTTCGGTGAACTTCCGGGCAAGATCCGACAAAGTTCCGGCAAATAGAACGCTTCAACATAGAAGGTTACTGAGCGTGAGAGGAAGAAAACCCGGAACTTCCACCGGAACTTTCGGCGGCAAAGATGCCCTAGCGGAACTTCCGGTGGGAAGCCGGAACTTCCGGTCAGAGAAATTCCAGAAACCAGAAAACCAGAAACGCAATAACTTTTGCATCCGAACTCCAAATGGGATAAAACCAATTTTGTTGGAAAGATAACGACGAATAGAATCACTCAAGTCCATCCCACGCGCTACCCTCAAGTCCAGCCCACGCGTACTCTCCAGAGGTTAAACTACGGCGACCGGCGGCGACGATAATGATGACGGACTACATGATGTAGTATTACAGGTGTAGGCAGGAGCATGACTGAAACACTCCAACGTTCCGAAACAAGTTCGGAAGATTGTTATTTAATCTGGCCATGTATCTTAATTTTCAGTTCTTTTATGTATCTTAATTTTCAGTTCCAGTTCGGCCGATTGTTACTTAATCTGGCCATGTATCTTAATTTTCAGTTCTTTTATGTATCTTAATTTTCAGTTCTCATTCGAGGTTTCTTGGCTTTCGGGTCAAATGACCAATGTACCAACAGGGGGATCTAAAACTTTTCCGCCCACCTCTGGTGAAAAAGACAAATTCCTACCGAATCGGCAGGAAGTGGGTCACATATGAACTACAAGTACATGATACGATGCTCATGATTTTTTACAAAAATCATTTTTAGATTCACAATATGCTATTTTATCAAAAAACAATGCAAGTTGAGCGTGGCTTGGTGAGATTCAAGTGTATACAAAAGATGCGACATTTAAATATCCAATCAATTCAAAAATGTTAATACAAAAGATGCGGCATTAAAATATGATTTGATCTAATAAAAATCATTTTTTATATGCTTAATATTTCTTATGTTCAAAGTTTTAGGATTTAACAATTTATTTTTGTTTGAATTGAATAATCAAAATTTATATGTAAGTGTTTTAATTATATAAAATGATTTACATGAATGGATAGATATTATTTTGCTGAAAATTATGATATATTATTCATATTTATCTGAGTTGAAATGAAAAAGATATGAATTTTCTAAATTCATATCATATTTTTTGAATTAAAAAAGCCCCTTTAATGCATGAAATAAATGCCCCCCCCTTTAACACCGGTTCCAGACAGGAACCGGTGTTAAAGGTAACATTATTTTTCATGCACCCCTTTAACACGGTTCGGGCTGGAACCGTGTTAAAGGGGGTAATAAATCTGGCCAGAACGAATCCCTTTAACACCGGTTCTAGCCCCGAACCGGTGTTAAAGGGGGGGTATTAAATGCGCCATCCCCTTCGCTCCTTTCTTCCCCAAAGCCAGATCGCCACCGCCCAGAGCCCCGAACCCCTCGCCGTCGTCCTCGCCACCAAAGCCCTCCAGCCCTCGCCGTCGCCTCGCCCAGGCGCGCCATCGCCACAAGGCCACCGAAGCCGACGACGCCAAGCCTACAAGAACTCCGCCACGTGGTGAGCTAGCGCGCGCCTGTCGCCCCTCTGCTTCCTCCCTTATCTTTTTGCCTGGCGCCTTTGCAGGCTGCTTACGCCGCCGCCGCCTCATCGCCGTTGCAGCTGCCCGTCGCCGCCGAAGCCCGTTTCCTCCCGTGCTCGCCCCATGCTTCGTGCCTCCCGTGCTCGCCCCAGCAGTTCCTCGCCGAAGGCCTCCCATGAGCTCTCTCGCGAGCGCGTCCACGGATTGGGGCCCTCCGAACAGAGATGTACCAAGATGAAATCGAACCCCTCCGAACAGATGTACCAAGATGAAATCGAACAAGCTTTGTAGAAAGTATGATTTCAAACCATTGTACTTATTAGTAGTAGCTAGGATCAAATCGGACACGAGGACAGCTTTGACGTGGTAGCTCGCGTCATCGGGTGTGGCGGGCAGGAGCGGCTACGCGAGCGCGTCCACGGATTGGGGCCAATGACAGGGAAGTGGAGGGGATGGGTCAGGGAGGCGGATTCGTCGGGGAGGCCCAGGGCCCAGGCGATGACGGGACTCCTCCCTCGGCTGAGGCGGCCTAGGTGGGGTGCAAGCTCCGGTGGTGGCCATGGGGTGCGAGCTCGCGATACGGCCTAGGTGGGGTGCGAGCTCCGATGTGGCATCCCCCCTCGGTCTGGGGCCTATCTTGGGGACATCCCCTCCACATTGTATAAGTTCTGCCAAGTTGTTTTCCGTTGCTATAATGTTTGCCTCGGCCTCCTCTTTCGAACAACGCCCGTTTTAGGTAGGCCGCATCACGCTACCTCGCGCTCCCTAGGTCGCTCTACAACGCCGCCAGCCTCCGGTCAGCCACTGTAGCTAACCCCTCTCATATGCATCCGGGATTTCTCCGAATTAGGGTTTGGACCCCTCGGAACTCGTTTAAAATGATCAAGCATCCTTAGGGTTTTAATTTCATTTGTGTATTTTTGTATGAATAATATGTATATTTGTCTATGAATCCAAGTCCACTTGAATGTTTACACTCTTACTCTAGATAATATTATTGTTTTAGAAACTATGGATCCACTCAGTAGAAACCTTGAAGAAGAAGAAATAATGGAGAACATTATTGATGAGGACACCTCACAATATCTGAACTTGGAGGGACATGATAACGACAGCTCAAGTACTAGTCATGGAGAAGATGAAGACTCCGGTGAACGCAATTTAATGGTTACAAAGTCCGGCGAGGTATATGCATTGATTAAGCCTCTGCTGACTTCCACAAACAATCTTCTTCTACATGTATTAATTAACGCTTCTTTCTTCTTTTAGCCCTCTGGATCGACCAGCCAGCATCCATCTTCTTCTACGAAAAGAGCAAGCGAGTAGCGAGCCAGCGGTTGAAAGATCGTGCAAAGTTCACGATCGGCGATCCGTGTTGATGGCAGCCGATGGAGCCCAAGAAGGCCGCAGACAAATTTGTACGTCAGGCTGGAGTTCTTGTTAGGGACCAAATCCCAATCACAATTGAAAATTGGAATAAGCCAAAGAAGGGCGACAGTACCTTTGTCGATGACAGATCCAAAGAAACGCTTTGGAATTCGTTGTTGGTAAATTTCACCCTTGCGCCAGAGGAGAATGAAAACAACCCGGTTATAAAGGAAAAGGTCAAAGAGTGGACTCTAAAGAAGATGGCCGAGGCTTTCCATCGAAGACAAAATTGAACAAATTTGTCAAATCTGGCGAGACTCAAATTTCAAGACACATATTATGCGAAGATAAGACCTCACGGCCCGAATTTGAGACATATAAAAAAGTGCTATAGCTAAAAGAGGTCGAAACCAATACGCTTAATGCCCGAAGAAGGAATATCACAGAGGACGGGGTCGGTGGCTACATATCTCGAGGCCTAAGTGGGAGGAAGCTGAGAAGGCCTCACGAGAGAGGATCACACCCAGACGGATGGGTGGGACCTACGTGCAAAGACTTGGTTTTAAGGAATCGGGCAAGGTTGGACCCGAAGCGATTGTGTATCTTCCCAACCATCCTTGCCAAACCGTCATGAACTCATCACGGCATACGAGGAAACATCCGCCAGACCTTCCATCCCGACAGAGAGAATGACCAGCTCACGCGCCATCGGTAAAAAGAACACCCCGACATGCACGAGGAACAGGGTATGACGTGGAAGGATGGGTTTGCCGATTGGGCGACTCTTACAGATGGCGCGCGAAAAAAAAGCGTCTGAAGCGGATGACACAGATAGAACATACACTTGCGGCAGCAGCGCAAGTGAATGCACAAAAGCCATCAAGATACCGACCCATCTCAGCACGAAGAGCCTGCATTGGAAGCTGCCCGACTCTCATGGAAAAGCGGTGGCTTCCACGGAACGTGCAGCCCATGCTTGAAATGACGGGTCCTCGATACACCGTGGATGAGATCACGGAGAGCGAACACGCTGAGCTGCATGTGAGATTAATGGGCTTATCCATTAAGGTGGCTGTCGGCTATGCCTTACCTCCTGTAGCTGGTGGAACTTACCACTGCCGACCGATTCCAGATGCTAGATGGCTATGCTATTGTCGGGGTGGATGAGGTTGTGAAGGAATATGAGGAAGCACAGCTTGACCATGCTACAGGTGAAGGGGAAACTCAACTCAAATTTGCAGTGAAAACAACCATTCTTTGGAAGAAGGAACACATTGTGCTTCCAAATTGGAGGTCACTGGCACCCCCGCCGTCTCCGCAGCGTCAGCAGTTTGAGCCGCTTCAGCTATCTCCTGCGCGGCAGCCATCTCCGGCGTGGCAGCCATCTCCGGCCCGTCAGCCATCTCCTGCGCGGCAGCCATCTCCGGCCCGTCAGCCATCTCCTGCACAGCAGCCATCTCCGGCCCGTCAGCCATCTCCGGTGCTTCAGCCATCTCCTCAGCGTAAGCGGAAGAGCACTGCCACGAGGAGCATCATTAGCACTGCCACAAAGAAATCCGCAGGAAACCGTACGCCAAAGAGTTCAAAAAACTACGTCCCGCAGCCTTCCGCCAAGCCATTGCCGGTTTTACCGTGGAATCGCAGCGACGAGGAGACCACTAGGATCTCGGAAGAACAGGTCAAGAAATTCTTTGCACCTAGACGGGCCGAGCCAAAGGAGAAAATAGATCCGGCGGTGGTGGAGAAGTTTTACAATAATCTTTTGAAACCTGAAACCCCACTTGTACCGGACTACGAGCGCCAGATTTTGAAGGCGGATGCAAGGCGCCGTAGGGAGACTGAAAGCAATCGTGAGGCACCCCGTAAAACAGTTCCCATGCTCGGAGAGCAGGAAAACCAATCATGTGCCCCGCTCCAAATGTTCGACACACGAGACGCTCCTCCCGTAAATGATTACGAGGCAGAGCTACAAAGAAAGGCCAATGAGATGGGGATGACTTACATTGCATACTTGAACGTCATGGGAGACAACTTGCCCAAATGCGATGCCAACCCCATACAGCCATGGAAGTATGGGAAGAATCTCGTCAATAAAGAGGAGCTCAAGACTCTACCAACAAAGATGCGAAAATTGCACAAGTGGTACCTTCATTTCTGCAAGACAAGAAAGGTAGAATGGATCACGACGCATATAAGAGATGATATTTTCTTCTGCGGAGATGACGCGATTGACTTCAACATTCAAGACTTGCATTTTCTATTCAATCAGAAGGAACTCGACAAAGCTGCCATCAGCCTTTATTGTGTGTAAGTACTATTTCTATAATTTATATCTCATCTCATTCACTTTATTAATTGCATGTATATATATATGCTCACCATATATGTATATAATATTATGCAGGAAAAATGTTATGGAATGCAGGAAAGGAGGCCCTTTTGACATTGGGTTCGTTGACCCAAATAGAGTTCATGAAGAAGTGGTAGAAACCAAACCCGGGCAAACAGAAGATTACTTGCTAACGTCTTTACTGAGACAACAAACCAAAAGGGAAATACTATTGCCTTACAACTTCTCGTGGATACTGTTACCCTCTCTCTTGTACACATTCTATTTCAGCTTACTCGATGTTAAGTGTAACTGATGATGAGTTATGCGTGCGTAGGTTCCACTTTATTCTGCTAGTCATTCAACCCGACTCAGGAAAAGTACTTGTCATGGACTCGTTACGAAAAGAAAAAGAGATATGGGCAAACTTTAGAGAGATGCTCCAGAGGTAATTTCAATCATATTATCGCACTAGATCGGCAACTTTCGTGACAATAAGTAATTAATTACTTCTTTATCCATTTTCTTTGTCGGACGTGGTTTGAAAAGGTTCACGGGCAGGGCCGGGTGAATGGTCGGAAGAACTAAAATTTGTAGACCAAAATGTAAGTAATACTAGCTAGCTTCCAATTCCATTATATCATGCTTTATTGATTATTATTTTGATTGAACTCTCTATTCTCGTAAAGTGCACGATCGGGACACGGCAATAACTTATGTGGGTACTATGTTTGCGAATTCATTCGCAACACGATATGCGACGGGCTGCCAAGCACTAGAACAACTTAGAGTAAGTAAACAAAGTCCACAACATTATTTTATTACCATCAATTGTGTTGAGTTTTATTCTTATATATATAATGACGGCCCATTCTTCATATATATTCAGATCGAACGGATGCGGGACCAACTCCTACCATTTGAACGCATACGAGCCATTCAAGAGGAATTGGCGGGGTTCATACTTGATGAGGTCGTCACGCCTGGCGGAGAACTCTTTAGATATCCACCAAAATGAACGATGACGATGTATGTGCTGATGACGATGTTTGTATATAATAATAGTTGCTTAATTATTCATGTACTCGTATGTACCGATGACGATTTATGTGTATACCGCACCCGATCGATTCCCCCTCGCCCCCCCCTTGTAACACCCTCAGAATCGGACCTATGCAAGTTTTAGCGAAACCCGCCAAACCCGCATAGAAACGATTCAAAGGTGCCCACCAGGCACTTTCGTGCGGGTGGAAAACGAAGTAATAACATTACACAACAGTCCTCGATGGGACCCACGTAAGATATATATAACAGCGACTCAATGAGTCAAGAATACGATATAATGTACAAAGATTCAAATCACCTTGAACGACAGAGTGTCCGCTACGGACAAGATGCAAATGGGGCTAAGATCCCGAAGAATAACCAATGGCGCCCATAACCCCCGTGCCAAGCGGAAGGGTAACCCCGCTAACGACGCCGATCTCAAAACCTGCTTAAACAAAGGTGCCGGCAAAGGGCAAAGGAAAAGAGGAGCGTCGATCGAGGCCAAGACACGGCGAGGCTAGAATTCGCGTCCTCGCCACATAGGTATGGTGGATCAAGCGGCAGGCGGCATGCACTAAACAACCTATAGAGACTCGATACAACCGGCGGTTATCGAGAGGGGTAAGAATGACCTATCCGGATCCAACGAAGCTAACACCAAACAAACCCATCCCGTGTTTCTCGGGACCAAACGAGAAGTCAACCGAGGAACTCACGCTGATGTTTTATTTATTCGATTATCGTTGCAGCAATTACTAGTCGTATAGATTATCGCCCGATAAAATAAGCAATGCTTTAGTTAACCATTCCGCTAGAAGCAACAATTACTAATCGACATGATAGCATGAGATAAACCCAACACCCAGCTTGTTGGTACTTTTATTCAGCCATTCCGTTGTAGTTGCCATACTTACTAGTCAGTACAATGGTCGCAAGCGACACCAAACAAGCAATTGTGGGCGATATTTAGCCATTCCATTATAGTGGAGCTGATTACTAGTCATTATAAAGTCAAATTTATAGCAATAAACTTTAGTTATGCTTGTCTATGGTCGAGATATCGTGCTCCAAGTCGTCCATAATCATGACACGCTTTCGAAAGTTTTACCCGGCCGGGTGCACCAATAGCAACACACGCCGATCAACCTGAAAACCAACTCAAAACCCAACGAGGCTTTCACGACTAAGCAATCACAGATTCGAAATATTTGGGGGCCACCCTTGAGTCTTACCCGCAAAGTAAGCTAGCTCAGAGACGGACTCAAGGTTTGACAATGGTCAGAAGCGATCGGGAACCCAAAACTCGGGTGTCGATACTGCGTAATCACTCCGCTTACTTACCTAAACAAGATAAAGGTGCTATCTCGCACAATTTAAATAAAGCAGTAGCATGGCATAAGTACAGGATCGTAAATAAAACCTCAAACTAGTTTGTGGCCCCAAGAAATAAGACTGAATCAAGCTCGCCTCGGGGTCCCATATACCTCCGGATGTGGATAGCGATAAATCAAGGAACATGTATCAAGTACTGGGTCCCACGGGACACAAGTGGGCTCGAAACCAAATATTATCTATCACCCATCGATGCCTCGCTTACTTCAATTTTAGTTGTTAAACAGGAATTAAAGTGAACGATAAGTAAAACTATGATCATCTCCAACATCAACATGCGCAATACATCAACAATCGGCATGGACGACACGCATAAAGATCGAGCAAGCGACTACGACGCATAAGTCCAACTATCTACCAAACAAGGTAATAGGATGTATCCAAGGCAATATAGGGCTGCAAGGGATATCACGGGTACGAAAACTAGAGCAACGCAACACAGATAGCAATAGATCAACAGGAGGGAATAAATACTATAAAAGTAAGATAGGTAGAAAGGGGGAGATGCTCTTTGAAAACATTGTCGAAGGTTCAACCAAGATCGGGTCGACACTCGCATCAACTCAACGGCCTTATCCGCCAAGAAGCAAACCACTAGAAGAAACACCGATGCAATATTTAATACAACGGCGAAGAGCGGCATGATGCATGTATGATGCATGGCATGGCAAAGATGCGATGCGATTAGGTCATATTAAGTGGAACCGGGGTCCCGACAATTAATTAGATGGTGCAAGTTATTTAGATCCCCCGCAATTTAAATGTTGTTTTAACATGGCAAAAGATAGTATCGGGTTGATGCACAAATTTAAATGAGGCCAATATAAGGCTAGATTTGCCCGCATATGGGCCCCATATTTAATTATTAGGTGAATCGGCATAAGGCCCCCAAACCACATGAATGTATGCATGCAAGACAATTATTATGCGACAATTTGTATTAGGTTATAAAATAGGGTTTTCGGGAAGGGGTTTCACACATTAGGGCTCGACGATCTTGGTTAGGGTTCGACGGAAACGAGGTTCGGACTCCGGGATCGGTCTCGGACAACGGAGTAGATCTGGCGTTCCGGGAAGAAGGACTTGGTTTGGTGTCGGGGCGCATCGGGTTCGTTTTTGGTCGGTGCCGTTCTTGTCGTCGCGTAGGTCTTGTCGGGTCCGCGTAGACGGTCATGGCGTTCCGTGGTAGATCTTGTCGATTCCACTCCAACGGCCTTGTTGTTCTGTGGCGAAGATCATGGGGTCACCGGGGTCCGAGAAGAAATCTTGGGGGTGGACATCGCCGTCTTCGGGTTCTTTGGGTTTTCCATGTGGCGGTCTTGACGTGGCCTTCGGATTCCATGTGGGCGTTTTTGGCGTTCCCTTGCAGAGTACTCGTCGTCCGTCTTTCGTCGATGTAAAACACTGGGGCAGAAGTAGCCAATGCCATAACCAACTAGATCAACTGGTCGGTCTTGGCTGCGGCTAGACACACGAAGAACATGTTGACCAACATGGGTGACACACGCGCAAGGGCCCTCTTTCTTACGAGAAGGAGCCGGTCCAGGTTGAGCATGTCCGGCCGGAGAGCACCGTCTTGGGGGATGCAACGCCTGGAAGGTGACATGGCTGTGGTGCAGCTCGAGGGGAAGCTGCGAGGAGGAGGACTTGGCGTGCGGCAGCGAGGGACGCAGGACGTAGGCCGGCGGCTGCTGCACGGCCGGAGCAGAGGAGGCCCGGGCCCTGGCCAGGATGATGGAGCGGCGCCGGGTTGCTGGAGGGTCGGGGAAGCTTGGGAGGGTGGAGGCCGGAGAGGGGCGGTCGGAGGACATCCGCGAGAGGAGGCGGAGGTGCTGGCGCGAGGCGGCAGGACGCTGAGGCGAGGGGTTGGGGACGCCTTGGAGGCCGGGCGCAGCGCGCCGCTGCGCGGGGTGGGGCGGTCCAGCGGGCGGCGGAGGCGACGCGCCTGGGCAGGGAGGAGCACGGCGGGGTCGACGGCGGGGTGGCTCGGGGGCAGGTGCGGTGGAGACGGGGAGCTCAGGCGCCTCGGGAGGCGACGAGGGGCGGCCGGCGGAGCTCCTCGGGACGGGCCGGGAGGTGGTGGCGAGGGCGACGAGGGAGGGCGGAGTAGAAACGCTGGGGGCTAGCGAGGTGGAGGAGCAAGCGGGCGGTGGAGGTTGCAGGAAGGCACGGGCCGGCGGAGGAGCGTGGCGGGCGCCGGGAGGCGGGCGGCGATGTGAAGCGGGCGCCTGGGAGGAGAGGCGAGAAGCGCAGCGGTTTGGGGTGGAGAAGGGAGGGGGCCAGAGGTGGGGAGAGGGGAGCATGGCCGGGAGGAGGGCAGGCCGGGTGGTCGGGAAGAACCAGGAGAGGGAGGAGCTGGGCGTGGGGCGGTGGGAAGGTGGGGCCCAGGGGAAAGAAGAGGGCCAGGGGCGGTGGGGTTGCTGCGGTGGGGAGGGAGCGGCCGGTTGGGTGGGGTTGGCTGGCGTCGTGTGCTTGTGTGGGCAGATGGAGAGAGAAAAGGGAGAGGGAGAGAGGAGGGAGGCCACGTGGCAAGCTGGGATTGGGTAGAGGAGAGGGTGAGGGTGAGGTGTCACGAGGGGAGTGGCCGGGGTGAGGTGGAGAGGGGTTGGGGTAGGTTATCTGGTAGCTTTAGGATTAATGGGGTGGGCCGTTTGTATTTCCGGGTGGTCGTTTCGGGATTCGCCCGCTCGATCGCCCCCACTAAAATAATATAATCTTTTATTTACTTTAAATGCACCGTTAGCAAACCGATAGTAGACAACAAAATATTCCGGCGACCCGGGTTTGGCGTTTGAATAAAAGACGGGGCGTTTAGAAAACAAAACTAGGTTTTCCGAAAATAGTTTTAGGCAAACAATGCATGATGATGACGATGCAATGCACAAATTCAACGCGATTTTCTAGTAGTGGTTTTGCGGGATGCCACAATTCGACACCACTAACAATGGATCTCGCCCTCGAGATCCGCCTCATGGTACCGGAAAGAAGGTCGGCGATCTGAATCTTCTCGCTTCGTGTAGATCCTCGCGACACCACTAACAAGGGTTGTTGTCCGTGATCGTCGGGAGAACACTCCGGAAACAAAAGGGCGAAGGTAGAGGTATCAACAAATAAAGCCACCTCTAACTTCCGTGGGCGGAGTAAAATCGCTGGATCCACTGATTCGATGTACAAGAGTGAATTCATAAGAGTAGTGGTATGGTAGCTACTCCATCCCGCACTCAAACCATTACTCTGCACACGAATAGGCGGATTAGGCAACCAACTCTCGGAATCAGACTGAAGATCTCGACAAGCGAGGTTCGGAAACAAAGAAGTGATGCGGACTCCGCATCGGATCTGGCGTAGATGATGTCATCACATCGGGAAACACCGGAAGATACAATAGAAGTCGTATGAAAGACACAATGATTAGGTTTCGCGATGGTTCCATTGGCATGAACAACACATGCTCAAGGTATACTCCAACTTCACCAATGCTCGTCCTTCTCATATGTTTTTCAACGACACGGATATCTAGCAAGGAACACATATAGATAAAGAGCTCAAGAACAAGAGATTGGATGAAGGGTACAACAGACAAGTTGCTGATTGATGATCGTAGCACCTCCGTTACAAAAGGGAGAAAGCGAAACCCTGAAGGTACGACAGAAACCCAACCACAAGAAATCCTGGACTCAAAGAGAGAGAAGAGAGCGGATTCAAAACACGTAGAGGTAAGAGGAAAATAGCAGAGGGGTAAGGAGTAAAATCAGACCTAATCAGAACTATCCAACTGATTTTTCAAAAATAGTTTTGACACTCTACTTCGGCCGTTAGCTAGGTTATCCTACAGGCTGGACTTGTGGGGTATCGCAACTGCTAAGCTCTGATACCACTCTGTAACACCCTCAGAATCGGACCTATGCAAGTTTTAGCGAAACCCGCCAAACCCGCATAGAAACGATTCAAAGGTGCCCACCAGACACTTTCGTGTGGGTGGAAAACGAAGTAATAACATTACACAACAGTCCTCGATGGGACCCACAGAACAGATATATATATAACAGCGACTCAATGAGTCAAGAATACAGATATCATGTACAAAGATTCAAATCACCTTGAAAACGACAGAGTGTCCGGCTACGGACAAGATGCAAATGGGGCTAAGAGCCCTGAAGAATAACCAATGGCGTCCATAACTCGCCTGTGCCAAGCCGGAAGGGTAACCTCGCTAACGACGCCGATCTCAAAACCTGCTTAAACAAAAGGGGTGCTAAAGGGCAAAGGAAAAAGAGGAGCGCCAAGATCGAGGCCAAGACACCATGAGGCTAGAATTGGCCGGTCTCGCCTACATAGGTATGGTGGATCAAGCAGCGGCGGCATGCACTAAACAACCTATAGAGACTCGATACAACTGGCGGTTATCAGAGAGGGGTAAGAATGACCTATCCGGATCCAACCTGAAGCTAACACCAAACAAACCCATCCTGGTGTTTCCCCCTCGGGACCAAACGAGGAAGTCAACCGAGGAACTCACACAGTTGACAGTTTTATTTATTCAGTTATCGTTGCAGCAATTACTAGTCAGGTATAGATTATCGTCCTGATAAAATAAGCAGTGGGCCGTTTTAGTTAACCATTCCGTTGTAGTTGCAACAATTACTAATCAGATACAGATAGCATGAGATAAACCCAACACCCAGCAGTTGTTGGTACTTTTATTCAGCCATTCCGTTGTAGTTGCCATACTTACTAGTCAGGTACAATGGTCGCAAGCGACACTCCAAACAAGCAATTGTGGGCAGTATTATTTAGCCATTCCATTATAGTGGAGCTGATTACTAGTTGTCGAGGGAATGACCACGGCAGATGCTGCAATCGGCAGCGAGTAGTAGAACGAAGGGCAAGGGCGGCCAGCCATCTGCGGTGCGAGATGAGGGCAAAGACACAGGGATTTACCCAGGTTCGGCCCCCCGGAGGGTAAAGACCTACTCCTGCTAGATTATATTATGGAGGTGATTACAATGGGCGAACTCGGCGACTAGGCGGCGAGTTGCTTGGGTGTATGAGCGAACGTGTCTCTACTCGTCCCTTAGGGAGGTTTATATAGGCTCACCTCCCCTAGGGTTTACATATCTCAACCGATTCGGTTACAGCTTTGCCAATTGTTTAAGTCAAACCGACTGGGCCCATCTGCCGCCTGGGCTTTGACCCCTGGGCCTCGGTGCCTTGACGGGCTTCAATCCACTCGCCGCTCGCAGCCCACTCGCCAGCCTTTGGGCTGGCCAAACGCCCGCCGAGGATACCCCAGAGGCATATCCCCATCGCAGTCCCCGAGGCCGCCGCTGATTAGGCGCGGTGGCTACCGGCGATCGAGTATACGGCTTCAAGTTGGCATCCAAATAATCGGCGGGCTCGCACGAAGGGAAAAATCCAGCAAACCGAAAGGCGCCTTGAGTCGAATCAACGGGTCGCGCCTCGGCGAATAACTCAGCGAGCCGGTGGCGTGAGGCGGACCGTCAGCGTGGAGTCAAACTAGCCGTAAGGTAACTTAACGGTAACTCGGCGTAATCATCGCTGTAACGGCTCCCTAATTTGGCGGGCAGCTCGCTATATAAGAGGGATGGTAGGCTATCGAAAGCCAACCGCCCATCATTTCTCCGAGTGCACATCTCCGTCCGCGATCCCGCTAACTGATCGACCCGCAATCTTCCGCCCCAAAGCGAATCCTCACCATGGCCTCTCTCGAACCTTGGGAAGATCTAAGTGCACCAGAGGAATCGCCTCCTTCGAGGAGGCCGAATCGGCCGGGCTGCTGGCGAATCCCCGCAGCCGGGGAAACGACCCCAAACCCGCGCGAGAGAGAGTTCATCTGTTTCACTAGTCACCTCGAGCGGGGTTTAGGGTTTCACTTCTCTGTTCTTCCGGCGCTTCTACGCCTACTACGGGATCCAGCCTCGGATCTGGGTCCCACAAGATCGAGCAGCTCGCCATCTTCGTGGCTCATGAAAGTTACTTGGCTGCCGCCCTACTTTCCTTGTGGCAAGATCTGCTCCATGGACGGATCACGCGAGGAGGCGGCCCAATGCTAGCCGCAGGGGCTTAACTTTCCAGCTCAAATCCAAAGCCTCCTTCTTCGACCGATGCCGCCAAAGCGGCGAGCGATCGAAAGTCTTGGTTTTACGTGACCGAGGCGACCGGCGACGAGGCGGCGATCCCGCGGACTCGCCAACCGCCCCGAGCCGCGCAACCTCCAGTCGTCAAGCTCCCCGATGACCAGCGAATGGTCGCCGACGAGATGCTCCGCACCATTCGCGTCCGAAGAAGAAAGGGCTCGACGGTGAACCTATACAACTGCTGGCTTGGGCGGCGGTTGCCCGCCGCCTAACGCGAGCATTATATGTACCAAGACACGCCGAGAAGACTCGACGAAGGCCAGCCTCGCCGAGTGGAAGCTGGAGGACTACCTCCAGGCGCTGAAGAGGATCACCCAGGCGGCATACACGGACGCGCAGGCCGGGATTTCTCCATACACCGCGAAGCGTCCGGCTCCAACGGTAATTATCTTTTCTTATTCGCAGTCGCAGCGTGTGCAGTCGCGGTAACTTTAACTTCGTTTCATGTTTTCACGCAGCTATTCCAAGTGGTCGACGGGGGGCTACCACCCGCCGACGACGAGAGCTCCGGGCCATCCGCCCAGGATACAAGCGAGTCGCCACCCGCCAAGGGTAACGCGGACGACGAGGACGAGTCCGAAGAAGAGATTGCCCCACCGGTCCGAAAGACCCGCGGGCAACGTCAACGCGAACTCGAGGCAAGCAGGAGCCTCGAGCGTCATGACGATGACGAAGAACTCCCGGAGACCACCTCGCTCCGTCAGGCCACTCCCGCGAAGAAGAAGAAAGAGACGAGGGCTCCCTTGAGGAGGAAGACGAAGCCGCCGAAGATGGCTTCACCGCCAAGGCCAGCGAGCAGCCCGATGCCCACAGCTCGCCGGGTGGCGGCCCGCCAACAACCGCTTAGATGCGCCATCCACGGAGGCACCGCTGGCCTCAATGCCTCCGCCATTCGCGCCAGTCTCCGGCTAGGAAGGCTCCAACCGGCGACTTCACCGCAAGGAAGTCCCGAGCGCAGCGGTCTCGCCGCAAGGAAGCTCCGCGCAGCCCTCCTCACAGAGAGGTCTCGCCAAGGCGCCCGGAGGTACCAACCGCTACCTCGACATCAAAGAAGCCATCCAGATCCTGGCCTCGGGCGCCCCGAACTGGGCTCGCCGTTGGGCCCCGAGCTGGAGAAACCAGCCGCCTTCAGACGGGCTGCTTTCATTCCAGCCGCCAAGTAAGCACTCGGCCCTCACCTTTTCTCTTACCATTTTTACTGTTTTACCGAGTTGTCTTGATGCGAGGACCGAGTGAAGAAGATGGGCCACCCGACGGTGGCCAAGGTGCCTCCGCCGTTAGCGAGGAGGACCCTTCTCAGAAGAGGAAGGCGGACGGTCGCCACCGCCACGGAGGGCAGCAAGAGGGCCAAGGGCGATTTACATTGTCGCCGCTCGATGACACAGACGCTGCGGCCGGGCCCGCCGTGGAAGCGACCGCGATCCACGGCGGGGCATCTCGCTGCCGAGGCCGGAGGAGGCGAGCCTTTGAGCGGGCGCCAATCGCTACCTTCCCCGCTTCATGACCAAGGCGGCCACGGCGAAAGTCCGCGATCGCGAGCCCTACTCCAGAGATTGCCGGCGCCGAGATTGACCAACGTCGCGGACACACACCGGCGTTGCTTGCGTCTGTGGACGCGGCGCAACTGCACAACATGCTTGGCGCGGCCATCCAGGTACCTCCAGTCCCCGAGGATCAGGTCGTTGCTTTGCAACGGCCTGATTCTTTTTAATTTCCTGGTTTGCGCGTTCGAGTCCAGTCCCCGAGTGCGCACTCGCTAAATTTTAGCGGGTGGGCACTTAGGAATTTTTTCAACCGCCAGTCCCCGAGTGCGCACTCGCTAAATTTTAGCGGGTGAGCACTTAATAATTTCATGTGTGCTAACTTTGACGATGTGCAGGGTCTGCAGCTGGAGTCGGCAGAGCGATTGGCTGCGAAGCAGCGTGCTGAGGAGGAGTTGGCCGCTCTTCATGAGGTTAACAAGGACCTTCAGGCTGTTGCAGCGCAGGCAGAGGCGGCTCGCCAAGAACTTGTACCAGCTGGCGAGCTGACGGCGGCTAGGTCTGCATTAGGCACGGCCGAGCAAAGGATCGCCGACCTCGAGCGCGAACTGCGGGAGGCGAAAGAGGAAGCAAGCTCGGCGAATGGGCGAGCTAAGGCCGCCGTGGCGGCCGCGGAAGAGGACCGGAAGGTGTCGGAGGCCCTCATTGTTGGGCTTCAAGACGACCATTCATCGCTTCAAAATTTCATCACGGAACTCGCTCGCCCGTTGCTTGGTAAGTGCACCTTCCCTAGTCTTGCAATCATATTGTTTGTGGTTTCCGTAGTGCTCACAACTGTTTCCATCTCGCAGGTCGTGTGATAGGTAGCCCTGAGGAAGCGACCTCTCTTGATGCGAGGGAGTGCGTGAGCATGCTTGTCGACTCGGCGACGTTGTCGGCGACGTGCATCCGCGCCTATCTTCAAGAGATGTCGCCCACGGAGGTTATTCCCAGTGACCTCGTTGAGGTGTGGGAGTACTTGGAGAAGGCGCCCGCGGTCGTGGAGTTCATGACGCGGTCGGCGTTTCGGCGTGGAGCGTCGACAGCTCTGAGCCTTGGACTCGCCCACTTCCCCGAAGATTTCGACCTCGACGATGTGACGAGTGGGTATCCTTCGTCGACTGGCGCGGTGGACCTGTCGGAGGTCCTCAAGCTGCAGGAGCGAGCTGCCGCTTACTCGGAGCGTGTCTGGGCGATGGGCGACCTTCTTCCTTATCAGGAAACGGTCGTCGCGCCGAACGACCCCGAGCCGCCGCATCGCGACTTCAAGGTCGAGCAGCCCTTCCGCGCGGCGATGGCGGGCGAGCTGACAACGTATCCATCGAACCCATATACTCCGTTCATTCGGAAGCGCGGATACGGTACATCATCGCCGAAGCTCGCAGAGTAGTGTGGTATGCCTAGATAAGTTAGTAGCAATTACGCGAACATGCATAGTTTGTAATGTAAGACAATGCGATGTGCGATTGAATCGATGTTGTGTTTATTTTGCTAAATCGTGTTTTGATTGATTTTGATGAGTCCCCGAGCGCCCGCCTTTTGTGGGGTTCACCTTATATGATGTGTGTTGTTATCATGTGTTTTGTTAATTTAGTCGACTCCGGGCTCGGAGAGCCACGCATGGCGACTTTGAGTGCTCAGATTTTACCGCTTTCCAGACGCGAACGGGCCGGGTGGCCGAGTCCCCGAGCGTGGTACTTGGTAGTTCAAGGCGCGACTCGAGGGTGGTTGAGGAGCGCCAGGTGGTGTCGTGTCCCGCTCCTGCCCGTGGGTCACCGCGGGCGATGCAGTCCCGCACGCCTCTTTACGCTTTTCCTGACCGATCGGGACGAACTGGTATGCCCCGAGCGTGGTACTTAGTCGCTCGAGTCGCTATGCCGAGGATGCGGAGGACCAGGGTCGTGGGAAGCGAGGATGATGTCTTGGTTCAGAAACCAGTCGAGCTAGGCGACTCGATGGGGCCCTCGGGTTGGCGTTGTGGACGATGCAAGACCTGAATGAGTCAAGGTTTTACATCGCACTACTTAGCCGTGCCGTCGCTGTACCAAGGGTTGACTTCGTATTTTAGCATGACGTTAATTACGAAAAGCGAGTGGCACAAGGTATGGGGAGTAGACGAATTTTGCAGAACCGCTTTTATTCATAGCGACCGGAGAGTACATATGTGGGGTTCTAGGTATAGAACTTCCGGAGGAGGTTTACATTCCAGGCCGCTGACGCCGAGTTCACCGCCCCCGCGACGCCGACGAGGTAGTAGGCGCTGTTTAGCACGCTACCGACAGCGAACGGGCCTTCCCATGGAGGGAGAGCTTGTGCATGCCCTTCTTGTCCCGGATGAGGCGTAACACCAAGTCACCTTCGAAGGTGCGGGTTTTCACCCGCTGTGGTAGCGACGGAGCCCTTGCCGATAGATAGCGGTGCGCGATCGGGCGAGGTCGCGTGCTTCGCCGAGTTGGTCGAGCCCGCCTTGGCGGGCTAGTTCGCTTGCCTCCGTAGTGGACGCACCCGTGGCGAGTCGTGTTCGAGGTCGGTGGGCATGACCGCTTCAGCGCCAGAGACCATGAAGAAGGGGGTGAATCCCACGACCGCTGACCGAGGTGCGGATTCCCAGATGACGGAGGGAAGCTCTTCGACCCAAAGATCCAGCGGTGCGCCGAGTGGTACTTTGGAGTCGCGCTTCAGCCGTGGAGGATGCTTTGGTTGGCCTGCTCCCGCCGTTGATTCCGGTGTGCGATCGACGCGAGGTCGAGCCGGATGTGGTGCTCCTCGCAGAACTCGCCATTGCTCCCTTGGCGAAGTTTGTGCCGTTGTCCGTGATGATGCTGTTAGGGAAACCGTAGCGTATATGAGCTCGCCAGGAACTTGGTGGCGCCTTCCCGTCGCACTTCGGACTGGCTTGGCTTCTACCCACTTGGTGAATTTGTCCACGCACCAGCAGGTGGGTGTAGCCGAGGGGGCCTTCTTGAAGGGGCCCACCATGTCCATGCCCCACACGGCGAAGGGCCAGGTGATGGGGATGGTTTTGAGCGCCGAACCTGGAACGTGCGCCTGGTTGGCGATTGGCACCCGCGATCGCTGACGATGTCGACGGCGCCGGGCGCAGCGGTGGGCCGAGAAGCCGTGTCGCATAGCCTTGGCGATTAGGAGCGCGGCAGCGCAGTGGCCGCAATACCGAGTGGATGTCGTGTAAGATTTTGCGCCCTTCGCTGGTTGGACGCAGCGTTGAACACGCCGTGACGCTGCGCTTGTGTAGTTCGCCGTCGATGATGGTGTAGGACTTGCATCGGCGAACAATCATTCGAGCGCTTGTCTGCCTCATGCAGGTTGCCCGCTCTGTGTAGGCGATGTAGGGCTTGGTCCGCCGTCTGCTCGGTGACGAAGTGCACCAAGGTTGCCTCTGGTTGGAGAGGGACTCAATGTCGATCTCTCGGAGGAGAGACCGACGGCGTGAAGATGGTGTCTAGGAACACGCCGCGGGTGGTGTGGATCGAGCTGACCCGATGCGAGAGGGCGCCTCCTCGCTTTTCCGCCTCGCCGATCCACTCGACGGAATAGCCGTGAAGTGGCCGCCAGCTTGTCCACCTCTTGGCGGTACGCCATGGTAGGGGAGACGGCGTCGCAGGTGCCGGGCGACTTGTCCCGCGACGAGGTCGGAATCGCCGTAGCATCGAAGGCGATTGACACTCATCTCCTTTGCAGCTCGCATGCCGTGAGTAGGGCCTCGATTCGCCATGTTGTTGGTGCAGGCGTGAAATCGAGGCGAGGATGAAGCGGAGCTTGTCGCCTTGGCGAAGTCAGCACTATCCTCGCCTCCGCCGTCTGCTTTTGGACCCGTCAAGTGTAGGCTCCAATAGTGAAGGTACGGCGGCTTCTGCTGGGCCTCCTCCGCCGGGCGAGGAAATCGCCGTTGCTGCGACTTGATCGCCTCCGTGGCTCAGATTAACGCTGTGGACGCCGATCTCGACGGCCCACTTGGCGACCCGCCGGCCGCCGCGATTGCGGATGATGTCTTGTAGTGGAGCGGAGGAAACGATCGTGATGGGATGCTCTCGAAGTACGCGGCAGCGCCGCGAGCTCAAGACCGCGATACCAGCTTTTGGTATCAGGTGGTCCGGCGCGACTCGTTAGGACCTCGCTGATGTAGTATACCGCCGCTGGACTGGGCGCTTTTTCTTCCTCCGTCGCTCGACGACCATTACAACCGACGACGCCACGGACGCCGCGACGTAAACCAGCATGGGCTCCTTGTCGACGGGCGGCGAGTAGAGGTGCGGCGAGTAGCACCTTTTTGAGGTCGCGAGCGCCGTCTGCCTCCTTGTCCCATCGAAGGTGGGATTCTTGCGCATCAGCGGTATAGTGGCATCGCTTTTCGCCCAGGCGTGGGATGAAGCGATCGAGAGCCGCTACACGCCCGCCAGCTCGACGCCGCGCAGCACTCGGGTTTGCCGAGCCGCGATCGTGTCGATCTTTGTTGGGTTTGCCTCGATTCCTCGCTTGGAGACGACGCACTTAGCAATTGCCCGCGGTACACCGGTGCACTTGCTCGTTGAGCTTTTATCTTGTACCTTCGCAGGTTGGCGAAGGTCTCCGCTAGATCGGCGAGTAGATCGCCTTTGGCGAAGCGGATTTTACAACCACGCCGCCGATGTAGACGTGATGTTGCGCCAATTTGGCTCGCGAGGCATTCTTGCATGCACCGCTGGTAGGTCGCCCGGCGTTCTTGAGGCAAGGTCATGGCGGTGTAGCGTAAGGCTCAATGGCGTGATGAACGCCGTTTTCTTCGCCCTCGACAGCCATTTTGATCTGGTTGTACCAGAGTAGGCGCCGAGGAAACATACGACCGAGCCCGCGGTGGAGTCGATGATTTGATCGATCATGGAGGACGAATCGCCTTTGGGCAGGCTGTTCAGGTTTGTGTAGTCGACACATTCTCCGTGTCCTGCTTTTTCGACCATTACTGTGTTTGCCAGCCACTTGGAGTATTTGATTGGCCGAATGAAGCCGGCAGCGAGCAGGCGTTGCACTTCTTCGCAATTGCTCGACGGGCGCTCTTCATTGAAGGGCCGAGCGATCGCTGACCGGTCGCACTTTGGGGTCGGCGTTTAGTTTGTGCTCAGCGAGCTCCCTAGGGACACCAGCATGTCGGAGGGTTTCCATGCGAAGATGTCCCTATTCTCAAGGAACTCGGCGAGCGCCTTCCTATGCTGGGCTCATGCCTGTCCCGATCGCCACCGTCGGCTGGGGTCGCTGGGACCAGCTCGACGGTGGGTGGCCGTGGCCTCAAAGGTTGAGGTGTTTGTGCCCTCCGAGTTGGGCTTTGAGTATTGTGGGGTCGTTGTTGACCCGCCGCCAGATTTGGCGAGCTCATCGGCGTGACTAGCTTCCGCCGCGATCACGGCGCCGGGCGAGTGCGCCTTTGGCCTCGTGATTCGCGCCATGTCGTGGTCGCCGCTGATGGTGATGACGCCGCACGCCCGGGAGCTTCATCGCCAGACGCCAGAGCGGGTGCCGCCATGAATTTGGCGAACGCCGCGCCCAGACGCAATGGTAGGGTCGTCAAGGGCACCAGCTCGAAGACGATCCGCCGGTGCGGAAGTTCGCGAGTGCCGAAGGTGACGGTAGCGTGACCTTGCCGATCGGGTAAGCCTTCCGACCGGGACAATCCCGTGGAACGTTGTGTGGGTTGTTCGATCATCGATCGCGGGAGCCGCAGCTTCAAGGTGTCGAGGTAGAGGATGTTGATGGAGCCGCCGCCCATCGTGGTCTTGGGGAGCCGTAGTCGCCGACCTTGGGCTTGACCACCAGGCGACTCGCCCCGGTACTGGCGCGTGGCGAGTGGTCTTGCCGGCCGTGTGATGGGCTGTTCACCAGTTCAGAACTGGGGACGCCCGTGGCCACCGCTGACGGCGACGGCGCTGGCGATGACCTTCTTCTCGCGCGTGTTGAAGCCGTGAAGGTGTGGAGCGAGCCGGCTACTTTGCCGAATTTTCCGCCATTTTGCGGGTCGTTGTCGGTGTCCTCCGCTGCCGCGGCCTTCTCGATTTCGAGGGTGTGGCAATCGGTGGTGTGCGTGGCGGCTTTCCTTCCTGCCGTGAAACGCACACGGTTGGTTAAGGAGGGCCGCGGATCGAACCTTGGCTTGTTCTTGTAGTTGCCGCCGCCGCGCCGTTGTCCTCCGTCGCGGGGTAGCTCTGGGCTCGCTCGCAGCGTGCTCAGCGTTGGCGACGAAGTCGCCTGCCGTTGCGGCGCTTTGCTCGTAAGGCGGTGACGCCAGAAGCGTAGGTCGACTCGGCGATCACCGTTGCCGCCCTCGCGGCGTTCTCCGACTCATCGCCGATGTCTTGGTTGGGGTCTTCCTCGGCATCGCTTGGTATCTCGAGGAGGTCGGGATGTTGTCGAGTGTTTTGGCGTGTCGCTTGAGCTTGGCGACTAAAGGCTCAGAGCGCACGATGTCTTGAAGCAATGGATCGCGGTCCGGTGGATGCCGACCGCTGTACCAGAGCTCGCCACCGCTGAACCCAGCTATGGTCGACTCGCGGGGTCCCCGAACGCAGCTGCCTGTGTCCTCGATGGTGGTGGCGCGAGTGTAGGAACACTGGCGTGCGACGGCGTCTCGCATTTCTTCCGTGAGTCGACATCGCCCGGGGAGCGTGTTGATCCATTGCCTGCATGTCCCTCCATCATCGTGGGAGGTAACGGGCGGCGAGTAGGTCACAGACCCGCGATCCCCATTGCCATGAGGTATGTGTCGAGCCGATCATGGGTCACGAGGAGTCGATTTTTCGATCTCCTTTGGCGCCTTGAAGTTTGGCGGTACTTTTCGCCGGATCATTGGTCCGGCACTTGGGCCCCAATCGATCGAGCGACCATGGGCTCGCCGTCGCGCGAGTATTTAGGTGTGCCGCAGTCGCCGGGCTGGCGGCGCGCCAGTTTTGGTTGTTGATGATGTGAGTGCGCGCCGACGGTTCTCGCTGGCGGCGACGGTTGGTCGCCGGGATCGCTGGTAGAGAGAGGCGCATTCGCTGGTCGCTGGAGCTGCAGCGGCTCGCGGCGGCAATTGAGGGTGTTTGCCACCGCTGACGGCCGCCGAGGCCGCCCGCTTCCGGAGGAGCGCGAGTACACTCGCCCGCGAGTCGGCGCCGTTGCTGCTCCACGGCCTTCGAGTAGGGCCCCGACGCATCGATTTGTGGCGCCGCCCGGTCGCCGGATGTTGCCGCACGGCTCGGCCTGCCACGAGGTTGTCCATCGGGTGGAGAACAGGAAGGCCGTCGCGGCCCCGTGAGGAGACGACTATCCGCGCTGGTCCTCGAGGTGCGGTTAGGTGGTGGCGGGCACCCATCGCCAGATCCTGGCGGGGTCGAGCGCTTCCGGTGGCGCTGCTCGCAGATCGCGCGCTGGCTATGCGCGCGGATCGTTTCATCGTCGAAATTCAGGGCGCCCTGAACGGTGGGTTCAGCGACCTGATCCGCCTGGTGGTAGCGTGATGTTCTGCGCTGCCACCGCCGAGGCGAAATTTCGCCGCCTGCTTTGCGCATCGCCTCCGCCAGCCAGCGGAGTTCTCCTCCGCTGCCGTAGCGTTGGGAGGGATCGGGTGGAGAAAGGGTCCTCCGGCGGATCGGGCGCCGGTGGCCATAGGTCGCAGCGCGGGCGACCGTCCCGCTGTGGAGGTCGGCGGAGTTTTCCGACCCGAGTCAAGTCAAGATCCCGAGGATGGAAGGGTCTCAAGTCTCCCGCTGGAGACCTGAGGATGGAGCCGGACGAGGCCGCGGTGATGGAGCCGCGAGTGACGCCGGGTCGCCGAAGCGTCGCCGGTGAGGGCCGCGCCTCTGCGGTCGCTGGGTTCTCGCCACATTGCTGTGGCCGAGTCGCACTCGGAGGCAGGCGGTGGATCGGCGGATCTGGCTCTCGGAGAGCCGATCGTGGTGGCGATCGCGGATGCGAGCCGAGTCCTCCGAGGTGATGACGCCGGTGAAGCCGACGAAGAGGCTGATCGTGCCGATCGGCAGATCACGCCAGGCGTGACGGGTCGCGCCGGGACGTAGCTGCTCGGCAAGATCCGGAGCATCTCGCCGATCGCTATCATGCGGCCGTGGCGCACCGCCTCGCTGATGGGCAGATTGGATCTCGCCGGTAACACCGCCAGACCGGCCAGGCCCCACGGTGGGCGCCACTGTCGAGGGAATGACCACGGCAGATGCTGCAATCGGCAGCGAGTAGTAGAACGAAGGGCAAGGGCGGCCAGCCATCTGCGGTGCGAGATGAGGGCAAAGACACAGGGATTTACCCAGGTTCGGCCCCCCGGAGGGTAAAGACCTACTCCTGCTAGATTATATTATGGAGGTGATTACAATGGGCGAACTCGGCGACTAGGCGGCGAGTTGCTTGGGTGTATGAGCGAACGTGTCTCTACTCGTCCCTTAGGGAGGTTTATATAGGCTCACCTCCCCTAGGGTTTACATATCTCAACCGATTCGGTTACAGCTTTGCCAATTGTTTAAGTCAAACCGACTGGGCCCATCTGTTCGCCTGGGCCTTTGACCCCCAGTCGCCTGGTGCCTTGACGGGCTTCAATCCACTCGCCGTTCTGCAGGCCCACTCGCCAGCCTTTGGGCTAGAACGTCTACCGAGGATACCCCAAAGAGGCATATCCCCATCACTAGTCATTATAAAGTCAAATTTATAGCAATAAACTTTAGTTATGCTTGTCTATGGTCGAGATATCGTGTCCAAGTCGTCCATAACCATGACACGGCTTTCGAAAGTTTTACCCGCCGGGTGCACCAATAGCAACACACGCCGATCAACCTCGAAAAACCAACTCAAAACCCAACGAGGCTTTCATGACTAAGCAATCACAGGATTCAGAAATATTTCAGGGCCACCCTTGAGTCTTACCCGCAACGGTAAGCTAGCTCGAGACGGACTCAAGGTTTGCGACAATGGTCAGAAGCGATCGGGAACCCGAAACTGGGTGTCGATACAGAATCACTCCGCTTACCTAAACAGATAAAGTGTGCTATCCGTCGCACAATTTAAATAAAGCGTAGTACGGCATAAGTACAGATCGTAAATAAAACCTCAAACTAGTTTGTGGCCCCAAGAAATAAGACTGAATCAAGCTCGCTCGTGGGGTCCCATATACCTCCGGATGTGGATAGCACGATAAATCAAGGAACATGTATCAAGTACTGGGTCCTACGGGACACAAGTGGGCGTCGAAACCAAAATTATCTATCACCCACCGATGCCTCTCGCTTACTTCAATTTTAGTTGTTAAACAGGAATTAAAGTGAACGATAAGTAAAACTATGATCATCTCCAACATCAACATGCGGCAATACATCAACAATCGTGTAATCGACGACACGCAAAGATCGAGCAAGCGATCACGACGCTAAGTCCAACTATCTACCAAACAACAGGTAATAGGATGTGTCCAAGGCAATATAGGGCTGCAAGGGATATCACGGGTACGAAAACTAGAGCAACGCAACACAGATAGCAATAGATCAACAGGAGGGAATAAATACTATAAAAGTAAGATAGGTAGAAAGGGGGAGATGCTCGCCTGAAAACATTGTCGAAGGTTCAACCGAAGATCGGGTCGACACTCGCATCAACTCAACGGCCTTATCCGCGAAGAAGCAAACCACTAGAAGAAACACCGGATGCAATATTTAATACAACGGCAGAAGATCGGCATGATGCATGTATGATGCATGGCATGGCAAAGATGCGATGCGATTAGGTCATATTAAGTGGAACCGGGGTCCCGACAATTAATTAGATGGTGCAAGTTATTTAGATCCCCCGCAATTTAAATGTTGTTTTAACATGGCAAAAGATAGTATCGGGTTGATGCACAAATTTAAATGAGGCCAATATAAGGCTAGATTTGCCCGCATATGGGCCCCATATTTAATTATTAGGTGAATCGGCATAAGGCCCCCAAACCACATGAATGTATGCATGCAAGACAATTATTATGAGACAATTTGTATTAGGTTATAAAATAGGGTTTTCGGGAAGGGGTTTCACACATTAGGGCTCGACGATCTTGGTTAGGGTTCGACGGAAACGAGGTTCGGACTCCGGGATCGGTCTCGGACAACGGAGTAGATCTGGCGTTCCGGGAAGAAGGACTTGGTTTGGTGTCGGGGCGCATCGGGTTCGTTTTTGGTCGGTGCCGTTCTTGTCGTCGCGTAGGTCTCGGGTCCGCGTAGACGGTCATGGCGTTCCGTGGTAGATCTTGTCGATTCCACTCCAACGGCATTGTTGTTCTGTGGCGAAGATCATGGGGTCACCGGGGTCCGAGAAGAAATCTTGGGGGTGGACATCGCCGTCTTCGGGTTCTTTGGGTTTTCCATGTGGCGGTCTTGACGTGGCCTTCGGATTCCATGTGGGCGTTTTTGGCGTTCCCTTGCAGAGTACTCGTCGTCCGTCTTTCGTCGATGTAAAACACTGGGGCAGAAGTAGCCAATGCCATAACCAACTAGATCAACTGGTCGGTCTTGGCTGCGGCTAGACACACGAAGAACATGTTGACCAACATGGGTGACACACGCGCAAGGGCCCTCTTTCTTACGAGAAGGAGCCGGTCCAGGTTGAGCATGTCCGGCCGGAGAGCACCGTCTTGACAGGGATGCAGCGCTCCTGGAAGCAGGGACATGGCCAACAGGGTGCAGCTCGAGGGGAAGCTGCGAGGAGGAGGACTTGGCGTGCGGCAGCGAGGGACGCAGGACGTAGGCCGGCGGCTGCTGCACGGCCGGAGCAGAGGAGGCCCGGGCCCTGGCCAGGATGATGGAGCGGCGCCGGGTTGCTGGAGGGTCGGGGAAGCTTGGGAGGGTGGAGGCCGGAGAGGGGCGGTCGGCGGACATCCGCGAGAGGAGGCGGAGGTGCCTGGCGCGGAGGCGGCAGGACGCGCGCGGGGCGAGGGTTGGGGGACGCGCGGGAGGCCGGGGCGCGGCGCTGTGGCGGGAAGCAAGGCGGGCGGAGGCGCGACGCGGCCTGGGCGGGCCGGGAGGAGCACGGCGGGACGGCGGGTGGCTCGGGGCAGGTGCGGTGGAGACGGGAGCTCAGGGCGGCCTGCGGGAGGCGACGAGGGGGTCATGCGGAGCCCTGAGGACTCAACGGCGGGAGGTGGCGAGGGGCGCGACGACGGAGGGCAGGGCGGAGGAGAAACGCGGTGGGGCGGCGAGCGAGGTGGAGGAGCAGCGGGAGCGACGGCGGTGGGAGGTTGCAGGGAAGGCACGGCCGAGGGAGCGGTGGCGGGCGCCGAGGCGGCGGGGCGATGACGCGCGGGCGGGCGCCTGGGGAGGAGAGGCGGTCAGGAAGCGGCGGCGGGTTGGGGTGGAGAAGGGAGGGGGCCAGCGAGGTGGGGGAGAGGGGAGCCTGGCGCGGCGGCGGGAGGAGGGCCGCGTCGGGTGGTCGGGGAAGAACCAGGGAGAGGGAGAGAGGAGCCTGGCGCGTGGGTGGTTTGGTGGGAAGGTGGGGCCCAGGGGAAAGAAGAGGGCCAGGGGCGGTGGGGTTGCTGCGGTGGGGAGGGAGCGGCCGATTGGGTGGGGTTGGCTGGCGTCGTGTGCTTGTGTGGGCAGATGGAGAGAGAAAAGGGAGAGGGAGAGAGGAGGGAGGCCACGTGGCAAGCTGGGATTGGGTAGAGGAGAGGGTGAGGGTGAGGTGTCACGAGGGGAGTGGCCGGGGTGAGGTGGAGAGGGGTTGGGGTAGGTTATCTGGTAGCTTTAGGATTAATGGGGTGGGCCGTTTGTATTTTCCTGGGGTGGTCGTTCGGGTCATTCGGCCCGTTCGACTGCCCCACTAAAATAATATAATCTTTTATTTACTTTAAATGCACCGTTTGCAAACCGATAGTTGACAACAAAATATTCCGGCGACCCGGGTTTGGCGTTTGAATAAAAGACGGGGCGTTTAGAAAACAAAACTAGGTTTTCCGAAAATAGTTTTAGGTAAACAATGCATGATGATGACGATGCAATGCACAAATTCAACGCGATTTTCTAGTAGTGGTTTTGCGGGATGCCACAATTCGACACCACTAACAATGGATCTCGCCCTCGAGATCCGCCTCATGGTACCGGAAAGAAGGTCGGCGATCTGAATCTTCTCGCTTCGTGTAGATCCTCGCGACACCACTAACAAGGGTTGTTGTCCGTGATCGCCGAGAACACCGAAACAAAGGCGAAGGTAGAGGTATCAACAAATAAAGCCACCTCTAACTTCCGTGGGCGGAGTAAAATCGCTGGATCCACTGATTCGATGTACAAGAGCGAATTCATAAGAGTAGTGGTATGGTAGCTACTCCATCCCGCACTCAAACCATTACTCTGCACACGAATAGGCAGATTAGGCAACCAACTCTCGGAATCAGACTGAAGATCTCAACAAGCGAGGTTCGGAAACAAAGAAGTGATGCGGACTCCGCATCGGATCTGGCGTAGATGATGTCATCACATCGGGAAACACCGGAAGATACAATAGAAGTCGTATGAAAGACACAATGATTAGGTTTCGCGATGGTTCCATTGGCATGAACAACACATGCTCAAGGTATACTCCAACTTCACCAATGCTCGTCCTTCTCATATGTTTTTCAACGACACGGATATCCAGCAAGGAACACATATAGATAAAGAGCTCAAGAACAAGAGATTGGATGAAGGGTACAACAGACAAGTTGCCGATTGATGATCGTAGCACCTCCGTTACAAAAGGGAGAAAGCGAAACCCTGAAGGTACGACGGAAACCCAACCACAAGAAATCCTGGACTCGAAGAGAGAGAAGAGAGCGGATTCAAAACACGTAGAGGTAAGAGGAGAATAGCAGAGGGGTAAGGAGTAAAATCAGACCTAATCATAACTATCCAACTGATTTTTCAAAAATAGTTTTGACACTCTACTTCGGCCGTTAGCTAGGTTATCCTACAGGCTGGACTTGTGGGGTATCGCAACTGCTGAGCTCTGATACCACTCTGTAACCTCGGGAATCGGACCTATGCAAGTTTTAGCGAAACCCGCCAAACCCGCATAGAAACGATTCAAAGGTGCCCACCAGGCACTTTCGTGTGGGTGGAAAACGAAGTAATAACATTACACAACAGTCCTCGATGGGACCCACAGAACAGATATATATATAACAGCGACTCAATGAGTCAAGAATACAGATATAATGTACAAAGATTCAAATCACCTTGAAAACGACAGAGTGTCCGGCTACGGACAAGATGCAAATGGGGCTAAGAGCCCTGAAGAATAACCAATGGCGTCCATAACCCTGCCCAGGCCAAGCCGGAAGGGTAACCCTGCTAACGACGTCGATCTCAAAACCTGCTTAAACAAAAGGGGTGCCGACAAAGGGCAAAGGAAAAGAGGAGTCAAGATCGAGGCCAAGACACCGAGGCTAGAATTCGGTCCTCGCCACATAGGTATGGTGGATCAAGCGGCAGCAAGATGCACTAAACAACCTATAGAGACTCGATACCGGCGGTTATCGAGAGGGGTAAGAATGACCTATCCGGATCCAACTGAAGCTAACACCAAACAAACCCATCCTGGTGTTTCCTCGGGACCAAAGGAGGAAGTCAACCGAGGAACTCACAGCTGATGCTTTATTTATTCATTATCGTTGCAGCAATTACTAGTCGTATAGATTATCGCCCGATAAAATAAGCAATGGGCCGTTTTAGTTAACCATTCCGCTAGAAGTTGCAACAATTACTAATCGACAGATAGCATGAGATAAACCCAACACCCAGCTTGTTGGTACTTTTATTCAGCCATTCCGCTAGAAGTTGCCATACTTACTAGTCAGTACAATGGTCGCAAGCGACACTCAAACAAGCAATTGTGGGCATTATTTAGCCATTCCATTATAGTGGAGCTGATTACTAGTCATTATAAAGTCAAATTTATAGCAATAAACTTTAGTTATGCTTGTCTATGGTCGAGATATCGTGCTCCAAGTCGTCCATAACATGACACGGCTTTCGTAAAGTTTTACCGGCGGGTGCACCAATAGCAACACACGCCGATCAACCTCGGAAAAACCAACTCAAAACCCAACGAGGCTTTCACGACTAAGCAATCACAGGATTCAGAAATATTTCAGGGGGCCACCCCTTGGAGTCTTACCAGCCACGACGTAAGCTAGCTCCGAGACGGACTCAAGGTTTGCGACAATGGTCAGAAGCGATCGGGAACCCGAAACTCGGGGTGTCGATACACAGAATCACTCCGCTTACCTAAACAGTACAGTGTGCTATCTGTCGCACAATTTAAATAAAGCAGGAGCATGGCATAAGTACAGGATCGTAAATAAAACCTCAAACTAGTTTGTGGCCCCAAGAAATAAGACTGAATCAAGCTCTGGCTCAGGAGGGTCCCATATACCTCCCGGATGTGGATAGCGCGATAAATCAAGGAACATGTATCAAGTACTCGTGGTCCTACGGGACACAAGTGGGCGTTCGGAAACCAAATATTATCTATCACCCACCGATGCCTCTGCTTACTTCAATTTTAGTTGTTAAACAGGAATTAAAGTGAACGATAAGTAAAACTATGATCATCTCCAACATCAACATGCGGCAATACATCAACAACTGTGGCAATCGACGACACGCAACAAGATCGAGCAAGCGACTACGACGCTAAGTCCAACTATCTACCAAACAATGTAATAGGATGTGTCCAAGGCAATATAGGGCTGCAAGGGATATCACGAATGAAAACTAGAGCAACGCAAACACGATAGCAATAGATCAACAGGAGGGAATAAATACTATAAAAGTAAGATAGGTAGAAAGGGGGAGATGCTCGCCTGAAAACATTGTCGAAGGTTCAACCGAAGATCGGGTCGACACTCGCATCAACTCAACAGCCTTATCCGCGAAGAAGCAAACCACTAGAAGAAACACCGGATGCAATATTTAATACAACGGCAGAAGATCGGCATGATGCATGTATGATGCATGGCATGGCAAAGATGCGATGCGATTAGGTCATATTAAGTGGAACCGGGGTCCCGACAATTAATTAGATGGTGCAAGTTATTTAGATCCCCCGCAATTTAAATGTTGTTTTAACATGGCAAAAGATAGTATCGGGTTGATGCACAAATTTAAATGAGGCCAATATAAGGCTAGATTTGCCCGCATATGGGCCCCATATTTAATTATTAGGTGAATCGGCATAAGGCCCCCAAACCACATGAATGTATGCATGCAAGACAATTATTATGCGACAATTTGTATTAGGTTATAAAATAGGGTTTTCGGGAAGGGGTTTCACACATTAGGGCTCGACGATCTTGGTTAGGGTTCGACGGAAACGAGGTTCGGACTCCGGGATCGGTCTCGGACAACGGAGTAGATCTGGCGTTCCGGGAAGAAGGACTTGGTTTGGTGTCGGGGCGCATCGGGTTCGTTTTTGGTCGGTGCCGTTCTTGTCGTCGCGTAGGTCTTGTCGGGTCCGCGTAGACGGTCATGGCGTTCCGTGGTAGATCTTGTCGATTCCACTCCAACGGCCTTGTTGTTCTGTGGCGAAGATCATGGGGTCACCGGGGTCCGAGAAGAAATCTTGGGGGTGGACATCGCCGTCTTCGGGTTCTTTGGGTTTTCCATGTGGCGGTCTTGAAGTGGCCTTCGGATTCCATGTGGGCGTTTTTGGCGTTCCCTTGCAGAGTACTCGTCGTCCGTCTTTCGTCGATGTAAAACACTGGGGCAGAAGTAGCCAATGCCATAACCAACTAGATCAACTGGTCGGTCTTGGCTGCGGCTAGACACACGAAGAACATGTTGACCAACATGGGTGACACACGCGCAAGGGCCTCTTTCTTACGAGAAGGAGCCGGTCCAGGTTGAGCATGTCCGGCCGGAGAGCACCGTCTTGACAGGGATGCGGCCTCCCAGAAGCGTGGACATGGCCAACAGGGTGGATCTCGAGGGGAAGCTGCGAGGAGGAGGACTTGGCGTGCGGCAGCGAGGGACGCAGGACGTAGGCCGGCGGCTGCTGCACGGCCGGAGCAGAGGAGGCCCGGGCCCTGGCCAGGATGATGGAGCGGCGCCGGGTTGCTGGAGGGTCGGGGAAGCTTGAGAGGGTGGAGGCCGGAGAGGGGCGGTCGGCGGACGTCCGCGAGAGGAGGCGGAGGTGCCTGGCGCGGAGGCGGCAGGACGCGCTGGGCGAGTTGGGGACGCCGGAGGCCGGGCGCGCGTCGCTGCGCGCGACGGGGTGGGGCGGTCCAGCGGGCGCGGAGGCGACGCGCCCGCGGGCCGGGAGGAGCACGCGGGGTCGACGGCGGGTGGCTCGGGTAGGTGCGGTGGAGACGGGGAGCTCAGGCGCGGCCTGGAGGCGACGAGGGCTGCCGGGCGGAGCTCCTGCGGGACGGCGCCAGGGAGGTGGCGAGGGCGCGACGGAGGGGCAGGCGAGGAGAACGCAGTGGGCGGCGAGGTGGAGGAGCAGCGGGCGGGCGGGAGGTTGCAGGGGAGGCACGGCTGGGCGGCCGGAGGGAGCGGTGGTTGGCGGGCGGCGCTCGGGAGGCGGTGGGGCGATGACGCGCGGGCGGGCGCCTGGGGAGGAGAGGCGGTCAGGAAGCGGCGGCGGTTTGGGGTGGAGAAGGGAGGGGGCCAGCGAGGTGGGGGAGAGGGGAGCCTGGCGCGGCGGCGGGAGGAGGGCCGCGTCGGGTGGTCGGGGAAGAACCAGGGAGAGGGAGAGAGGAGCCTGGCGCGTGGGCGGTTTGGTGGGAAGGTGGGGCCCAGGGGAAAGAAGAGGGCCAGTGGCGGTGGGGTTGCTGCGGTGGGGAGGGAGCGGCCGGTTGGGTGGGGTTGGCTGGCGTCGTGTGCTTGTGTGGGCAGATGGAGAGAGAAAAGGGAGAGGGAGAGAGGAGGGAGGCCACGTGGCAAGCTGGGATTGGGTAGAGGAGAGGGTGAGGGTGAGGTGTCACGAGGGGAGTGGCCGGGGTGAGGTGGAGAGGGGTTGGGGTAGGTTATCTGGTAGCTTTAGGATTAATGGGGTGGGCCGTTTGTATTTTCCTGGGGTGGTCGTTCGGGTCATTCGGCCCGTTCGACTGCCCCACTAAAATAATATAATCTTTTATTTACTTTAAATGCACCGTTAGCAAACCGATAGTAGACAACAAAATATTCCGGCGACCCGGGTTTGGCGTTTGAATAAAAGACGGGGCGTTTAGAAAACAAAACTAGGTTTTCCGAAAATAGTTTTAGGCAAACAATGCATGATGATGATGATGCAATGCACAAATTCAACGCGATTTTCTAGTAGTGGTTTTGCGGGATGCCACACCCCTCCCGCAGAAATATGCCTGAAGCGGGCAGTAGCCGCGGCAGATTTAGGCCGTTTTCCTGCCAGCGTAACTCTGCCAGCAGAACGGTTTAAATCTGCCACAGAAGAACCTTAACACCGCTGCGGTCTGAACCGGTGTTAAAGGGGGGGCGGCCTGAGGCCTGCGGCAGCCCCACATGCGCCACCCTTTAACACCGGTTCGTATAAGAACCGGTGTTAAAGGGGCCCCCCTCTAACACCGAACTCTCAACAGCGATTGGGGAACCGCTGTTAGAGGGCCCTCCAAACCGGAGTTAAAGGGGGGGGCCTGCACTAGTGGAAGTCATCTAATGTGTACAAGGTGGATGGATCTAGTATGTTTTCTTCATCCTCAACGGCGTCTGCTTCATCAGACGAAACATCATTCCCTTGAATGGACATCTCATGCAAGATTGAGATAAGTAGTAGAGTACTCTAATAGAATGAGACGAGATGGTAGTATATGCATGTATATATAGTGCATTAGACAGAAACGGAACCATCATTTGTTCACAGTTTAGACACACGATTGAGAAACTGAAATAAGTCGAAGCGACTGGAAACTGAACCATTTGTTCACAACTAAATGGCTAGCAATGGAACCAACATTTGTTCACACCAACCATCAGGTGGGCACTGCTCAGCTTCCAAGTTGATCTCATTTGAGGTGAGATTGATCTCCACAGATGGACTCTTCCCTCCTTTCGCTATCATGTGTTTGTAAGAGGCTGGCCATTTTCCATCATCCTTGAGTGTTTCCCACATAGTTAAATGTTGGAAAGGATGGCCATAGTGTGGCATCCCGCAAAACCACTACTAGAAAATCGCGTTGAATTTGTGCATTGCATCGTCATCATCATGCATTGTTTGCCAAAACTATCCCGCAAAGCCCGTTTTGTTTTCCAAACGCCCCGCCTTTTATTCAAACGCCAAACACCAGGTCTCCGGAATATTTTTGTTTGTTGCTATCGGTCTGCAAAAGTTGCGTTTAAATTAAATAAAAGTATTATATTATTTTAGTAGGGGCAGTCGAACGGGCCAACCCGACCCGAACGACCACCCCGTATACAGCAAATCGGTCCACCTCCTAATTTCTAAAGCCACCCACTATCCTACCCAACCCATCCCTCCACCTCACCCCCTCCAATAGTATCCTGCCACCTCACCTTTTCCCTCCCCCCTAACCAATCAAACCCTGCCACATGGCCACCCCCTCTCTATCTCTCTCCCTCTCTCCCCTCTCTCTCACTCAGCCTACACGCCTCTCCCTGCCCGCACACAACGCACCACACACGCACACAACGCACATAACGCGACCCACGCCTGGCCCCCCCCCTGGACCCCACCTAGCAGACCCACACCCCGACGCACGCCTGCCCGCAACCGCCCCACCTACCGCGCCTCTCCCCCACGCGACGCCCCCGACCATCTTCCTCCTTCCGCCGCTCTTCCTCTCCACCTCACGCTCTCCCCGCAGCCGGCCCGCACCCCGTCTGCCCCCACCTCCTTCGGGTCCTCGCCGAGCTCCCCCTCCCTCCTATCTTCCCCGCCACAGCGCCTCTCCCCCAACCTTTCTTCCCCGCAGCGCGCGCCGCCCCCTCCTCCCCAGAGCTCCGCCGCGTCCGCCTGGCCTCAGCCGCTCCCCCGCGGCTCCCTGCCTCGCCCGCCTTGCGCTGCCGCGCCGCCCAGGCCCGCCCGCCCGCGTCGCCTCCCTCGCGGGCCCGCGCCTCCGTCGGCCTCCGTCCCGCCTCCGCCTCGCCGGTGACGAGGCCGCCCGACTCGGCACCGGCGCCGTCCCGCGCCCGCCCACGCTGCGTCGACCTCCCTCCGCCTCCCGGCTCCCCGCGACCGCCACCCCCTCGTCCGGCGCGGCCCGAGCCCGCCCGCCAGCGCGCCACCCCGCGCAGGCCACCATCTCCGCCTCCGTTGCTCGCCCCGGTCGTCCCCGAGCCGCACCCGCCCCGGCCAAGCCCGACCCGACCCTAGCCGCCTCCTCCCCGTGCTCTAACGCCGCCTGGGGGCCTCCTCTCCGTCGGCCGCGTCCGGCCCGCGGGCTGTCGCCTCGTCTGCAGCAACCGTGGTCGCCGTTAATCGCCAGCGCATGCTCCTGCTAGTGAGCACTTTTGGTATCTGGTGGTGTTAAGTGGTCTGTGTATGCCGATGTGTATTCATGGCAGTGTTGGGATCGATGGTCTGGTGAGTTTGCCTCGTGTTGGCACTCATGTGAAGATGTTGTCGCGCAATCTCGTCTACCGTCTGTTCGTGGGACAACAACCTTGGTGAATCAAGGATGAACGAGTACCCCGACTCCGATGCCGAACCAAGTTCTTCCGGACCCCGCACCCGTTGGATCGCCAAGATCTGCTTCATGGACCCGAGCCCGATCCGGGACGCCAAGATCGACTCGATGGCGCGGACCCGACAAGATCGGCACGACGACAAGATCGACACCGACGCAGAACGCCAAGTTCTCCACCTCGAACGCCATGTTTTTCAACACGACCCGAAGACCGCGAGTGCGACAAGAACGACACCGAACCAAGTCCTTCCCCGTCCGAGAACGATCCCGTCGAGACCGATCCGTCGAACCCTGAACCCCGAGACCGGACCCTGGACCCTCCCGGACCCCGAACCCCGGAAACCCCAAGATCTGCCGAACCCTATGTGTGACCCCTTCCCGAAACCCTATTTTATAACATAATAACAACTTGTTGCATATTAATTGCCATACCTGCATGCATGATCATGTGGTTTGGGGGCCTTATGCCGATTCACCTAATAATTAAATATGGGGCCCATATGCGGGCAAATCTAGTCTCATATTGGCCTCATTTAAACATGTGTAGCGAACCGGTTCCATCTGTTGCAATGCTATACAACATTTAATTGCGGGGGATCTAAACGACTTGAACCATCCAATTAATTGTCGGGACCCCGGTTCCGCTTAATATGACCTAATTGCATCGCACTTTTGCCATGCCATACATCATACATGCATCATGCCGATCTTCTGCCGTTGTATTAAATATTGCATCCGGTGTTGTTCTAGTGTTTTGCTTCTTCACGGATAAGGCCGTTGAGTTGATGTGAGCTTCGCCCCGATCTTCGGTTGAACCCTTCGGCATTGTTTTTCAGGCGAGCATCTCCCCCTTTCTACATATCTTACTTTTATAGTATTTATTCCCTCCTGTTGATCTATTGCTATCTGTGTTGCGATGCTTTAGTTTCCGTACCTGTGATATACCGTGCAGCCCTATATTGCCTTGGACACACCCTATTGCCTGTTGTTTGGTAGATAGATGGACTTGCGCGTCGTAGTTGCTTGCTCAAGTGCTGATGTGTGTCGTCATATGCCACAGTTGCTGATGTATTGCCGCATGTTGATGTTGGAGATGATTCTAGTTTTACTTATCGTCACTTTAATTTCTGTTTAACAACTAAAACTGAAATAAGCAGAGGCATCGGTGGGTGATAGATAATATTTGGTTTCCAAATGCCCACTTGTGTCCCGTAAGACTCCGAGTACTTGATACCTGTTCCTTGATTTATCGCGCTATCCACATCCGGGAGGTATATGGGACCCCCCTGAGCCAGAGCTTGATTCATTCTTATTTCTTGGGGCCACAAACTAGTTTGAGGTGTTTTTACTATCCTGTACTTATGCCATGCTACTTTCTGTATTTAAATTGTGCGAGGAGCACACTGTCTTTGTTAGGTAAGCGTAATGTTTTCGCGGTATCGACAGTCCCCGATTGGGGACCTGCTGTCGTTTACAGCCATTGTCGCAAACCTTGGGTCCGTCTCGAAGCTTGCTTACTTCGTTGCGGGTGTACTTCAAGGGGTGGCCCCCTGAAATATTTCTGAATCCTGTGATTGTTCAGTCGTGAAAGCCTCGTTGGGTTTTGTTTTGGTTTTTCCGAGGTTGATCGAGCGTGTGTTGCTATTGGTACCCCGCCGGGTAAAACTTTCTCGGCCGTGTCCGCGGATATGGACGACTTGGAGCACAGTATCTCGATCATAGACAAGCATAACTAAAGTTTACTGCTATAAATTTGACTTATAATGACTAGTAATCAGCTTCACTATAATGGAATGGCTAATTAATACTGCCCACCATTGTTTGTTTGGTTGTCGCTTGCGACAATTGTATCTGACTAGTAAGTATTGCAACTACAACGAAATGGCTGAATAAAAGTACCAACAACTGCTGGGTTTTGGGTTTATATCATGCTATCTGTATCTGATTAGTAATTGCTGCAACTATAACGGAATGGTTAACTAAAAGTGCCCACTGCTTATTTTATCAGGACGACTATCTAAACCTGACTAGTAAAGTGCCGCAACTATAACTGAATAAATAAAACTGCCAACTGTGTGAGTTCCTCGGTGGACTTCCTCGTTTGGTCTCGAGGGGGAAACACCAGGATGGGTTTGTTTGGTGTTAGCTTCAGGTTGGATCCGAATAGGTCATTCTCACCCCTCTCTGATCACCGCCGGTTGTATCGAGTCTCTATAGGTTGTTTAGTGTATGCTGCCGCTGCCGCTTCAGTCCACCATACCTATGTAGGCGAGGACCGCCGAATTCTAGCCTCGCTGCATCGCCTCAAGATCGACGCTCCTTCTTTTTCCTTTGCCCTTCGGCACCTTTTGTTTAAGCAGGTTTTGAGATCGACGCCGTTAGCGTGGTTACCCTTCCGGCTTGGCAGGGTTATGGACTCCATTGGTTATTCTTCGGGCTCTTAGCCCCATTTGCTTCTTGTCCGTAGTCGGACGCTCTGCTTTCAAGGTGATTTGGATCTTGTATATTATATCTGTCTTCTTGACTCTTTGAGTCGTATATATATATATATCTGGGTCCCATCGAGGACTGTTGTGTAATGTTATTACTTGCTTTCCACCGCGAAAGTGCCTGGTGGGCACCTTTGAATCGTTTCTATGCGGGTTTGGCGAATTTTGCTTAAACTTGCATAGGTCCGATTCTGAGGGTGTTACAGAGTGGTATCAGAGCCCAGCAGTTGCGATACCCCACAAGTCCAGCCTGTAGGATAACCTAGCTAACGGCCGAAGTAGAGTGTCAAAACTATTTTTGAAAATCGGTTGGATAGTTCTGATTAGGTCTGATTTTACTCCTTACCCCTCTGCTATTCTCCTCTTATCTCCACGTGTTTTGAATCCGCTCTCGTCTCTTTCTTCGAGTCCAGGAATTCTCGTGGGTGGTTTCCGTCGTACCTGTAGGGTTTCGCTTCCTCCTTTGGTAACGGTGTTCTACCATCCGGTGTTCAAGCTGCCTGATGAATCCGTCTACGGTGTTACCATTCTTTGTTCCTTGTTTGCGCCTTCCGGTGTTTTCCGACGCGACGACATCATCTACGACAGGTCCGATGCAGAGTCTGCATCCCTCCTTTGTTTTCGAACCTCGCTTGTCGAGATCTTCAGTCTGATTCCGAGAATGGTTGCACTCTTTTCTACTGATTGTGCAGAGTAATAGTTTGGGTGCGTGATGGATTGGCCCCCATGCCGACTACCCCTTCTATTCGCTTTTGTACATTGAAGTGGACGAGAATGCATCGGTTCCCCTCTTCCATCGGAACTAGGGGTGGCTTTATTTGTTGATACCTCTACCTTCGACCTTTTGTTTTCCGGAGTGTTCTCTCGACGATCACGGACAACGACCTCTTGTTAGTGGTGTCGCGAGGATCTACACGAAGCGAGAAGATGCAGATCGCCGACCTTCCTTCCGGTACCATGAGGCGGATCTCGAGGGCGAGATCCCTTGTTAGTGGTGTCGAATTGTGGCATCCCGCAAAACCACTACTAGAAAATCGCGTTGAATTTGTGCATTGCATCGTCATCATCATGCATTGTTTGCCAAAACTATCCCGCAAAGCCCGTTTTGTTTTCCAAACGCCCCGCCTTTTATTCAAACGCCAAACACCGGGTCTCTGGAATATTTTTGTTTGTTGCTATCGGTCTGCAAAAGTTGCGTTTAAATTAAATAAAAGTATTATATTATTTTAGTAGGGGCAGTCGAACGGGCCAACCTGACCCGAACGACCACCCCGTATACAGCAAATCGGTCCACCTCCTAATTTCTAAAGCCACCCACTATCCTACCCAACCCATCCCTCCACCTCACCCCCTCCAATAGTATCCTGCCACCTCACCTTTTCCCTCCCTCCTAACCAATCAAACCCTGCCACATGGCCACCCCCTCTCTATCTCTCTCCCTCTCTCCCCTCTCTCTCACTCAGCCTACACGCCTCTCCCTGCCCGCACACAACGCACCACACACGCACACAACGCACATCACGCGACCCACGCCTGGCCCCACCCCCTGGACCCCACCTAGCAGACCCACACCCCGACGCACGCCTGCCCGCAACCGCCCCACCTACCGCACCTCTCCCCCACGCGACGCCCCCGACCATCTTCCTCCTTCTGCCGCTCTTCCTCTCCACCTCACGCTCTCCCCGCAGCCGGCCCGCACCCCGTCTGCCCCCACCTCCCTCGGGTCCTCGCCGAGCTCCCCCTCCCTCCTATCTTCCCCGCCACAGCGCCTCCCCAACCTTTCTTCCCAGCCGCCTTCCCTCCTCCCGAGCTCCGCGCTCCCCGCGCCCGTCATGGCCGCTCCGCCCGCGTCCCGCTGAGCCCGCGGCTCCTGCCTCGCCCGCCTTGCGCTGCGCCGCCCGGCGGCCGCCCGCCCGTCGCCTCCCTCTCGCCGGGGCGCCTCTCGGCCTCGTCCGCCTCCGCACCTCGCCCGGTGACGAGGCCGCCCACTGCACCGGCAGCGCCGTCCCGAGCCACGCGCCCCGCCCGTGTCGACCTCCGCCTCCGCCTCCCGGCTCCCGCGACCGCCACCGCCTCGTCGTCCGCGCGGCCGAGCCGCCAGCGCGCCACCCATGAGCCACCATCTCCGCCTCGTTGCTCGCCCGTCGTCCCCGAGCCGCACCGCCCGGCCAAGCCCGACCCGACCCTAGCCTCCTCCCGTGCTCTAACGCCGCTGGGCCTCCTCTCCGTCGGCGCGTCCGGCCCGCCGCTGTCGCCTCGTCTGCAAAACCGTGGTCGCGTTAATCGCCAGCGCATGCTCACGCTAGTGAGCACTTTTGGTATCCGTGGTGTTAAGTGGTCTGTGTATGCCGATGTGTATTCATGGCGGTGTTGGGATCGATGGTCCGTGAGTTTGCCTCGTGTTGGCACTCATGTGAAGATGTTGTCGCGCAATCTCGTCTGCATTAGGTGGGACAACAACCTTGGTGAATCAAGGATGAACGAGTACCCGACTCGATGCCGAACCAAGTTCTTCCGGACCCGCACCCGTTGGATCGCCAAGATCGCTTCATGGACCCGAGCCGATCCGGACGCCAAGATCGACTCGATGGCGGACCGACAAGATCGGCACGACGACAAGATCGACACCGACGCAGCGCCAAGTTCTCCACCTCGAGCCATGTTTTTCAACACGACCAAGACCATGAAGTGCGACAAGAACGACACCGAACCAAGTCCTTCCCCGTCCGAGAACGATCCCGTCGAGACCGATCCGTCGAACCCTGAACCCCGAGACCGGACCCTGGACCCTCCCGGACCCCGAACCCCGGAAATCCCAAGATCTGCCGAACCCTATGTGTGACCCCTTCCCGAAACCCTATTTTATAACATAATAACAACTTGTTGCATATTAATTGCCATACCTGCATGCATGATCATGTGGTTTGGGGGCCTTATGCCGATGTACCTAATAATTAAATATGGGGCCCATATGCGGGCAAATCTAGTCTCGTATTGGCCTCATTTAAACATGTGTAGCGAACCGGTTCCATCTGTTGCAATGCTATACAACATTTAATTGCGGGGGATCTAAACGACTTGAACCATCCAATTAATTGTCGGGACCCCGGTTCCGCTTAATATGACCTAATTGCATCGCACTTTTGCCATGCCATACATCATACATGCATCATGCCGATCTTCTGCCGTTGTATTAAATATTGCATCCGGTGTTGTTCTAGTGTTTTGCTTCTTCGCGGATAAGGCCGTTGAGTTGATGTGAGCTTCGCCCCGATCTTCGGTTGAACCCTTCGGCATTGCTTTTCAGGCGAGCATCTCCCCCTTTCTACCTATCTTACTTTTATAGTATTTATTCCCTCATGTTGATCTATTGCTATCTGTGTTGCGATGCTTTAGTTTCCATACCTGTGATATACCGTGCAGCCCTATATTGCCTTGGACACACCCTATTGCCAGTTGTTTGGTAGATAGCTGGACTTGCGCGTCGTAGTTGCTTGCTCAAGTGCTGATGTGTGTCGTCATATGCCACAGTTGCTGATGTATTGCCGCATGTTGATGTTGGAGATGATTCTAGTTTTACTTATCGTCACTTTAATTTCTGTTTAACAACTAAAACTGAAATAAGCAGAGGCATCGGTGGGTGATAGATAATATTTGGTTTCCGAACGCCCACTTGTGTCCCATAAGACCCCGAGTACTTGATACCTGTTCCTTGATTTATCGCGCTATCCACATCCGGGAGGTATATGGGACCCCCCTGAGCCAGAGCTTGATTCATTCTTATTTCTGGGGGCACAAACTAGTTTGAGGTGTTTTTACTATCCTGTACTTATGCCATGCTACTTTCTGTATTTAAATTGTGCGAGGAGCACACTGTACTGTTTAGGTAAGCGTAATGTTTTCGCGGTATCGACAGTCCCCGATTGGGGACCTGTCGTTCTGACCATTGCCGCAAACCTTGGGTCCGTCTCGGCTTGCTTACCGTTGCGGGTGTACTTCAAGGTGGCCCCTGAAATATTCTGAATCCTGTGATTGTTCAGTCGTGAAAGCCTCGTTGGGTTTTGTTTTGGTTTTTCCGAGGTTGATCGAGCGTGTGTTGCTATTGGTGCACCCCGGCCGGGTAAAACTTTCTGAAAGCCGTGTCCGCGGATATGGACGACTTGGAGCACAGTATCTCGATCATAGACAAGCATAACTAAAGTTTACTCCTATAAATTTGACTTATAATGACTAGTAATCAGCTTCACTATAATGGAATGGCTAATTAATACCGCCCACCATTGTTTGTTTGGTTGTCGCTTGCGACAATTGTATCTGACTAGTAAGTATTGCAACTACAACGAAATGGCTGAATAAAAGTACCAACAACTGCTGGGTTTTGGGTTTATATCATGCTATCTGTATCTGATTAGTAATTGCTGCAACTATAACGGAATGGTTAACTAAAAGTGCCCACTGCTTATTTTATCAGGACGACTATCTAAACCTGACTAGTAAAGTGCCGCAACTATAACTGAATAAATAAAACTGCCAACTGTGTGAGTTCCTCGGTGGACTTCCTCGTTTGGTCTCGAGGGGGAAACACCAGGATGGGTTTGTTTGGTGTTAGCTTCAGGTTGGATCCGGATAGGTCATTCTCACCCCTCTCTGATCACCGCCAGTTGTATCGAGTCTCTATAGGTTGTTTAGTGCATGCTGCCGCTGCCGCTTCAGTCCACCATACCTATGTAGGCGAGGACCGCCGAATTCTAGCCTCGCCGTGTACTGGCCTCAGTACTGACGCTCCTTCTTTTTCCTTTGCCCTTCGTCGGCACCCCTTTTGTTTAAGCAGGTTTTGAGATCGACGCCGTTAGCAGGGTTACCCTTCCGGCTTGGCCTGGGCAGGGTTATGGACGCCATTGGTTATTCTTCAGGGCTCTTAGCCCCATTTGCTTCTTGTCCGTAGTCGGACGCTCTACTGTTTTCAAGGTGATTTGGATCTTGTATATTATATCTGTCTTCTTGACTCTTTGAGTCGCTGTTATATATATCTGTTCTGTGGGTCCCATCGAGGACTGTTGTGTAATGTTATTACTTCGTTTTCCACCCGCACGAAAGTGCCTGGTGGGCACCTTTGAATCGTTTCTATGCGGGTTTGGCGAATTTTGCTTAAACTTGCATAGGTCCGATTCTGAGGGTGTTACACATAGTTGCCTTCATACTTATCCAAGGCCATTCTTTCTAGGTCATGGGTTCTGTGACCACTATGATACACACCAATTGCAGCAATCCACTCACTGTGGAAAGTAGCAAGCCTTTTCTTGGTCCTTCGCTACTCCATCTTGAACTGATTCCGATCTCTCTTATGGTTACTTGGTGTGCTACCATTGTATAGAGCAGCAATGTCATCCCAAAACTGCTCACCCTTCTTTGCGTTCCCATCAATGGGATCAAGAACACTCCAACCAAGAACATGCCTATATTGTGAAGATATATTTTAGTTGAGCCCAACAATAAACAAGAATTTACATGCATATACCAAGTATTTGAGCAATGAATCACATTACCAATCTCAGATGTTCTTCCGGTGTATATGGCAGACGATGTGCAGTCCTTTCTCTTGAACCATCGTCTCCTACATTGATGGCCTTCCTTTTCTTTTTCGAAGAAGTTGAATCACTTTGGAGGGATCAGGCTGAGATGCAACTTTAGAGTGTAGTGGTGGTGTTGAAAAGGAATCATGTGAGGAGGCACCAAAAAAGTGATTTTTTTTCCAAATCTTGTTGTCCTTGGTCATGATGCTACATTGGCGGAGCTCTGAAATTATAAGGATGCATTGGCGGGAGCTGTACAAAACTTAGTAAGCCTTTGGGTGCGGCAGTCTCTGTTAGAGTACATATACATGTATGGCTAGAGATAGACTAGGACTCTACAACTTGTACTCCAAGTCTCCACCTACCCTGTGTAACTCTATATAAAACCCCCAAGGGTTAGATCAATACTACACAATATTCTAGGGATCAATATTTTCCACATGGTATCAGAGCGGTTAGCCTTACGGCGCCGATCCTAGGTTCTTCCCCCATTTCCGCAACGCGCCGCCCCCGAGGAGATTACTCCTCGAGGGCGCGGCACCCGGTCTCGATCAAAGATCGGATCGGTTCTTTAGATTAGATTAGATCCAAATTTCAATTCCCAATTTTTTATAGATTAGATCCAATTTAGCTGTATACTAAATCCCTAGACACGATTCTCGTCGCGTACAGATCAGTACCAATTTTCTCAAATCGATCTACTCAACCGGCAGCAATACACGGAGAAAATCGCGTGGCCGCGCCTGCCCCTGGCATCTACCACGTCAAATCGGCACCTTCGGCCGGGAGCATATCATGCCGCACGTCAACAGCCACGGGCAGCACGAGGGACATGCAGATGCAAGACCCAAGGACTCCAGCCCGGCTCAACGTGGGCACGATGCAGCAATCGGCAGGAATACATGCAGGCGTCAGCAGGGTCCCGTTCGAGATGCATCTATTACACATGTAGATGCACGAGAATCAATCTAGGCCACGCAGGGCATCAACTCCTCATACAAGCTTTTATTCCATATGATTATTTGCATGCATGGTTTCTAATTTGCAAGGCGCTCCAAGAATTAGTGATGGCCGCGAGACTACACCGAGTACCAAGATCTGCACAGCAAATACATCTACATCGACCCGAACATCTACATCAAGATGTACGACTACGCCAGGCTACATGCCAAGATCTTCGTCGAGCACATCAACGGAGAAGCGACATCGACATCATCCACACGCCAGGCCGGTGTGGAACACTATTACGCCGACTTCTCCAACATCAAGGCTTCAACATCATCATCATCACAAGGGATGCCTTCAAGCGACGATCATCGCCGACATGCCTACTCCTTCATCGCCGACACATCATCGCCAAGGTCTACATCTATGTGGTCTTCATCAACATCTTCGTCAACACATTGCCGCCGCCGCTATACCCGTCCACATGATGGACATACAACTACGACGCCCTCTGATAGTACAACTGCAAGGCACGATGACGGCATCGCCGCGTCCACGACCCCGACGACTGCAACAACAAACCGGCATCACATTGTGACGCCCCTACGACCGCACATATGGTTCTGGCAAAACCTTGAGTGCTTGGTGGGTTCCTTCGGTCCTGACAAAACCGGTGGTCTCACTTATGACCGCGTCCAAGAGACGCCCCTCGACGGTACCTCTACAAGGTGTAAAACGTCCACAACTGCAGCTTTGTCAACAACAACAAAAAACGCACATTTTTTTGCGCCTCCGGCAATGGCGGCCACACTATTACGACGACTACGACATCGACCACACCTACATCGACCACGGCTACGTCATGATCGGCTACCTCGATATCGACATCAAGAACAACGTCTACAGCAACTCAAGAACTCCAGTCAACAGCGTCCGCGTCGTCACTTGCATCCACGCCGCTCCCGCTGTGACTGCGGGAGGGAAGAGAGGCACTAGAAGGGGACGCATCACCGCCCCTAGGTGCCAGCCATGATCATATCCACGCAGGTGATGATGACAAGGAGGTGAAGACGACGGAAGTGTAAATTCAGTCGCAAGCGTTCGCTTCACTCCCGCTCCGACTGAGGGGGATGTTAGAGTACATATACATTATGGCTAGAGATAGACTAAGACTTTACAACTTGTACTCCAAGTCTCCACCTACCCCGTGTAACTCTATCTAAACCCCCCAAAGGGTCAGATCAATAGAACACAATATTCTAGGGATCAATATTTTCCACAGTCTCTAACAATGGGCTTGTCTCGAAAGGTGTGTGAAAGATCAAACAATGTTCTATCCATGGGTGGCATGATTGCAGTTTGTTGGCCGCTAAGTGACTTATATTTTAATTGGCAACCGGTGGTGATTGAAGACCTCTTGGTATTTCTGGGAGCGTACAATGGAAAATGACAACTCCATGGTGCAGCAATGACCAATAGTGCCACGGTGACATCCTTGACATATTTCCGGTGAATTCACCAATGCCGCGTCTGGAGGTGGCTATAATATGATCTACCTGAGTTGGCTGGTAGAGAGGGTGGTTGGCGGCATCGAGGGTCTTGACATCGACTACACATTTTTTCTGGGTGAAAACCCATGATTTTGCGGTCTAGCTAAAATCAAGAAACATTGAGGTTTCTTGGTCGTTTCCTTACCGAAAGTGTTGTCGCCAAACTTGTCATTGGGGTTTATAGCCCCATATGAGACATTTAGCTAAACTCGGAGGAAACACTTAATTTTTGCAACTATGCGCCTAGATTTCCTTCTTGAAGGCTTTTTTTCTTTTTTTAGATCTCATGCTGCTTTGTAGGTGAATTATGGTCCACATGATAGTTTGGTGGTAACGTTGTGTGACAGGTTATTGTGAGGCTGGTCTATATATAGTTGATATTCTCAAGTTTTTTTCCTCCTTTTTAGTAGTTTTATCTAGCTGGATGCTTCACATATTTCGGAATCAATGCTTAACTTCTCTAATGAATAAGGTATTGTTATGTACCTCTGTTGATGCAGATGACAATGTTAGATAAAAAACTCCTGCCATGTTGGCACATGAAAATATTAAGTTTATTTGCACGGGACAACAAATGAAGATATACATTGACACACCAAAATACAAAGCTGTGTTCAATTAGAGACCACACGGACCCTCGCGTGCATGCAGAAACCATAATTCGTGCTCTCACAATAAAAAACCATTTACCTTGAAGAGTACCAAAAAAAGTAAACTCACATAAGCCCCACTACTCCCAGATGTTTACAAGCATGTATGCGCTGTAAATGACACCCAGTCTTATGTGGCGAGGATGACGTTGCGCCTGCCGCACTCCGAGATGGAGTTCTCGGCGAACTTTTGCCCGGGAATGTGGAGTCCATTCTTCTTCTCCTCTTCTGTCCACTCGGAGCCGTAGTACTCTTCAGCAGTGGCGTCGGCGTTGGCAGGGAAGAACATGGAGCCCCACTGTGGGAAGTGCACAAATGCGACGGGGAGCGTGCAGCACATAATCATGATGCCCATATATTGCAGCCCTGTGCCGGTTGAGTACTGCGACGATGTGAAGAAAAGCAACTGCGTGAGTCCCGCACCAAAATTGCCACCGGCACCGGTCAATCCAGAGATGATACCGAGGGACCGCCTCGATATGAAGGGGGCGACACCAAAGGTGGCGCCACATGCAGCCTGGGCACATACGGAGAACAAGACCATGGCGGTAACAGAGGCTGGAAGGGCAGAGGCACGACCAAGCCAGACGCAGAACGCACCACCAGCGGTCTGTAGGATCCAAAGGTTCCAGAGGCGGGCACGCATACCAAAGTAGCGAGCACCGAGGTCGGAGAGGTATCCTCCCGCGGGGCGAGCAACAAGGTTGGCCATGCCAAAGCAGGCTGCAATGGTGCCAGCGGTGCTGAGATCAAGGTGGAAGTGGTCGAAGTAGTACTCAGCGATGACATTGTCGGTGGTGAGCTCGACTCCCATGCTGTACCCATAGAGGAGTACGAAGATCCATGTCCGGTAGTTTGTGACAGCACCCCATAGAACCTTGGAGAACTTGTCTTTCTTCATGTCTCCTTTCTTCTGGAGGTTCCCGAGGTTGCCGTCGGGGAGATCTTGCCCCATTGTGAGCACGAGTAGACCCATGACGATGTGCATCATCCCCGGCACAAAGTAGGCGATGCGCCACGCAACAAATGATGTGGCACCGCACTTCTTGATAGCGTGGAAGACGAGTGGCATGATGAGTTGCGTGGCACCGCCACCCATGTTGCCCCACCCCGCCGCCAGCCCGTTGACGGTCCCAATAATCTTACTATTGAACATCGTGCTCATCCAGTACTGGCAGGACACGAACGTGGCAAGGGAGAAGCCGATTAGGAATCGGACGGTGATATACCCTGATGCGTCGTCGATGAGGGACATGCAGAAGACGGTGGGCGCGGCTAGCATGATGAGGAAGGCACAGCCATACCGCGGACCAAGCAGATCGCACACAGCCCCCATGACAAGCCTGGAGAAGATGGAGCCGGACACAGAGGCCACCCCGGCGTTGCCGATATCAGCCTTGACGAGGTTAAGGTTGTCGCGGATGATGGGCACCAATGGTGCGGCCGCGAAGGTGGAAACGAAGCAGGTGAAGAAAGAGATCCACGAGAGGTGGAAAGTGCGCATGTGCGGGTTGGCGAAGGAGAATAGCCTGAAGGACTTGGCCTTGTTCTCCGAGTCCACCGGCAGCGAGAACTTGCTCGCCTCCGCGTCATGGCGAGGGCCTCCCTCCACCTCCATAGCTTCCCCTTCCTTCTCGTGCTAGCTCTAGTCGCGCAGGGCAACTAAGAGCAGCTAATTATGGTGGTTGCTGCGGCTGCTCTGGCGATGTAATGACAATGTGGTTTATGATTTTCATCTTGCATCGGCATGGCACTTATAGCATTTGCAGGGCATGAGAGTTGACATTGCTCGTTGGGACCAGCTTCTCCTAGCTGATAACCACCGTACTGCATCTGACGGAATCATGGTACGGTGCAGTTGGGATTAAACAAAGGACGTACAACAAGAGAGGGCACGAAATAATCAACTGGATAATAATTAATCTCGTCGCCGCATCTCTCCTCCGTCCTCAGCCCGTGGGGTCGACGAAAGATCGGAATATGTTTATATTTATGCATATGTGCAGTCTTGATTTAGTAAAAGAAGAGCCCGTGGGGTCGTCGGAGATGCAACCTTGATTTAGTGAAGGAAGAGCCTTATTATTTCTTAGGGGAAGAGCATTGAGATATTTTAACATAGTTATCCCTACTATCATTCTAAGAGGTATACTTGGTGAACTTAGTACCTAAAATGTAGTCGTCAACTAATCAAGGGTAAATCCGGTTTTACATAGAGTAGCAAGAATGCACGATAAGATTGCATAAATATTTTCTTTTTTGCCAAAATTAACCCCTATCTCCTTCTGATGCAAGACATGCATATAATTATGTGCATCGTCTTTGTACATTAGAATAAGTTGGGAATTTGTTTCTTTTTCTTCTTACCTCATGACACGGCTGATAGAAGAATTATTTTTGTACCGGTAGTGCACAACATCATGCTTAACTACTTAAGAACATTAATATATTAGTATATTTTTAAAGCGTGATAGGTGTATGTGCTAATTATATGTATATATATATATGTGTAAATATGGAGAAATTTAAAATTTAATAAGTAAATAACAATCAACATGCATGCATATATGATATACTCAATTGTCAATACTCCCTCCGACCCATATTACTTGTCGTTGGAATTGATGTATCTAGCATTAAAACATGTCTAGATACATCCATTTTAGTGACAAGTAATATGGATCGGAGGGGGTATATATCTTACCTGTTTATTTATAACAAACTGTTGCTTCTTCTAATAGTAGAATAATTGACATCGATGCACTTACAAAATTGAGAATGTGCGTTCTGGGGTGCTATATTACACAATGTTTTGGGACAAATCGTGTGCATTTTGCTACGTCTGGCCGAATACTGTGTGAACTGTTAATCGTGTGCATTATTCACCACCAAGCTAGTTTTTTTCTCGCCTTGTAGCCTTTTGTTATCTCCCCTATGGAGCTTAATACAAAGACACACGCCATTCTCCCGCGATTTCTTGAAAAAAAAAATGCAAAAGGGAATTAGTCACTACAGGACGTGCGCGCTACGCTGAGGGCAAAAAGCCGTCGGCGTAGGCTAAAATGCTCTCGGCGTATGCTACGCCGACGGCTGCCCTCGGCGTAGCCTCCTCGGCAAAGGGCTCCCTCGGCGGAGCACATAGAGGCCGTCGGCGTATCAAAATACCGTCGGCGTATGCTACGCCGAGGGTAATGCCGTCGGCGTAGCCGCCGTCGGCATAGCTTGTCGACATGTTGCAAAAATATTTTAAAAAAAAAATTAAATTTTTTATTTTCTTTTTTATCTCAATTTTTGAATCTTTGAATTATTTGACTCGTTATTCTCTCACTTTGAATATTTTTAACACTAATTACACTTAATATTTAATTAAATTGCAGTCTTGGTCGAACTTTCCGGAAGGTCACCCATCCTAATACTACTCCAGCTCCAGCACGCTTAACTTCCTCGTTCCTTCAGAATCTGTTTCCGCAAAGTAATTCATACATTGTTGTCAATACTATGATATCAATCCTATTAACCCTTATATCAACATGTCACATGTTTGTATTTTTTGAAATTACAAACAATTATTTAAATAAACATTAATGAATAAGTAAAAATATTATTGAATTCAAATAAAAATATAATAATTTTACTTTTTTGTATTTTTCTATTTAATATGGAATAATTAATATCTTTAAATCTATAAATCGGAATTTAACAAATAATATGTCTAAATTGATCAGAAAAATGAGAGGAAACCAAATATGATATCCAGTTCAACTAATCACAAACCCTTCGTTTTTGAATTATCTATTTGGTGGTTGCTTTAGAAAATTCCCTTTTTTCGCTCGGATAATGAAAAATGGCTTTTTGGTGCGATGAAAAGGAAAACTTGCATTGAATCTTTGATAAATAGCATATTGTGAACCTAAAAATGATTTTTGTAAAAAAACATGAGCATCGTATCATGTACATGTAGTTCATATCTGACCCACTTCCTGCCGATTCGGTAGAAATTTGTCTTTTTCACCAAAGGTGGATGGAAAGGTTTCGGAACCCCCTGTTAGGACATTGTTCATATAAGGTGGTATAGTATTTTAGTAAAATGTGGTGGTAGCATTTTGAATTAGCCATTTGGTGGTTGCTTCACAAAATCATCCGTTTTTTATGCTCGGAAAATGGAAAATGGCTTTTTGGTACGACGAAAATGAAAACTTCCTCCTGCAACATTGTTCGCCATCCCATGATGCATGTGTATGCACAATATGGGCACATTATCACAAACTATGCCTTGATTCTAGCCATAACATTGGTCATTTAACCCGAAAGCCAAGAAACCTCGAATGAGATAGCTCATTTTGTGAAGGTTTTTTTGACACATAATCAATATATCAAGTTTAATATTTTTACTTATAACCATGTCACATAATATGACACCACGCGAAGGTTTCGCATTGTTTCGATCGTTTTTGAATTTTTTATGCCCGTTTTAAACTATCGTCAAACTTTGTCGAACGACGGGCATGAAGATTCTTAGCTCGGGGCCGAGCCTCGCTAAACTTGCATTGGATCTTTGATAAAATAGCATATTGTGAACCTAAAAATGATTTTTGTAAAAAAACATGAGCATCGGATCATGTACCAGTAGTTCATATCTGACCCACTTCCTGCCGATTCGGTAGGAATTTGTCTTTTTCATCAGAGGTGGACGGAAAGGTTTCGGATTCCCCTGTTGGGACATTGTCTATATAGGTTGGTATAGTATTTTTGTAAAATGTGGTGGTACCATTTTGAATTAGCCATTTGGTGGTTGCTTCACAAAATCGTCCGTTTTTTGTGTTCGGAAAATGGGAAATGGCTTTTTGGTGCGACGAAAAGGAAAACTTCCTCCTGCAACATTGTTTTCCATCCCATGATGCATGTGTATGCATAATATGGGCACATTATCACAAACTATGCCTTGATTCTAGCCATAACATTGGTCATTTGACCTGAAAGCCAAGAAACCTCGAATGAGATAGGTCATTTTGTGAAGGTTTCTTTGAGACATAATCAATATACCAAGTTTGATATTTTTCCTTCTAACTATGTCACATAATATAACACCACGCGAAGGTTTCGCATTGTTTCGATCATTTTTGAATTTTTTATGCCCGTTTTAAACTATCGTCAAACTTTGTCGAACGGCGGGCATGAAGATTCTTAGCTCGAGGCCGAGCCTCGCTAAAATTGCATTGGATATTTGATAAAATAGCATATTGTGAACCTAAAAATGATTTTTTTAAAAAAACATGAGCATCGGATCATGTACCTGTAGTTCATATCTGACCCACTTCCTACCGATTCGGCAGGAATTTGTCTTTTTCACCAGAGGTGGACGGAAAGGTTTCGAATTCCCCTATTGGGACATTGTCTATATAACGTGGTATAGTATTTTTGTAAAATGTGGTGGTACCATTTTGAATTATCCATTTGGTGGTTGCTTTACAAAATCGTCCGTTTTTTGTGCTCGAAAAATGGGAAATGGCTTTTTGGTGCGACGAAAAAAAAACTTCCTCCTGCAACATTGTTCGCCATCCCATGATGCATGTGTATGCACAATATGGGCACATTATCACAAACTATGTCTTGATTCTAGCCATAACATTGGTCATTTGACCCGAAAGCCAAGAAACCTCGAATGAGATAGGTCATTTTGTGACGGTTTCTTTGAGACATAATCAATATACCAAGTTTGATATTTTTCCTTCTAACTATGTCACATAATATAACACCACGCGAAGGTTTCGCATTGTTTCGATCACTTTTGAATTTTTTATGCCCGTTTTAAACTATATATAATGTCTTATGTTTTAATTAATTTTTATTTACAAATGTGTAATATTTGCGTGTAGATAGATAGGTCTTATTTTTCTGCAAATTTTGATATATTATTTGTATTTTTCCGAATTAGAATGATTTAGTTATGATTTTTCAAAGTTTAATGAGATAAAATAAAAAATAGCTATGCCGAGAGCAGCCGTCGCCATATGCTATGCCGAGGGCAGCCGTCGGCGTAGCATAGGATATGCCGAGGGCAATTCTACGCCGACGGCTGCTTGACAGAGCTGGCCTAGACGATGGCTACGCCAACGGCCCCGCGTAGCGACCGGCCGTCGGCGTAGCTTTCCATTCCTGTAGTGAGTCAAGACCGCCGGGGTTAAGGTCCTATGGGGAAGGTCTGAAATTCTACTTTGTTCTGCATGATGTACATGAGTGCTGAATTTCTTGTGTTTTCTTCCCATTCGGATCATGTCCAAGTGGGTTGCTAATGAAACGCGAGTCATACGGTTTCAGTTTGCTACTTGCAACGTTTGCAACGATTCAACGGCCAGGAGGTCGCTCGCGCGCGCAGTCGAAATGCTCTCTGACTTTGCAAACTGGCCCCGCGCTTAGGTCAACCGTGACGTTGATGACAGGATGCAAGGGGACAAGTTGACATATAAGCGGCTGGCTGACTGGCTTGGACTATTTCCTTTGAGAACCGAACGTCATTCCTTTCAAGTTGAAATATTTGAATTGGATTTCCGGGCCGTACCTCTCGTAACAGGCTTTGGAGACGTGGCGGATGCTTCTTGTTCCTTTTTCCTCGTTCTTTGGTGTCTTCTTCGGGACGGTGAGGCGAAGGCAATATCATGAAGTCATAATGAAGTCCTTCCAACCCTATTCTTGCTCCGGTGGTGTGTCTAGTGGCGGCGGAGGGCGCCATGTCATGTGTCTGATGGAGCTCTTGGGTTCTGGTCGTTTTTCGTATTTGTTCATGTGATTCGAGATCAATCTTTTCTGATCTGCGATTGTCATCTTCGTCGATGGTTGCGGCTCTGGTGCGTTGGTCCTTTGGGGCCTTAGCACGATGACTTCACATCTATCTAGCACAAAAAGCTCTACTATGACAAGATTTTTCTGGCTCCAGTGATGGAGGGGCGAGAACGATGGTGTGCATTCGGCTTGTGCTAGTGCATGTAGTCATCGCCAGGTGATCTAAGGACCTATGTAAAATTTCATTACTTTTGGGTCCCTTTATACTATTGTTGATGATTATTAATAGGTCGCTGTAATTTCAAAAACAAACTTCGAGATCACTGCTAGAGCAAACAACATATTCAAGCCCAAGAGGAAAAAAACAAGAGAAAGAAAAATAAACTAATGCCGAAAGCACTAGATTGGCAAAAACGATGAAGACCCGCGACCGCTGCATGTACCTAATTTCTCTAGGTACATGGAAAAGAGTGGAAAAACGGTAAATTTGATGCCCTTTAAGAAGGAATAGCGGCGGCCGCGGGCATCACCACGTCGATGCCGGCCCAGCTTACAGGTATTTCCCTTATCCCAACAAAACCACCTTCCGGGTTGTATCTACAAGCGACATGTGCGGATTACATGAGATGGCCGTGGATCTGCATATGCTTATCTTTGCCCAGGCAACTTATGTTTCTTAAATAAAAACATGGTATATATACAACAAAGATCCTAACTTGAATTAGATATACGCAGGGAGAGTGAAAAGACGGAGTATATCCGCGAAAAATATCCAAGATAACATGGATCTATAGGTCATACTGATTTTCAAATAATCTCAAAATTAGTAGTATTTTAGAGTTTTAGAAAAAAATAAAGTAAATCACCATGTGTTCCCTACACAAAATGAAGAAAAATGAACTTTGTATTTTTTGCATATTAAAAAGCATGTACTTGTACTGTTACATGAACATTTTCTTTTTCGTATAGGATATACTTTGTATTCTTATATCAAACCTCACGTTCACATGCCTAAATACGATCTCTATAGACATAATTTATGTTGTATTTTTAAATTTTATTTAGTACTTCTGATTTTACCATTTATAAATAATCCGCACACGCCCGTATTTCACCAAATGAGCGCCGAGTATGTCTGCCCCTTTGAACTTATCGGGATTGTCCAAGTATTTATACTGGAAGTTAATTATATATGTTGACACCACTGAGGGCATGTTAGTACATCTCTTCTCCACAACTAAGAGCATCTCTAACCAAACCCCTAAAACTAAGATGATAAAAAATGCTCCCAATCTCTTAGATGAGCAAATTTGATCATCTAAACAAAATCCGTTCCTAACCGAACTCCTAAATCTGTAACTCCCTAAATCAAAAATTCACTCACACATTGAATAAAACACCTAGTTGTAGTAGTTCAAACATAAAGCTAAACAAAAAACACAGTTCAAACAAATTTCAAACAAACTAGTACTTAATATAGTTGAAACATAGATTTGAACCCTAAACTACAGTAATCATCGTCGGCGTTGTTGTTGGTGCTGGCGCCGCCTAATCATCGTCGGGGACCCGCGGTTTGTCAGTGAGGCGGTTTGAGGCTGAGAAAATATAGAAACCACACAGGCTGGTTCCTAGAATTTTTTATCATCTAAAGCTGATAGGGCTTTGGTTAGTTTGCGTTTAGATGATAAAATGATGTCAAAATGATTTTTTTGCTTTTTGAGAATTCAGTTCGAGATGCTCTAACAAGTCAGCATGCCAAATTAAATGTGAGCATCTACAAAGCACGAAACCATACAAACGAGTTGGCTACCAAGGATTAGGTATTGTCTAGCTGTAATTATTTCTACAAATAACATATTACTATGTACTCATGTAATAGTATAATCGAGAGCGCTCCGGATTGGCTGACTTGGTGCCACTGAATTGTGGGACCTACATGTCATTGACGCAAAATCGCCTCGCATTACATCAGCGAATCTGAGGCGATAAGTGATGTCGACATGGTAGTTGTTGTTCTAGCCTTCTGCACAATCAAATAACTAATCTAGCATTAGGTCTTGTTGAAAGGGTGCCTTTTCTTTTCTCCCATCAGGGAGAGGCGGATGTAGTCTCCGAGATAGATACATCGTGCCAGGAAGCAAATTAAAAACTAAAGCTAGCCTGCCTCTAACCACAACCACAACGGATCATCTTTAATTGTATATATGGAAATGTCGTTTGTAGCTAGTGATAAGCCATTCGATGTGGATTGATGATCACCCTCAACAAGTCGTACTTAAGCTGTTTTCTAGGTTTGTTTAATGAAGGACAGCTCCATGAGCTTTGGGCTTGCACGAATCCTTGATTGCTATGTAGTTGACACTCTTGCCCACCAATATATTTAGCTTAAAATTTTATACTGATACGTATCAATCCTACCACTTGTACGGATGAGCTACAAAGCTAGGCATTGGCACAGAAAAGTTTCTCAAATTAAGTCGATACTTCTTCACAAGGATTATGTCAACACCACAAGTCTCTCCTCAAATTAAGTTCTGTTGTGGATATGGATTTTTTTTAGATTGAGATAGTTTCATCCAAGCAGCCAAGCATAATATTGCAAAACTACTATGCATAAAACTTCAAAGTCGTTGATGTAATGTTGGATCCAAATTGGCACATTCTGTCAATCGCTTACATAAATGCACGTACATCCACACATTTTGTGCGCCGAGGGATGCAAATGCACACACCAAGAAAACTGCACTTTTGTGGATAACAAACGTTGCTCTTAAACATGTTGAGGCGTGTTGTTTGGCGGCGTGGCAGACATCGCGAGGATGACGTTGCGCCTGCCACGCTCTGACCGGGAGTTCTCAGCAAACTTTTGGCCGGCGATGTGGAGTCCATTCTTCTTCTCCTCATCGGTCCACTCAGACCCGTAGTACTCTTCCTCAGTGGCATCGGCGTTCGCTGGGAAGAACATTGATCCCCACTGTGGGAAGTGCACGAGCGCGATAGGTAGCGTGCAGCACATGATCATGATACCCATGTACTCGAGCCCCTTTGCTGTTGTGTACTGCGACGAAGTGAAGAAAAGAAGTTGTGTAAGACCTGCACCCACGTTACCGCCAGCACCGGTCATACCAGATATGATGCCAAGAGACCGCCGAGACACGAATGGGGCGACACCAAAGACGGCACCACACGCGGCTTGGGCACATATAGAGAAGAGCACCATAGCGGTGACTGAGGCTGGAAGGGCGGAGGCACGACCAAGCCAGAGGCAAAATGCGCCGCCAGCGGTTTGGAGGATCCAGATGTTCCATAGGCGGGCACGCATGCCGAAGTACCGTGCACCGAGGTCGGAGAGGTATCCACCCATTGGGCGAGCGACGATGTTGGCCATGCCAAAGCAGGCGGCGATGGTGCCTGCGGTGCGTAGGTCCAGGTGGAAATGGTCGAAGTAGTACTCGGCAATGACATTGTCGGTAGTGAGCTCGACACCCATGCAGTAGCCATAGAGGAGGACAAAGATCCATGTCCTGTAGTTGGTGACGGCTCCCCACAAAACCTTGGAGAACTTATCCTTGTTGACGTCGCCTTTCTTCTGGAGGCTCGCAAGGTTGCCATCGGGGAGGTCCTGTCCCATGGTGAGAACAAGCAGACCCATCACGATGTGCATCATTCCAGGCACGAAGTAGGCGATACGCCATGCCGTAAACGGCGTCGCACCGCACTTCTCGATGGCGTGGAAGACGAGCGGCATGATGAGTTGGGTGGCGCCGCCGCCCATGTTGCCCCATCCGGCTGCCAAGCCATTGACGGTGCCGATAATCTTGCTATTGAACATGGTGCTCATCCAATACTGACACGACACGAACGTCGCCAGCGAGAATCCGATAAGGAAGCGCACCGTGATGTACCCCGCCGCGTCCTCGATGAGGGACATGCAGAAGACGGTAGGCGCAGCGAGCATGACCAGAAAGGCACACCCGTACCGCGGGCCGAGGAGGTCGCAGACAGCTCCCATGGCAAGCCTGGAGAAGATGGATCCCGACACGGACGCCACCCCCGCGTTGCCGATGTCAGCCTTGGCGAGGCTGAGGTTATCGCGGATGATGGGGATCAGGGGCGCGACAGCGAAGGTGGAGACGAAGCAGGTGAAGAATGAAATCCACGAGAGGTGGAAGGTGCGCATGTGCGGGTTGGCGAAGGAGAAGAGCCTGAAGGACTTGGCCTTGTTCTCCGAGTCCACCGGCAGCGTGAACTTGCTCCCCGACGCCTTGTCTGCCTGGGCAGCGCCGACCTCCATCGCCTCCATATGTTTCCTCTCTGCAGTTATGGGTGCTGCTTCTTTTTCTCACTTGAGCTTGGGGAGGAGACAAGACCCGTGGATTTGTGTCTGGGATCCCACATGGCTCGGGTACTTATAGCTCTGGAGGCGGCATGAGTTGACATTGCGATCGCCTGATTTGTGGATTAACTAGGCATCGCTCAGCTGTGATTAGCATTGCGCAGTGGAGAAATGCATTAGTACCATCTGACGGAATTATTGGGATTAAACACCGGAGAAGCAACAGAGTCGATAGAGTCAGAGAGCGAGAGAAAAAAAAAAGAAGAATTAACCAAAGGGTCAAGAGTGCTTATCACAACTTAGCTGTTCCCAACACTCGTTTGTGAGATCGACACAGACTGTACGAAGAAAAATCATTTGATTATGGGTTTTGTTCGCCGTAGCACACGCTTTTTGTCCAAGGAAGACATTTGAAACGAGTTTACTTGTCTTGTTGATGCTATGTATGTACTCAGTTTTCCATTTGCCACGCGCAACTTTTTGTTGCCGCAAAAGGCTAATTAATTAGCTGTCAGTGAAAATGTAATGGTTTCTTTTTTCCTTATTTCCGCCAAAAGAATTTTTTCCTTCCTTCGCCGAAACTTGCGATTTTGTCCAAGAAAACTTTGTCGGCCAGTCAAAGACACTTCAAACGCTAACAGCATGCAGTTTACTTGCTATGATGATCGATGCTCCGCGTATGTATGTGTGCATTTATGTACACGGTCTTCTGTTTGCCGCGGCGCAGCTTTTGCAGCGATCCAACGGCCATCCATGCAGTCGATGCTCTGACTTTGCTAACTGGCTCTTGCGAATCTGTTTATGTCAACCCCGACACCGATAGCAACTTAGCAAGTTAAGAGGGCAATCATCATATCGTTGTCGATCTGTACGTAACGACTCTTAAGATTAGTTGTTTCAGAAGGTTTGTTACGTCCGACCTTAATTTGCAAGAATAGACACAGCTGTATGATGGATTCTGAAGATAGTCCGAGACGAAAACCCTAAGTCTGACCTCCGGCGGTTTACTTGGAAATGGTGGCTCCATAGTCTTTAACTTGTCGAATGCATTGTCCGGAGATTTGGACCTCTCCAAGGTGAAAACCCAGGATCTAATCATGCTGGTTAGACCGGTCGATGACGGTGTTTTTGCACTGTTATCTTTCGGGCGGCGCTTATTTGGAGAAGGTTCTTTGCAGTTGAGTGTCGGCCCCGGTGGTGGTGCTTTTGCTCCGCAAGTCTCTAATTGCTTCGACGGGGTCTTTATTTTTTTGTTTTGTTTTGCCCATCCTTGATGACTAGACTTGCTCAGTCATTATGTTGTTGCAGAGTCTGAGTCTAATTGATATCATCTCGGTATTGATATATTCCATCTATAAAAAAATCATTATATGCATACACACACAAAAATTATGCCATAATTGTTTGAGGATGTTTCCTTTCGGTTTACGCGGTAGGGTGTACTGCAACCGCTAGAGTTATCATGGATAGAGAATCAGACTGACAGAGTATATCTCTGCCCCTTTGAGTTTTTCAGGGTTGTAGCTGCAACCAGCACATTAGCAGTTTGTCGGCCAGTAAAAGACACTTGAAACGACAACAACAGTTTGCTTGCTATATATGATGATTCTATTTATCTATGCATGTGTGTATGTATGTACATGTATGCTCTTCTGTTTGCCGCGCACAACATTTGCAGCGATCCAAAGGCCATCCACGACGTCTACGCAGTCGATGCTCTGACTTTGCAAACTGGCTCGCTCTTGCCACCGTGTTTGTCAAACTTGACACTGACAGCAAGCAGTGTAGTAGAGGGCAATCACCATATCGATCGTTGTCGATCTGTACGTAACGACTTCTCTTGACATTGTTTTTTTTAAGGGAGACATTACTTGTTTCATTCAGAAGGTTTGTTAGTTAAAATTCCAGTTTGCGCTACAGAAATGTACACCAATACATGGTTCATTGTTCCCTTGTGTTTATGCAAGACTGAGCAGAAACCTAGAGAGGTTAAACGAGGTGCATGTATGGAGCTTATAACGGATCCGCTGACAAAAAGTATATATATGCCTCTTGGAGCTTATCAGGGTTGTCCAAGTGGTTTATATGATATACGCGATTATATATGTTGAAGAACATTACATGCATGATCGTTTCTCTTCTCGCAAAATAACTAGTCGGCCACCATACTATACTACTAAATTAATTGCTCCTGGCAGCTAATAATCCAGGATGAAAGCAACAGTAGGTGTGCAGGTTGCCCGTACAGAGCCGTGCAATGAGTTGACTCTATATGCTTGGTTTAGCTAGTCGTCCGATCCACCTGCAATAATTCATCTGCAAATAAACTAGACGTGCGTGCAAGAGCTGCCGCGACACCAACCTCAAATTTGAACTCAGAACACGTTAGTTGGCATAAATAATATATATATACTCGCTCCTAGCTGAGATAGAGACAACATAAAAATTTGTTGTTTTTTTTTTAGATAAGAAGGGATCACTCCCTCAGCCCCATTTTCATTGAAACGAGACCACCCGAGTTCAGAACTAGACAGAATTACAAACTCCACACGGTGAAAACTAAGGAGTCCGATAGAAACGAAACTAAAACAGACTAAGTGCAAAGTTTATAGCAACCACAACAAGCCTAAAGCAAATGATCAGGGGACAACAACCCAGGCACTGCCACCACACGGTAGGAACACTGAAGACTCCGAATCACCCAAAGATCACATGCACTGAATCTTTATCTTCAGGGTGTGCCTTCAAGTGCTCCACCGTCTCTCTCCCAGCGTGGATTGAGGTAACACTGTCTTTCCAGGTGGAAGCCCACCCAAAGCCAGGGCATTTCAACTCGCCAGGAGCCTCAGAGGCGTTTTTAGGTTGTTGGCCATCCTGTCCATGAACATCTCCAAGGCCCCCCCCCCCCTCCAACTCTTTGAATGGAACTTTCCAGTTCCGAAGGTACAACAGGACGAGGCGCCAAATTTGTTTCATATTTATCCAGGAACAAGCGTTAAAAACTAAGTTATTTCTATTGTTCCAGATGCTCCAAAGAACAGCCGAAGACACAACATTGAAATGTAAGTGCCTTTTATTAGCAATCCACTTGGAAGCAACTGAAAAGAAATTATCTACTGCAATCCCAAAAACTTCAAACACATCATCCCAGAGAAGTTTAGAAACAATGTATTCAAAGAAAAGGTGATTCACAGATTCAAACTCAGTGCAGAGATTGCACTCAAGGGGTTTAGGAATCCCCCTGGCTCTAAGATTATCTCTAGTCATGATCTTGTTTTGTGAAAGCAGCCACAGGAAAATTTGAATCCTAGGGGGGATTTTTAAGGACCAAACTGCAGGCAAGAAAACAGGAGTAACACCTCTAAAATTAATCATAGCATACATGGATTTAGAAGAATACACTCCTGAGGTTTCATATTGCCAAACAAGTTGGTCATCTGATTCCAACAAACAGATAGTACCAGCAATACTTCTAAGTTCTAGCCATTGGACCATCATATTGTTAGAAAAGTTCCTTCTAAAGTCACAACTAAGATGAGCACCATCCCACAAATCAGCAATAGTTTTAGTTTGTTGATTTGAGATTACATAGAGGTCCCATAATTGAGTAGCTAAGGGAGAATTTCCAAACCAGATATCCTTCCAGAATCTAACATGTCTACCATTACCTACTTTCCACCTATATCCTAAAGCTACAGATCTAGATGCCCACATCACCCCTTTCCAGAAGGTAGAGGGATGAATATCCCTACAACACAGGATATTTGGGGATCCAGTATGATATTTGGCATCAATAACTCTCCTCCAAAGGGTGCCCTCCCCCTGGATGTATCTCTTAACCCAGGAGCCAAGTAGGCACAAATTGAGATCTTTGATATTAGGAATACCCAAACCCCCAAAATCTTTCTTCATGCAAACAGAAGGCCAATTAGCTAAATGAATTTTGTGATTTCCTTCTTCATCATTCCAAAAAAAGTTGGCAGAGAATCTAAGATTTTCAATGCCCGTTTAGGGAATTTGAAAAAGGAAAGCAAATAAATGGGGATGCTAGAAAGACAGGCTTGGATAAGGACTTTCTTAGCAGCATAAGAAAGCAATTTCCCTCTCCAACCAGTAATTCTATGGAGAATGTTATCAACCAAAGGTTGAAGATCCTCCCTTCTAAGTTTATCATAGTGAAGAGGAATGCCCAAATATTTCACTGGAAAACTACCTAAGACACACTGAAAAATATCAATGAAAGGTTGGCATTCCTCATCCTCCAGATTTATTGGAATGAGTTCACTTTTGGCATAATTGATCCTCATTCCAGAGATCTGTTCAAAGCAGGTAAGGATCCATTTCAGATTCACAGCTACTCTTTCATCTTTTTCTAGAAATAGCCGAGTATCATCAGCATACTGAAGACAAACTACACCACCAGGGACAAAACCAGAGCACAAACCTCTGATGGCCCCTGAATGTGTCCCCCTACTGAGCATCCTAGCAAAAACATCAATCATAATATTAAACAGGAGAGGGGCAATGGGTTCCCCTTGCCTAAGGCCTTTGCCAGTCAGGAAAAAGTTACTCTCAACATCATTAACTCTAACCCCAATGGACCCTCCTTGGGAGATCTATTTAATCAGCCTAATAAAGAAAGGATCAAAACCTCTGAGCTCAAGGATCTCAAAAGGAAATCTAAATTGACCCTATCATAAGCTTTCTCATAGTCTATTTTGAAAACTAAACCTTTATCTTTTTTCCTATGCACCTCATGTATGACTTCATGAGCAGTAACTACACTCTCTAGAATGAATCTACCTCTAATGAAGGCAGATTGATTCATACAAATGATCCTACCAATCACTTTAGCAAGTCTATTGGTGAGAACTTTAGTGAAAATTTTAAAGGAACAATTCAGTAAACTAATGGGTCTAAACTTCTTCATGACTCTAGCATCATTCTCCTTAGGAATTAAAGTAATCATAGCAAAATTAAGCCTAAATAGATCTAACTTATCATCAAACCACTCCTGAAACATGTAAAGAAGATCCATCTTAATGATATCCCAATAAGTCTGATAAAAAAGGAAAGACAAATCATCAGGCCCAGGGGCACCTTCCCCATAAGAACCAAAGACAGCATCCTTAATCTCTTCCTCCATAAAAGGAGCACTCAAAGACAGATTCTCATCTGCACTAATTTTATCCTCCTCACTAAAGAAATCTTGACATAAACGGATGTCAGGTCTATCTTCTTTCTTGAAAAGGTCCTTATAAAAATCAGTAGCTACTTTAAGCATGTCATCTATCTTAGTTACAGGGCCATCAGGACCCTCTAAAACATGGATCAGTTTTTTCCTCCTACGTTGGTTAGCTACAACATGGAAATATGTTGTATTCCTATCACCCTCTAGAATATTCCTATCTCTAGATCTCTGCCTAGCCTTAACTTCTTCCATGATCCAAAAAGAGTTAAGGTCTTGCAGGATCTTATCTAATCTCTCTCTTTCTACTGAAGACAACAAATTAGTTTCAGCTTTTATATCTAATTCATCATACTCATCCATAATAAGTTTTCTATCCCTTCTTAAAGCTGCCTCAACATTGAGATTCCAGCCTTTAGCTAGTCTCCTAAAACATCTAACCTTGCTCTGCCAAATATCCAAGCTATTTGAACTATCCACTCTATGTGACCAGGCCTTAATGACAATATCTTTAAAGTCTGGTCTACCAATCCACCATTTTTCAAATCTAAAATTTTTAGTCCTGATCACCTGTCCCTCCCATGAATCCCAGATGATGGGGGTGTGATCACTACCCACTCTAGGCAAAGATTTGGCACTAGCTAATGGAAATATAGCATCAAACTGAGTGGAACAAAAAATCCTATCAATCCTACTCATAATAAGGTCCTCCTGGTTATTTCCCCAGGTGAAAGCTCTACCAAAAAGACCAATCTCCATCAATGCCCAGAGCTCAACCCAAGCATTGAATCTATCAATCCATCTAAAATCTACATTTCTATTGCTTTTATCTTCAGGATATCTGACTAAGTTAAAATCTCCCCAATTAAAGCAAGCCCATCCCAATTCAAGAAAAGTTCATGGAGTTCAGAGATAAACTCCTGCTTCTTTTCTTCATAAGCAGAGCCATAAATAGTATTAATTCTACAAACTACATTATTACTCTTATTTCTAAGAACAGTACTAACAGAGAAAGTTTTAATATCCCAGGAAATAACATCAAAGAGATCTAAATTAACTCCTACTAGGATCCCACCTGCAGTCCCAACAGAGGGCAGGAAGTTCCAAGCAAAATTTATATTACCTAAAAGATTTTTCAAGAAAGAATTACTAAAACTATCTTTCTTAGTCTCTTGAAAGCCAATATAGTCAACATGCAAAGGAAAAATGTTATTTTCTAGAAATTTCTGTCTACCAGGAGCAGAAATATTCCTGTAGTTCCAAAAGGCACAAATCATTGTAACTTTTTCCTGGGGTGCTTGCCCCGAGATTTATTTACTACCTCTATCCAACCATCAGCTCTATCCTCCAAATCCTTGTCATTATGCAAAGACTTGGAAGGTGAGCAACTACTAACAACTATTTCCTTAATGGGAAAAACAACACCTATATCTCTAGAAACCACCTCAATATCAGCAACATCTAGAACATTAAAAGGATTGGTGTGCATTATACCTTTCATGGATTTGGGAGCATCCAGATTTACCACTTTCTTCAGATCCATGGCTTTTTCCAGAATGCTTTTAGAATTGTCCACCCTAGCACTCTATCTAACAGCTTGAATTGGGCCCCACACCTTCTGTTTTTTCTTGTTGTTAGAAACAGCATCCTCACTAAAATCCTGAAGATCAGCAGAAGAAGGTAGGATATCTTCAGGCAAAGCAGCAATCTGGGCACTGATCTCTTTTTCTCCACCATAAATCAGCTGCTCTTCCTGTTCTGCAGCCTAGAACTGATGGGCCTCAAGGGTAACCTCCTCAACATTCCTCTCTTGTGGCCCCAATCTGATAGTATCCAGACTAACCAGTTTCCTCTGAAGAAGCAAGTTAAACACAGCATTAGCAGGATCCTGACCCTCTAACATCCTAACTCTAGGAGCACCAGCCCCCCCAGCTTGATGGCTACCCCTGTTCTGCTGAGATTGACTGGATTCAGTATTCCTGAAACCATTAGTATCCTTAGAGACACCCCTATCATTTCCTCCTGCAGCCCCATCCTCATTCTCCCTCCTATGGTCATTCAATTCATCAGTGAGAAGATCATCCTCATCATCCAGATTTGGAGCTGAAACCTCTAGAGAAAACCCCAGCTGGAATAAATGACCATTGAATTCAAAAAGTCTCCCAATAAGAAGCTTGGAAGGGTCTCTGCACTTAACTAGCACTCTAACCTCCTTAGCATTGTCTTTGAAGATAGATAACCAATCCACATCCACTAAGATCCCACAGGCAGAAACAACTTGATCAAGGGTGTTCCATTCACACCATTTTGACTGAAGGCCAGTGATGATAATCCAAACTTTCTTTAAAGATTCCACAGGTTCAGGGTCATCATTCCAAGCCTCAACTTTGACCCACACCCCTGGTTTGGACACACTAAATTTGGGATAACCAATCACCTGCTCCACAGCAATATGAGGGGGAAACTTGACCAGGAAAGTGTTGTCTGCCCCTAAGTCTCTAATCTGCCATGGCCAGTTGGTCTTGTAGATTTTTGAAAATTCCTCAGCAAGCTCTCTAGCAGACAAGGAACCTTCCTCAATCAACACAATACCAGAATTCTTAGTTGAAGTAATTGGAGTAGCCACAACCTCAGAGATCTCAATGTGATAGAACCCAAGCCCTGGTGCACCACTACCAATATATCTAGCAACCTGATGGGGTCTTTTTCTGACAGGGCACTTGTCCACTAAATGACCAAAGCTTTTGCATATGAAACACATTGGCTTCTTATCACAGGCAAGTTGCAAATGTCCTGGTTCACCACAACCCAAGCAAATACCATCAAAGTAGCTCATCTGACCACTGGGATTAGCAAAACCCTGGTCCTCTCTCCCCACAGACACCCCCTGTTTTTTCTTAGCTTTCTGGGTGGGTTTTGTTTTATCCTCCTGGTCAAACCCCTGACTCTGAAGCTGCTGGTTTTGAGAAGAGTTTATTGCAGGGGCAATCCATTGATTTGAGCCTCCTCCAAACTGTGGAGGATGTTGGAATGGAGGAAAAGGACCATTGAACCCCCAGGGAGGCATCATACCACCAGGAGCAAAACCAAAAGGAGTTTGCCTAGCAAAGAACTGGGGGAGCTGGCTAAACTGCCCCTGATGCATACCTTGTTGCTGAGGCTGCCCCTGTTGAGGTTGAGGATGTTGGTTCTGCCATTGGTCCTGACCAGCAACATTCCCTCTCCCACGTCCTTTTCCTCCCCTTCCACGGTCTCCCATCCTTCCATCACCAACACAAGCTTCAGGATCTAGAGAAGCTTCAAGCCCAAGGCACTGTAAGCCAGAAATGAGTTCAGTATGTGCCGCCACCAGAGTGAGAGGGACACGAACCCTAGGAATCCGGATATGGGTTTTTATACTGGCTTCAAAGGAAGGGTTCGAGCTTGTGGTGGACATTTTTGCAGCTGGATGTGTGGATCTCCAGGCAGCCAGAGCTGGGAGAAAAAGTCCTCAAAACTTTCCCCTCCACCTCCAACCACCACCCTTTTTCCTTCCCCACTGACCACTGGCCCCCTCCAGAGGCTGAACTTTCTCTTTCGTTGCCTCTCTTCCTTGCAAGCTAGTTGTCTGAACTGACTACCTGTGGAACAGCTGAGAGCCATGAAATCCGGTCCTCCTGCAGAGCTTCTAGTGTCTCCGCAAACAACATTGTCTGCAAGTTGAGGTCGAGCAGAGCCAGAGCAGCCGACCATTCCTTCCTCGAGAACTCCGGTGCCACAGGGACCGTCCCGAGCCCCTTCAGCAAACCCCGTCGGCGAACTTGCACAAATCGAGAGAGAGGAGAGCACTCCCGCTTCGGTCTCCCCCTCTTTCGACTGGCCTTCACAGGAGTAGCCGCCAACTCCAGCTCCATCCCCGGTGTGGTACGTAGCATGAGCTTGCTCAACGCCATGCTCCTCCGCCTCCTCCGCGCACCTCGCCTGGTCAGGCAACCCCCCGATGGGGATTGGGCCAAAAGAGCCGATGCAGAGATTGAATGAATCACCGGAAGCACCTGTGCACCCCCCGCACGGAGCCGCCGGGAGCTCCCCCGTCGCGCACCCCAAGCCGAAACCACCCTAGAGAGCCGACGTCCTGGAGGTGGGTGACTCAGGCCACCAAATCTCCCCCTCATTCCTCCTCTGTCCCCCTCCCGAACCTCCTCCATCATCTCCAGGAATCGCCAGTGTCAGCCTCCGATGATCCCCCGATTCGAAATCCAGGAATCTCGCCGTCGGCAATGAGCTTGGCGAGTCGCGGAACCTGAGCGGATTTCTAGGAGTGGGTGGGGGAGAAGCAGGTAGGGACAGAGTAGGATGACCCGAGCTTGACCCCCGGAGACCGCCATGGGTGGGAATCGAGAAACCGCCATGGACGTTGTCCAGGGTCGGAACAGTAGGAGAGACGTGTCGGGGTGACATCCTCTTTCCCGCAGTTCCCCTCCCTTCTTACCCTTAAAAAAATGTTGTTTCAGGTTCATTACAAAACAAAGCTTCTTATTTGACCATATTTATATGTTAATTAACAAACTTGTCTTTGTCCCGGCCACCATTTCTCTAAACGCTCCTCGTGTCGCCGTCAGAGAGGTCCTTTGCCATCGCGATGTGCATCATGCCCAGCACAAAGTATATGAGACGCACACCATTTCTCCATGGCTTGGAAGATGAGCGGCATAATCGCATCACCTCCCATGTTGTCCTACAAACGACCATGAGCTGCTGACAAGAGAGTGGGTCGTAAGCCAGTACAGCGGTGATCCCTGTGCAGGATGGGAGGCTCACGGCGACGTCTCACCCTGGCACCTGGCGGCCTTTCGTCGCCATCGATCTCGCCAGGGGCGTCTGGGTCGAGGTTTCTCTGCCTCGGGTCTGATTCTGATGCGGATGAGTCCGTTCAACCGGCAGGGGTGATGCGTGAGGCCCTGGAGGCGCTGGAAGATGAATCTGGGGAGCTCGGATGGAAGACGGTGTCGCGAAGACGGCGAAAGACCGATGATAAACTCAAGCAGGATTTCTGGGAGGAGATTGGATTCCCTACCCCAGCGTCTCGGTTCTGGGAGAGAAGATCGTCGTCGCCGGCGAGCGACGTTCCATCGCCGAGTCTGCTGCTCGCGCAGGTCGTCCTCGCCTGGAAGCCACGGAGGGCTTGATTCTTCGTCGGGAATGAGACTGTCCAGGGGTAAGATCAAGCCCTGGCGAGGTCCTTTGCCTCCTCGTCGATGTTCGGCTCCTCCAATTTTTTCTCAGCTTGCGGCGGAGGCGTTCGCTCGGGGGAGGCGGGACTCGGCGGTCGATCCGGATTCCAAGAGGGCGCCCTTTGATCGCGGGAGGTTGGACGTGGCCAGTGGGGTGGGGTCGGACTTGATCGGGCCGGAACAGATTTTTTCCTGGACGCGGATTGGGAATCGGTATCGGTCCTGGTATCGGTACCAGGTTACTCCCACGACGCCAAAAAACCCTTTGCTAGCGATCCCGACGCCTAGTTCTTCCGCCAAGTCGCCCCCGACACCTAGGTCTTCCGCCAGGTCGCCACCTCCATCGCGCAAACCCACTCCGCGGTCGACGGCCTCGGTCCCGGCGCTGCCCCAGAACATCTCCGAGAGGTCGTTTGCCTCGGTGCTCTCCACTCCAGCGATGGCAGGTAGAGGCAATGGGGTAAACCCTAGGGGGCCGCCCTCTGTGCCTGCTCCTGTGCCGCCCTCTGCGAATCACGCCGCTCCTGTGCCGGTTGTTGGGGCAGCTACTGCTGCTGTGCTGAAGCCTCCGACGACAGTATCGGCTACTCCGATGCAGCATGCTGCGGCCGGACAGGGAAATATGCAAGCTTCTGTTGGGACGTACCAGCCTATCTCAGGTCATCCGCAGTTCCCTCCGGGAGTTCAGTTCAGGCCTCCGATGGCTTATTTCAATGCGATTCAAGCTATACCGCATCAGCCGTTGCAACGTCCTTATCGTGGGTCGTCGACCCCGTTTGTTGGTCAGACGTCAGCTGCTTTTTTCCAGGGGAATACTTCTACCCCTCCGATCCATGGGGGGCACACTGGTAATCAGGTGGCGGTGGGTACGTCACAACCCCCGCAACAATTTTCTGTGGGAGCGGGCGTTGCGGCTTCTACTGTTCCTAAGAGAAAGAAGAATAAAAAGCAGTCACAGCAGCCACAAGCTAGTGGGATTCAGCAACAGGTTATGAATGCACAGTCGGATCAGCAGTTTCATCTTCAGCAACAGGGTTTCCAGCAGTATGGGGTTCCACAGATGCAGGTGCCTGGGTGTTTTGTACCTCCTTTTCCGCAGCAGTTCAATCCGCAGGAGCATCAGCTGAGTCAGCCACCGGTTGTCACTGCACCAATTTCTGAGGGTACGGCAGTGGCTGATGTGGGTAAGAAGAATAAAAAATTTGTTCGTTGTTGGATTGTGCGGTTAATACTCATGCGACCAAGGATTGTAAGGTCATTCATTATTGCTATATTTGTGATTCCGTTGCACATCCCACATTGAGGTGCCCGGTGCTGAAGCAGTCGCGCTTGACTCCGTATATGGCGGGTATTGGCAGTGACCAGACGTTGTTCACCCAGATTCCGGATGCAGTGAATCGGGATCATCTTGAGCGATGACTCCAATTGCTCGCATGCGTGTTTCGGACCGATGGTTTCAGCTGAGGTTGTTCGAGGCGGTCGCCCGAGCGATGTCAGGTGCATGTTCAGTGGAAGTGGGAGGCGGTGCCTCATGGTGATTCTGCCTTCTTAGTGAGCTTCCTGACGTTTGAGGATTTGGACAGGGTCGATGGAATCCTGATGATAGTTCCACTTAGTACCCCTCAGCTGACCTTCTCGGTTTACAGGATGGAGGAGGTGCCGCATAAGCTTGAGATGCAGCAGGTTTGGCTACATGTGGAGGGGGTACCCCATATTCTGCGATCCTTTCAGGGCTTGTGGGCAGTTGGAGGACTCATGGGGAACATGCTTGATGTCGATTTATTCAGTCTGTGGAAGCGGGGGGTAGTCCGTTTACTCGTGGAGATGTTTGACACGAAGATTTTTCTCAAGGAGAAGGACGCCCTTGGTCACTTTATTGTGTCAGATGCTGTGGTTAAACACAAGGTATTTGAGTTTCGTTTTTGGATTGAACCTGAGGGTTATATTCCGGAACCAGAGTTTGTTCCTTTCTTGTGGAGAAAAGGAGATGATGATGCGGATGATGATGCCAATGGGAAGCAGTTTGAGGATGCTATGGATACTTCAGAGGCTTCTTCTACCACTCAGGGAGGGGGGGGGAGGTACTGGATCTTCCTCGCATGTGCAGGGTACTTCCGGGCCTGCATCTTCCAGTCAGGGGGTGCAGAGGGCATTTGCTGTCACCCCCTTTAATGCTAATCCGGTGACTCCGCGGGGACGACAACTACTAGATGCACTTCCTTTGGATTCCCCTCTTTGTGGGAAGGGTTCTACTTCAGCACCTCGAGTTTCACCGGCCTCGATTCTGAGGCTCTTCGTTGCTTCCACCCGGTCTTGCGTGCTTGCTCAAGACCTGCGAGGTCCGAGCATATTATGGGCAGGTCTATTCCTGTTTCCTCCTGTACTTGAGGAGGTTGTTCCTTGGTGTGTTTGCGGGCTGGCCCAGAGGGTCGGTGACGCGACGCTTGTCACCGGCCAGGATATGGCTTCGCTTGGTCCGACCTGTGGGGTTGGACCCTCGGACGCCTCGCCTCCGTTGGTGGGGCAGTGACCTCGGTGGTCGATGGGGACGACCGGACCCGGGAGGGTCCAGGGTGCCCGGTCTCGTGGGACGCTCGCTTTGCAGGAGGGGTCTGGGGTGCCCCGGTCTCCAGGGGATGCTTCGCCTGTGCAGGGGAGTGGTACTACATTCAGGCGGAGCATGCGTCATGGAGTCGATGCCTCTGGGGCGTCCGTGACTGATGAGGACTCCATGCTCAAGGCCATGCGGCGTAAGGCGGAGAGGAACTTGGATTCGCCAGGTATAAAGAGTAATTCGAAGTCTTTTTTGTCATTTTCTACTCCTGTTATTTCTTCTAAACTAGCCAACGTTGGCATTAGTTTGGGTAGCTCTATACAGGATGTATCTTTTTCTTCTAATGTTTTGCGGCATATGGAGGTTGACCGTCTAACGGTTACACCTAAGGTCAGTGCTTTTCCTGATGCTTTACTAACTGAGGAGTAGGAGGAGTTGCATGCCACAGTAGATGATCAACTCCTCTCTCACTTAGTCGGTGAAGTGTCGGAGGTGGACTTTGATGAGACTGGGCTTGCTTCTATGTATGAGCTGAAAGCTTCTGGTCGAAAATCGAAGAGCCAGCGGCTGCGTAAGAGATCCCGTGTATCCAAATCTCCCATAGTTTCTCAATGAATGGAATGTTTTCAAACAGCAGAGGTCTTCGGGACTTGGCTAAACATTTATTCTTTCTTGATGCGTGAGGGATTATAATTTGGATTTTCTGGGTATTTCTGAGACTGGTAGACGGGATTTTTCGCAAACTCTACTCAATCGCCTTTCTGGTGGAGTGGACTTTACGTGGATATCACGTCCACCGCGTGGTCGATCTGGGGGGATCCTGTTAGGCGTGCGAGATGAGACTATGGAAGTTTTAGCTAGTTCGGTGGGAGATTTTTTTATAAAAATCCATATCCGTAACAAGGCTGACAACTTCACATGGTCTTTAGTCGCCGTATACGGGGCCGCTCAGGATGTTTATAAGGCTGACTTTTTACGTGAGCTTGTGAATTTGTGAAAGGAGAATTCTTATCCTATTCTTATAGGAGGGGATTTTAATTTGCTCAGATTTCCTCATGAGAAAAGTCGGGGCCGGTTCGATGAACATTGGCCTTTTCTGTTCAATGCTGTCATTGACAGTCTGGACTTGAGAGAGGTTACAATGTTAGGAAGGCAATTCACATGGGCTAATAGTCTTCCGGAGCCAACATACGAAAAACTAGATAGAGTGCTTATGGATACTGATTGGGAACAAAAATTCCCTATGGTAACTGTTCGGGCTCTAGAGCGTATTGAGGCTTTATCGGATCATGCCCCTTTACTTCTGTCGTTTGGACTACCGCCACGGAAGTCTACGAATGAGTTTAAATTTGAACTCGGTTGGATGATTCGTGATGGTTTTTATGAGATGGTTAAGGCTAATTGGGAGAAACCGGTACATGGCCAAACGCCTATCCTACGATGGAATAACAAAATGCGTGCTTTACGCAAGTTCCTTCGGGGTTGGGCCAGGCATACAGCGGGTATCCTAAAAAAAGAAAAATTACGCCTAACACTTATAATAGATGACTTAGAGGCTTCCGCGGAGGTAAGGCCATTAACTGCACAAGAAATTGAGCTTAAAAGCCAATCGAATGCAGAGATAGCCCGACTTCTTCGTGAAGAGGAACTCAAATGGTACCAACGCTCTAAAGCTAAATTCATTCTGGAAGGAGATGCGAATACTAGATGCTTCCATGCAGTTGCCAATGGCAGGCATAAGAAGAAACTTATTCACTCTCTGATTCAGGACGAAGGTATGATCGAGGGACAAGAACATCTGAAGTCATATATTACTATGTATTATATATCCTTGTTTGGGGCCCCAGTGGAGAATTCTTTCTCTTTGGATGAGTCCTAAACGTCCGATATTCCCCAAGTTTCGGATGAAGAAAATAGTTTTCTATCTACCTCATATTCCGAGGAAGAGGTCAAGAAAGCGGTTTTCCAAATGGAACATAACAAAGCACCAGGTCCTGATGGATTCCCAGCGGAATTTTACCAAAAATTCTGGGACGTTATCAAGGAGGACCTGATAAATTTGTTTGGGTTTTTACAGGTTGGACAATTGGATCTCTTTAGACTCAACTTTGGTAACATAATTTTACTGCCTAAGGTTAATAATGCAGAACGGATACAACAGTACCGTCCAATATGCTTGCTTAACGTTAGCTTTAAAATTTTCACTAAAGTTGCTACAATTAGACTAAATTCGGTTGCTGACAATGTTGTTAGCCCGTCTCAAACTGCGTTCATGCAAGGAAGAAATATCCTAGATGGGGTTGTGATTCTGCATGAAACAATTCATGAACTACACTCAAAAAAATTAAATGGTGTACTGTTCAAGATTGACTTTGAGAAGGCTTATGACAAAGTTAACTGGTCTTTCCTCCAGCAAACACTCCGTATGAAAGGTTTTTCTGAGGAGTGGCTTGCTTTGATTCAGTCTTTTGTGTCTGGGGGTAGTGTTGCCATTAAAGTAAATGATGATACTGGCAAATACTTTCAGACCAAGAAAGGACTGAGACAAGGGGATCCACTATCGCCTTTACTATTTAACATAGTGGCTGATATGTTGGCTATCCTTATTGAGAGAGCAAAGGCTAACGGCCAAATTGAAGGTGTAGCTCCACACCTCGTTGATGGTGGACTTTCTATTCTTCAATACGCCGACGATACAATCCTTTTTATGGAACATGATCTGGAGAAAGCTAAGAATCTGAAATTAATATTATCAGCATTCGAGCTCTTATCTGGGCTTAAAACAAATCTATTATATACTAAAAGCAATATAAGGGTGTTTTTCGAGGCACCAGGTTAATCCACATCATCTAAATTATTTTAATGGTTAGATCTATTTTTTTGTCAAAGATTTTAAATCACAACCGTTGAATTTATGTAACAAATATGACATATGCATGTGTACTAACTAATACAACACGTTGGGTCTGGCTGGGTGCGATTGGGTCCAACAGGTAACGCACGTACTAGGCACATATTATACATTGGGTCCAGCCCGCACACGCCAGGATTACTAATTCATGTTTAGATATTCAGATCCACGTTCGATGGTTGAGATTTAATGACATGAAGAACAGCAATGCAGGCATGCAGCATGATCACGCTAGGATATGATGGTCCGTATCAGTACTCAATCGGCCGTTCAAAAAGAAAGCCTGGCCGTTATTTTTCCCTTACCGGACTAATATTTTCTTCCTTAGTATTGTGAAAGGTCGACATAGAATAGTAAGACACCGATGCACACTTAGCGTGTGGCATATAAAAAATAAAAAATAATCGTATAATAGAAAGACTTTATCGCCTTGCCAAAGAAAATGTCTTATTTTATTTCTTCCACCCATGTACAGCAACGTTATCGATTAGTGATGCCTACTCGCTGAGCCAGCACTAGCAAGCCTCCATAAGATGTGTGATGGACAATTTGTAGTAGGCTATAGAGTTGAATACATATTGAGCGCAAAATTCAATTTTGAGTCTTTGATGGCAAATTCGGTTGTGGGTAGTACCCGACCATGGTCCTTAACACGAGCATTCATGGTGACTACATAATGACATGTGCAACATTGAGCATGTCACACATACATGATATTTTTAAAATTTGTTAGAAAATAGTACCCTTCAGTATGAGAAAGTTGTAGTTGATACAAAAATACAGAAGTAGTGTCTTAGATAGTTATCAGGATATCTGTAGACACAAACAAAATTAATACTACTTTATAACTATTTAAACATATTTGGTATCACCTATATTCTTCTATAGTATTGTCCAATAATTATATATTCATATGATCTTCGAGGTTGGCAGGGTGCAAACCACTATCTAAGGATTAGTTCCTAATTACATTATCATTTAGCATTCTTTCGGGTAATTATTGAGATATTCATTAACTATGAGGTGTCGATATGTACTACCTCCCTATTCCTGAGTACTACTTGATCATATTCAGTATTATCTTTATTTTTGTAATACCATGGTCCTATATGTTTATTTTTGTAATTTCTAAGTAAGAAGTTTGTCGTGCACCTCAAGAGCTCATACTGATATCTCAAATTATTGACGCATGTTGGAGATGTATGGTTTGATGTGCTATGTTCTATGTACATGCTATATGATCCTACTTTATAAGGAAATAGTACTGGGACAATAGATGTAGCGCATTTTTACACAATTACATAAGAATACAGACTTTGTAGGCGCTCCCTATGCACCAAGATTACATGAGCACCGATGGATTTCCCAATTGGATGTGAGCTCAGTGACATGTTAGTAACCTACTGACATAGTTGGTGTCAACCAAAAAAAGAGAGTTCTAGCACACTATGTGCATAGAGGAGTCGCTCATCGACCAATCATTACATAGAACAATGTTGTTATTATAGAAGAAGCAATTCCAATATAGTGGACTCTCAAAAGAAGAATCCATAAATGAATGGTTCCACCTTCGGTACCAACACGAAAGACTGGAGGAATTTTAGTTATTACTACATTCGTCTCAAGGTTTAAGGCTTATATTATTTTTGAAAAGTCAAACTATACGAAGTTTGTAAAAGAATATATTAATATTTATAATATGAAATACATATCCTTTGATACATCGTGAAACATATATTTACATGATATCTATATAATATCATAGTTTTTTATAGTTTTTCTAAAAACTCCGTCAAATTTTTCATAGCTTGACTTAAAAAAAAACATATAGGCCTTAAGTCTTGGGACAGAGATAGTATAATAATTTCAAAATGATTTGTGGCCACAATAAATTTGGAAGGATAACTTTTTGTGGTCTGATATTTTTCCTAAATATCTATGCTAATGAATTAGCAACTCAATATTTCCCATGTTGTAATAAGAGTTACTTTTATGTAGGCTATGGCTTCAAAATTTGAAGATTGAAGTGTATGGCACAACAAGCTTAGTTTTCATTGTTTTGTGATCACGGGACTTAAGTATTTGATCCAAAGAATTGGGTAGTACGACTACGTTAACAATGAGTGTTAATAACCACCTATAAATAATTTTGGGGTGAAATTGGATTATTATTGGTGAGAGACGTGCAATAAATTGGTGACCAAGTCATTTTTAGGGTAGACTTATCTCATGAAACTATGTTGCATCCAAGTAGATGTACTTATAGTTATATGACGCAACAAACATAAGTCCGCTGGAGAGTACAACATCAGATCAAAACACAAGGAATAGGATAAATAGTGCAAAAATATACATCTAAGTAGCACTACCTACATAATTGCATGGTATATTTTCAAATGACATAATACCTACTCTCCCCCACATCAATATGTTTCAAAATTTCGCCCATAAGTGGTATTTTAGGTAAAAATAATTGTTGGTGTTGGTATATAGTATTTTGATATGTAAATTTATGATATCATGTTTCCAATATCAATGACATCATAATTTTTTTATGAATAAATTTAATATGCTAAAGACGATGCCCTCGCATTTGCGAGGGCCACCTTGCTAGTTTTCATAAAAGTGATTTGTATTGTTTTGGCGAGGCCCAAAACGAGGCCCACATATATGCTGAACTTTTCGGCTGTGGTCTGGGTCAGTTTCCAATCAATTATTTGGGAATACCGATTCATTATCGGCGTCTCACAATTGCTGAATGGAAGCTTGTTGAGGAAAGGATACAAAAACGTCTTAATAGTTGGAAAGGAAAATTGTTATCTCTTGGGGGAAGACTAGTACTTTTAAATTCAGTTCTTACTAATATGGTACTGTATATGATCTCGTTTTTCCAAATGCCAAAAGGGGTTTTGAACAAAGTGGATTATTTCCGTTCAAGATTCTTTTGGCAAGGGGATAGTGAGAAAAAGAAATATCGTCTGGCCAGATGGAATGTGGTTTGCCGGCCGAAGGAGTTTGGTGGACTAGGCATACACGATTTGCAAGTCAAAAACACCGCGCTTCTGGGCAAATGGCTTTTTAAACTACTTACTGAGGAAGGCGTTTGGCAAACCATGTTATGGAGGAAATATGTGGGCTCCAAAGCTGTGTCTCAAGTGGTATGGAAACCCGGAGATTCACATTTTTGGGCAGGTCTTATGGCCACCAAGAAACATTTCTTTCGTTTTGGTGCTTTTGAGATTAAGGATGGATCACAAATTAGGTTTTGGGAAGATAAATGGCTAGGCCAATCTCTTCATGAACAGTACCCAACTCTATATTCAATTGTTAGACATAAAGGGGATACAATCTCCACAGTGATGGAGGACTATCCTCCTAATGTGTCTTTCAGAAGAAGTCTCATCGGTCCTAGACTATTATCTTGGAACAATCTCCTATTACGGTTATCCAGGATACAATTGTCGGACGGTGTTGATGTGTTCAAATGGAAATTACTGGAAAGTGGTAAATTTTCTGTTGGCTCACTATATAAAGCTTTGGTCCAACCTGATTTCCTAGTCGATGATAATAGTAAAATATGGAAAATGAAAATACCCCTTAAGACGAAGATATTTGCATGGTATCTACGGAAAGGGGTAATTCTAACAAAGGATAATCTTGTAAAAAGGAATTGGCATGGAAGTACACAATGTGTTTTTTGTCATCAAGATGAGACAATTCGACACTTATTCTTGCACTGCAAATTTGCTCGTTCTATATGGTCATTCATCCAAATATCTTCTGGCTTATCTCCCCCACGTTCAGTAACCAATGTTTTTGGTAATTGGTTACATGGAATTGTTGATAAGTACAGAACCTTATTTAGGGTGGGAGCGCTTGCCATTATATGGTCGCTATGGCTTTGTAGAAATGACAAGATTTTTAATAACATTGTGTCTTCCCCTCTGCAGGTTATTTATCGGGCAACGACTATCCTTCGATCATGGATATTCTCCAACGCATGGAGTTTCGGGAGTTATTTCTGGACGGATGTACGCGATTGGAGGACACGGCGAGGAATATTTTCTCACGACATGGATGGCCGCGTGATCTGAGGATTGAGCTATCTTAGTTTTCAGACTTTAATTTAGTGCCTTTTTGTAATACTTTTTTCATTTTTGTCTTAGTCTGTTATTCGTGTGGCTGTGTGCATCTTAGTTATGCAGAGGCCGGGTGTAAGAATCAAATATTTGGTTAATAACCCTCAAAAAAAAAATATTTGGTTAATAAATGCGCCCATTTCCAAAAAAAAAAACGACCATAAGCCCATCTGCCCATGGACGGTGACAATTATCTTACCGTTGAACTTGGTGCTCATCTAAATTAAGAGTCTGCCGTTTCGGCATTGTTTGTAGAACAACAATTAGAGACTAACAGTTGTATCTGGCGTTGAATATGAAAGGGACAGAGGACAAAACTAAGCCAGAGTGAAATATTTGGTGATAACTGATAAAGGTAACTCATGGTCCTTTGTCGACCGGATATGGACATGAACGGTCATAAACTCGAGATAAGGCTTCCAACAGAGCCGTACGTACGGAACATGGGATTTGGGGGAGAGAGAGAAGTATTGTTAATTAGCTTATTAATATAAGCCAACCACTATTTATGCCAATCATGGAGCTATACATATTCGGCTGAGACTACATGCACTGTTCAAACCCTGGCCTATATACAGAGAGACACAAACGCGTGTTGCCCTATATACACTACAGTACAGAGGGTAATTAAACCGCCCTATACAGCTTATTACCTGGGGCCACAGGGCGTATATATGTATGTACGGCGTGTACATATACATATATATGGCGAATCGTACTTGTGTATGTAAAGAAGAACTTGGCTTACACGTACAGACATAGTATAGTAGGGGTGAAAAATGCTCAAGTACATCTTATACGTGTTGGGGAGTATTGTTTGGTGGTGTACTGGACGTGGCGAGGATGACATTGCGCCTGCCTCGTTCCGAACGGGAGTTCTCGGCGAACTTTTGCCCGGCGAGGTGGAGACCGTCCTTCTTCTCATCGTCGTTCCACTCAGACCCGTAGTACTCTTCCTCGGTGGCGTTGGCGTTGGCAGGGAAGAACATGGAGCCCCACTGTGGGAAGTGCACGAGTGTGACGGGAAGCGTGCAGCACATGATCATGATGCCCATGTATTGCAGCCCAGTGCCGGTTGAGTACTGTGATGACGTGAAGAAAAGTAGCTGTGTGAGTCCTGCGCCGAAATTGCCGCCGGCTCCAGTCATTCCGGAGATGATACCGAGAGACCGCCGGGACACGAAGGGGGCGACCCCAAAGATGGCACCACATGCAGCCTGCGCGCAAATGGAGAAGAGGACCATGGCGGTGACAGAGGCTGGAAGGGCGGAGGCACGACCAAGCCAGAAGCAGAATGCGCCACCAGCAGTTTGAAGGATCCAAATGTTCCAGATGCGGCCACGCATACCAAAGTAACGGGCGCTGAGATCGGAGAGATAGCCTCCCGTGGGGCGAGCAACGATGTTGGCCATGCCAAAGCAGGCTGCGATGGTGCCAGCGGCGCTGAGGTCTAGGTGGAAGTGGTCAAAGTAGTACTCGGCGATGACATTGTCGGTGGTGAGCTCAACCCCCATGCTGTATCCGTAGAGGAGGACGAAGATCCAAGTCCGGTAGTTTGTGACAGCGCCCCATAAGACCTTGGAAAACTTGTCTTTCTTCATTTCACCTTTCTTTTGGAGGCTCGCGAGGTTGCCGTCCGGGAGATCTTGCCCCAATGTGAGCACAAGTAGACCCATGATGATGTGCATCATCCCTGGAACAAAGTAGGCGATGCGCCATGCAACAAAGGCTGTTGCACCACACTTCTTGATGGTGTGGAAGACGAGCGGCATGATGAGTTGGGTGGCACCACCACCCATGTTGCCCCACCCCGCCGCTAGCCCGTTGACTGTGCCGATGATCTTGCTGTTGAACATGGTGCTCATCCAGTACTGGCACGACACGAAGGTGGCGAGGGAGAAGCCGATTAGGAAGCGCACCGTGATATACCCTGCTGCGTCATCAATGAGTGACATGCAGAAGACGGTTGGCGCTGCGAGCATGATGAGGAAGGCGCATCCATAGCGCGGGCCGAGGAGGTCGCACACGACGCCCATGACAAGCCTGGAGAAGATGGAGCCGGACACCGATGCTACACCGGCATTGCCGATATCAGCCTTAGCTAGGTTGAGGTTGTCGCGGATGATGGGCACCAAAGGTGCGGCAGCAAAGGTGGAGACGAAGCATGTGAAGAATGAGATCCAAGAGAGGTGGAAGGTGCGCATGTGAGGGTTAGCGAAGGAGAAGAGCCGGAAGGACTTGGCCTTGTTTTCCGAGTCCACCGGCAGCGTGAACTTGCTGGCTGCGGCATTTCCATGCATGCTTGCCTCCACCTCCATATTTTCCCTCCTATAGCTAGCGAAGCTTCTTAGCTGTTGTTTCTCAAGCTTGGCTTTGAATGTAATGGCAGTGGTGGTGCATTCTGAATTTCGCATGGATCAATGCGGTATTTATAGTGATTAGGAGCAGAGTTGACATTAGGATGAAGCCACTTAATCGATTCTCTTGTGCTAGCTAAGCTTAAGATTCTGCCCTTTGGGCATCGTGGAATAACAAAACCAGCAGTTTAACAATTGCATCTCACAAAATCATGAAACAATAATGAGTGAATTAATTTGTGCAGCTTAGAGAGTAAGCGTTGAATCTGGAACAGAGACAGGAGAAAATTAACACTTCCTCCGACCCAAATTAGTTGACTTAGATTCGTAAATTCGACTGTATTTAGACATAATTTAGTATTAGATTCATTAGTATTTTGATAAATTTGAGTCAACTAATTTGGGTTGAAATGAGCACGTAATTTAAAGGACGCTAGTATTGCTTAAGGAAACCTTGCCGCCGCATCTCCTGCATATGTGCCTTTTGGAGCTCTTCTATGTATCTACTTATCCCATGGAGTCCACAAGGATCAAGCTTGTGACTCGACGGGTGGAGATAACGTGTGCTGACTTACATGTACGCCTCGTTACTAAGGGTGTAAGAGCAGAGTCAGGTTACATGTGTCTTGTAAAGTTAAAATACTTTTTGAGTTAGAGGCGACCTTCCCGCCATAGCGAAGCGTTTGTAATGACTTTGTCAATCTTAAACACGATCTGCCGGCTCAGTGTTTCGGAGATGCTCATAAGTATAGGGTGTGCGTGTGACACGAGAGGCGGAAACGAGAGATGATGGATGATGGGCGACGGGTGATCCATAGCAAACATGTACATGCCTGCAGCCTGCATAGTTTATTCACTGTCTATATATATATATTATTACGATCGAGATTCAGGGCGAACTTCCACCGAATGGAGTAGCAATTGCGAGATCAATGCGACACGATCGCGCGCATGAAGAGAAGGACGCGCACACGGGAATAAAAATGCCCAATCTAGCCCAAAACTGATGCTCCCTCCATTCCAAAATAAGTAACCTGGATTGTTTAGATTCGCATATATCTATATACTAAAATGCGTATAGATACATACGAACCTAGACAAATTTAAATCTCTTATTTTAAGACAGATGCAGTACTTTATTTTCTTTTAGGATGCAATACTAGGATATATACAAAAAAAAAATGTCTAGGAAGGGCTCCACATTTTTTTGGGCAGGGGCCGGCCGCCCCTCCCGTCTCTCCCCACTTGTGGAGATATACTAGTGTTGAGAATATCAATTTCACCAAAATGAAGGCCATATTTCACTTCTTTATGGAGACATCTTACATCATTTACCTTGTTCTATTCTTTTATACGAAATCACGAGCTAGACTAACCGTGGGACGTTATTTCATAAAATCGAATTGTCCAAACAACATAGATATCTTCATGTGTCATTAGTAATATTTTGGGTGTGTCAATTTGTCAGCCCTGACATCCACATCAAAATCGGTGATGTATATAGATAGGTATCGTCATGTTTTTCTAAACCCTAGCTACGGCCAGACAGGCCAGGGGATATATGTCTCTTGAGGACCCAGAGATCCAAGTGATAGCGAGGAGCTACACCTACCTACACAATACCTATCTATCATTACATCTCTCTACACCTTATGCCGGTCTAGCAGCGTGAGCACATGTCTGGCTGCTTGCTGATTGACAAGTTAATCATGCATAGATCATATATATATATATAGCTATATACATCCATCCATCCATCGATATATGCATCTAACAAAGTCGATATAACCCGTCTTGCATGTCCACATCGTCTCAATTTACATTGCATGACTATTATGTGATTCAACGGATCTAAATTAACACATCATCGTCAGAACACGGCTCCCAGCCTAATTAGGTACTATAGAGTCGGCTATGCGAGAAAGAAAACAAAGGAGCTCGGCATAAGGGAGAGGTGTTTTGTGTCATCGGTGCACTCAATCCAACATTGTTGCGTTCTATTTACTATATGGTTTCACTTTGGAAATGGCTATTTCCGACACATATGTAACATACGAGGCATAGGCATAGGCTCAGCGGAATCACAACACTAAGGCGACGTTCGATATATTGGCTGAGCGGAATGATGAAACGGACGCAGCACCTCACCCTAGCCCTAATCTTCTCGTCGACGGTGGCCGGAGAATCAGGCTTCTCGATCTAGACGGGCTCACGCAGATCATGTTTCTCTTGTCTCACAAAAGGCACAAAGGAGCCGGAGGCCGGCGCGTCGGAGGTCGACCATGTAGCGGTGCGTGTCGCCAAGGTGGCCATCGCGGAAGACGGGGATTGAACTCCGATAGTGACTCGCAAGAAGAAATCCGGCAAGGAGCTAGTGGACGAGTTTTGGGCGGATGTGGGTTTTCCCTTTCCGTCTCTATAATATTGTGCAGCGGAAACGAGTTTAGGTTGCTACTGTTCTATCCGAGACTCCCCTAAATATATATTTTATAAGATATTTTACCGGGAACAAATGGTCTAGATGGTTTCATTTGATTCACGGATTAATGGAAGTTTAGCTCTCTATTCAACCTGATGTTTTTGTTTTGAAGCTAAGAACTTTAGGTTCTTTCATGATGAAGTCCATATATTTAGAATATATGAATGAAAACACTAAGTTTCTTCATAAATACATTTGGAAAATGAAAATTCTACTAAAAATCAATATTTTCATATGGTTGTTTTACCATCAGGTTCTATTCACCAAAAATAATTTAGTCAAATAAAATTTAAATGGCAGAATAAAATGCTTTTTTGTGATAAAGATGAAGAAAATGAAACATATGTTTATTGAGTGCCCCTAGCTAAGATTGTATGGAAAATTGTGCATATGGCCTTTAATGCTATACCTCCAATAAACATAACTAATCTTTTTAGGAATTGGTTGGGAGAGTTGCAAAGAAAGACAAAGTTAAAATCCGAGTTGGTGTTTGTACTTTACTCTAGGCCATCTAGAATGTATGCAATGATTATATGTTTAACAATTAAAAATCTACTTCCTTCATGTAGGTAATACCGGTGTCCACTCATTGGATCTGTATGTGACTCTACCAACAATCGACGAAGCGGTGACAAGCTTTGGATATTTGGTGAGTTTGTTGCACATGATATTTATAGCCAGCATAGTTGGAGCTTTGATCTTAGGATGACATGTTAATGCAGAGTCATTTTGTGTTGTCTTTATCTTTAGATGGCAGGTACACGTTTAGAATTTGTGTGATCATTATGTTATCTCTTCTAAGAACTTAATTTCAATGTGGGAATAAAAGGATACATGCATCAATCGATGCAGAGGCTAGGGTTCAACTCCTTTTTGAAAAAGAAATAGCTTCACTAATACAGAGTGACGATGTAGACACGGGCCGAAACCCCCATCGACAATGGAGAAACGGTACGTTGCTAGACACTTGTCGCTTATGTGAAGACCTAGCAACGGAGCCAAAACTCTTCACCGCTAAGGTGTGTTTTTGCAACAATTTTCCTCTTCTGCCCATTTCCTTAGGGTGGAACTCATCATTAATGGTTATTTTGCTTTCAATCGATTGAACTGATGTTTTTACAACAATTATTTTGTTCCTAGAATATATTACTTGCATTCCATCAAAATGGCACATAGCACAAGCACTAAAACAATAACAAATTTTATTCATTCATATCAGAGAGAATTGTCATCATTACATTTCAGAGAGAATTATCATCATTACATTTCCAACACAATATGACTATGCATTTGTACCACAGAGAGTTGTCATCGTTACATTTCCATCACAATATGACTATGCAAGGATGTATTTCTTGGTTTTTTGGTGATGACTTTCTTGGTCAAGTCTTCGGGTCTACAATGGTGAAGTACCTTGGATAAATTTCTCCACTTATCCTTGAGATCTTGCAAGAATTGCTTCAAGGATATGAAAATATGGTATGAAATGGTTTCTTCAATTTGAGTATTGTAAACGCAAATAGAAAATATTAATTGTAGTGTTCCCAAAATAATTAGTACCGGTGGTGCCTGCCTACACCTGCTATCATTACATGTCCACAACATACCTATCTATTATTACATCTCTCTACACCTTATGCCGGTCTAGCAGCGTGAGCACATGTCTGGCTGCTTGCTGATTGACAAGTTAATCATGCATAGAACATATATATATATATATATATATATATATATATATATATATATATATATATATATATATATATATATATAGCTATATACATCCATCCATCCATCGATATATGCATCTAACAAAGTCGATATAACCCGTCTTGCATGTCCACATCGTCTCAATTTACATTGCATGACTATTATGTGATTCAACGGATCTAAATTAACACATCATCGTCAGAACACGGCTCCCAGCCTAATTAGGTACTATAGAGTCGGCTATGCGAGAAAGAAAACAAAGGAGCTCGGCATAAGGGAGAGGTGTTTTGTGTCATCGGTGCACTCAATCCAACATTGTTGCGTTCTATTTACTATATGGTTTCACTTTGGAAATGGCTATTTCCGACACATATGTAACATACGAGGCATAGGCATAGGCTCAGCGGAATCACAACACTAAGGCGACGTTCGATATATTGGCTGAGCGGAATGATGAAATGGACGCAGCACCTCACCATAGCCCTAATCTTCTCGTCGACGGTGGCCGGAGAATCAGGCTTCTCGATCTAGACGGGCTCACGCAGATCATGTTTCTCTTGTCTCACAAAAGGCACAAAGGAGCCGGAGGCCGGCGCGTCGGAGGTCGACCATGTAGCGGTGCGTGTCGCCAAGGTGGCCATCGCGGAAGACGAGGATTGAACTCCGATAGTGACTCGCAAGAAGAAATCCGGCAAGGAGCTATTGGACGAGTTTTGGGCGGATGTGGGTTTTCCCTTTCCGTCTCTATAATATTGTGCAGCGGAAACGAGTTTAGGTTGCTACTGTTCTATCCGAGACTCCCCTAAATATATATTTTATAAGAGATTTTACCGGGAACAAATGGTCTAGATGGTTTCATTTGATTCACGGATTAATGGAAGTTCAGCTCTCTATTCAACCTGATGTTTTTGTTTTGAAGCTAAGAACTTTAGGTTCTTTCACGCTGAAGTCCATATATTTAGAATATATGAATGAAAACACTAAGTTTCTTCATAAATACATTTGGAAAATGAAAATTCTACTAAAAATCAATATTTTCATATGGTTGTTTTACCATCAGGTTCTATTCACCAAAAATAATTTAGTCAAATTAAATTTAAATGGCAGAAAAAATGCTTTTTTTGTGATAAAGATGAAGAAAATGAAACATATGTTTATTGAGTGCCCCTAGCTAAGATTGTATGGAAAATTGTGCATATGGCCTTTAGTGCTATACCTCCAATAAACATAACTAATCTTTTTAGGAATTGGTTGGGAGAGTTGCAAAGAAAGACAAAGTTAAAATCTGAGTTGGTGTTTGTACTTTACTCTAGGCCATATAGAATGTATGCAATGATTATATGTTTAACAATGCAAAATCTACTTCCTTCATGTAGGTTATACCGGTGTCCACTCATTGGATCTGTATGTGACTCTACCAACAATCGACGAAGCGGTGACAAGCTTTGGATATTTGGTGAGTTTGTTGCACATGATATTTATAGCCAGCATACTTGGAGCTTTGATCTTAGGATGGCATGTTGATGCAGAGTCATTTTGTGTTGTCTTTATCTTTAGATGGCTGGTACACGTTTAGAATTTGTGTGACCATTATGTTATCTCTTCTAAGAACTTAATTTCAATGTGGGAATAAAAGGATACATGCATCAATTGATGCAGAGGCTAGGGTTCAACTCCTTTTTGAAAACGAAATAGCTTCACTAATACAGAGTGACGATGTAGACACGGGCCGAAACCCCCATCGACAATGGAGAAACGGTACGTTGCTAGACACTTGTTGCTTATGTGAAGACCTAGCAACGGAGCCAAAACTCTTCACCGATAAGGTGTGTTTTTTGCAATAATTTTCCTCTTCTGCCCATTTCCTTAGGGTGGAACTCATCATTAATGGTTATTTTGCTTTCAATCGATTGAACTGGTGTTTTTACAACAACTATTTTGTTCCTAGAATATATTACTTGCATTCCATCAAAATGGCACATAGCACAAGCACTAAAACAGTAACGAATTTTATTCATTCATATCAGAGAGAATTGTCATCATTACATTTCAGAGAGAATTGTCATCATTACATTTCCAACACAATATGACTATGCATTTGTACCACAGAGAGTTGTCATCGTTACATTTCCATCACAATAGGACTATGCAAGGATGTATTTCTTAGTTTTTTGGTGATGACTTTCTTGGTCAAGTCTTCGGGTCTACAATGGTGAAGTACCTTGGATAAATTTCTCCACTTATCCTTGAGATCTTGCAAGAATTGCTTCAAGGATCTGAAAATATGGTATGAAATGGTTTCTTCAATTTGAGTATTGTAAACGCAAATAGAAAATATTAATTGTAGTGTTCCCAAAATAATCTCCTAGTTTCAAACAAACCCCGACTTAGCAACATATATGCATACTAACAAACCGAAACATAAATATAGACTCACACAATCATGTGTTTACTAAAATCATGATCTAACACAAACAAATCACATAAAATATTATGCTCAATAGATAAACAGAGCATAAATATAAAAACAATAAAGAGAAACCCTATGTCATCGTCACGATGAACAGTCACGAAAAGATTTATACCTTTGCATCAGCTGGAGTTCCTCGTCATCTTCCTCCAGATCGTGGAGCCATGTGATGGAGGCAACCTCCGTCGGATGCAACCGCAGCTGGATGCGCCCGACAACGGTCGGATGCAACCACAGCCGGATGCGCCCGACAATGTCCAGATGCAACCATACTCGGATGCGCCCAACAAAGGCCAGATGCAACCACAACCGGCGGGCTTGTTCTTTGATGTCGCATCAGAATGACGAGGAGAAGTCATGCCTTGACCAGATATGGACTAAGAGTGAGGTGGACGAGCAATAGTGGTGCTTTGACTAGATCTGAATAGAGAGGATAGGTTGGCGAGCAATAGCAGTGCCTTGACCAAAACTGGACAAAAAGGTGAGTTGGACAAGCAATAACCGTGCCTTGACACGGCGCATGCACTATCTCGATCTGGCAGAGGATGAGAGACACACCGGGCAAGGACACTTAGAGTGTCTTCGTTGCTTCAAGATGTGGAAGAAGGAGTGAGAGGTAGGGCTTCTCCGGGGGTTACGTCAGGCCATTATATAGAGGGGTCGTTTCACATCGGCAATGGGCCATTTTGCAAGATCGTTGTAATAGAGCTTATTTACGTAATGTGTTTCTATACAGATAACCGTTGGCAATGTAATGGTGACGGAGTCCAAAAAAATCTATGTGGCCTAAACGCGCGGTGCGTATCAGGCATGCCCTGTTGGCCACACGCAATTTCGTTTGACCGTGAGCCGTAATGTTGATGGTTCCGATAGGGGGTGACCTTAGAGCAATGGCAATAGTATAGCTAGCAAGTTGGCTATATGAGATTGCCATATTATCAAGAGCTAGCTTATACAATAGTGTTGGCTATTAGATTAGTACTAGTTGCTATTTTCTATTTTTCGCTTTCCTTTCATTTAATGTTTTTAGCTAAAAGCAAGTGTAGATCTGACTCTTGCATGAGAGCTAACAACTTGCATTTTTATTTATCTCTCTTCTCCACATAGACAAAAATGCCTAGTCAGCAGTACTTGTTCTTAGAGTGTACTAGTGCTTGCAGCCAACCAGAACCACACCTGATGACCTGATCTTTGTATATATTGAACTGAAATGTCCTTTGTAGCTAGTGATAAGCCATTTGACGTGGATTGATCATCAGCTAAAGCAAGTCGTACCTACGCTCAATTTTAGAGTTATTTAATGAAGGACAATTCCATAGACTTTAGGCTACCACGAATCCCTGCTGTGTAGTATGAGGCTATATGCCTCGAATATATGTTCGTTTGAATGGTTCTTGTGATTGACACATCATGTTAGCTTGTTTTTTGTTCTTAACCAACTAACTTATAGCTAATCATGGAGCTATACACTACAGGAATGGCCGGATGCGCCGACGGCCGCCGGCTACGCCGACGGCCAAACGTCGGGGCCGTCGGCGTAGCACCGCACCGGGCCAGCCCAACTGGCCAGCCCTCGGCGTAGCCAAGCCGTCGGCGTAGCATACACTACACCGACAGTCACCCTCGGCGTAGCGGCGGCCCTCGGCGTAGCTAGCGGACGCGTGGCACATGCCGGCAGCACGGACGACGCGCTAACGGTGCCGTCGGTTAGGCCGACGGCGACCCTCGGCATAGCATACGCCGACGGCCACCCTCGGCGTGCAAAGCGTCGCCGACGGTCACCCTCGGCGTAGCCTTCTCTATTTTTCATATATTTTGTATTTGCATCAATTATTTATATATTTTTTTATTAATTGGATAATTTCGTACCCTCTGAATAGCAGTCTACACGTCCACATGAAATGTCGTTGCGAATCTTCTCACACCCCGAGAAATTTCTATATGTTTGTAAGTGTTATTATCGCATGTGGTTCTCAATAGCACTCACCACGACCACATGAAGTGCTTGCACGTGTCCCCCCTCGCATGCATGCGCTCTAACCTAGAGGCGAAGGTTCCGGACCCGTATAAGGGTGGAATCTCCCCGTCGAGGTGAAAGCGGGTAGGATAGTGCCCCAACTTGTGAGCCAACATGGTTTGACATCACCCTATGACCTAAACAAACACAAAACAAGAGAGAGCTACGCCGGGCTACCCCTGTCAGAGGAACGTCTAGGGGGTAGACGATCCGAGTGTGCACAGATCAGGGTTTCGACGGAGGAAGACCACGAGAACATCGGAATGAGATGAAAACTTGCATGTGCCCCTAGCATATGTGTGTGTGGGTGTGGTTAGAGGTTGGTATATATAGGTGCTTGCATGTGTCCCCCCTCGCATGCATGCGCTCTAACCTAGAGGCGAAGGTTCGGACCAGTGAGGTGGAATCTCCCCGAGGTGAAAGCGGTAGGATAGTGCCCCAACTTGTGAGCCAACATGGTTTGACATCACCCTATGACCTAAACAAACACAAAACAAGAGAGAGCTACGCCGGGCTACCCTTGTCGAGGAACGCGTCTAGGGGTAGACGATCCGAGTGTGCACAGAGATCGTGGTTTCATGGGAGGAAGACCACGAGAACATTGGAATGAGATGAAAACTTGCATGTGCCCCTAGCATATGTGTGTGTGGGTGTGGTTAGAGGTTGTTATATATAGGTGCTTGCATGTGTCCCCCTCGCATGCATGCGCTCTAACCTAGAGGCGAAGGTTCCGGACCCGTATGAGGGTGGAATCTCCCCGTCGAGGTGAAACCGAGTAGGATAGTGCCCCAACTTGTGAGCCAACATGGTTTGACATCACCCTATGACCTAAACAAAAACAAAACAAGAGAGAGCTATGCCGGGCTACCCCTGTCAGAGGAACGTCTAGGGGGTAGACGATCCGAGTGTGCACAGAGATCAGGGTTTCACGGAGGAAGACCACGAAAATCGGAATGAGATGAAAACTTGCATGTGCCCCTAGCATGTGTGTGTGTGGGTGTGGTTAGAGGTTGGTATATATGTGCTTGCATATGTCCCCCTCATGCATGCGCTCTAACCTAGAGGCGAAGGTTAGGACCAGTATGAGGTGGAATCTCCCGTCGAGGAAAGCGGTGAAAGGTAGGATAGTGACCCAACTTGTGAGACAACATGGTTTGACATCACCCTATGACCTAAACAAACACAAAACAAGAGAGAGCTACGCCGGGCTACCTGTCGAGGAACGTCTAGGGGTAGACGATCCGAGTGTGCAGAGATCGTGGTTTCACGAGAAAGACCACGAGAACATCGGAATGAGATGAAAACTTGCATGCCCCTAGCATATGTGTGTGTGGGTGTGGTTAGAGGTTGGTATATATAGGTGCTTGCATGTGTCCCCCTCGCATGCATGCGCTCTAACCTAGAGGCGAAGGTTAGGACCGTATGAGGGTGGAATCTCCCGTCGAGGTGAAAGGGTAGGATAGTGCCCCAACTTGTGAGCCAACATGGTTTGACATCACCCTATGATCTAAACAAACACAAAACAAGAGAGAGCTACGCGGCTACCTGTCGAGGAACGTCTAGGGGGTAGGCGATCCAGTGTGCACAGAGATCGGGGTTTCACGAGGAAGACCACGAGAACATCGGAATGAGATGAAAACTTGCATGTGCCCCTAGCATATGTGTGTGTGAGTGTGTTTAGAGGTTGGTATATATATGTGCTTGCATGTGTCCCCCCTCGCATGCATGCGCTCTAACCTAGAGGCGAAGGTTCCGGACCCGTATGAGGGTGGAATCTCCCCGTCGAGGTGAAACCGGGTAGGATAGTGACCCAACTTGTGAGCCAACATGGTTTGACATCACCCTATGACCTAAACAAACACAAAACAAGAGAGAGCTACGCCGGGCTACCCCTGTCAGAGGAACGTCTAGGGGGGTAGACGATCCGAGTGTGCACAGAGATCAGGGTTTCGCCGGAGAAAGACCACGAGAACATCGGAATGAGATGAAAACTTGCATGTGCCCCTAGCATATGTGTGTGTGGGTGTGGTTAGAGGTTGGTATATATAGGTGCTTGCATGTGTCCCCCCTCGCATGCATGCGCTCTAACCTAGAGGCGAAGGTTCCGGACCCGTATGAGGGTGGAATCTCCCCGTCGAGGTGAAAGCGGGTAGGATAGTGCCCCAACTTGTGAGCCAACATGGTTTGACATCACCCTATGATCTAAACAAACACAAAACAAGAGAGCTACTGGCTACCCCTGTCGAGGAACGCGTCTAGGGGGTAGGCGATCCGAGTGTGCAGAGATCGTGGTTTCAGGGAGGAAGACCACGAGAACATCGGAATGAGATGAAAACTTGCATGTGCCCCTAGCATATGTGTGTGTGGGTGTGTTTAGAGGTTGGTATATATATGTGCTTGCATGTGTCCCCCCTCGCATGCATGCGCTCTAACCTAGAGGCGAAGGTTCCGGACCCGTATGAGGGTGGAATCTCCCCGTCGAGGTGAAACCGGGTAGGATAGTGACCCAACTTGTGAGCCAACATGGTTTGACATCACCCTATGACCTAAACAAACACAAAACAAGAGAGAGCTACGCCGGGCTACCCCTGTCAGAGGAACGTCTAGGGGGGTAGACGATCCGAGTGCACAGAGATCGTGGTTTCACGGGAGCAAGACCACGAGAACATCGGAATGAGATGAAAACTTGCATGTGCCCCTAGCATATGTGTGTGTGGGTGTGGTTAGAGGTTGGTATATATAGGTGCTTGCATGTGTCCCCCCTCGCATGCATGTGCTCTAACCTAGAGGCGAAGGTTCCCGACCCGTATGAGGGTGGAATCTCCCCGTCGAGGTGAAACCGGGTAGGATAGTGCCCCAACTTGTGAGCCAACATGGTTTGACATCACCCTATGACCTAAACAAACACAAAACAAGAGAGAGCTACGCCGGGCTACCCCTGTCACAGGAACGTCTAGGGGGGTAGACGATCCGAGTGTGCACAGAGATCAGGGTTTCGACGGAGGAAGACCACGAGAACATCGGAATGAGATGAAAACTTGCATGTGCCCCTAGCATATGTGTGTGTGGGTGTGTTTAGAGGTTGGTATATATATGTGCTTGCATGTGTCCCCCCTCGCATGCATGCGCTCTAACCTAGAGGCGAAGGTTCCGGACCCGTATGAGGGTGGAATCTCCCCGTCGAGGTGAAACCGGGTAGGATAGTGACCCAACTTGTGAGCCAACATGGTTTGACATCACCCTATGACCTAAACAAACACAAAACAAGAGAGAGCTACGCCGGGCTACCTGTCGGGAGGAACGTCTAGGGGTAGGCGATCCGAGTGTGCAGAGATCGTGGTTTCACGGAGAAAGACCACGAGAACATCGGAATGAGATGAAAACTTGCATGTGCCCCTAGCATATGTGTGTGTGGGTGTGGTTAGAGGTTGGTATATATAGGTGCTTGCATGTGTCCCCCTCGCATGCATGCGCTCTAACCTAGAGGCGAAGGTTCCGGACCCGTATGAGGGTGGAATCTCCCCGTCGAGGTGAAACCGGGTAGGATAGTGACCCAACTTGTGAGCCAACATGGTTTGACATCACCCTATGACCTAAACAAACACAAAACAAGAGAGAGCTATGCCGGGCTACCCCTGTCAGAGGAACGTCTAGGGGGGTAGACGATCCGAGTGTGCACAGAGATCAGGGTTTCGACGGAGGAAGACCACGAGAAAATCGGAATGAGATGAAAACTTGCATGTGCCCCTAGCATGTGTGTGTGTGGGTGTGGTTAGAGGTTGGTATATATATGTGCTTGCATGTGTCCCCCCTCGCATGCATGCGCTCTAACCTAGAGGCGAAGGTTCCGGACCCGTATGAGGGTGGAATCTCCCCGTCGAGGTGAAACCGGGTAGGATAGTGACCCAACTTGTGAGACAACATGGTTTGACATCACCCTATGACCTAAACAAACACAAAACAAGAGAGAGCTACGCCGGGCTACCCCTGTCAGAGGAACGTCTAGGGGGGTAGACGATCCGAGTGTGCACAGAGATCAGGGTTTCGCCGGAGAAAGACCACGAGAACATCGGAATGAGATGAAAACTTGCATGTGCCCCTAGCATATGTGTGTGTGGGTGTGGTTAGAGGTTGGTATATATAGGTGCTTGCATGTGTCCCCCCTCGCATGCATGCGCTCTAACCTAGAGGCGAAGGTTCCGGACCCGTATGAGGGTGGAATCTCCCCGTCGAGGTGAAAGCGGGTAGGATAGTGCCCCAACTTGTGAGCCAACATGGTTTGACATCACCCTATGATCTAAACAAACACAAAACAAGAGAGAGCTACGCCGGGCTACCCCTGTCAGAGGAACGTCTAGGGGGGTAGACGATCCGAGTGTGCACAGAGATCAGGGTTTCGCCGGAGGAAGACCACGAGAACATCGGAATGAGATGAAAACTTGCATGTGCCCCTAGCATATGTGTGTGTGGGTGTGTTTAGAGGTTGGTATATATATGTGCTTGCATGTGTCCCCCCTCGCATGCATGCGCTCTAACCTAGAGGCGAAGGTTCCGGACCCGTATGAGGGTGGAATCTCCCCGTCGAGGTGAAACCGGGTAGGATAGTGACCCAACTTGTGAGCCAACATGGTTTGACATCACCCTATGACCTAAACAAACACAAAACAAGAGAGAGCTACGCCGGGCTACCTCGCCGAGGAACGCGTCTAGGGGTGACGATCCGAGTGTGCAGAGATCGTGGTTTCACGGAGAAAGACCACGAGAACATCGGAATGAGATGAAAACTTGCATGTGCCCCTAGCATATGTGTGTGTGGGTGTGGTTAGAGGTTGGTATATATAGGTGCTTGCATGTGTCCCCCCTCGCATGCATGCGCTCTAACTTAGAGGCGAAGGTTCCGGACCCGTATGAGGGTGGAATCTCCCCGTCGAGGTGAAAGCGGGTAGGATAGTGCCCCAACTTGTGAGCCAACATGGTTTGACATCACCCTATGACCTAAACAAACACAAAACAAGAGAGAGATACGCCGGGCTACCCCTGTCAGAGGAACATCTAGGGGGGTAGACGATCCGAGTGTGCACAGAGATCAGGGTTTCGCCGGAGGAAGACCACGAGAACATCGGAATGAGATGAAAACTTGCATGTGCCCCTAGCATATGTGTGTGTGGGTGTGTTTAGAGGTTGGTATATATGTGCTTGCATGTGTCCCCTCGCATGCATGCGCTCTAACCTAGAGGCGAAGGTTCCGGACCGTATGAGGTGGAATCTCCCGTCGAGGTGAAACCGGGTAGGATAGTGACCCAACTTGTGAGCCAACATGGTTTGACATCACCCTATGACCTAAACAAACACAAAACAAGAGAGAGCTACGCGGCTACCCTGTCGAGGAACGTCTAGGGGGTGACGATCCGAGTGTGCACAGAGATCAGGGTTTCGACGGAGAAAGACAACGAGAACATCGGAATGAGATGAAAACTTGCATGTGCCCCTAGCATATGTGTGTGTGGGTGTGGTTAGAGGTTGGTATATATAGGTGCTTGCATGTGTCCCCCTCGCATGCATGCGCTCTAACCTAGAGGCGAAGGTTCCGGACCGTATGAGGGTGGAATCTCCCCGTCGAGGTGAAAGCGGTAGGATAGTGCCCCAACTTGTGAGCCAACATGGTTTGACATCACCCTATGACCTAAACAAACACAAAACAAGAGAGAGCTACGCTGGCTACCTGTCGGAGGAACGTCTAGGGGGCACGATCCGAGTGTGCACAGAGATCGTGGTTTCACGAGGAAGACCACGAGAACATCGGAATGAGATGAAAACTTGCATGTGCCCCTAGCATATGTGTGTGTGGGTGTGGTTAGAGGTTGGTATATATAGGTGCTTGCATGTGTCCCCCTCGCATGCATGCGCCTAACCTAGAGGCGAAGGTTAGGACCAGTATGAGGGTGGAATCTCCCGTCGAGGTGAAACCGGTAGGATAGTGCACCAACTTGTGAGCCAACATGGTTTGACATCACCCTATGACCTAAACAAACACAAAACAAGAGAGATCTACCGGGCTACCCCTGTGAGGAACGTCTAGGGGTAGACGATCCGAGTGCACAGAGATCGTGGTTTCACGGAGGAAGACCACGAGAACATCGGAATGAGATGAAAACTTGCATGTTCCCTAGCATATGTGTGTGTGGGTGTGGTTAGAGGTTGGTATATATAGGTGCTTGCATGTGTCCCCCTCGCATGCATGCGCTCTAACCTAGAGGCGAAGGTTCCGGACCCATATGAGGGGGGAATCTCCCCGTCGAGGTGAAAGGTAGGATAGTGCCCCAACTTGTGAGCCAACATGGTTTGACATCACCCTATGACCTAAACAAACACAAAACAAGAGAGATCTACCGGGCTACCCCTCGGAGAAACGTCTAGGGGGTAGACGATCCGAGTGTGCAGAGATCGTGGTTTCACGGAGGAAGACCACGAGAACATCGAAATGAGATGAAAACTTGCATGTGCCCCTAGCATATGTGTGTGTGGGTGTGGTTAGAGGTTGGTATATATAGGTGCTTGCATGTGTCCCCCTCGCATGCATGCGCTCTAACCTAGAGGCGAAGGTTCCGGACAGATGAGGGTGGAATCTCCCCGTCGAGGTGAAACCGGGTAGGATAGTGACCCAACTTGTGAGCCAACATGGTTTGACATCACCCTATGACCTAAACAAACACAAAACAAGAGAGAGCTACGCCGGGCTACCCCTGTCAGAGGAACGTCTAGGGGGGTAGACGATCCGAGTGTGCACAGAGATCAGGGTTTCGACGGAGGAAGACCACGAGAACATCGGAATGGGATGAAAACTTGCATGTGCCCCTAGCATATGTGTGTGTGGGTGTGGTTAGAGGTTGGTATATATAGGTGCTTGCATGTGTCCCCCCTCGCATGCATGCGCTCTAACCTAGAGGCGAAGGTTCCGGACCCGTATGAGGGTGGAATCTCCCCGTCGAGGTGAAACCGGGTAGGATAGTGACCCGACTTGTGAGCCAACATGGTTTGACATCACCCTATGACATAAAAAAACACAAAACAAGAGAGAGCTACGCTGCGCTACCCCTGTCAGAGGAACGTCTAGGGGGGTAGACGATCCGAGTGTGCACAGAGATCAGGGTTTCGCCGGAGGAAGACCACGAGAACATCGGAATGAGATGAAAACTTGCATGTGCCCCTAGCATATGTGTGTGTGGGTGTGGTTAGAGGTTGGTATATATAGGTGCTTGCATGTGTCCCCCGTCGCATGCATGCGCTCTAACCTAGAGGCGAAGGTTCCGGGCCCGTATGAGGGTGGAATCTCCCCGTCGAGGTGAAAGTGCACGATAGTGCCCCAACTTGTGAGCCAACATGGTTTGGCATCACCCTCGACCTAAACAAACACAAAACAAGAGAGAGCTACTGGCTATCCTCATGAGGAACGTCTAGGGGGTGACGATCCGAGTGTGCACAGAGATCGTGGTTTCACGGAGGAAGACCACGAGAACATCGGAATGAGATGAAAACTTGCATGTGCCCCTAGCATATGTGTGTGTGGGTGTGGTTAGAGGTTGATATATATAGGTGCTTGCATGTGTCCCCCCTCGCATGCATGCGCTCTAACCTAGAGGCGAAGGTTCCGGACCCGTATGAGGGTGGAATCTCCCCGTCGAGGTGAAACCGGGTAGGATAGTGACCCAACTTGTGAGCCAACATGGTTTGACATCACCCTATGACCTAAACAAACACAAAACAAGAGAGAGCTACGCCGGGCTACCCCTGTCAGAGGAACGTCTAGGGGGGTAGACGATCCGAGTGTGCACAGAGATCAGGGTTTCGACGGAGGAAGACCACGAGAACATCGGAATGAGATGAAAACTTGCATGTGCCCCTAGCATATGTGTGTGTGGGTGTGGTTAGAGGTTGGTATATATAGGTGCTTGCATGTGTCCCCCCTCGCATGCATGCGCTCTAACCTAGAGGCGAAGGTTCCGGACCCGTATGAGGGTGGAATCTCCCCGTCGAGGTGAAACCGGGTAGGATAGTGACCCAACTTGTGAGCCAACATGGTTTGACATCACCCTATGACCTAAACAAACACAAAACAAGATAGAGCTACGCCGGGCTACCCCTGTCAGAGGAACGTCTAGGGGGGTAGACGATCCGAGTGTGCACAGAGATCAGGGTTTCGCCGGAGGAAGACCACGAGAACATCAGAATGAGATGAACACTTGCATGTGCCCCTAGCATATGTGTGTGTGGGTGTAGTTAGAGGTTGGTATATATAGGTGCTTGCATGTGTCCCCCCTCACATGCATGCGCTCTAACCTAGAGCCGAAGGTTGCGGACCCGTATGAGGGTGGAATCTCCCCGTCGAGGTGAAAGCGGGTAGGATAGTGCCCCAACTTGTGAGCCAACATGGTTTGACATCACCCTACGACCTAAACAAACACAAAACAAGAGAGATCTACGCGGCTACCTCGCCGAGGAACGTCTAGGGGGGTAGACGATCCGAGTGTGCACAGAGATCAGGGTTTCGCCGGAGGAAGACCACGAGAACATCGGAATGAGATGAAAACTTGCATGTGCCCCTAGCATATGTGTGTGTGGGTGTGGTTAGAGGTTGGTATATATATGTGCTTGCATGTGTCCCCCCTCGCATGCATGCGCTCTAACCTAGAGGCGAAGGTTCCGGACCCGTATGAGGGTGGAATCTCCCCGTCGAGGTGAAACCGGGTAGGATAGTGACCCAACTTGTGAGCCAACATGGTTTGACATCACCCTATGACCTAATCAAACACAAAACAAGAGAGAGCTACGCTGGGCTACCCCTGTCAGAGGAACGTCTAGGGGGGTAGACGATCCGAGTGTGCACAGAGATCAGGGTTTCGCCGGAGAAAGACCACGAGAACATCGGAATGAGATGAAAACTTGCATGTGCCCCTAGCATATGTGTGTGTGGGTGTGGTTAGAGGTTGGTATATATAGGTGCTTGCATGTGTCCCCCCTCGCATGCATGCGCTCTAACCTAGAGGCGAAGGTTCCGGACCAGATGAGGGTGGAATCTCCCGTCGAGGTGAAAGCGGGTAGGATAGTGCCCCAACTTGTGAGCCAACATGGTTTGACATCACCCTATGACCTAAACAAACACAAAACAAGAGAGAGCTACGCGGGCTACCCTGTCGGAGGAACGTCTAGGGGGTACGATCCGAGTGTGCAGAGATCGTGGTTTCACGGAGGAAGACCACGAGAACATCGGAATGAGATGAAAACTTGCATGTGCCCCTAGCATATGTGTGTGTGGGTGTGGTTATAGGTTGGTATATATAGGTGCTTGCATGTGTCCCCTCGCATGCATGCGCTCTAACCTAGAGGCGAAGGTTCCGGACCCGTATGAGGGTGGAATCTCCCCGTCGAGGTGAAACCGGGTAGGATAGTGACCCAACTTGTGAGCCAACATGGTTTGACATCACCCTATGACCTAAACAAACACAAAACAAGAGAGATCTACGTCGGGCTACCCCTGTCAGAGGAACGTCTAGGGGGGTAGACGATCCGAGTGTGCACAGAGATCAGGGTTTCGCCGGAGGAAGACCACGAGAACATCGGAATGAGATGAAAACTTGCATGTGCCCCTAGCATATGTGTGTGTGGGTGTGGTTAGAGGTTGGTATATATAGGTGCTTGCATGTGTCCCCCCTCGCATGCATGCGCTCTAACCTAGAGGCGAAGGTTCCGGACCCGTATGAGGGTGGAATCTCCCCGTCGAGGTGAAAGAGGGTAGGATAGTGCCCCAACTTGTGAGCCAACATGGTTTGACATCACCCTATGACCTAAACAAACACAAAACAAGAGAGATCTACGCCGGGCTACCCCTGTCAGAGAAACGTCTAGGGGGGTAGACGATCCGAGTGTGCACAGAGATCAGGGTTTCGCCGGAGGAAGATCACGAGAACATCGGAATGAGATGAAAACTTGCATGTGCCCCTAGCATATGTGTGTGTGGGTGTGGTTAGAGGTTGGTATATATAGGTGCTTGCATGTGTCCCCCCCTCGCATGCATGCGCTCTAACCTAGAGGCGAAGGTTCCGGACCCGTATGAGGGTGGAATCTCCCCGTCGAGGTGAAACCGGGTAGGATAGTGACCCAACTTGTGAGCCAACATGGTTTGACATCACCCTATGACCTAAACAAACACAAAACAAGAGAGAGCTACGCCGGGCTACCCCTGTCAGAGGAACGTCTATGGGGGTAGACGATCCGAGTGTGCACAGAGATCAGGGTTTCGCCGGAGGAAGACCACGAGAACATCGGAACGGGATGAAAACTTGCATGTGCCCCTAGCATATGTGTGGGTGGGTGTGGTTAGAGGTTGGTATATATAGGTGCTTGCATGTGTCCCCTCGCATGCATGCGCCTAACCTAGAGGCGAAGGTTCCGGACCAGATGAGGGTGGAATCTCCCGTCGAGGTGAAACCGGTAGGATAGTGACCCAACTTGTGAGCCAACATGGTTTGACATCATCCTATGACCTAAAAACACAAAACAAGAGAGAGCTACGCCGGCTACCTGTCAGAGGAACGTCTAGGGGGGTAGACGATCCGAGTGTGCACAGAGATCAGGGTTTCGCCGGAGGAAGACCACGAGAACATCGGAATGAGATGAAAACTTTCATGTGCCCCTAGCATATGTGTGTGTGTGTGTGGTTAGAGTTTGGTATATATAGGTGCTTGCATGTGTCCCCCCTCGCATGCATGCGCTCTAACCTAGAGGCGAAGGTTCCGGACCAGATGAGGGTGGAATCTCCGTCGTGGTGAAAGCGGTGCGATAGTGCCCCAACTTGTGAGCCAACATGGTTTGACATCACCCTACGACCTAAACAAACACAAAACAAGAGAGAGCTACGCCGGGCTATCCCTGTCAGAGGAACGTCTAGGGGGGTAGACGATCCGAGTGTGCACAGAGATCAGGGTTTCGCCGGAGGAAGACCACGAGAACATCGGAATGAGATGAAAACTTGCATGTGCCCCTAGCATATGTGTGTGTGGGTGTGGTTAGAGGTTGATATATATAGGTGCTTGCATGTGTCCCCCCTCGCATGCATGCGCTCTAACCTAGAGGCGAAGGTTCCGGACCCGTATGAGGGTGGAATCTCCCCGAGGTGAAACCGGTAGGATAGTGACCCAACTTGTGAGCCAACATGGTTTGACATCACCCTATGACCTAAACAAACACAAAACAAGAGAGAGCTACGCCGGCTACCCTGCCGAGGAACGTCTAGGGGTAGACGATCCGAGTGTGCACAGAGATCAGGGTTTCGACGGAGGAAGACCACGAGAACATCGGAATGGGATGAAAACTTGCATGTGCCCCTAGCATATGTGTGTGTGGGTGTGGTTAGAGGTTGGTATATATAGGTGCTTGCATGTGTCCCCCTCGCATGCATGCGCCTAACCTAGAGGCGAAGGTTCCTGACCAGATGAGGGTGGAATCTCCCCGTCGAGGTGAAACCGGGTAGGATAGTGACCCAACTTGTGAGCCAACATGGTTTGACATCACCCTATGACCTAAACAAACACAAAACAAGAGAGAGCTACGCCGGGCTACCCCTGTCAGAGGAACGTCTAGGGGGGTAGACGATCCGAGTGTGCACAGAGATCAGGGTTTCGCCGGAGGAAGACCACGAGAACATCAGAATGAGATGAACACTTGCATGTGCCCCTAGCATATGTGTGTGTGGGTGTGGTTAGAGGTTGGTATATATAGGTGCTTGCATGTGTCCCCCCTCACATGCATGCGCTCTAACCTAGAGCCGAAGGTTGCGGACCAGATGAGGTGGAATCTCCGTCGAGGTGAAAGCGGGTAGGATAGTGCCCCAACTTGTGAGCCAACATGGTTTGACATCACCCTACGACCTAAACAAACACAAAACAAGAGAGATCTCGCCGGCTACCCCCTGCCGAGGAACGTCTAGGGGGTAGACGATCCGAGTGTGCAGAGATCGGGGTTTCACGAGGAAGACCACGAGAACATCGGAATGAGATGAAAACTTGCATGTGCCCCTAGCATATGTGTGTGTGGGTGTGGTTAGAGGTTGGTATATATATGTGCTTGCATGTGTCCCCTCGCATGCATGCGCCTAACCTAGAGGCGAAGGTTCCTGACCCGTATGAGGGTGGAATCTCCCCGTCGAGGTGAAACCGGGTAGGATAGTGACCCAACTTGTGAGCCAACATGGTTTGACATCACCCTATGACCTAATCAAACACAAAACAAGAGAGAGCTACGCTGGGCTACCCCTGTCAGAGGAACGTCTAGGGGGGTAGACGATCCGAGTGTGCAGAGATCAGGGTTTCGCCGGAGAAAGACCACGAGAACATCGGAATGAGATGAAAACTTGCATGTGCCCCTAGCATATGTGTGTGTGGGTGTGGTTAGAGGTTGGTATATATAGGTGCTTGCATGTGTCCCCCCTCGCATGCATGCGCTCTAACCTAGAGGCGAAGGTTCCACCAGATGAGGGTGGAATCTCCGTCGAGGTGAAAGCGGTAGGATAGTGCCCCAACTTGTGAGCCAACATGGTTTGACATCACCCTATGACCTAAACAAACACAAAACAAGAGAGAGCTACGCTGGCTACCTGTCGGAGGAACGTCTAGGGGGTAGACGATCCGAGTGTGCACAGAGATCGTGGTTTCACGAGGAAGACCACGAGAACATCGGAATGAGATGAAAACTTGCATGTGCCCCTAGCATATGTGTGTGTGGGTGTGGTTAGAGGTTGGTATATAGGTGCTTGCATGTGTCCCCTCGCATGCATGCGCTCTAACCTAGAGGCGAAGGTTCCGGACCAGATGAGGGTGGAATCTCCCCGTCGAGGTGAAACCGGGTAGGATAGTGCCCCAACTTGTGAGCCAACATGGTTTGACATCACCCTATGACCTAAACAAACACAAAACAAGAGAGATCTACGTCGGGCTACCCCTGTCAGAGGAACGTCTAGGGGGGTAGACGATCCGAGTGTGCACAGAGATCAGGGTTTCGCCGGAGGAAGACCACGAGAACATCGGAATGAGATGAAAACTTGCATGTGCCCCTAGCATATGTGTGTGTGGGTGTGGTTAGAGGTTGGTATATATAGGTGCTTGCATGTGTCCCCCCTCGCATGCATGCGCTCTAACCTAGAGGCGAAGGTTCCGGACCCGTATGAGGGTGGAATCTCCCCGTCGAGGTGAAAGCGGGTAGGATAGTGCCCCAACTTGTGAGCCAACATGGTTTGACATCACCCTATGACCTAAACAAACACAAAACAAGAGAGATCTACGCCGGGCTACCCCTGTCAGAGAAACGTCTAGGGGGGTAGACGATCCGAGTGTGCACAGAGATCAGGGTTTCGCCGGAGGAAGACCACGAGAACATCGGAATGAGATGAAAACTTGCATGTGCCCCTAGCATATGTGTGTGTGGGTGTGGTTAGAGGTTGGTATATATAGGTGCTTGCATGTGTCCCCCCCTCGCATGCATGCGCCTAACCTAGAGGCGGTTCCGACGTATGAGGGTGGAATCTCCGTCGAGGTGAAACCGGTAGGATAGTGACCCAACTTGTGAGCCAACATGGTTTGACATCACCCTATGACCTAAACAAACACAAAACAAGAGAGAGCTACCTGGCTACCTGTCGAGGAACGTCTAGGGGGGTAGACGATCCGAGTGTGCACAGAGATCAGGGTTTCGACGGAGGAAGACCACGAGAACATCGGAATGGGATGAAAACTTGCATGTGCCCCTAGCATATGTGTGTGTGGGTGTGGTTAGAGGTTGGTATATATAGGTGCTTGCATGTGTCCCCCCTCGCATGCATGCGCTCTAACCTAGAGGCGAAGGTTCCGGACCCGTATGAGGGTGGAATCTCCCCGTCGAGGTGAAACCGGGTAGGATAGTGACCCAACTTGTGAGCCAACATGGTTTGACATCATCCTATGACCTAAAAAACACAAAACAAGAGAGAGCTACGCCGGGCTACCCCTGTCAGAGGAACGTCTAGGGGGGTAGACGATCCGAGTGTGCACAGAGATCAGGGTTTCGCCGGAGGAAGACCACGAGAACATCGGAATGAGATGAAAACTTTCATGTGCCCCTAGCATATGTGTGTGTGGGTGTGGTTAGAGGTTGGTATATATAGGTGCTTGCATGTGTCCCCCCTCGCATGCATGCGCTCTAACCTAGAGGCGAAGGTTCCGGACCCGTATGAGGGTGGAATCTCCCCGTCGTGGTGAAAGCGGGTACGATAGTGCCCCAACTTGTGAGCCAACATGGTTTGACATCACCCTACGACCTAAACAAACACAAAACAAGAGAGAGCTACGCCGGGCTATCCCTGTCAGAGGAACGTCTAGGGGGGTAGACGATCCGAGTGTGCACAGAGATCAGGGTTTCGCCGGAGGAAGACCACGAGAACATCGGAATGAGATGAAAACTTGCATGTGCCCCTAGCATATGTGTGTGTGGGTGTGGTTAGAGGTTGATATATATAGGTGCTTGCATGTGTCCCCCCTCGCATGCATGCGCTCTAACCTAGAGGCGAAGGTTCCGGACCCGTATGAGGGTGGAATCTCCCCGTCGAGGTGAAACCGGGTAGGATAGTGACCCAACTTGTGAGCCAACATGGTTTGACATCACCCTATGACCTAAACAAACACAAAACAAGAGAGAGCTACGCCGGCTACCTCGGGAGGAACGTCTAGGGGGTAGACGATCCGAGTGTGCATGAGATCGTGGTTTCACGGAGGAAGACCACGAGAACATCGGAATGGGATGAAAACTTGCATGTGCCCCTAGCATATGTGTGTGTGGGTGTGGTTAGAGGTTGGTATATATAGGTGCTTGCATGTGTCCCCCTCGCATGCATGCGCGCCTAACCTAGAGGCGAAGGTTCCGACCCGTGAGGGTGGAATCTCCCGTCGAGGTGAAACCGGTAGGATAGTGACCCAACTTGTGAGCCAACATGGTTTGACATCACCCTATGACCTAAACAAACACAAAACAAGATAGAGCTACGCTGCTACCTCGGAGGAACGTCTAGGGGGTAGACGATCCGAGTGTGCACAGAGATCGTGGTTTCACGAGGAAGACCACGAGAACATCAGAATGAGATGAACACTTGCATGTGCCCCTAGCATATGTGTGTGTGGGTGTAGTTAGAGGTTGGTATATATAGGTGCTTGCATGTGTCCCCCCTCACATGCATGCGCTCTAACCTAGAGCCGAAGGTTGCGGACCCGTATGAGGGTGGAATCTCCCCGTCGAGGTGAAAGCGGGTAGGATAGTGCCCCAACTTGTGAGCCAACATGGTTTGACATCACCCTACGACCTAAACAAACACAAAACAAGAGAGATCTACGCCGGGCTACCCCTGTCAGAGGAACGTCTAGGGGGGTAGACGATCCGAGTGTGCACAGAGATCAGGGTTTCGCCGGAGGAAGACCACGAGAACATCGGAATGAGATGAAAACTTGCATGTGCCCCTAGCATATGTGTGTGTGGGTGTGGTTAGAGGTTGGTATATATAGGTGCTTGCATGTGTCCCCCCTCGCATGCATGCGCTCTAACCTAGAGGCGAAGGTTCCGGACCCGTTTGAGGGTGGAATCTCCCCGTCGAGGTGAAACCGGGTAGGATAGTGACCCAACTTGTGAGCCAACATGGTTTGACATCACCCTATGACCTAAACAAACACAAAACAAGAGAGAGCTACGCCGGGCTACCCCTGTCAGAGGAACGTCTAGGGGGTAGACGATCCGAGTGTGCATAGAGATCAGGGTTTCGCCGGAGGAAGACCACGAGAACATCGGAATCAGATGAAAACTTGCATTTGTCCCTAGCATATGTGTGTGAGTGTGGTGAGAGGTTGGTATAGGTGCCATGTGTAAGTTCCAAGTGTGACCCCCCTTTGTAGACATGCGTTAACACTTAGTAAAATCATGGATATTTGTAAACATCAATTGTTTCTTCTATAATAGTAGACACCAAATAATATATTATTGTTTCTTCTATTGTTTCTTCATTTGTTAAATTAATAAAGTTTTTGTATAATTTTTTATTAATAACAAAAATAAAAAAACTAGCTACGCCGAGGGCAGCCCTCGGCGTACGCCTGGCCCTCGGCGTAGCCCTATCCATTAAAAAACCCTAGCTACGCCAACGGCTGCCCTCGTATGCCCCGGCCACGTAGCCTTATCGGTAGTTTTGCCGTGGCCCACCCCGGCCACTCAGCCACCACTCCTCCCAATCTCCCCACCCCACACCTTGCCACCAGCCACCGCCGCCTCCAAGCCCGCTCCCAAGACCACCCGCCACGCCGCCGCCACTCGCCCTCCCGACTCCTCCCTAGCCTCCTCCTCCTCCTCCCGAGCCGCCTCCTCCTCCTCCCCGAGAGCCGCCTCCTCCTCCTCCCCGAGCCGCCCCTGCCCGACCGCCTCTCCTTCCCCCGCCACCGCCTCCTTCCCTCCTCCTTCCTCCTCCCGAGCTCGGCCCCTCCTCCCGAGCTCTCCTCCTCCCAAGCTCCCTCCTCCCGACCTTGCCCTCCTTCCCAAGCTCTCCTCCTCCCGGCCTCCTCCTCCCTTCCTCCTCCCGAGCTCGGCCCTCCTCCCGAGCCTCCCCTCCTCCCAAGCTCTCCCCTCCTCGAGCTCGGCCCCCTCTGTAGGTACCTCCTCCACTCCCCTCTAGAAGCAAATATTTAATTTTGTTAGATTAAATTTTGTTGTTAATCTTGTTAGAATTTATTAGTTGCATCTATTAGTAGTTTATATCATTTGTTCAGTGATATGCATGCACGAGTTGCTAGGATTAAGCCGTTGGTTAGTGGCAAGCTAGCTTGGTCATATGGCCATTGAAGAGAGAAGCCACACTAGGGCCGTGAGTGTGTTGCATGTTTACTAAGGTGTTCTCTTTATGTCAATGTATAGACTTTGTAGTGTTTCGGGAGTGACCATCCTTGGCAGACTGACTGTCATTGCGGGAGATGGTGTAGGTGACACCTCGATCCCGTCTCCGAGTTCTGTCGCCGACCTCGACACTCGATTGATCGACTACTTCCTCTACCGCCGAGGGTGAGAATCTGTTCGCCTCTCTTGTACCTAGGTTTTATTTTTGTGTCTAGATCACCAAGTCTGTCGCGTCACCTAGGCGTCATCCCGACCGTAAGCGTTATGCAACTTAATATGCATTAGTGGTCTCGCATATTTTGGACCGTAACGCTTATGGCTTTTATCGGGCAGTCGGCGGATTCGTAGTTGGGTTTGGTTCTCCCTGGCTCTACCTCGATTCGAGACAGGATTTCGGTGGCGCCTCCTCGTTATTCTCCGGATGCACATCCTCTTGGCTTTTTGTCGAGACGTGTATCGGGAGAGCAGCGGGGAGGTGCCGAAATTCAGCTTGGATCGGGTAGAACCAGGGAGAACTTACCCAATCTACGGATCCGGCGGCTGGGTAGGACCCTCTTTTCCTATTGGACATGTAGGTTGATGAATGCGTAAAAATATGAAGCATTTAATCTCCTGTTTGATATAAAATGTTATATTTGTTGTTTGTCTCCCAACAAAGCAGAAGAGGATGGCTGATAATGGGTGGATGTACAGTGGCCGTATTAGTGCTACTAATAAAACAGACGATTGGGTACGGAACACTCATTTGTTAGTGAATGAGTTAGCGCGTGGTTCGAAGGCAATTGTTCGGACACTTTGTCCCTGCGCTCATTGCACTAAGCGTCATCGTCAGGGAAAGGATGACATGTACAAACACCTTCTGCAATATGGGTACATGTCTAACTATGTCACGCAAGTCGACTTTGCTCGGTACGAACGTGACAGAGGTGAGGTGATGCGCCGCTCAATGGCAATGAGCACGATGGGATTAGAAACATGCTAGATGATCTTATCGATGCCGACAGCGAATTCGCCACCTCCACGGGAGGAATCACCGAACCGAGGAACCGCTAGAACCGGAGGAACCGGAGCCAACCGCGAAGGCCTTCCTTGATATGATGGCTGGCTAAGAGGCCTCTGTGACGAGGGTGCAAAGATTTCTCAGCTCGATGCCATCTCTCGGTGTCTAGCCGACAAGTGCCGATTCGCCACCCGTTCTCACTTTGAAGCTAATCGAGAACATGTGGTAACATGTTGCCGAAGGGCATTGTGCCCAAAACCTTTCACGAAACGAAGAAACTCATGAAGGAGCTCAACATGGATTATGAAAAGATGGATTGTTGTCCAAAAGGCTGCCTTTTGTTTTGGAAACAGTTTGAGGGTGACAAGTATCGCTCCATTTGTAAGGCCTCTAGATATGAAGAGATAAAGGGAAGGATGGTCGTGAGGCGATGAAGGTCGCTAAGAAGATACTTCGGTATCTCCCATTCATAAAAAGAATCCAGCGGCTTTACTTGAGCGAGGAGACTGCCAAATGATGACGTGGCACAAGAAGGGAAAAGATACGAGGACGGTCACGGACGTAAGAAGATGGGACATCCATCCGATGGTAAGGCATGGAAGAACTTCGATGACAAATACCGGTGGGCGTAAGAGGCTCGGAATGTTAGAATTGCGATAGCAAGATGGCTTCAACCCATATGGTATGTCGACGGCCTCGTGACAGCTGGCCGGTGTATGTTATTCCGCTCAATCTCCTCCCGAGTATTAATGCAACGGAAGACCATGTTTTTGTCGCTGATAATTCCAGGACCTGAGTATCCGGGGAAGAACTTGAGTGTCTACATGCAGCCGATTGTAGATGATTTGAACCACTCTTGGATACACGGGACGTTGACATACGACCGAGCATCAAAGAGAAACTTTTTGATGAAAGTTTGGTTACAATATACTATGCATGACATGTTCGGCACGCCCTAACGTGCGGATGGTGTACAATGGTAAGTGGCCATGCCCAAGGTGCGTGCACCGACTTGAGTTCCTTTGGCTAAAGTCGGGTCGCAAATATGTTGCGTTTGACACGAATCGACAGTACCTCACAAGAAATCATTCGTTCAGAGAAGATAGAAAGAACTTCAAGAAGGGAAAAGTTGTGCATGAAGTAAAAGAGGTACCAAAGTTCGAGGGTGTAGTTGTTGATGCCGAGATACGTGCTCGTGTTCATGGGCGCCGAACTGCCATCAATTTGCGGGATATGGTGTAACGCATAATTGGACTCACGTGGCAGCCTTAACGAATCTCGTGTATTACAAGGACCTCGAACTTCCCCATAACATCGATGTGATGCACACCGAAAAGAATGTCGGGGAGTCCTTTTTTCACACAGTCCTGAACATTCCTGGGAAGTCAAAGGATAATGTCAAGGCTAGAGTCGATGTTGATAAGCTTTGTGATAGGAAGACATTACACATGCAGCCTCCCACCGTCTGTCGAAAGAATTGGTTCAAGCCGCATGCCTACTACGCCTTGATAATGTCCAAAAGAAGGAGTCATTTAGGTGGCTCAAATACGCCGTGATGTTCTGACGGTTATTGTTCAATATAAGTAAGGGAGTCAATCTTTGACGGGACAAGTCAACGGGCTCAAGAGTCACGACTATCATATATGGATTGAGCGGTGATGCCGGTGATGGTTCGAGGGTATCTCCCGAAAAAGTATGGCGAGTGCTTGAGTTGAGCCATTTCTTCCGCACCTCTCCGCTAAGCAGATATGTCCTCCGTGATTGAGAAGCTGCAAGTTCAGTGCCGAGTTGCTATGCAATTTGGAGATGATCTTTCCGCCAGGCTTCTTTACTCCGATGCCACATCTCATTGTGCACCTCGCAAACTAGGCACTATTGGGGGGGCCGGTGCAATTTCGTTGGCAATTTTGTATTGAGAGAGAGTTTAAGTATATTCGAAGATAACGGAAAAAAGCCAAGATTGAAGCATGCATAGTCAAGCAACATGCCTTCGGAGATGGCGACGCCGCGACAACCCATCGCCCGATGATGTTCCCACGATGCATAACCCGGTCTCTCGTTACAATGTCGACCTGCCCAAGAATGACCCCAATCTCGAACTATTCCAATTTCCTGGCAAGGCCGTAAAGGACTAAAATATAGGTTGTCAAGGAAGAGAAGGATTGCATAATGCTCTATGTGCTTATGAACATGAAGGAAGTGGTCGATTTCATTAGGTAAAATGGTGAACACCCTATTTCTCTATGCAGCTAGTAACTCGGTCTCCGTCTAATGCTTATTTTCTCCTTCTTAGCGAGTTCACGGATGAACAAAGGGTCGACCGACGATCCCTCTCCCATGGAGTTGGACACTCTCGAAAGAGGGTGCTCCGGAAATAACAAAAACTTTGTGTCCTGGTTTATGGAAAAGTAATTTCTAACTTCCCTCTTACCTTGCAATATGTGACTTGTCGCTCTTATTCCACGAATACTGAACGCAACAAATTCCTCTTGTACCTGTAGGGAGCTGATCCCAACGTTGAGATGTCAGATGAGCTGAAATGTGTTTCCCAAGGTTGTAACAGTGTCGTCATGAAGTATGAGAAGTATGATGTGAATGGGTTTCGCTTCCATACAGAGACGCACCAGAAAGGGCGACCGAATGCAAAAACGGTAAATACTGGGGTGTTCACCAAAGGAGCCGATTCCCTTGATTACTACGGAAGGTTAGAGAATGTATACGAGCTGACCTTCAATCGTACGAATGTCGAACTCAATCTTGTTGTGTTCAAGTGCCACGGTTTGACCCAAGGTGGACCGAGAAGTACCCTTCCATTGGGTTAGTTGAAGTTAGGCCTTCAACCACCTATAGCGAGCCGACGCCTTTGTTGTTGCTCACCAAGCCAACCAAGTTTATTATTTGCCCTACCCATGTAAAGCGGAACTCCAGGGCTGGGAAGTCGTGTTCCAGGTATCGCCACATGGTAACCTACCGATTCCCTCCGAGGACGATTACAACAACATTAACCCTTTAACGTACGAGGGAATTTTCTATCAAGAGCAAGAGGACTTCGGACACTTTGATTTAGAACCGGTTGATCTTGAGTATCTTGGGAATGATGTAGAAACTCGGGGTGAGTCGGGTGAATCTACATGACATAAGTATGCTCGAGAAGCTCCATACCGAGAATGACAACGATGATGAGCCTACACCCTTCGATGAGAATCCAGATTTCTACTCAAAAGATAGTGATAGTGAGAATGAGAATGAGAATGTGAATGAGAATGAGAATGAAAATGATAGTGAGTATTTATTTTTTAATGCATTTTATTTTGTCTTTGTGCTTAACTGTTTTCTTAATTGCATTATGCCTTTATTCTTTGTGTATACATTTTATTATGTCTTTGTTCTTAACTGTTTTCTCTTACTTAATGCAGGTGATTGAACAATATGAGCAGCGGCAAGGCAACCAGTTCGTCCTTGCTTAATGCGCTGAAGCAGCGCAAGAAAAGTGCTACACGGAGTGGGAGACAGCCAAATCCCAATCCGCGTTACCCCGATCTTGCTCCTGCTGGCGGAGGACGGGGTCGAGGCCGAGGTCGAGGAGGACGAGGACGAGGTGCCACGGGAGGAGGCGTGGACTTTGACCCACCACCGCTCAGCGACGTGGCTCTGAGTTGTTCCCAGAGCAGCCTTCAGGCCGAGAGGGAGGCAGATTCTGAGAGGGAGGCAGAGTCTGAGAGGGAGGCGAGGACCGAGAGGGAGGCGGGGACCGATACGGAGGCGGACACTAGCCGCGAGTTGGTGGGGCCGAAGAAATTGCGGAATCGTGGGGAATCGGGAGTCCTTGACGAGAAGTTTGCGCCTAGAACTCAGGAGGCGAAAGCCCTTATTATTCCAGATGGCCTTGAGTAAGTGTACTAATTTGGCAATTTAAAACATTTTATTTCATGTTGGTCATAAATAATTATTGTGTACTAATGTTTATTATTGTGCAGCAATTGGACATTTCCTCCGGGACGAAGCCTCGCCTTCCTAACAGCCTTGTTGGAGCTCGATTAGGAAGTTCGCCGGCTATCACATTACCCACGAGGGTGACAGAAGCTAGCTACCACTTGGGCGGACTACCGACTACCCGTGTCCCGGCTTTTCCGACAACGATGCCGTCATCACCAAGTTTTGGGTAAGGCATATTTCTCGAGTTATGTTCATACTTGATGACCCCACCGTGCTAACTCATGACTCTTATGCATGATTGAAGTGCTTTTACCGTGTGGCCGAGGAGGACCGGAGAAGGCGCAGAGGACTTTGCTTGGGGCTTGTGTGAAGTTGACCCCCTGTGTGGTACAACCAGAAGGTCACGGCCGCTAGCCACTTCAATGACAGGCGTGAGGGTCGTGAAGGAAGACATTGTCGGTAGGAACCCTAATCCCGAGTACTCGATGACGCCTTAAGAGTACATGTCGGTGAGTAAAATGTCAATGAGATTCTACATTGCTTCTAAGTTGCCATTGCATTTTCGGAGTTGAGTATTGCATTTTCAGGTTATCCCGATTGGCCGAGCCGCATCGACTCGCATGGGAGGAGCTGGTTAGGACGAGGTGGCTCGAGAAGACGAGGAGTTTGCAGCCTTGTCGAGGCGAACGGATAACCGAGGCGATGGTGGAACGACCGCTGGAAACCGCAACTTTGACCGCTTCAAGGGAAGGTGGTACGTATATACATGGAACGACTGCGTGCATTTCGCTTATGTTTGTACTTCATATGCATAATATTTTCTTTTCGCGATACAGGTGGCCGAGGCACAACCCGGGAGGTGATTCATGACGCCGCCTATGAGATGATGCGCGAAGAAGCCCAATTACTCGAGCCTCAACCTCGCTGTTCGTGTACTTCGGCACGCCCGAACGATTTGGAGAACTACAACACGATGGTAAAGGCTCGTCACCCCCATGTGGATGACCCCATTCACGCGAAGATCGACGAGGAGTCGTTGGTCCTGTCGGGACACAGATTGTAGTATGGACGTCTCAAGATTATGAATAAGAAGGTCAAGCCTACCCTCAGCATGAGCTTCAGCCGTCTCAAGGCTACCTACCCGCCGACGGCCCCTATCCCGCCTGGTGGCCAGCCTCCGCCGAGGATGTAAGTTTTTTCGTTTTCATCATCTTTATGACTTTTGTTCCTGCATGGCTAACCACCGACGAGATTCCTTGTATTTGAAATTGTAGCTCGAGTTAGACGCGCTCACGGCTTATGAGGAATATCGTGGCCTTCGTAGCATCAGGAGGCGAATGCGATCTACATGAAATACGTAAATGTAAGTCCGAACCTTTATTTTTGCAAAAGATACAAGTCCCACTTCCCCCCGTTTGTTGTACTACGGCCTGACTTCTAAACTATCTTGCAGGCCATGATGGTGAATATTCAAACTGGCCAGAATAGAGATTTAGGGCCCGTGCCTCCCATGCCAGGTCCGATGCCATTTTGGCAATCAAAGGAAAGCTTCGCTAGGACCTACTACGCATCGACACCGGTAAGTTCTTTGCGAACCCACTGGTTATCGCTTTACTTTGCCTCGCAAGTTGCTAACATGTAGGCAACATGTAGGGAACGGGAGCTTCTGGGAACCGGCACTTTGACCACGCCTCGCCGGATGGGCGCCGATCACACCGCTTCATGACGATGGTCCATCTCCGCCATTCTGCAGTGGTTCTCCAGCTTCACACTTCTCCTACTCCCTCGCCAGTGGCTCTTCCGATGCTTCTACCGGACGCAACCTCGCAGAGGTCGCCACTTTTCACCGTGGAGATCTCGGTACACCCCTCCTCTAGAGTTGTAGGGATGTGTGATGATGTCGATGATCTTGTATGACTAATGTATGAATGATCTTGTATGACTGATGTTGATACATGTGTGGCTGTATGGATGATGTATGACTAATGTGGAATATATATTGCATGGATGTATGGATGATGTATGGCTGTATGGATGTATGCATGGATGATGTATGGATGTATGCATGGATGATGTATGGCTGCTGTGAGTGCTGAGAAAATTCAAAAAAAACTGTGTATGTGATACGCCGACGGAATGCCCTCGGCGTAGCTCCGCCATGTGCCATATGGTCGGCTACGCCGAGGGCAGGCCGTCGCCTAGCGCCACCGAAGGCTCAGCGGTGGACACGCGTCCACATACGCCGAGGGCGAGGCCGCCGCGTAGCCCCCTCCGGGAGGCCCAGCGCGTGCCACGTGCTCCTCGTACGCCGAGGGTTGGGGCCGTCGGCGTACGTCGCCCCCTGGGAAGGCCAGCGCGTGCCACGTGTCGAGGCTACGCCGAGGGCGCGGCCGTCGGCGTACGTGCCGCGCCGTTAGCCGGCCGTGTAACGGCGAGGATGCCGTGCGCCGACGGCTAATACGCCGACGGGCCGCCAACGGCCGTCGGCAAAGCCATACGCCGACGGTGAGTGGATACGCCGACGGCCAGTGTTGCTCCGCCGAGGGAGCTACGCCGACGGCAGCCCTCGGCGTAGCGTACGCCGACGGCAGCCCTCGGCGTAGCGTACGCCGATGGCGAAAGGGGCTACGCCGAGGGCTTTTTGCCGTCGGCCTAGCAGTCTGTTCCTGTAGTGATATATGTTTGTTATATTCGATATATATCCAACCTACCACTTGTATAGATAAGCTATATAGCTAGGCCAAGACAAATATAAGTTTCTCAAGGTTGACAGTTCATTTGTGACACTTTATGTGTCATTTCTTCTTTGTTTTCCTGTTTTGACTTTCTTACCGGGTGATTTCATAGTTATATTATGCTTGTATGTACATTTTCACATATGTGGAAGCCGGACTTCTAGAACGATTTAGACTGCTCATAGTGCAGATAACTTCACTAGTAATTAAGGGTCCATTTCAGCAAATTTTCCTATGTCACGGTGACTTAATGAGGAAAGAGGTATATTTGGAGTAACTTGGGTAGTAAGCGTAACATTAAGCGAGGTACTCGATTTTTTCAATCGCAAACGATCATGTGCGTTTTGACCCCATCTTCTCCTCCTCCCCAAGTGCCCCCCCCCAAATCCGCCCACTGCATACTGCCTCCTTCTCCATCGCCCACTTATCCATCTCGCTGGCTGGTTGCGGCTCTGCCATGGACAGGTTCGGTGCTTGCAAGGAGATGGTGGCTTCCCGACCGGAGGCCACCACGCCCGAGCACCACATCCCCGGTGCCTCGGCGAGCTCCTCCGGCATCCCCTCACCACCGCCAGTGCTCTACCCAACACCCTGACGAACTCATGCGACAATCCCTCTATAGCGCCACAGTTCTACCCCCATGGCTCTGAATCCACTTCTGCCTTCTCCTCGTTGAACTCATGGTATGATTTCTATACTTTTAAATCAATGTTCAAAAATTACAACTTCTTTAGCTTGAATTTGCATCAAATTGTTATACATAGTGAAATTACTAGTTCAGAACATGTACAAGTAAAATTACTTGCAGGGCATCATGATGGTTGGACACAAAATGACTTTGTGTTTGTAAGTATGGCACCAAAATTGTACTGGTAGTAGTAGGAAGATAGTATCAGGCTCTTACAACTATTTTGTGTGTAGTATTAAATTCAAATCATGGATTCTATTGGTTAGTACTCTCTCCTTTTTAAAATATAAGATGTTTTAGGTTTGTGAAGAAAATATATCTAGACTTGTTTTAATGTGTAGATTCACTCCAAACCTTAGTGAACCTAGATAACATTTGCTTCACAAAGCTAAAACATCTTATATCTTGAGACGGATGGAGTATTGATTAATACTTAGCATGGGAAAATGGGTGCACTCATGAATTTTAATATTTGTAACGGGAGGCTGTATACCGCCACACCCAAAGGCTTACTAAGTTTTGGACAGCTTCTGCCAATGCATCCTAATAATTTTAGACCTCCGCCAATGCAGCATTGTGACTGATACGTTGGAAACGTATCTAATTTTTGATGTTCCATGCTTGTTTAGTATCTACTTTGCTTTGCTTTGTCTACACTTTGAGGTGTTTTTATATCTTTTCTCGAACTAACCTATTGACAAGTTTCCACAGTGTCAGTTGCCTGTTTTCTTCTGTTTTTGGTTCCAGAAAAGCAGAAAATCAATATTCTCGGAATTGGAAGGGACAAAAGCCAAAGTCAATATTTTACCGTTGGCGACACGAAGTCCAGAGGAGAGAAGGAGAAGCGGGCCAGGGCGGCCAAACCCCCCTTGGCGCGGCTAGGGGTGGGCTCGCGCCTGGTCAGGGTGTGGCCCCCCTGGTCGCCTCCCAGCCTCGCCTCTTCGCCTATAAGAAGCCCCCGATGCAGAAACCCTAAGCACCCGATCAAAACTCCACGAAACCGTATGTAGCCGCTGAAAGAACATTTCTTAATCCCTAGTGTTTGTGTGTTAGATAACAATACCAAGGATCATTTAATGTGTGTTGAATTGTTGCAGCTCTATTTGAGAATAAATGGAAAAGGACTCTGCCTTTGGGGGCGGATAATCCGGCCCCACTAGGGGCGGATAATCCGCCCCTCCCTTTGCCCAAGCAGGCGCAAGCCCCAGAAGGGGGGCGGAATTTTGGCCTGATTTTCCGGCCCCGCCGGATAATCCGCCCCTCAGGGGCCCCCCTGCTCATCGCCAAGGCGCAAGCCCCAGAGAGGGGGCGGAGTTTTGGCCGGACTTTCCGGTCCGGCCGGATAATCCGCCCCTCAGGGGGGCCGGATTATCCGCCCCCAAGAACTTCACCAAGCTTCACCAAGGCGCAAGCCCCAGAGAGGGGGCGGAGTTTCCCCCGGAGAATCCGCCCTTGGGACGGAGTTTTCCCAGGGGGCGGATAATCCGCCCCAAGTGGGGGACGGATAATCCGCCCCCAAAGTTGTGCAACGGCCAGATCTGGGGAGGGGGTATTTAAGCCAGCCATCCCCCTCCTGCCAGAACTCTTGATTCATCTCGAAAAAGACAAGATCAAATCTGAAAGCTTCATCCAAGAGTGATCCACCTAGATCCACCCAAAGGCCCCATACCTTTGGTAATCGAAGGAGGAGAACTCGATCTTCATCATCAGCAATCAAGCGCTTCATCTCCTCTCCATTCATTTGGAGAACCTCCGATCTAGTATTTCTTGCAAATATCTAGATCCTCGTTTTTGTTTATATTGATAAACCTTGTTCTTGTGGCAGCTTGTTGTCATCTCGGGAGCCCCCAATTCAGTTGTGGGTGTGTGCCCCGATAGTGTTGTAAAAGGCACCGGTTCCCGCCTCGAAGGGATCCAATAGTGGAGAAGGTGGATCAGGCCTCTCGTGGAGAGATCCATCGGAGAATAGGGTGAGGCCTATTGTGGCGTGGTGGTCTTAGAACCGCCCACCCCTCCAACGCAGATGTACTTCCCTTAACAAGGAAGGAACTGCGGTAAAACAAATCCCTATGTCTCCGCGTTCTCCACTACGATTTCCTCGCTCCTCTTTTACGTGCTTAGTAGTTAGGGTTACATATAGGGAAATTCTCGTAGTTGCATATCTAGAGAATTTACTTTGTGCCAAGCCTAAAATTGAAAAAGTATTAAAAATTGGTTAGCACCTATTCACTCCCCCCCTCTAGGTGCCCATACGATCCATTTCAGCCGCCGCCACCATCGTCCCTAGATCGGGGGGGGGGGGGGGTCTAAAGTTCTTCTCGGCACCCTGCCGGAGGGGAAATCATCTCGGAGTCCTTCTTCTCCGGTATGATGCGTGAGTAGTTCCACCTTGGACTATGGGTCCATGTAGTATCTAGATGGTTGTATCTCCTCCTAGTGCTTTCATGTATAGATCTTGTGAGCTCCGTTCATGATCAAGATCTTATCTATTTGTAATCATGCATGTTGTGTTTGCGGGGATCCGATGGATATTGAGATTACTATGTCAGATTGATTAATGTTTTGTCTTATTGATTCTATCATGTCTGTGTTGTTTGTGATCTTGCATGCTCTCCGTTGTTAGTAGCTATCTTGGCAAAGTAGTTGCTAGTGACTCCAATAGGAGGTATTTATGCTCGATAGTGGGTTCATGCCTCTAGTTTCCAAGGAAGTGACAGAAATCTCTTCGGTTGTAGATGTGTTGTTGCTACTAGGGAGAAAACAACTGTCTCTTGTTCATGGAACAAGTGGATTGTTTACCTTACACACTTTGCTTAAATCAGTTGTCTGTTGCTTGCAACTTAATACTGGAGGGGGTTCGGATGATAACCCAAAGGTGGACTTCTAGTCATAGATGCAGTTGGATGGCGGTCTATGTATCTTGTTGTATTGCCCAATCGAATCTCATAGGATCTTTTTGTCTGGTATTGCATTGTTATGCCTTGCTCGCCTCGCCAATTGCCCTGCTGTAATTTTTTTACCCTTCATGCCATGTTGTTTATCTAAGGAGAGCACCTCTAGTGAACTATGGACCCCGGTCCAATATTTACCATTGATACATCCTCCACTGTTACCTGTTTAATTGCTGCAAACCATCACCATCCACACCATATGTTTAATCCTTTGTTACAGCAAACCGGTGAGCTTGACAACCTCACTGATTAGTTGGGGCAAATTCTTGAGTTTGTGTTGTGCAGGCTTCCGCGTTGCTTGCAACACCTGTGTGACGTTTCCTTCCTCCTACTGGTTTGATAACCTCGGTTTCCTACTAAGGGAAGGCTTGCTGTTGTGCTTCTTCACACCTTGCTCTTGGGGTTCCCAACGAAGTGCTCTCAGGCATCAACAGTGACCAAGGACAACAAAATTTGGAAAAAGTTCACTTTGTTGGAGCTTCCCCACATGATTCATTTTCAACACCACCACCACACTCTAAAGTTGCATCTCGGTCTGCTCCCGCAAAAGTGATTCAACTTCTTTGAAAAAGAAAAGGTAGACCATCAATGTAGGTGGCGATGGTTCAAGAGAAAGGACCTCACATCGTCTGCCATATACACCGGAAGAACACGTCAGATTGGTAATGTGATTCATTGCTCAAATACTTGTTATATGCATGTAAATTCTTGTTTATTTTTTGGCTCAACTAAAATATATCTTCACAATGTAGGCAGGTTCTTGGTTGGAGTGTTCACTTGATCTCATTGATGGGAACGCAAAGAAGGATGAGCGGTTTTGGGATGACATTGCTGCTCTATACAATGGTAGAACACCAAGTAACCAAAAGAGAACTCGGAATCAGTTTAATATGGCATAGCAAAGGACCAAGAAAAGGCTCGCTGCTTTCCATGGTGAGTGGATTGCTCTAATTGGTATGTATCATAGTGGTCACAATACCCATGACCTAGAAATAATGGCCTTGGAGAAGTATGAAGGCAACTATGGCCATCCTATCCAACATTTAACTATGTGGGAAACACTCAAGGATGATGGAAAATGGCCAGCTTCTTACAAACACATGATAGAGAAAGGAGGGAAGAGTCCATCCGTGGATATCAATCTCACCTCAAATTTGATTTCAAAACCTTTGTATCATTATATTCACAAACCAGAGTAGTAGTAAGCCATCATTTTATTACCCAAACATGATTTTGCAAGATGTTGACTTATTTTTTATGGGACCAATTCAAGTAATGTTTTTATGGAAAAAGTGATTTTATGCTCAACAATATTCAAGCATGGCAATATGTCTCATAATCATACTATATTCCTAGTTAATAATTGTTTGAGCTGTCCACATACCTTTTCTTATCCAATAAATTGATATGAGAATACACATATAAATTTATTGTATATCTGGATTTATTCAGAATATATGCATTGAATTGATCGCCATCTCTTTTTTTTTGGAAAAGAGCATATATTAATATCATATGGATACCAATTATATGCATCCTCTGCAACAACGCATGCCCTATTGGCAATACGGATGCACACAGCCGAAAAAAAGGAAGAAAAATTACAAAAAAGAAAAGTCCTGCTACAGTAATCTGATCCTTAGCAGCAGCGACACTACCACCACCAAAAACAACACCAGAAGTCTAACCCCTCCAAAAGTGACGCCTCCAAGAAGGAAACAGTGTATAAGCGCTGTCATCGCCCGATCAAAGATCTTAGGTTTTCATCCTGGAGAAAGTCCTCACTCGGAGAACAACGCCTTCTGTAAGACCATTGCCAGGCACAACCAATGAAAGCTAGACCCTGAGTTTTCACCATGCAAGGTAAGACTGTGAACTCCTCCTGTAATGTCGCCCCCTCTAACAGACGCTACTGCGAGTCATAGATAACCAAGCCAGATCATCATCGCCATAAAGACTCAATCCACCATAGCTCACCCACATGTCTCTAGCTTCATGACATTCTCCGCATCTGACTTCACCATATGTATTGTCATAGACATGTCACATGTTGGTAATAGGTAGCAGAGCTTCACCATGCTCCCACTGAAACCAAATGGCCAACAAAAAAAATACAGGTGCGCATGACCGAATTCCTTCCGATCCAGCAAGCTCCAGGCATATGCGCCCATGGGAGTTTACCGGCGGAGCCTTCCGGAACCATCCACTCCGGCCAAATTAATGGAGACACGCATCAAGTAGATCTTCGTCTTGGTGTAAGAGGAATCCAAGGACCACCCCCTTTATTCAAACCGGGCCGGCAGCCCCCTCGCCACCCGCCGGCAACCTGCAAGATCCGCCACACCAAACCCTACCAGCAGCCTGCGGCTAGGCTAGTACCGAGAGAGATGGCAGAAGAGCAGGGTCGACCCCTACCGGATCCAGCCCTACCATCAGCGAAGAGGTCCAGAAAGGCGACGCCAGAGCACCAGATCTCAAGATCTAGGATTTCTAGCACCAGCCGGCTTGGCCCTGGACTTCCACCGTCGGTCATGGAGCCGCCGGGAAGGACCTCCGCCACCACCCCAACCAGGGATGCCGCCTAGTTGCCAGCCGTCGTCGATCCAACCACATCTGCCCCAGCAGCCATGGAGGATAACTCCGGCCTCCATCCACTCCGGACCACTTTCAGCGGTCGGGCCTGCGACAGCGGCGGCGCCCCCGTCAGCCTGGTGCGACACGCTGGGGTTCATGCAACTCATGCACACACACTTTAATTGGTTTGACTTTGCCGAATTCGATCATGATTCTCACTTTAGCGCCCTCGAGTTTTTTGTCTCTAAATTTATGCATTGAATCATGTATAGTTAAATATCACAAATTCACAATGCTAAGTAAGCTCACATAAGTGCTTGCACGTCGATCTAATCCATTTTGATTGTACTCCCTGGTTGTTTGACATTTGATCAGGCAATGTCCAAGACTCCCAAGTGCACATCTCGACTGATTATCTTTCTCAATTATATATTGAGATGTCGTTGTAGCTACTGATAAGCTATTCGATGTGGATTGATAGATCAGCTCCAGCATGTACCTGAGCTGTACTTGCGCTTTGTTTATAGTAAAAGGAAACGACACTTCCATGAACGTTGGGCTAACAGTAATCCTAGCTAGCTAACAATTATGTTTGTTGAATGGTTCTTGCAGTTGACACTTTTAGTTAATTTGTTAAATGTAAAATTTTGTTGTTGACCATTGGAGATGGATCATGCATGTTGTCACTGTGAAGCAGTCCTGCTGTGACACGCATGTACTTGCTTACAAAGTTGGTTGTTGCTACATTATAACATGTAGTTTAATTTATTGGATTAATTGACCCTAATTTGAGTAAACCATATCCACTCTAATTCGAGCAAACATGAATCACAAAACCTCAGGGTTTCATATAACCACTACTGAAGAGAATTTCTTCAGGAAAACACAACTTCAAAAAATACAGGATATTGGAACTATTGAAACCTAAATATTTATTCCTTAATTTAACCAAAAAAAATGACATATTTACTATGTCATTGTTGTTTGTCGATTGAGTAGTCCGGTTAGAATTTCAAAGCCTTCTAATTAACGGGTGAAGTGCCCGTACATTCATCTGAATTTCTGAAGCTTGTCGCCCTGATGTTAATATAGCTAACTGCCTAACTGATGTCCGGCCATTGGAGGATAAGCCACAGGGAAATATGTTTTTGAGCATGTTGGTCGCCATGAACTCGCATGATAACTGATAAGACTTCCAACGGAGCCGTACGTACGGAATATGATGGGGTTGAGGAAGAGATAGTGTATTGGAAACTTAAGGTCTGTCAACCACTATCTAAGCCAATAATTGAGCTATATATATGCAATATATACATACACGACATTTATGTACATGGTCAATTCCGTATTGTACGGTTTTGGCATTTGATCACCAAGGTATGCATTTTGACCGGTTTAGGGTGTGTTGAGGAGAGGAATTTTCAAACATTGGATGTGTGAAAGGATGTTTTTCATTAATATATTCATAAAATATTCAACTACGAGTATATATTTTTTATATGGTGCATCTGGTCAGTAGGGCTGATTTGACTTTGGCTGACAATAATTAAACATTTTCAACAGTTAAACCTGAGGCATAGGCATGTAGAAGTATTTATATTTTCTTGGAGGAATAACCAGAGGCATACACATATCGAATTCAAATCTCTATCGATTTAGTTTTGGATCCAAATTGATACATAACCTTCGCTCTCAAGCATCCACACATTTCATGAGTATACAGAGAAATGCAAGCGCATCACACTATCTACCTATATATACTGCACTAGAACGGAAAATTCCCCGACACCTTATTACGTGAGGGTATATACGATATATACGTTGAATCAGAATTATACGTGCGTATGCATGAAAAACTTGGGTCTCATACACATACATAGGTGAGGGAAATGCTAGAGTACATCTTATACGTGTTGAGGAGTGTTGTTTGGTGGTGTGGCGGACGTGGAGAGGATGACATTGCGCCTGCCACGCTCCGATCGGGAGTTCTCAGCAAACTTTTGGCCGGCCAGGTGTAGCCCGTTCTTCTTCTCCTCGTTGGTCCACTCGGACCCGTAGTACTCTTCTTCGGTGGCATCAGCATTGGCCGGGAAGAACATGGAGCCCCACTGTGGGAAGTGCACGAGTGCAATTGGCAGCGTGCAGCACATGATCATGATGCCCATGTACTCGAGCCCCCTGCCAGTGGAGTACTGCGATGAAGTGAAGAAAAGAATCTGCGTGAGACCAGCACCGACGTTACCGCCGGCACCAGTCATGCCAGAGATGATGCCAAGGGACCTTCGGGAAACGAAGGGGGCGACACCAAAGATCGCACCACACGCGGCCTGTGCACAAATGGAAAAGAGGACCATGGCAGTGACAGAGGCTGGAAGGGCAGTGGCACGGCCCAGCCAGAGGCAAAAGGCACCACCAGCAGTCTGAAGGATCCAGATGTTCCAAAGGCGGGCACGCATGCCAAAGTAGCGGGCACCAAGATCAGAGAGGTAGCCTCCTGCGGGACGTGCAACGATGTTGGCCATACCAAAGCAGGCGGCAATGGTGCCAGCCGTCCGGAGGTCAAGGTGGAAGTGGTCAAAGTAGTACTCGGCGATGACATTGTCGGTGGTGAGCTCAACGCCCATGCAGTAGCCGTAGAGGAGGACGAAGATCCATGTTCGGTAATTGGTGACCGCGCCCCATAAAACCTTGGAGAACTTGTCCTTTCTCACATCACCCTTCTTTTGAAGGCTCCCGAGGTTGCCGTCCGGAAGGTCTTGGCCTAGAGTGAGGACGAGCAGGCCCATCACTATGTGCATCATACCCGGAACAAAGTAGGCGATGCGCCACGCGACGAAAGGTGTGGCACCACACTTCTGGATGGCGTGGAAGACGAGAGGCATGATGAGTTGCGTGGCACCGCCACCCATGTTGCCCCATCCGGCTGCCAACCCATTGACGGTGCCAATGATCTTGCTATTGAACATGGTGCTCATCCAGTATTGGCATGACACAAATGTCGCGAGGGAGAAGCCGATGAGAAAGCGCACCGTGATGTACCCCGCAGCACTATCAATGAGTGACATGCAGAAAACGGTGGGCGCGGCGAGCATGACAAGGAAGGCGCAGCCATAGCGAGGACCAAGGAGGTCGCAGACGGCGCCCATGACAAGCCTGGAGAAGATGGACCCCGACACAGAGGCCACTCCGGCGTTGCCAATATCAGCCTTGGCGAGGTTGAGGTTGTCGCGGATGATGGGCACCAACGGCGCGGCGGCGAAGGTGGAGACGAAGCATGTAAAGAAGGAGATCCACGAGAGGTGGAAGGTGCGCATGTGCGGGTTGGCGAAGGAGAAGAGCCGGAAGGACTTGGCCTTGTTCTCCGAGTCCACAGGTAGGGTGAACTTGCTCGCCGTCGCATTGTCCCCCCGAGCACCAGCTTCCACCTCCATATTTTCCTCCCTTAGAGAAGCTAATTAAGTTTCTTCTTCTTTGCTGCTGTCTCACGAGCTTGACTTGCAATGTATTGGGCTAGTGGTATTTTCTGTGAATCTGGCATCGATCGACGCAGCATATATATAGTAAGTACCAGAAGAGTTGACATTGGGATGATACCGCTTAATCGATTCTCCTCCTGTGCTAGCTAAGCTAGAGTTCACATTCTGCCCTTTGGGCATGGTAGAACATCAATTAGCAGTTTAACAATTGCATGATTGCATCCGACGGAGTTGTCAGTGAGTTAATTACTCCAGCCCTGTAGAGCTGGCGTTGAATCTGGAAGTGAGAGGGAGAGATACTATAGTACTAAATAAGGGAAGAACCTCCCCGGCCCGCCGCATCTCCTGTGTTGCTGGCTTTTGGAGCTCCGTCCTTTACTTTGCTTTGCTCCATGGGATCCACCAAGGATCAAGATATATAGGCATACGTGTGCGTGACTCGACGCGTAGAGAGAGGTATTTAGGTTGACTTACTTGTATATACGCCTGTCTATCATTAAAGGGGTGGTAGGCTGGTAGCTAGGGACGAGTCATGTTCACCTTTGTTTTGCTGATTTTGATGCAGGTTATGAACATCTGTATGTAGTCGGCATCTCGATTGATGGTCTTTTGGTTGAATCGAGGATCGAAATGTTGGTCTAATCTCCTTTTCAGTATAGAGATGGAGTAAATAAATGTGCACTCCAATTAGCTGCTTAATTGCATTAGACTTCAAGAATTTTCTAATTATACCTGCCGCTATTCGTGATACTTTGATAGCTTTTAACTTAGTTTTTGTCTCTTAATCCTGAACTTGTGACATCTTTTACTTCATTATTAGTTTCAGTTCTATATAAGCTGGCAGTCGAGTCAACCTATCAGGATGGCATGGCAGCCGACTTGGTGGGCAACACTATATTCCTTTGGGATGGAAGTTGTCAAAAGAGAACAACTATATCTAGGAGGTGATAGACTTGGTATAAACTCTCTTCCAAAAAAAATTACCACCTAGATCTTGATGTATGTATGCAAGCAAGGTACGGCCGCTAGGTGGTACTGTATGTCTTTTGCAGCAACCAGATGGCCAGGATAATTAACCATGCATTATTATTCTGCCTTCATGTAAGACCATAACTCACAGAATCAAATCTGTCCAAATTACATGCTCCAAATTCGATGTCAACCCTGACATCCACATCTAAATTTGATGATGTATATAGCTAGGTAGGTAGCATTCTGTTTATTCTTCGAAACCCTAGCTACGCTCATATGGACGTGTGATTTGTCGGCGGTCGACCAGTCACCTCATGGGGAAAAATTAACTACTAGATATTTGCCTCTTGAGAAACCTCTACCTAGCTACCTACATATCTAACAGTCATTCACACACGCATAAATGCTGATGATGGATGAACGAACCATGTATGGATCGAACGCAATGAAGGTAAAAAACCAACGAAGTCATACGGTACGTGTCTATGTTGAAATTTGCATCATTGAATGACCACATTGTCTTAATTTACATCTGCCATGGATTGTTCCATGCGAGCTCCCGCGAAGTCGCGTGTTCGAGCCTTAGGCTCCGCGATTTAGCGCCTAGAGCTCCTCCTATCTTAATATATTGATGTAGGGGTTCCTCCCTCCTATTGTCCTAGTTTTTTTTAACTGTCCTATCTTAATGTATTGATGTATATAAAAAGCACAAATATATATATAACTCCTATGCCTTAATGAGCTGGCCAGGAAATATCAGGCTACTCCAGTAAACACACAGTACATGCTCATAATAATTGAGCCGGATGATTAATCTATATCAGCATAAAAACTAACTATCTCTATCCAGTACTGCATTGGCAGCTTGGTGCAAATCGGGATAGCTTGTGAAGTGGGAGGCAAGATGTTTGATTTTAAGCCTTGAGTATTTTAGTTTCATGAGTTGAAACTTTGGCAACCACCTGGCCCTTTGGAATTATCACAGGGTTGTCGTCGGTGTTATATAAATGCATGTAAGGTCATATTAATTATCCAGAAACTTAGGAGAACATGCCTGGCTCAATTAGTCCATAACAGATAACTCGGCATTGTAAGTCTTCTTCGACGATCAGTTGATGCACAAATTTTCAATGTCGTCTCAAGTATATGTTCGCATCCAGAAGAACTTGCTTAAGACATATATTAACATGGTCATCCTTTCCGTCTTGTGCCCAAGTTGAGTGGTCGCTACCGCTGGATTAAACCTTCCATCTAGTCATTCTATACATCTCATATAATTCCAAAAATAACCTACCCTACAACCTCAACCTTTGGTCCCCTCCCTTGGCTCTGTCTCATTACCTAAATTGCTCCGGTGGGACTTCATTTCTTCCTTTCTCGAAATTGCAAATTCACTAAGATCTTTAGGTTAGCCTCAAATGACTATGGTGTTCATACACATGCATCAACATGACACTGCTATTTTTAGGTTCCACATGGACCAGATGAGTATGATGCTCATTGTTTTAGTAAATTTTTCTGGTGCACCGATCGCGGTTTCACTTTTAGATCCAGGGTTATTTATGCATATTGTTTGGGCCTGTTTTGTATTTTCTACTTTCTTGTAGTCCTACATGTTCTTTGTAATGCCACAGTTGATAAATGAACGCTTCTAGGTTCCTCTGGGACCGACCCCTGTTCAAAAAGAAAGAAATCTTCCTTCAAATGACCACATGGGTGACTGGTATGCTCTTTATAGCCATGATGAAAACGTGAACCACATCCTCGGCTCATGGCATCTAATCTCTTTTATACATGACTGCTAATCTAAATTTCCCTCGTGTTCCATTACCTTGAACTTCTTTTGGAGGAAGTTTTGTGCCTTTTGTGTTTCTATTTTCATAGAGCTTTCATGGTTGATCTTTTTTTCGTTTACTATCTTTGCTAAGTTCCGCGTGGACATATGTCAAAGGCAGCTTCGTAGCCCTTTGATCTTTAAAAAATACTTTGTGGCCCTTTATTCCTTTTCTTCTATTTTTGTGAGAAGGGGATGTGCTTTCATTTGAAAATCTTCTATAGGCCCAGAAGTATGCTTCACGGGCCTAAACCACACACAACCTTGAAGAATACGGCCCACGTAACCAGCACCCTTCTCTTAAATACAAAATCCGAAGAAAAGGAAGGAAAAGATATTGTTCCCTTAAAAAAAGAAAAAGATACTGCTGACGGCGAACGTGTTATTCTGCTAGCTAGATTCTCAAACCAGACTTTAGATCCGAAGTTGAAACATAAACATATGCATGAATTGTGCATTCAGTCATCACATGGCCAACTAAGCTATAGCCTGCTAGCTAGCTCTAGCTAGCATAGATTCTAACTAGCACACCCATGTGTAAGATTACATACGTGTATGGCTAGAGATAGACTAGAAATCTATATCTTGTATTTTAAGTCTTTACCTATCCCCATGTAACTCTATATAAAATCTACAAGGGTTATTGCAATACAACACAATATTTTAAGGACTCAATATTTTTCACATGGTATGATAGCTACAATGACCATGAAAACCTCGACCACGGCTACATCACGGCTGGCTACCTTGACATCGACACAAGAACAACGTCTACAGCAACTCAAAAACTTCAGTCAACAGCGTCCGCGTGGTCACTTGCTTTCACACCGCTCCTGCTGTGACTGTGGGAGGGAAGAGAGACACTAGAAGGGGACACAGTCACCGCCCTTAGGTGCCAGACACGATCATGCCCACGCAGGTAATGATGGTAAGGAGAAAAAGACGACGCAAACGCAAAACTTCAAATCCAGTCGCAAGCGTCCGCTTCACTCCCACTACGACTGCGTGGGATGTTAGATTACGTATACGTAGTGGCTAGAGATAGACTAGGAATCTACATCTTGTAGTCCAAGTCTCTACCTATCACATATAACTCTATATAAATTTCACAAGGGTCCTTAAAATACAACATAATATTCTAAGGATTCAATATTTTTCACACCACGCTCTATATGGGAGCTTGCTGGCTAGCTTTGTCGATCTCCTCAGCCGGGCAGTGACATGTGATGAATTCATCCATCAATAAACTCCAGCTGTATCAATGCTCCTTCTCTAAATTACGTGGAGGGCTAAGAGAAGACCCGCCTTTTCTACCATTATACATGCCCTTAATCCTTTTTTTGTATGCGATTATTTTATTCTTTTGTTTTTGTGAGAAAGGGATGGGCCTTAGTTTGAAAATCCTTACGGCCCATTTAACCAGCACTTTTCTATTAAATACAAAACCAAAGAAAAGAAAGGAAAAGATACTGTTCTATTAAAAAAAGGAGAAGATGCTACCGATGGCGAACATGTTATGCTACTAGCTAGATTCTCGCACCAGATTTGGATCCGAAGTTGAAACATAAACATACACATAAATTCTGCATTCAGCCATCACATGGCCAACTAAGCTATAGCCTGCCAGCTCGATCCCTAGCGTAGATTCTAACTAGCACTCCCATGCGCTAGCTCCATCCATGGGAGCTAGCTAGCTTTATCGATCTCCTCAGCCGCGCAGTGATGCACGGCAATTGGTTTCATTCACCGGAGCAAGCAGACAAGAGCTAGCAGATCTGGAAAAGCAGATAATACATCTCCTGGAGCCTGGACCGACCGTGGCGCACTTACGTGTTCTGTTCCTGACCACCAGCTAGCAACTCGCTGTGATTTCTCCAGCGTTGTTTATCTATGTCAGCCACGATTAAGTAGATATATGTGAGATGGGCCAATTTAAGGGCATCTTCATCAGGCCGACCATCCGGTCCGAGCGTGTTTGAAACGGACCGATCCATCAGGAAAAACACGTCCGACTCGATCCATCTATACATTTAATCTGGGCTCGGTTGCGTCGGCTCGGATGCGCGCGGACAGCGCGGACGTCGTTCACGCGCGTGCTACTGCCCACCAGTCAGCCACCTTGACCCGCGGCATTGATTTCGGACAAGGTCAGCGGCACCGATTCAGATACAACCGCGGCACCGATTCAGAGGCGTTGGTGGAAGGCTGATCGGTGGCAGCCTGCGTCATCAATGGCGACGCGACGACACGCTGACCCACTGGGCACCGCCTGCGTTCTCGCGTCGGCATTGATGGCGAAGGAGCGGGAAGCTGCGCGTGTTCGCGGGAGAAGGGGCTATTGAACCTTGCGCCCGTCGGTGCCGCACTCCTCACATTTCGCCATCGCAAACCCTAGCCGCCGCCACCACCAACGATGAAGACGCCATCGTGGCTGAAGAAGGGGAGGAGCAAGAACGACCATGAGGCGTTTGGCTCTAGCAGCCAGAGCTCCCGGCTGTCGGCCTTCCTCCACGGCATGTAGCTGCCGCCTCCGCCGTGGCCGAAGGATTTTCGGGGCCGTACTGTGGAGGTTCACCGGCCGACGCGGCCGGAGGGCAGCGCCGCGAGCGGCAGTACTTCCGCATCGCGAAGTGCGAGCGCCGCTGGAGGGAGGACCGGGGTATCAGACACAACGACGTGTCCCTACCTACCGGATGGCACCTCAACCGGGACCGTGTCTCGGTGCTGCCCGTGCCCGAGACAGGCAAAGGGATGGAGGAGGAGATCCGCCGCCGGATCAGGGGCCTCTCGCCGGCCCAACGGTGGGATGCCACCTACCAGAGCAAGGCCTACTGGAGGGAGTTCCTCGATTGGGAGCACAAGGTGCGTCGCGCCACCACCATCTGCCATGACCTGTAGCCGGGGGAGGTCTACCCCGTCCCTGACATCGACTCGAACGAGGAGGGCGTCATCAACCACTCTGACGCCGAGCTCTACAGCGAGGACGGCGACGACGACATCATCGTCAAGCAGGAGGCAGGGGACGATATCGTCGCGAACCTGCCCCCGGAGTACCGCGAGGTGCTGTCGCGAGGCTACGACGAGGATGCACAGTGGCGCAGGAGGAGGAAGCCCAGTGGCGCGGCTACGAGGAGGCCCTCGAGCTCACCCACATGGTGGCTAAGACGAACGCCTAGATGCCTCCACCGCCGCTGCTGCCGGTTTGGGCGCCTCCGATCACGCCGGAGGTGGGGATGGAGCTGGCGCACCTCCAGCCCGGTTGGGCGCCATGGCCTGGGCAGGTGATCAATCCACTTGCGCCCACTCCCGCTTCGGCCCTGCCATCGCCCAGCCTCTGGACGCCGCCGGAGTATATCGACATCGATCCGTAGATGGACGAGCCGGCGCCGACACGCGAAGACTAGTAGCTAAGACTAGTAGTTTAAATTATGTTTTTTTTATATATTGAATGTTAATACGAATCTTGCTAGTTTTTCGCACGAAATGTTCGTGTTTGAATCTGAAAATTGTTTTGCCTCGCTCAAGCCGAACAAAACGGATCGTTTAAGTCGACAGGATAGATCGGCTCGGTGGAGATGCCCTAAGGTTCCTATTGAGACTAGTCCAACCTGCCGCGGAACATGCATCAATGGTGTGTCTGCCCAGCTATATATTTGTATAGACTATAGATTATGCGTCGATACTTGTGGACGGTGTAGACTGTAAAATATCACTGCCGCACGCCTCCATTGATTCCTCTTCGTTGTATCCATTCATCCGTGAAAGTCTATTAAAACTTGTACTTGTTAGAAATAATGGGGCTAATCCATTTAGGCCTATGTGTATTTCAGATTTTCTCTAAATCTTAAAGTCCAGATTTGTGGCAGTCCATATGTGTTTGGGCCCATGTTTGTGGCAGCTCATATGAGAGTGGAGTGGCAGCTAAAGTTTATTCCCACATGGAAAGTTGAAGTAGAGTTGCACCACCTTATAAGGTGGAGTATTGCACCACTTTGTAAGTGAGTGACAATAAGAGAGATACACACGCGCGCTCCTCCTCCGACGACGCCGTCGCTCGCACGCACCTCGCCTCGTCACGACGCGCGCGCCGTCACTGTAGTCTACTCCATCACGCTTGCCGGCGTGCACCGGCGGACGGGAGAGCAGGTCTCCGGAACCACTCGTCCTTGTGATCCTATATGGGAGAAGGCAAATAAGGATTTTGGGAAGCGCTTTGCACGAATGCTCGAGTTCTCCATCACGGGTCGTCTTCCATCCAAGTCAGGCGGTGCTGCCTACCGCCGTCTTCGTCGCCATCTGCTGCGATCACTCTTCCCCAAAGTTTCTACTACGACAACCGAAAGATACGTGCAACGTTCTCCTGTTTGGTTATTCATCATGTTCTGCGAGTACATATTAAGCTACTATTTGTTTTCGATCATCCTATTGTTTAGTACATCTAGTATGTTCAAGTTACATGAGCTAGTAGCTGGTTTTGTCATGATTTATATTCTGGAATTAATCATGGAAATTATGCCTAATAATCCAACAATCCAAAAACCTTCTTATAGGCAATTTCCTGAATTAACAATGGCTGGTTTTGTTGGAGATATGGCCTAGAGGAAATAATAAATATAGTTATTATTATATCTTTGTGTTTATGATAAATGTTTACATTCATGCTATAATAGTATTAACAAGGAAACATTAATACTTCTGTGATTTGTAAACTAAAATAGAGTCCCTAGTAAAGCCTCTTTATAATACTAGCTTGTTGGTTAATAAATGATTGTGGTTTCCCTATCATGAACATTGAGATGTTATTAACAACAAGATCATATCGTTAGGAGAATGATATGGTGGACATACTCCTATAGATAAGCGTAGCATAAAGATCAAGTCATTTTAATAGTTCAATTGCTATATGCTTTCTGATACATAGTAACCTAATTCCTTCGACCATGAGATCATGCATATCACCTTCACCGGAAGCATGCTTTGATGACATCAAACACCACAGCATAACTGGGTGGCTATAAAGGTGGCATTGAGTGTTCGGAAAGTATTGGTTAAGACACATGGATCAAGAGTGGGATTTGTCCATCCATATGACGGATAGATATACTCTGGGCCCTCTCGGTGAAATGTCATCCAATTAGCTTGCAAGCATGTGACTGGCTCACAAGGGATCACATATCACGGGAACGATAAAAGAGTACTTATCAGTAACGAGGTTGAACTAGGTATGCAGAGATACCGATGATCATAACCTCGTATAAGTAAACTATCGTGAGACAAAGGGAAATTAGTATCGTATGTAAGTGGTTCATTCGATCGCAAAGTAATCGTAGAAATATGTGGGAGCCATATGAATTTCCAGATTCCTTTATTGGTTATTGTTCGGAGAAGTGTCTCGATCATGTCCGCATAATTCACGAACCGTAGGGAGACACACTTAAGGATTCGACGTTGTTTGAGTAGTTATGGAATAATGATAAAGAGACTGAATGTTGTTCGGAGTCTCGGATGGAATCCGGGATATCACGAGGAGATCCGGAATGGTCCGGAGAATAAGATTCATATAAGGAAAGTCCTGTTTCGGATTTGGAGAATGGTTCCGGTGTTTTCATCGGGAATGTTCTAGAAGGTTCCGGAATGTCCGGCACTCCGAAGGGGAAGGGTACATGAATGTGTCATACCAAGTTGGAATGATTGCATCATGTACTAGGTGTCATCGCTGAACAAAATAAAGGGTTTAATCAAATCCTAGTTTGAAAAGTCAAACGCCAATTTGAAAAGTCAAACGGCTATTTTGGGAAGTGGAGGGGAAGGTGGAAACCGAGTTGGGGAGGAGTTCCTCCCCTCCACCGTCGGCCCCCTTGGGAAACCGAGTTGGGGAGGGACTCCCCTCCCCTGGCGCGCCCCCTCCACCTATATAAGGAGGGGCAGGGCTGCCCCTCCTAGCACCCAACACCACCACCCCGCAAACCCTAGCCCTAGCCGCCGGCTCCTCCTGCAGCCGCCGCCGCCCTAGGGCAAGCCGCCGCCACCGCCTAGCTAACCCTAGCCGCAGGCCAAGCCTCCTCCTTGGTGTGTCTAAACCCTAGATCGCCGAGGAGCTCTCTCATAGTCCACCATACTCTCTCCGGCTTAAGGCGAAGCCCTGCGAGATCTCCCCTCTACTTCCGGTACCACGCCGTTGTGCTGCCGGAATCGCGAGGAGAGTGCTAGAACCTCCGCTCACTGGAAAAGGAGAGGAAGGTGTTCGTCGAAATCTGAACGTGTGACCGATTGCGGGAGCTCGCCGAACGCATGACCGGAAGGATCGTCTACGTGATCTTGAGATCGGGAAGAGTACGACTACATCACCCACGAGAATCCACTCTCGTTAAACACTTTGGAATCTTCGAGGGCGAGTTATTCCATCGACTCGTTCCTACAATCTAGTAGATAGATCTTGGCTTGTTTGTTTGTATGCGGTAGAAATTTTTTGTTTTCCATGCTACGAAACCCTACAGTGGTATCAGAGCCGTGTCTTTATGTGGATCTGTTGCACGAGTAGAACACAATGGTCATTGTGGGCGTTGATGCTTTTATTGTCGATTGCTTCTTGTGTACTTTGCATCTTGCGGGATGTTGGGATGAAGCGGCCCAGGCTAACCTTACATGACATCGTTCATGAGACTTGCTCCACGCTTGACATGCAACTTGTATTGCATAAGTGGCTTTGCGGGTGCCTGTTTCTCCCAGCATAGTTAAGATTCAATTTACAACTGGTGATTGACAATACTAGTATCAATGTTGTGGTTCTTGTTCGTAAGTTAGAACGACACTTATCAAAAGCCCCAAACCACGTAAAACATGCAAAGAAAGTAGAGGCGTCTAACTTTGTTTTGCAGGGGTGTGCAGTGATGTGATATGGCCATGATTGTGATTATATTTGATGTATGCAATGTTCCTTATTATAAGTTGGCAACCGGCAGGAGCCATATGGTTGTCTTTAATTTATGTTAAGACCCGCGTGTCTATTCAAAGTAGTTGTAATAGTTGAAGCCAGTGGACGACAACCATGGAGAAGCGTCATTGACCTTGATGCAATGCCGGTGATGATGGAGATCATGTTCGTGCTTGAAGATGGAGATCGGAAGCACAAAGAAGAAAGGCCATATCATATCACATATTATGAATTGCATGTGATGTTAATCCTTTATGCATCTTTTATTGCTTAGTTAACAACGGTAGCATTATAAGATGATCCCTCATGCACATGAATTTCAAGTCATAAAGTGTTCACCCTTAGTTAGCACCGTTGCTAAAGCTTGTTGTTTCGAAGCACCACGTGATGATCGGGTGTGTTAGATTCCACAACTGTATACAACGTGAGCAAGCCAGATTTGCTCATGCGGAAGCTAAGGTTTGATTTTGACGAGCCTAGCATGTACAGACATGGTCTCGAAACACGGATCACCGAAAGGTAAAGCATGAATCATATAGTAGATATGATGAACATGTCGATTGTTCGCCATTGAAACTATATCAACTCTCGTGATGATTGGTGTTGATGTGGTGGATTTGGTTCGTGTGATCACTAAAACAATGTGAGGGATATTGTTTTGAGTGGGAGTTCACCTAGATTAATTTAACTATTAATTAGAACTCAATTTGTCATAAACTTACTCTAAACTATTGCAAATATGTTGTAGATCAATGGCAGCCCCTACCATCAATTTTAATGCGTTCTAGAGAAAGAAAAGTTGAAAAACAATGGAAGCAACTTCGCGGATTGGTTCCGCAATTTGAGGATTGTCCTCACAGCTGGTAATTTGACCTATGTGCTGGATGCACCGCTAGGTGACCCACCTGTAGATACTGCTACCGACGAAATAAAGAATGTTTACCTCGCTTGGAAGACTCAGTACTCCACAGTTCAGTGTGTATCTTGTATGGTTTAGAATCGGAGCTTCAGAAAAGGTTTGAGAATTCAGACCCACATGATATTGTCCGTGACCTCAAATTGATCTTTGAGACTCACGCGGCAATTGAGAGCTATGAGGCTTCTGAAAAGTTCTTTAACTGCAAGATGGAAGAGGGCAGCTCCGTCAGTGAGCATGTACTTAAGATGTCTGGGCACGCAAACAAACTTCAAAGCTTGGGTATAGTGATTCCTAATGCTTTGGGGATTTATCGTGTCCTCCAATCACTACCACCAAGTTACAAGAACTTTGTGATGAACTACAATATGCAAAACATGAACAAGCAGTTGCCAGAACTCTTTGCCATGTTGAAATCTGCAGAAGTGGAGATCAAGAAAGAGCACCAAGTGTTGATGGTCAATAAGACCTCCAAATTCAAGAAAGGCAAGTCTAAGCAAAAGGGACACTTCAAGAAGGGTGGTAAGAAAGTTACTGCGCCGACGAAGAAGACCAAGGCTAGACCTAAGCCTGATACTGAGTGCTTTTACTGCAAGGGAGAAGGTCGCTGGAAGCGGAATTGCCCAAAGTACTTGGCGGATTTGAAGAATGGAAACATCAAGAAGAAAGGTATATCCGATATACATGTTATTGATGTGTATCTCACTAGTACTCGTAGTAGTTCCTGGGTATTTGATACTGGTTCGGTTGCTCATATTTGTAACTCGAAACAGGTGCTGCAGAATAAACGGAAGCTAGCGAAGAACGAGGTAACGATACGCGTGGGAAACGGATCAAAGGTTGATGTGATCGCGTTCGGCACGCTACCCCTTCATCTACCATAGGGATTAGTTTTATACTTAAATAATTGTTATTTGGTGCCTGCGTTAAGCATGAACATTATATCGGGATCTTGTTTATTGCGAGACGGTTACTTGTTTAAGTCCGAGAATAATGGTTGTTCGATTTATATGAGTAATATGTTTTATGCACATGCACCTTTGATAGATGGTCTATTCTTATTGAATCTCGATAGTGGAAATACACATATTAATAACATTGAGGCTAAACGTTTGAAATCGAGCGATAACTCGACCTATATGTGGCAATGTCGTCTTGGTCACATTGGAGTGAAGCGTATGAAGAAACTCCATTCCGATGGACTTCTCGAATCACTTGATTTCTAATCACTTGATAGATGCGAAGCATATCTGATGGGAAAAATGACTAAGACTCCATTTTCTGGTATGATGGAGCGAGCTACGGACTTATTGGAAATCATACATACCGATGTGTGTGGTCCAATGAGTGTAGCATCGCGCCGTGGTTATCGTTATGTTCTTACCTTCATGGATGACTTGAGTAGATATGGGTATATCTATTTCATGAAACATAAGTCCGAAACTTTCGAGAAGTTTAAGGAATTTCAAAGTGAGGTCTAGAATCAACGTAACAAGAAGATTAAATTTCTACGTTCTGATCGTGGAGGTGAATATCTAAGTTATGAGTTTGGCGAGCATTTGAAGAAATGCGGAATACTTTCACAATTGACACCGCCGGGAACACCACAGCGTAATGGTGTGTTCGAATGTCGTAATCGAACTCTCTTAGATATGGTTCGTTCTATGATGTCACTTACAGATTTACCGCTATCATTTTGGGGTTATGCATTAGAAACAGCCGCATTCACTTTAAATAGGGCACCATCTAAATCCGTTGAAACGACACCGTATGAATTATGGTTTGAGAAGAAACCTAAATTGTCGTTCCTTAAAGTTTGGGGTTGCGAAGCCTATGTAAAGAAGTTACAACCGGACAAGCTTGAACCCAAAGCGGAAAAATGCGTCTTCATAGGATACCCGAAGGAAACTATTCGGTATACATTCTATCATAGATCCGAAGGCAAAATCTTTGTTGCCAAGAATGGATCCTTTCTAGAGAAAGAATTTCTCTCGAAAGAAGTGACTGGAAGGAAAGTAGAACTCGACGAGGTTGTCGAACCTTCTCTCGAAATTGCGAGTAGCGCAGCACCGGAAGAAGTTCCTTTGGTGCCTGCACCAATAAGAGAGGAAGCTAATGATGATGATCATGAAACTTCGGTTGTAGTTGCTACTGAGCCTCGCAGGTCAACGAGAACTCGTACCACTCCTGATTGGTATGATCCTGTTATGAGTGTCATGTTGGTGGACAAAACCGATGACCCTGCAACATATGAGGAAGCGATGATGAGCCCAGATTCCAATAAATGGCAAGAATCCAAGAAATCCGAGATTGGATCCATGTACGAAAACCAAGTATGGACTTTGGTGGACTTGCCGGATGGCTGGAAGGCTGTCGAGAACAAATGGATTTTTAAAAAGAAAACAGATGCTGATGGTAATGTTACTGTCTATAAAGCTCGACTTGTCGCAAAAGGGTTTCGACAAATTCAAGGAGTTGACTACGATGAGACTTTCTCACCTGTAGCGAAGCTAAAGTCTGTGAGGATTATGTTAGCAATCGCTGCATATTATGATTATGAGATATGGCAGATGGATGTCAAAACAGCATTCCTCAATGGAGACATTGATGAAGAGTTGTATATGATGCAACCCAAAGGTTTTGTCGATCCTAAAGATGCTAACAAGGTATGCAAACTTCAACGGTCCATCTATGGATTGAAGCAAGCATCCCAAAGTTGGAATCAACGTTTTGATATGGTGATCAAAAGTTTTGGTTTTATACAAACTTTGGAGAAGCTTGTATTTACAAGAAAGTGAGTGGGAGCTCTGTAGCATTCTTAATACTATATGTAGATGACATATTGTTGATTGGGAATGATGTAGACCTTCTTAATAGTGTCAAGGAATATTTGAACAATAGTTTTTCAATGAAGGATCTTGGCGAAGCAGCTTACATATTAGGCATAAATATTTATAGAGATAGATCGAGACGCCTAATATCATTGTCACAAAGTACATATTTGGAAAAAGTTCTAAAGAGGTTTGGAACGGAAGATAGCAAGAAATGGTTCTTGCCCATGTTGCCCAATACGACCTCGAGTAAAACTCAAAGTCCGACAGCAGCAGAAGATAGAGAAAGGATGAGTAAGACTCCCTATGCCTCAGCCATAGGATCTCTAATGTATGCCATGCTATGTACTAGACCCGACATTGCATATGTTGTTAGTTTAACTAGCAGATATCAAAGTGATCCAGGAGTGGATCATTGGACAGCGGTCAAAAACATCCTTAAGTACTTGAGAAGAACTAAGGATATGGTTCTTTCTTATGAAGGTGATGAACAACTCGTTGTTAATGGTTACACCGATGCTAGTTGGAACACCGATCCAGATGATTCTAAATCACAATCTGGATACGTATTTACTTTGAATGGTGCATCAGTTAGCTGGAGGAGTGCAAAGCAAAGCGTTGTGGCGAGATCTTCAACCGAATCGGAATACATGGCTGCTTCAGAGGCTTCACAAGAAGCGATATGGATGAAAGAGTTCATTACAGAGCTGGGTGAGGTTCCTAGTGCGCAGTACCCAATGTCTATCTACTGTGATAACATGGTCGCCATAGCCAATGCGCAAGAACCAAGGTCACACAAGAAGCTGAAGCACATCAAGCTACGTTTTCACGCTATTCAAGAACATGTCCAAGATGGGGGCATAAAGATTTGCAAAGTACACACAGATCTGAATGTGGCGGATCCATTGACTAAACCTCTCCCGAGGGCAAAACATGACCAACACCAAACTGCCATGGGTGTTCGGTATATTACCATGTAATCTAGATTAGATGACTCTAGTGCAAGTGGGAGACTATTGGAGATATGCCCTAGAGGCAATAATAAATATAGTTATTATTATATCTTTGTGTTTATGATAAATGTTTACATTCATGCTATAATAGTATTTATAAGGAAACATTAATACTTGTGTGATTTGTAAACTAAAATAGAGTCCCTAGTAAAGCCTCTTTATAATACTAGCTTGTTGGTTAATAAATGATTGTGGTTTCCCTATCATGAACATTGAGATGTTATTAACAACAAGATCATATCGTTAGGAGAATGATATGGTGGACATACTCCTATAGATAAGCGTAGCATAAAGATCAAGTCATTTTAATAGTTCAATTGCTATATGCTTTCTGATACATAGTAACCTAATTCCTTCGACCATGAGATCATGCATATCACCTTCACCGGAAGGATGCTTTGATGACATCAAACACCACTCCGTAACTGGGTGGCTATAAAGGTGGCATTGAGTGTTCGGAAAGTATTGGTTGAGACACATGGATCAAGAGTGGGATTTGTCCATCCATATGACGGATAGATATACTATGGGCCCTCTCGGTGAAATGTCATCCAATTAGCTTGCAAGAATGTGACTGGCTCACAAGGGATCACATATCACGGGAACGAGAAAGGAGTACTTATCAGTAACGAGGTTGAACTAGGTATGCAGAGATACCGACGATCATAACCTCGGATAAGTAAACTATCGTGAGACAAAGGGAAATTGGTATTGTATGTAAGTGGTTCATTCGATCGCAAAGTAATCGTAGAAATATGTGGGAGCCATATGAATTTCCAGATTCCTCTATTGGTTATTGTTCGGAGAAGTGTCTCGATCATGTCCGCATAATTCACGAACCGTAGGGAGACACACTTAAGGATTCGACGTTGTTTGAGTAGTTATGGAATTTAATGAGAAAGAGACCGAATGTTGTTCGGAGTCTCGGATGGAATCCGGGATATCACGAGGAGATCCGGAATGGTCCGGAGAATAAGATTCATATAAGGAAAGTCCTGTTTCGGATTTGGAGAATGGTTCCGGTGTTTTCATCGGGAATGTTCTAGAAGGTTCCGGAATGTCCGGCACTCCTAAGGGGAAGGGTACATGAATGTGTCATACCAAGTTTGAATGATTGCATCATGTACTAGGTGTCATCGCTGAACAAAATAAAGGGTTTAATCAAATCCTAGTTTGAAAAGTCAAACGCCAATTTGAAAAGTCAAACGGCTATTTTGGGAAGTGGAGGGGAAGGTGGAAATCGAGTTGGGGAGGAGTTCCTCCCCTCCGCCCCTTGGGAAACGAGTTGGGAGGGACTCCTCGGCACCCTCCACCTACATAAGGAGGGGCAGGGCTGCCCCTCCTAGAACCCAACCCCACCACCCCGCAAACCCTAGCCCTAGCCGCCGGCTCCTCCTGCAGCCGCCGCCGCCCTAGGGCAAGCCGCCGCCGCCGCCCCCTAGCTAACCCTAGCCGCCGGCCAAGCCTCCTCCTTGGTGTGTTTAAACCCTAGATCGCCGAGGAGCTCTCTCATAGTCCACCATACTCGCTCCGGCTTAAGGCGAAGCCCTGCGAGATCTCCCCTCTACTTCTGGTACCACGCCGTTGTGCTGCCAGAATCGCGAGGAGAGTGCTACAACCTCCGCTACCTGCTGGAACAAGGGAGAGGAAGGTCTTCGTCGAGTATCGAACGTGTGACCATCATGCAGAACCTGCTTAACAGCAACCGAAAGGATCGTCTACGCGATCTTGAGATCGGGAAGAGTACGACTACATCACCCACGAGAATCCGCTCTCGTTAAACACTTTGGAATCTTTGAGGGTGAGTTATTCCATCGACTCATTGCTACAATCTAGTAGATAGATCTTGGCTTGTTTGTTTGTACGCGGTAGAAAATTTTTGTTTTCCATGCTATGAAACCCTACAGGTTTTACCGATGCACTGAGGCCGGATAAGTTTACCGGTGTGCACTTTAAGAGGTGGCAGTACAAGGCTGAGCTTTGGCTGACCACGATGAAAGTGTTCCAAATCAGTAAAGGCAAACCTGAAGGAACTATATCTAACGAGGATCAGAAGAAGTTCGAGGATGCCAATAATATCTTTGTGGGATGTATTCTGAGCATTCGTGCTGACCGTCTGTGTGATGTGTTTATGCACATAAAAGACGTGAAGGAGCTCTGGGATGCACTGGATGCCAAGTTTGGTGCTGTAGATGCTGGCAGTGAACTGTATATCATGGAGAGCTTTCATGATTTTAAGATGACTAAGGACCTTCCTGTGGTTCAACAAGCTCATGAGATATAGTGCATTGCCAAGGAGCTCGAACTCCTTAAGTGTACCTTACCCGACAAGTTTGTGGCGGGATGCATTATTGCTAAGTTGCCCCCTTCATGGAGGAACTTTGCCACAACTCTCAAACACAAGAGACAGGAGATATCAGTTGAAAATCTGATTGCGTCCCTTGATGTTGAGGAGAAGGCTCGGGCTAAGGACACTACTGAGAAAGGAGAGGGTCTTGCTACTGCTAACTTTGTGCCGAAAGGCAAATCCGTAGGCAAGAACAAAGGGAACTTCAAACCCTCCTTTAACAAGCCTGTAAAGACTACAACCTTCAAGAAGAAGAAGACGAACAGGGACAAGAGTGAACTGTCTTGTTACACTTGTGGAGAGCCCGGCCATTTTTCCAAGGACTGTCCAGAACGCGCAGACCGCAGAGGGAAAAAGGCCAAGACTGTCAACGTCGTGACCGCTAGCAATACTGATGGGTATGGTAATTTATTATCGTTCTTTCAGATTTCAATCACCGTGTTGGTGGCTTGATACGGGTGCTAATGTTCATGTGTGTGCTGACATCTCTATGTTCACTTCTTATCAGGTCGCTCGGGATTAATCCGTCTTAATGGGGAATGGATCACATGCTTCTGTTCGTGGTGTTGGCACGGTGGATCTGAAGTTTACTTCCGGAAAGATCGTGCAGCTGAGGAACGTGCAGCATGTCCCTACTATGAACAAGAATCTCGTTAGTGGCTCCCTTCTTTGCAGAGATGGGTTTAAGGTTGTCTTAGAGTCCAATAAAGTCGTTGTTTCGAAACATGGACAATTTATTAGTAAAGGTTATGAGTTTGGAGGCTTGTTCCGGTTTTCACTTTCAGACTTTTGTAATAAATCCGTGAATCATATCTGTGGTGGTGTCAATGATGATACCAGTGTTTGGCATTCTCGTTTATGTCATATTAATTTTGGTTTGATGTCTCGGATGTCCAGTATGAGTTTAATTCCAAATTTCAATATTGCCAAAGGTTCCAAGTGCCATAGTTGTGTGCAATCAAAGCAGCCTCAAAAGCCTCACAAGGCTGCCGAGGAGAGAAACTTGGCACCTCTAGAACTCATCCATTCTGATCTATGTGAGATGAATGGCGTGTTGACAAAAGGTGAAAAGAGATATTTCATGACGTTGATAGATGATGCTACTAAATTCTGCTATGTTTACTTGTTGCAAACTAAAGATGAGGCTTTAGACTACTTTAAAATCTATAAGGCCGAAGTTGAAAATCAACTAGAGAGAAAGATCAAGCGTCTTAGGTCGGATCGTGGTGGTGAGTATTTTCCCAAAATATTTGATGAATTCTGTCAGGAACACGGAATTATTCATGAGAGGATGCCTCCCTACTCGCCCCAATCAAAAGGGGTTGCCGAGAGGAAAAACCGCACGCTGACTGACTTGGTGAATTCCATGTTAACCACTGCTGGCTTATCAAAGACATGGTGGGGGGAGGCTTTGTTGACTTCATGTCATGTTCTGAATAGAGTTCCTAACAAGAATAAAGAAAAGACCCCTTCTGAGGAGTGGGTTAGGAGAAAACCATCACTTTCATATCTGCGCACTTGGGGGTGTTTGGCGAAGGTCAACATACCGATTCCCAAGAAATGCAAGCTCAGACCCAAGACAGTGGATTGTATCTTTCTAGGATATGCTCCACGGAGTGTAGGCTATAGATTTCTAGTGGTTAAATATGAGGTACCTGATATGCATGTTGATACTATAATGGAATCTCGTGATGCAACATTCTTTGAGAATATTTTTCCTATGAAAGATATGCATAGCATTGGTAGGATTTCTTTTGAAATACTTCCTGAATCTAGTGCATCTATTGAGAATTCTGAACAACCACATGAGGAATTTCTTGAGAAGGATGATGATGAACCTCTCACGAGGAGTAAGAGACAGAGGGTTGCAAAATCCTTTGGTAATGACTTCATCGTGTACCTTGTGGATGATACTCCCAGATCCATTACTGAGGTATATGGATCTCCTGATGCAGATGATTGGAAAGAAGCTGTCCAAAATGAGATGGACTCGATTCTTTCAAATGGAACTTGGGAATTATCAGAACGACCCTATGGTTGTAAACCCATGGGATGTAAGTGGGTGTTCAAGAAGAAGCTAAGGCCTGATGGTACTATTGAGAAGTACAAGGCGCGTCTTGTAGCTAAGGGATACACACAGAAAGAAGGCGAAGATTACTTTGACACCTATTCACCTGTCGCTAGACTGACCACCATTCGAGTACTACTATCCTTGGCTGCCTCTTATGGTCTTCTCATTCATCAAATGGACGTGAAGACAACTTTCCTTAATGGAGAGTTGGAAGAGGAGATCTATATGGATCAGCCGGATGGGTTTGTGGTAAAAGGTGAAGAGACAAAGGTGTGTAAGTTATTGAAATATTTATATGGCCTGAAACAAGCACCTAAGCAATGGCATGAGAAGTTTGACAGAACTCTACTTTCTGTTGGATTTGTCATTAACGAGGCTGATAGGTGTGTTTACTATCGCCATGGTGGGGGCGATAGTGTTATATTATGTTTGTATGTGGATGACATTCTGATCTTTGGTACAAACATGAAAGTGATAAATGAAGTCAAGTCTTTCTTGTCAAAGAGTTTTGATATGAAAGATCTGGGAGAAGCTGATGTCATTCTGAACATCAAGCTTATTAAGAACGAGAATGGGATTACTTTAACGCAATCTCATTATGTTGAGAAGGTCTTGAGCCAATTTGGCTTTAATGATGGCAAGACTTCTCCAACACCTTATGATCCCAGTTTGACATTATGAAAGAATAAGAAGGAACAAACAGATCAACTGAAATATTCACAAGTTGTTGGTTCTCTCATGTACTTAGCAAGCGCTACAAGACCCGATATCTCTTTTGCTGTGAGCAAGTTGAGTAGGTTCATGTCTAACCCGGGTATTGATCATTGGCATGCACTTGAAAGGGTCATGCGCTATCTATGTGGTACGATGAGCTATGGAATTCACTATTCAGGGAACCGTGCTGTTCTTGAAGGATATAGTGATTCGAATTGGATCTCTGACGTTGATGAACTCTACGCCACGAGCGGGTATGTGTTTACCCTTGGAGGTGGCGCAGTGTCATGGAGGTCTCGTAGACAAACCATATTGACGAGGTCAACTATGGAAACAGAACTTACTGCTTTAGACACAGCCACTGTTGAGTCAGAATGGCTGCGTGAGCTCTTGATGGACTTGCCTGTGGTTGAGAAACCTGTGCCGGCAATCCTTTTGAATTGTGACAACCAAACTGTTATTGTCAAAGTGAACAATTCTAAGGATAACGCGAAGTCATCAAGACACGTGAAGAGACGTTTGAAATCTGTCAGGAAATTGAGAAACTCCGGAGTAATAACTGTTACGTATATTCAAACAGACAAAAACCTGGCAGATTCCTTTACAAAGGAACTATCACGAAATGTGATAGAAAGTGCATCGAGGGAGATGGGGTTGAGACCCATGGATGTCACACCTTAGTGGTAGACCTGGGAAGAACAAGCTAGTGGTTTGACTGAGGAGAGTATTTTGTAACCCTCTCTATGTGAAGATGCATGACTCTCATAATCTGTAAGGCAGGTTGGCAACCCGCGGGGTAGGCTACTGACAGCCAAGTACTAGTTATGATTTTCAGCGAAATCTATTGGCACCAAACTTGCAATTCAAGGTTCGTCCATTGTTCAAGTTGTTGATATACGTAGTTCAAGATTCTAGGAGGAAGTTTAACTTAACAGTCTCTGCCGAAACACTGGTATATAAACAAGTAGCAAGGATTGGCAAACCTTCAAATGGGCATTTGAGATCTGGTGGGGGATTGTTAGAAATAATGAGGCTAATCCATTTAGGCCCATGTGTATTTCAGATTTTCCCTAAATCTCAAAGCCCAAATTTGTGGCAGCCCATATGTATTTGGGCCCATGTTTGTGGCAGCTCACATGGGAGTGGAGTGGGAGCTAAAGTTTAGTCCCACATGGAAAGTTGAAGGAGAGTTGCACCACCGTATAAGGTGGAGTGTTGCACCACTTTGTAAGTGAGTGGCAATAAGAGAGATACACACGCGCGCTCCTCCTCCGACGACGCCGCCGCTCGCACGCACGCTCGCCTCCGTTAGGGTTTCTCGCCGAGCCGAGCCGAGCTTTATTTTGCTGCTCAGGAACGTGCGTAACATGGACTCGGCCCACGTTCGCCTCCGTTAGGGTTTCCTGAGCCGCTCTATGTAAAGTCCTGCGCGGCTATCGCCACAATACCATCGAAAACCAATCTAGGGTTTTGCCATCCTCTCTACTTGCGCCGTCACTGTAGTCTACTCCATCCCGCTTGCCGACGTGCACCGGCGGACGTGAGAGCAGGTCTCCGGAACCACTCGTCCTTGTGATCCTGTACGGGAGAGGGCGAATAAGGTTTTTGGGAAGCGCTCTGCGCGACTGCTCGAGTTCTCCATCACGGGTCGTCTTCCATCCAAGTCAGGTGGTGCTGCCTACCGCCGTCTTCGTCGCCATCTGCTGCGATCACTCTTCCCCAAAGTTTCTACTACGACAACCGAACGGTACGTGCTACGTGCTCCTATTTGCTTATTCATCATGTTCTGTGAGTACATGTTAAGCTGCTATTTGTTCCCGATCATCCTGTTGTTTAGTACATCTAGTATGTTCGAGTTACATGAGCTAGTAGCTGGTTTTGTCATGATTTATATTCTGGAATTAATCATGGAAATTATGCCTAATAATCCAACAGGACTGCGTGTGTCTGCGCCTCCGCGTAAGGTGGTGGGTTGATCGAGATGAGGCAGAGCGGTGGTGGCGTGGATCAGTCTTCGTGCAGGGTCCTGCCCATCATCGACGAGGGATCATCAGAATCGGAGTAGGAGCTAGAGACGGGACCGACAAAAATGGCCGTTGCGGGAACCAGCGCGGAGCGGAGGAAGGCGGTCGTGGCCAGGATGAGGGAACTGCTCCGGCGAGCGGTCGCGCAGTCATCGCCGTCGTCGGTGCCTCAGTCCAACCTGCGCGCGTCCACCGTTGCCACCGCCAGGAAATGGAAGGTAATTAATTGTTGTCTGAAATGAATCTTGATTCGCTGAATGTTGTATTTATGCTCTGTCATTGATCGATTCCAGAAGGTGGTGAGCTTCAAGAGCAGGGAACACCGGCGACCTGCCGTCCACGCCGGCGACGGCATGAGCTTCACATCGTCAGTGTCATCGAGCAGGAACAGCTTCGGCAGCCAGGACAACTACTTCGCCTCCTCGGCGTGCCCCTTGCCGAGGAAGATGATAAAGCAGCAACACCACCCTCAGTGGATCACAACGGATTCAGACTGTAAGCAAGCTCACCCCAGCATTTTCAAAGTTTACATCTGTGACTGTGGTTCATATATTGATATGTGCTGATTTTTTATTCCTTCGGTTTGATGTTGTTGACGAATTTGCAGTCGTCGTGCTGGAGCTCTAGACCGCGGAGACGACGACGAGCGGCGATCTCTCTCCGGCGAACAAACTAATTCACTACAGAGTAATGTATTTAGTGGTGTAGTAAATTTGTTGGAGGCCTGACCCTGCCAGGACCTAGGGCTGAGCGGCAGAAGTCAAAGAACTTCTACTATCCAAAAGGCGAGGATTATATGGCCCAGTCCAGCTTGGCTTATATGTGTTTTTTGTAAAGGCCAGTTTCTGTTTGAGGTAGACTCAATTAATCTGCGAATTTCAAGTTTTTTGACAGCTCAAAGAGCTCGGAGTATAAGATGTTCGTTTGTAAGAGAATGAAAATGATTTCTGCCGAGAAAATAATAATGAAATAGCAGTATTCCATGTCCTTGGAAGATGTAAACAAGTCATGTAAACAGATTGTCATCCCATCAGATTGATTTCAGCAAGACATGTTGCCATGGTTTGAGATTTCAGCAAGACATGTTCGTTTAAATTCTACCATTGGTCACTTCTAATGTTTCATGCTTGATAACTTGACTTTATATGTTATCTGGTTGATAAGTTGTAGTATTACTGGTGGGTCACTTGTAGTATTTTAGTGGCTAACTCTTAGTTTAATAGTGGATAACTTAGACATTTTCTTTGTTGTTAGTTGTTTACTAACCTGTATTACTACTTGTGTATCATTTTATTCTTCTAGTTGCTGAACTTTATGGTTTTCATTGTGAATCATTTTTAATATTTAGGGTTGATAATTTTATATTTTTATTTGTACCTCGATGATAAGTTGTACTAATACTGTTTGGTCAGTACTAGTTTTGTTTGATAACTTTTTTGTTGTTATTTCAGTGGATAAGTTGAACTTTTATTTGTATTGGTTTGGTAACTTATATTACTACAGCTTGATTACTTGAACTGTTTGTTGGTAATAACTACTGGTTTTCATAGTGGATAACTTGTATTCTAATCATTGTTTTTTTTGCAGCACATCAATTTGTAACATTGATCCAATGTGGGTGACAACTAGTGATATTGCTGAAAGTGTGATGCCATATGGCGAGCTTTCTAACAATATATGTGATCTTGCTATTTCTGCAATGCAAGATAATTGCCCATCCAACAAGATAATTTTTCCTTATATCATTACTAAATATCCGTTGGAGGGAAGATTCACCGCAAATCTTGTTCGAAGGTCGTTCAGGAGAGATGATAACTATAAACTGAGCCACAAACATATGGTATGCTGTCTAATTTGTTTTTTTATAGTATGCAGTTGATAAGTTTAAGCATAGTGTATGATAACCATTGTTTATGTTGTGTTGATAACTCTTTCATTTCTGTCTGAATAACCACTGTTTTTTCTACACGTGCATTTATATGTTCATTTTTCTGTAGCTTTGCTTTGTTGTCCTTCAGGAGCTAAGGACTAAAAAGGACCCTTTGGGCCATTGGTACATGCTTTCTGTTAATATGTCTGCCAAAAGGTTTGAGATTCTTGACTCACTCCGCGGTGAAGCTAATATAGAAATGATTGAACATGCGACCAAACTAATGGAAGCAATAAAGAAAATGTATATCGTCAATTATTCTGATTATAGAAGATAGATTAAAGATTTTGAGTTGATGCATGTCCATGTTCCGAGTCAAGTTGACAAGTTAGTTGGCCTGTTAGATTTGTACGCATGTAATTTTATTTTGTTTTTGTATAATCATTGATACTATGTTTGTTTATTCAATGTTTATTTTTTGTTTTTTAGCACTGATTGACGGGTTTGTCCTTTTTGCTACTTGAGTGACTCAAGTGCACTACAAGTTGTGAGGCCACCGCTACGATTTAGTCTTCCACGTACTGACACTGTCAAATGCAACTTCGTGGCCCTTTTCCCCTAAATCTTTTGAAAGGGCGCAAGCATTTTTAAAGGACCTTGGAAATATGGTGCAAGCATTCTTCCCTCAAATGCAAAATCGAAAGAAATGACAGTAAACATGACACGGAACATGTTATAAGGTTAGATTCTCCCATCAGATTTTGGGTTAAAAGAAGATAGAAAATCTATTTTATACTAAAAGCAATATAAAGTTGTTTTTCAAAGCACCAGGTTTATCCACATCATCAGAATCTATTATATACTAAAAGCAATATAAGGTTGTTTTTCGAAGCACCAGGTTAATCCACATCATTAGAATTATTTTGACAGTTGGATCTAAAATATGTTGCTGTGATTTAAAGAAATATAATTAATTACGTAAATCTGTGTGGTAGAAATTTGACACACTTTTGGTACGTGTCAGTAGATTTTTTTAAAATAGCTTTTTTAGGGAATATATCCCTAGGATAGCCGAGTCCGTTTGGAATAAAAGACTTAGCCAGCTAGAGGAGTCCGTTCAAATAAAACGTAGACACTCTATGTAGCCGGCCGACCGGAGTACCTTTTTTTTCTACGAATTAAGACGTGTACTAGCTAGCTCTGCGTTCCTTCAAGAAAAAAATCGTACACAAGTCTGGCTAGCAAGAACAATGTTTTTTGTAGAGTAGCTAGGATAATGCCGGAAGCAAGCTTTCATGTGGTAATATATACTTTTGCAGTTTTGCCCGCATGGTTGAGTATACAAAAATAACCATGCGATATCTAAATATTTAATTTATCTACAAAATTTAAGAGAGATAAAATATTTTGAATATTAGTTTATTAAAACTTTCGTCGGAATGTTGTATCATACTCATTGAATATTAATAGAGAAATTACAAATGACTTATTACCTATTTTTTAAGTTTAAACATCTGGTCTATATGTGTTGATATCATCATGTTGATTATTTTAAAAAAGCTAGATATTACCACATAAACGTATGTAGCCTTTAAATTATTAACTTGATCTATTATATATTATAAGAAACAAGAGATATAATTGATATTTCCATGAAACACTAAAGCACCCAAATCAAATCCATTGGATTTTCCTGTTGCCAAAATTGATATATATCCCTAAGTATCCCAAGAAATATGTCATCAAAATTATAATTAAAATGATTATGCACATGCTAGAAATTTTTGCAGAAATGTAAGCTTTCTCGGCATAAAATCCATAAAAATAATAGGTCTTCCTAATTCTCATATATTACGAATTACATGGACAAACATAATGACACATATAGCCTTTAGCCAAGACACCCTTTTGGCATCACCAAGAGGTGTACACACTTTGATGTTAAAGGTTTGATAATGACAAATGGTAGATCCAAGTTTTAAAAAAGGGTTGAAACTAAAAAAAATTATTTTAGTATATTTTTTCATTTTCACAAAATCTTACACAAAAATTTATATTCATGAGATAAAACAATGTATGCATCCAATATTACAAATAGAACGCCACCATGCATGTTAGATATGCGATAAATCTTTAGGTAATATCGCGTATCCACATAATAAATCCTGGCACAAATTAGTTATTTAGTGGACCTAAAATGTGTAAATTTTTATTAGAAATTGTGTCGATGGATATTTTTTGGTTTGCATGATTAGACATATTTTGAATATTGTATGTGCCTTTTTTATGTTGTGGAGTCAACATAAAGAGCACAGGCCTTCAGTGACTCAAAAAATTGAACATTAGTTAAAAAGGTGGAGCCATGTCATCCAAGCCATATATTCATGTGAATGGAACCACAAATACATGTCGAGTGTGCATATAAAATGAATTGCCGAATAGGGAAACATGCAAAGATTTTCAAACGTGGATAAAAATACTATATCAAAACATATGACATTATAGAAAACTTCATGTCATAATTCTCTAACTTTTACTCATGACATTTAAAATGGTTAATGGATGGGTTGAAAACAAAAAATACCACTAAAATAGTGTTAACGTACTAATCTTAATTTTATAATAATGTTTACATACCAAAAAGTAAAAGTTTCACCATGAAGACTGTAAAAATCTAAAAGGTTTAATGTTTTGAAATTGGAAAACTAATTGTGACGAAGAAACACATATTGAGATTACAATTCTAATTTTTTAATTTTCCCTAACTATTAAGGATAATGAATTAATTTCATTTAAGCTAATCAGTTAAATTTATGAATGGTACTTAACCTCACATACCGACCTACAATGCACATACTTCTACTATTGAGATAATATTACTTACAAACAATGCACATGTGTGTTTCATGAAATGACCCAACATCATTAGCCCATAAATTTTGGTTTGGTAAAGGTGTTACTTAGCATATGTGATACTTTATTTATCCTACATTTATTTATAGTCTTAATTTATTTATCATACATTTATTTGTAGTCCTATAGTCGTACTATTTATTATCTTGAAATGTGATATCCCTGAAATAGTAACTTTTTTTAAGACACTTTCAACTAATTAGAGATTGTGCCCTCGCATTTGTGAGGGCCACCATGCTAGTTGTAATAAATCAGCGACACTTATTGTAAATCGGAGACCGGTGCATAAATTGCATGCCTATGTGGCGCATAGATCACATGGCCAACTAATAAGCTATAGCCGCCTGCCTAGCGTAGATTCCACCCACGCGTCCTCAGCCGGCCAAATGAGACGCGATCGATCGATGCATTCCTGCCGTATCTATGCATGGGAATTTAATTGGCTTCATTCACCAGAGCAAGCAGACAAGGGCACATCTAGAAAAGGAGATACATGTCATGGAGCCTAGACCGGCCACAGACGTGTTCGGTTCCTGATCACTAGCAACTCTCCCCCAATGAATCTGATATCCAGCGTTAATATATGACAGCGTGAATGCTGCCATGCTAATAAGAAGATTAAGTACTCCAACTTAAGATTCGTACTGATGACTAGGCCAACCTGCAGAACATGGTGAGTGTGCCCCAGTTATATATGTACTCACTTTGTAGATTATGTATGCATCGACGCATGTGGACGGTGTAGAGGGTGGTAAAATATTAGATCCCATTGATTCCTGCTTAGCTAGCTAGATTCTCCTGATGACCATCCATCCCTGAGACTGAATTAAACTCGGACCACTGTGCTTGATCGCGCGCCTGAGCAACTTCAGTTTGTTTTCCTCTTGATCGCGATGGGGCAGAGCGGTGGTGTGGATCAGTCGTCTTGCAGGGTTCTGCCCATCATCGATGAGGGATCAGAGTCGGAGTCGGAGACGGGGTCGACAGACGGAGTGGCGCCGGAGACGGTGATGAAGGCAGCAGTAGGGATGACCATCGTAGAGCGCAGGAAGGCGATCATGGCCAGGATGAGGGAGCTGCTCCAGCGAGCGGTCGTGCAGTCAGCGGCGGCGCCTCAGTCCAGGCTGTGCGCATCCACCGTGGCCACTGCCAAGAAATGGAAGGTAATTATATAAATTGATGTATGAATGTTGAATTCTTGATTAAATGTATGTTAATTTTATGCTCTATTGTTGATCGATTCCAGAAGGTGGTGAGCTTCAAGCACAGGGAAAACCGGCGACCGGCCCTCCACGGCGGCGATGCCATGAGCTCGTCGTCGTCGGTGAGCAGCTTCGGCAGCCGCGGCGCCTTCTTCACGTCGCCAGCACGCTCCCCTACATGTCCGGCACCGACCATGGATAGCAGGATGACGATGCAGCAACACCACGCTCACTGGATAACAACGGATTCCGACTGTAAGCTAGCTCACCACTGCGTCTTCAAAGTTTCAACCTGTTTTTTTTTTGATTTAAAGGGGATTTCAACCTTTTAGTCTGTTTTCTATCGAACTGCTGCTGATTTTATTTCTTTGGTTTCTGTTAGAGTTAAATACACTAACAATCCTTATACTTGTAGGGTTGGCTCGATTTAGTTCTTGTACTCGAAATTTACTGAATTTTGCCCGTATACTTGTGAATTGGGTTCGATTTAGTTCATTCGATGTTTGTTGTCGAATTTGAGCTGACATGTGGATTGGAATCTTGCAAGAATACACTCCCACATCTGAGAAAATTATAAAAAACTATCAGGATTGGAGCTAGATATAATAGTAGTCCCTATACTCGTCTGTTTGGCTCGATTTAGTCCTCGTAATTTGCATAATTTAATCCGTGTACTTGTCAATTGGACTCGATTCAATTTAAAAACATGTTTGTCGTCGAATTTGAGCTGACACGAAAGACACGTAGACACGGGTTCCACTTGCAGGAGAGCGACTGGCATGAAAACTTGTAGGACCCCCTCCCACGTCTAGAACGTACATTTCCGCGGCTGCAGGTGTCGCTTCGACGTCATTTCCCCTATATGAAAAAAACGTAACACGTCCTGATCTAGTGATCGTCGTCACCGTTGTCTCCCTCTCCACCGACTCCCTCCTTTTCGCTATCTCTTAAATAGAACAATCCTGAATTGAGGAGTGCTAGATTATTCATTAGATGGAGAGTGGGTACATGCAAATATCTGATAGCAAAAATATACATTTTAGATGCATGAGAGAGTTTCTGCAAATTTTTAGGCAAGCTAGTTTCCTGTAAGCGTGTCGCCTGCATCAGCTCAAATTCGACAGCAAACATGCATTTGGCTAAATCGAGTCCAATTGACAAGTACCAGGACTAAATCGAATCATCCAGACAAGTATAGGGACTAATCCTGTGTTTTGCAACATTTGTGGTTGTTTTTTGCAATTTTATCCAATGTGGGAGGATGTTTTTGTAAGATTTCAGTCCACGTGTCATCTACGTCAGCTCAAATTCGACGGCAAACATTGAATTGGACTAAACTGAACCCAATTCACAAGTATGCAGGCAAAATGCAGCAAATTCCAAGTACAAGGACTAAATCGAGCCTGTCCAATAAGTATAGGGACCATTACTGTATTTAACTCTTTTTGTTATTGACGAATTTGCAGTCGTGGCGCTGGAGCTCTAGACGACGGAGACGGCGATCTCTCTCCCACCCGCCACCATTTACTGGAGCATACCCGCCACCATACCCGGCAACGACAGTAATAGGCCGCAGAGATCAAACGAGCTCTGCTTTGCGAAATGCTCTGTTTACGGCCCATTCCAGCCCGGCTTATATGTGGTTTGTAAAGGCCGGTTTCCTGTTTCAGGTAGACTCGATTAGTATGATTTTGAAGTTTTTGACAGCTCAAAGAGCTGGGACTGGGAGGACCAGATACTCGTTTACATGTGAATGAAAATGATCATCTCCTTGCATATAATATAAATACGCCAATGCCATGTAAATTCAAATTGACTTCAGCGAGACATGTTTAGGTTTATAAACACAACTGATGTAACATGCATGATACATGTTGTTGTCATCAAGAAACGAGAATAGGGAGTATCTCGAGCAACATGGTCGCACAAAAAAAAATTAAACCAGGTGTGTGCACGGTGGTCTTATGCTGAAGATCGTCGATCATTCATTCACCGTATAAAAAAATATTTTTAGATATATCTCTAGGCCATGTTAGGGAAGTGTTAGAAGGGTTTGACGTGGAACTTGGTTGTACTAGACTTTTCAAAGGTGAATCCAAATTTCCTATTCCCTCCAGTCCATATTAATGGCCTTAATTTTATCTAGATACGAATATATTTAGTCTATATATACTTAACTAGATTCATACGAATCTAGAGAAAGTTAAGACCATTAATATGGATTGGGAGTATTGTACTTGATGTCTGTATGAATCTACGGAACTCCTTGGATCCAAAACTTGGAATCCCTGATCGAGCCTTGGACTTCTAGGCCTCCTGTTGTAGTGAGTTGAATTGAATGAATCTCCACCTCTTAGAGGCTTATATAGGTATATAAGTTATCCTTATAGCCGGTCGAACGTGGAAATTTTGCTTATGTGAAGGAGAGACATGAAAAATTGAGGGTAGTGTGCTGTCATGCAAGAGCCAGTCTCTACATGTGCTCCTAGACATATGCAATAAATGCGAAGAAAGAGATAGAAAAAAATTGTAGAAACAAAAATCTAAGAGCCGACACTTAGTGACTAGACATGATGGCTGTAAATGATTTGGCAGCTTCTTATAGTCATCGGCTGGCTATGCTATTGAATATATCATAGCAACATATTGCCCGAGTTTAATTTTTATATTAGTGTTCACACTTGCTTTTATCATAAGAACGGAAATGCAAGATAATATTAATAAGGCGGTTGGATTTCTATATCATAAACGTAAGTTTTACTAACCTTTTTCATACTTTTCAGAGCAGAAAATATGCTAGCGATATGTTGAATATGTTTAATTTGACAAGATTCGTCCGGATCCACATAAACCCTAAACTCTAAACCCGGAGTAGGTTGAATGGTCCGTAGATGGAATGATTTTATTATCTTACTTCGGCCATATGTATTGTACCATCAACTTTTGTAGCGATACATATGTTGACTAATAAATGAGTCTAGTATGGGACTACACATATGCGTGTAATGAGAACGAATGGGCTGGACCGCTGGATAGTTGCAATCAGTAGGCTAGACCGGCCGGGAGCTATAAAGCTACAGACTTCATGAACATCTAAACTCTATAATTTATAAACTTCTTGAACCACACATGCTTGTTTAACATGAAGGTTGAGTAGATGACAGTTGAGCAGATGACAGTCGCACTCTTATCTCGAACTTATGGAAATTAGAAGACAACTAAATGGGGTATGCCCGTTGACGCGAGTGCTCACAAGGAATTCGAGCAGATGACATTCGTAGTGTGGCACGGCAAAGCAAGGCCAGTGAAGACTGCACCCCACCGACACCGGCTCCTGTTTGGATCAGCCGGCTACGGGTTGCTATCCGGCTACGGAGCTACGAGGGACCACGACACCGAAGTCCACGTCTACGCCGTAAGCATGACGTGACCCCACAACCCACTATCTGAGCAGGTCCATAGGCAGCAAGGATGATCTCATCATATGCCTGGTCACCTCCCAGCTCTCCGACCGATTCAACTGACCACTAGAGGTTGGAAGTCACCGCAACATTAGCACCGCAGGGCGGTTTTTGAAGGTCGGTCGCTAGAAGAGGAAACAGGAGGACCAAAGCATGACGAACCACCTTGTCCCATCGACAGCGATGGTAACTCCATGGGCATACTGACATGTCCATGGAGGAGGCTATATAGGGAGAGGACCAACAATAGAAGGGATGGACTCAAGCGGCCGCATCCAGATTCATCCATCTACCACAATCGTAGAAGAAGAACTCCGGCGAGAAGCTCACCGGAGTTGTAGTAGTTGATAGATTCAGTAGTTAGGATCATAGAGAACCCCATCCATTGCACTCTACTCGGAGCTAGGGGTGGGCAAAAAAACCGAAAACCGAAAACCAAACCTGAAATGACCGAGACCGAAACCGAATAGACCAAGACCGAAAGGACCGATCAAAAAATTGGGTAGCAAATTTTGTAGACCGAATTTAGTTCTGTTAATTCGGTCATTAGTTCTTGGTAACCGAATAGACCGAACTGAACGAATTTTAGATGAGAGTGGCATAGTTCCAAAGCCCTAGTTGCGCATAACTATAGATTTATCTTCCTCGACTAAGCCAAATTTAGTATTATTGAATGTTAGTTTCCGCAAAATAATATGACTATATGAAGTGTATTTTATATTCAAATTACAACTTACATAGTACCAAATGGTTTACGAAATATTATCGAACTTTTGTATTTGATAATATCTACTACACAATTCGATCATGACCGAAACTGAACCCGAATTATTGGGTAACCGAATTTGTCGGTTAGTAAAAATAACAAGTAAATTTCGGTCTTTATTTGTTTAAAGACCGATTTCAAAATAGACCGATATGCAAAGACCGAATTTTCGGTCATGACCGAACGCCCACCCCTACTCGAAGCCATCTATTACCTAGTAGAGGCATTTTTTATACTTTCGATCTGGATTACATATGAAGTATAATATCTTTTTTCCAGCACGATCTTGGTTTAATTGAACCATGGAAAATAACTGTTGTAGGTCGAGGAGCGTCTCCAGTTTGCTTATTTTATCGCTTTAATCTTCGTTAACCGGACGTTTCCAGTTTGCTTATTTTATCGGGGTTGTATCAATGGAATGAGATAGGACAGGGTTGTGGTTCATTTGCAGTTATGCAAAAATATAAAATAAAGATAATAATAAGCATATTCATGTGTAAATGATCTAATATAGATAGTATTTGCGGGAAGTATATCAGTTAAAACTAAAGCCCCTGCGAGCCACATGCATAGCATAAAGTGGGCAATAGCTCTTGCAAACATGTAAATCGCCCTGGAACCTCTAAACTGTGGGAAATAGCTCATGCAAACGGTCATAAAAAGCAAAAACGACGACTTTTTGGTCATACCACTCAAACATGTCAATCGTTCTGGAACCCCTAAAGAGTGGACAATAGCTCATAAAAACGGCCATAAAACACAAAAACGACGACTTTTTAGTCTATACCTCTCAAACATGTAAATTGCTCTGGAACCCCAAAACTATGGGCAATAACTCATGAAAATGGCCATAAGACGCTAAAAAGAACTTTTAGTTATAAAGTTGAAACATGTAAATCGCCCTGGAACCCCAAAACAGTGGGTAACAGCTCATTAAAACGACCATAACACGCAAAAACGACAAGTTTCTGGTCATTCCTCTCAAACATGTAAATCGCCCCGGAACCTGAAAACCCTAGGCAATAACTCAAGAACACGGACATAAAACGCAAAAAGACAACTTTTTGCTCATATCTCCCAAACATGTAAATCGCCCTGGAACCCCAAAACTGTGGGCAATAACTCATGAAAATGTCCATAAAACGCAAAAAACGACGAGTTTTTGGTCATACCTCTAAAACATGTTAATCGCCCTGGAATCCCAAAATCCTGGGCAATAACTCATAAAAACAGCCATGAAACTTAAAAAGATTAGTTTTTTGCTTATACCTTCCAAACATGTAAATCGCCCTGGAACCCCAAAACAGTGGGCAATAACACATGAAAATATCCATAAAACGCAAAAAAACGAGTTTTTTTGGTCATAACTATAAAACATGTAAATCGCGTTGGAACCCCAAAACTGTGAGCAGTAGGTCATTAAAACGGCCATAAAATGCAAAAAGACATGTTTTTTGTCATTGCATTAAAACATGTAAATGACCCTGGAACACCAAAATAGTGGGCAATAGCTTATTAAAACGACCATAAAACTCAAAAGCGACGAGTTTTTGGTCATCCCTCTCAAACATGTAAATCGCCCTGGAACCCCAAAACCGTGGGCAATAACTTATGAAAACGGCCGTAAAACGCAAAAAAAGAGTTTTTGCTCACACCTTCTAAACATGTAAATCGCCCTGGAACCCCAAATCTGTGGGCAATAACTCATGAAAATGTCCATAAAACGCAAAAAGATGAATTTTTGGCGATACCTCTAAAACATGTAAATTGCCCTGGAATCCTAAAACTATGGGCAATAACGCATTAAAACGGCCATAAATCGCAAAATACGAGTTTTTGGTCGTAACTCTAAACATGTAAATAAACCAGGAACCCAAAATATGGGCAATAGCTCATGAAAACGGCCATAAAATGCAAAAACGATGAGTTTTTGGTTATACCTCTCAAACATGTAAATCGTCCTGGAACCCGTAAACTGTGGGCAATAGCTTATGCAAACGGACATAAAAAGCAAAAACGACGACTTTTTGGTCATACCAATCAAACATGTAAATCGCCCTGGAACCCCTAAACAGTGGGCAATAGCTCATAAAAACGGCCATAAAACACAAAAACGATGACTTTTTGGTCTATACCTCTCAAACATGTAAATTGCTCTGGAACCCCAAAACTATGGGCAATAACTCATGAAAATGGCCATAAGACGCAAGATCTTTTAGTTATAAAGTTGAAACATGTAAATCGCCCCGGAACCCCAAAACAGTGGGTAACAGTTCATTAAAACGACCATAACACGCAAAAACGACAAGTTTCTGGTCATTCCTCTCAAACATGTAAATCGCCCCGGAACCCGAAAACCCTAGGCAATAACTCAAGAACACGAACATAAAACGCAAAATGGCAAGTTTTTGCTCATACCTCACAAAGATGTAAATCGCCCTGGAACCCCAAAACTGTGGGCAATAACTCATGAAAATGTCCATAAAACGCAAAAAACGACGAGTTTTTGGTCATACCGCTGAAACATGTTAATCACCCTGGAATCCCAAAATCCTGGGCAATAACTCATAAAAACAACCATGAAACTTAAGAAGATTTTTTTTGCTTATACCTTCCAAACATGTAAATCGCCCTGGAACCCCAAAAATATCCATAAAACGCAAAAAGACAAGTTTGTTTGGTCATAACTATGAAACATGTAAATCGGGTTGGAACCCCAAAACTGTGGGCAGTAGCTCATTAAAACGGCCATAAAATGCAAAACGACATGCTTTTTGTCATTGCACTAAAACATGTAAATCACCCCTAGAACACCAAAATAGTGGGCAATACCTTATTAAAACGACCATAAAACTCAAAAGCGACGAGTTTTTGTTCATACCTCTCAAACATGTAAATCGCCCTGGAACCCCGAAACCGTGGGCAATAACTCATGAAAACGGCCATAAAACGCAAAAAAAAAAGTTTTTGCTCACACCTTCCAAAACATGTAAATCGCCCTGGAACCCCAAATCTGTGGGCAATAACTCATAAAAATATCCATAAAACGCAAAAAGACGAGTTTTTGGCCATACCTCTAAAACATGTAAATCGCCCTGGAATCCCAAAACTATGGGCAATAACTCATTAAAACGACAATAAATCGCAAAATATGATTTTTGGTCGTAACTCTAAAACATGTAAATGTAGGGGTTCGTAGCTTGGAAAACAAAAATTTTCTACCGCATACAAACAAACAAGCCAAGATCTATCTACTAGATTGTAGCAACGAGTCGATAGAATAACTCACCCTCGAAGATTCCAAAGTGTTTAACGAGAGCGGATTCTCGTGGGTGATGTAGTCGTACTCTTGCCGATCTCAAGATCGTGTAGACGATCCTTCCGTATTGCGTTCCGGCGCTTCATGATCGGTCACATGTTCGGTACTCGATGAAGACCTTTCTCTCCCTTGTTCCAGCAGGCAGCGGAGGTTGAAGCACTCTCCTCGTGATTCCGGCAGCACGACGACATGGTACTGGAAGTAGAGGGGAGATCTCGCAGGGCTTCGCCTTAAGCCGAAGCGAGTATGGTGGACTATGAGAGAGGCCTTGGCGATCTAGGGTTTAGAGGCACCAAGGAGAGAGAGATAGGCCGACGGCTAGGGCAAGGGGAAGCCCCAACTCGGCGGCTTGGGAGAAACCCTAGGGCGGCGGCGGCGACTTGGTGGCCGACGGCAAGGGTTAGGGTTTGGTGGGGCAAGGTGTGTTTCTAGAGGGGCACCCCTGCCCCTCCTTATATAGGTGGGAGGGCGCCGGCCAGTGGAGGAGAGTCGTCCCCCAACTCGGCCTCCTTGGCCGGCGGGTGGAGGGAGAGGAACTCCTCCCCAAGTAGGTTTCCTACTCTCCCTCCACCAAGCAAACTTGCCGTTTGACTTTTCAAATTGGCGTTTGACTTTTCAAACTAGGATTTGATTTATCCCTTTATTTTGCTTAGCGATGACACCTAGTACATGATGCAACCATTCCAACTTGTTATGACACATTCATGTACCCTTCTCCTCCGGAGTGCCGGACCTTCCGGAACCTTCTAGAACATTCCCGATGAAAACACCGGAATCATTCTCCAACTCCGAAACAGGACTTTCCTTATATGAACCTTATTCTCCAGACCATTCCGGATCTCCTCGTGATATCCCGAATCCCATCCGAGACTCCGAACAACATTCGGTCTATTACTCATCATTCCATAACTACTCAACAACATCGAATCCTTAAGTGTGTCTCCCTACGGTTCGTGAATTATGCGGACATGATCGAGACACTTCTCCGAACAATAACCAATAGAGGAATCTGGATCTTCATATGGCTCCCACATATTTCTACGATTACTTTGCGATCGAATGAACCACTTACATACGATACCAATTTCCCTTTGTCTCACGATAGTTTACTTATCCGAGGTTTTGATCGTCGGTATCTCTGCATACCTAGTTCAACCTCGTTACTGATAAGTACTCTTTTCTCGTTCCCGTGATATGTGATCCCTTGTGAGCCAGTCACATGCTTGCAAGCCAATTGGATGACATTCCACCGAGAGGGACCAGAGTATATCTATCCGTCATATGGATGGATAAATCCCACTCTTGATCCATGTGTCTCAACCCATACTTTCCGAACACTCAATACCACCATTATAACCACCCAGTTACGGTGTGGTGTTTTATGTCATCAAAGCATCCTTCCGGTGATGGTGATAAGCATGATCTCATGGTCGAATGAATTAGGTTACTATGTATCAGAAAGCATATAGCAATTGAACTATTAAAATGACTTGATCTTTATGCTACGCTTATCCATAGGAGTATGCCCATCATACCATTCTCCTAATGATATGATCTTGTTGTTAATATCATCTCAATGTTCATGATAGGGAAACCACAATCATTTATTAACCAACAAGCTATTATTATAAAGAGGCTTTACTAGGGACTTTAATTTAGTTTACAAATCACACAAGTATTAATGTTCCCTTGTTAATACTGTTATAGCATGAATGTAAACATTTTATCATAAACACAAAGATATAATAATAACTACAGTTATTATTGACTCTAGGGCATATCTCCAACAGTAAATAAACCAGGAACCCAAAATATGGGCAATAGCTCATGAAAACAGTCATAAAATGCAAAAATGATGAGTTTTTGGTTATACCTCTCAAACATGTAAATCGCCCTGGAACCCCTAAACTGTGGGCAAAAGCTCATGCAAACGGTCATAAAAAGCAAAAATGATGACTTTTTGGTCATACCAATCAAACATGTAAATCGCCCTGGAACCCCTAAACAATGGGCAATAGCTCATAAAAACGGCCATAAAACACAAAAATGACGACTTTTGGTCTATACCTCTCAAACATGTAAATTGATCTGAAACCCCAAAACTATAGGCAATAACTCATGAAAATGGCCATAAGACGGTAAAAAGAAGAACTTTTAGTTATAAAGTTGAAACACGTAAATCGCACTGGAACCCCAAAACAGTGGGTAACAGCTCATTAAAACGACCATAACACGCAAAAACGACAAGTTTCTGGTCATTCCTCTCAAACATGTAAATCGCCCCGGAACCCGAAAACCCTAGGCAATAACTCAAGAACACAGACATAAAATGCAAAAAGGCGAGTTTTTTCTCATACCTCCCAACTGTGTAAATCGCACTGGAACCCCAAAACTGTGGGCAATAACTCATGAAAATGTCCATAAAACACAAAAAACGACGAGTTTTTGGTCATACCTCTGAAACATGTTAATCGCCCTAGAATCCCAAAATCATGGGCAATAACTCATAAAAACAGCCATGAAACTTAAAAAGATTAGTTTTTGCTTATACCTCCCAAACATGTAAATCGCCCTAGAACCCCAAAACAGTGGGCAATAACACATGAAAATGTCCATAAAACGCAAAAATACGAGTTTTTGGTCATAACTCTAAAACTTGTAAATCGCGTTGGAACCCCAAAACTGTGGGCAGTAGCTCATTAAAACGGCCATAAAATGCAAAAAGACATGTTTTTTGTCATTGCACTAAAACATGTAAATGACCCTGGAACCCCAAAATAGTGGGCAATACCTTATTAAAACGACCATAAAACGCAAAAGTGATGAGTTTTTGGTCATACCTCTCAAACATGTAAATCGCCCTGGAACCCCAAAACCGTGGGCAATAACTCATAAAAACGGCCATAAAACACACAAAAAAGAGTTTTTGCTCACACCTTCCAAACATGTAAATCGCCCTGGAACCCCAAATCTGTGGGCAATAACTCATGAAAATGTCCATAAAACGCAAAAAGACGAGTTTTTGGCCATACCTCTAAAACATGTAAATCGCCCTGGAATCCCAAAACTATGGGCAATAACTCATTAAAACGACCAAAATCGCGAAATACGAGTTTTTGGTCGTAACTCTAAAACATGTAAATAAACCAGGAACCCAAAATATGGGCAATAGCTCATGAAAACGGCCATAAAATGCAAAAATGATGAGTTTTTGGTTATACCTCTCAAACATGTAAATCGCCCTGGAACCCCTAAACTGTGGGCAATAGCTCATACAAAACGGTCATAAAAAGCAAAAATGACGACTTTTTTGTCAAACCAATCAAACATGTAAATCGACCTAGAACCTTTAAACAGTGGGCAATAGCTCATATAAACGGCCATAAAACACAAAAACAACGACTTTTTGGTCTATACCTCTCAAACATGTAAATTGCTCTGGAACCCCAAAACTATGGGCAATAACTCATGAAAATAGCTATAAGACGCTAAAAAGAAGAACTTTTAGTTATAAAGTTGAAACATGTAAATCGCACCGGAACACCAAAACAGTGGGTAACAGCTCATTAAAACGACCATAACACGCAAAAACGACAAGTATCTGGTCATTCCTCTCAAACATGTAAATCGCCCCGGAACCCGAAAACCCTAGGCAATAACTCAAGAACATGGACATAAAACGCCAAAAGGAGAGTTTTTGCTCATACCTCACAAACATGTAAATCGCCCTGGAACCCCAAAACTATGGGCAATAACTCATGAAAATGTCCATAAAACGCAAAAAACGATGAGTTTCTGGTCATACCTCTGAAACATGTTAATCGCCCTGAAATCCCAAACTCGTGGGTAATAACTCATAAAAACAGCCATGAAACTTAAAAAGATTAGTTTTTGCTTATACCTTCCAAACATGTAAATCGCCCTGGAACCCCAAAACAGTGGGCAATAACACATGAAAATATCCATACAACGCAAAAATACGAGTTTTTGGTCATAACTCTAAAACATGTAAATCGCGTTGGAACCCCAAAACTGTGGGAAGTAGCTCATTAAAAAGGCCATAAAATGCAAAAAGACATGTTTTTTTTGTCATTGCACTAAAACATGTAAATCACCCTGGAACCCCAAAATAGTGGGCAATACCTTATTAAAACGACCATAAAACACAAAATCGACGAGTTTTTGGTCATACCTCTCAAACATGTAAATCGCCCTGGAACCCCAAAACTGCGGGCAATAACTCATGAAAACGGCCATAAAACGCAAAAAAAAAGAGTTTTTGCTCACACCTTCCAAACATGTAAATCTCCCTGGAACCCCAAATCTGTGGGCAATAACTCATGAAAATGTCCATAAAACGGAAAAAACGACGATTTTTGGTCATACCTCTAAAACATGTTAATCGCCCTGGAATCCCAAAATCATGGGCAATAACTCATAAAAACAGCCATGAAACTTAAAAAGATTAGTTTTTGCTTATACCTCCCAAACATGTATATCGCCCTAGAACCCCAAAATAGTGGGCAATAACACATGAAAATATCCATACAACGCAAAAATACGAGTTTTTGGTCATAACTCTAAAACATGTAAATCGCGTTGGAACCCCAAAACTGTGGGAAGTAGCTCATTAAAACGGCCATAAAATGCAAAAAGACATGTTTTTTGTCATTGCACTAAAACATGTAAATCACCTTGGAACCCCAAAATAGTGGGAAATACCTTATTAAAACGACCATAAAACACAAAAGCGACGAGTTTTTGGTCATACCTCTCAAACATGTAAATCGCCCTGGAACCCCAAAACCGTGGGCAATAACTCATGAAAACGGCCATAAAACGCAAAAAAAAAAGAGTTTTTGCTCACACCTTCCAAAAATGTAAATCGCCCTGGAACCCCAAATCTGTGGGCAATAACTCATGAAAATGTTCATAAAACGCAAAAAGACGAGTTTTTGGCCATACCTCTAAAACCTGTAAATCGCCCTGGAATCCCAAAACTATGGGCAATAACTCATTAAAACGACCATAAATCGCAAAATACGAGTTTTTGGTCGTAACTCTAAAACATGTAAATAAACCAGGAACCCAAAATATGGGCAATAGCTCATAAAAAGGGCCATAAAATGCAAAAATGATGAGTTTTTAGTTATTCCTCTCAAACACGTAAATCGCCCTGGAACCCGTTGTTGGAGATATTCCCTAGAGGCAATAATAAATGTAGTTATTATTATATCTTTGTGTTTATGATAAATGATTACATTCATGCTATAATAGTATTAACAAGGAAACATTGATACTTGTGTGTTTTGTAAACTTAATTTGAAGTCCCTAGTAAAGCCTCTATATAATACTAGCTTGTTGGTTAATAGATGATTGTGGTTTCCATATCATGAACATTGAGATGTTATTAACAACAGGATCATATCGTTAGGAGAATGATATGGTGGACATACTCCTATAGATAAGCGTAGCAAAAAGATCAAGTCATTTTAATAGTTCAATTGCTATATGCTTTCTGATACATAGTAATCTAAATTCCTTCGACCATGTGATCATGCATATCACCTTTACCGGATGGATGCTTCGATGACATCAAACACCACACCGTAACTGGGTGGCTATAAAGGTGGCATTGAGTGTTCGGAAAGTATTGGTTGAAACACATGGATCAATAGTGGGATTTGTCCATCCATATGACGGATAGATATACTCTGGGCCCTCTCGGTGAAATGTCATCCAATTAGCTTGCAAGCATGTGACTGGCTCACAAGGGATCACATATCACGGGAACGAGAAAATAGTACTTATCGGTAACGAGGTTGAACTAGGTATGCAGAGATACCGACGATCATAACCTCGCATAAGTAAACTATCGTGAGACAAAGGGAAATTGATATCGTATGTAAGTGGTTCATTCGATCGCAAAGTAATCGTAGAAATATGTGGGAGCCATATGAATTTCCAGATTCCTCTATTGGTTATTGTTCGGAGAAGTGTCTCGATCATGTCCGCATAATTCACGAACCGTAGGAGACACACTTAAGGATTGACGTTGTTTGAGTAGTTATGGTATGATGAGAAAGAGACCGAATGTTGTTGAGTCTCGGATGGGATCCGGATATCACGAGGAGATCCGGAATGGTCCGGAGAATAAGATTCATATAAGGAAAGTCTCGTTTGGAGTTGGGGAATGATTAGGTGTTTTCATCGAATGTTCTAGAAGGTTCAAATGTCCGACACTCCGGAGGAAGGGTACATGAATGTGTCATTACAAGTTGGAATGATTGCATCATGTACTAGGTGTCATCGCTGTCCAAAATAAAGGGTTTATTCAAATCCTAGTTTGAAAAGTCAAACGGCTAGTTTGAAAAGTCAAGCAGTTTTGGAAAGAGGAGGAGGTGGAAACCGAGTTGGGGAGTTCCTCCTCCAACCGGGCCACCCTCAAGCTGAGTTGGGGAAGGACTCCCTCCTTGGCGCGCCTCCCACCTATAAAGGGAGGGGCAGGGATGCCCCTCCTAGCACACAAGTTCCCTGCCCCAAACCCTAGCTTGGCGCCACCACCTCCTGCAGCTGCCGTCGCCTCCTAGGGTTGCCCTAGCCGCCGACTTGGGCTTCCCAAGCCCTAGCCCGCTCTAGCACCTCCTCCTTGGTGTGTCTAAACCCTAGATCTCCGAGAGCTCTCTCATAATCCACCATACTCGCTTACGGCAAGAAGCCTGCGAGATCTCCCTCTACTTGGTACCACGCCGTTGTCTTCGGAATCGCGAGGAGAGTGCTACAACCTCATTGCCAGTGGAACAAGGAGAGGAAGGTCTTCGTCGATCGAACGTGTGACCGATCAAGGGAGTGCTGCCGGAACGCAGCGCCGGAAGGATCGTCTACGCGATCTTGAGATCGGGAAGAGTACGACTACATCACCCACGAGAATCTGCTCTCGTAAAACACTTTGGAATCTTCGAGGGTGAGTTATTCCATCGACTCATTGCTACAATCTAGTAGATAGATCTTGGCTTGTTTGTTTGTATGCGATGGAAATTTTTTGTTTTCCATGCTACGAAACCCTATAGTGGTATCAGAGCCGTGTCTATATGTAGATCTGTTGCACGAGTAGGACACAATGGTCATTGTGGGCGTTGATGCTTTTATTGTCGTTTGCTTCATGTGTACTTTGCATCTTGCGGTATGTTGTGATGAAGCGGCCCGGGCTAACCTTACATGACACCGTTCATGAGACTTGCTCCACGCTTAACATGCAACTTGTATTGCATAAGTGGCTTTGCGGGTGCCTGTTTCTCCTAGCATAGTTAAGATCCAATTTACAACGGGTGATTAACAATACTAGTATCAATGTTGTGGTTCTTGTTCGTAAGTTAGAACGACACTTATGGAAAGCCCCAAACCACGTAAAATATGCAAAGAAAGTAGAAGCGTCTAACTTTGTTTTGCAGGGGTGTGCTGTGATGTGATATGGCCATGATTGTGATTATATTTGATGTATGCAATGTTTCTTATTGTAAGTTGGCAACCGGCAGGAGCCATATGGTTGTCTTTAATTTATGTTAAGACCCGCGTGTCTATTCAAAGTAGTTGTAATAGTTGAAGCCGGTGGACGACAACCATGGAGAAGCGTCATTGACCTTGATGCAATGCTGGTGATGATGGAGATCATGTTCGTGCTAGAAGATGGAGATCGGAAGCAAAAAGAAGAAAGGCCATATCATATCACATATTATGAATTTCATGTGATGTTAATCCTTTATGCATCTTGTATTGCTTAGTAGACGACGGTAGCATTATAAGATGATCCCTCATGCACATGAATTTCAAGTCATAAAGTGTTCACCCTTAGTTAGCACCGTTGCTAAAGCTTGTTGTTTGAGCACCACGTGATGATCGGTGTGTTAGATTCCGCAAGTGTATACAACGTGAGCAAGACAGATTTGCTCATGCGGAAACTAAGGTTTGATCTTGACGATCCTAGCATGTACGGACATGGTCTCGAACACGGATCACCGAAGGTAAAGCATGAATCATATATTAGATATGATGAACATGTCGATTGTTCGCCATTGAAACTATATCAACTCTCGTGATGATCGGTGTTGATGTGGTGGATTTGGTTCGTGTGATCACTAAAACAATGTGAGGGATATTGTTTTGAGTGGGAGTTCACCTAGATTAATTTTATTATTAATTTGAACTCAATTTGTCATAAACTTAGTCTAAACTATTGAAAATATGTTGTAGATCAATGGCAGCCCCTACCATCAATTTTAATGCGTTCCTAGAGAAAGAAAAGTTGAAAAACAATGGAAGCAACTTCGCGGATTGGTTCCGCAATTTGAGGATTGTCCTCACAGCTAGTAATTTGACCTATGTGCTGGATGCACCGCTGGGTGACCCACCTGCAGCCGATGCTGCCGATGAAGTAAAGAATGCTTACCTCACTCGGAAGACTCAGTACTCCACAATTCAGTGTGCTATCTTGTATGGTTTAGAATCGGAGATTCAGAAAAGGTTTGAGAATTCAGACCCATATGATATTGTCGAGGATCTCAAATTGATCTTTGAGACTCATGCGGCAATTGAAAGCTATGAGGCTTCTGAAAAGTTCTTTAACTGCAAGATGGAAGAGGGCAGCTCAAATGAGCATGTGCTTAAGATGTCAGACGCATAAACAAACTTCAAAGCTTGGGTATAGTGATTCCTAATGCTTTGGGGATTTACCGTGTCCTCAATCACTACCACCAAGTTACAAGAACTTTGTGATGAACTACAACATGCAAAACATGAACAAGGCGTTGCGAACTCTTTGCCATGTTGAAATCTGCGAAGTGGAGATCAAGAAAGAGCACCAAGTGTTATTGGTCAATAAGACCACCAAATTCAAGAAAGGCAAGTCTAGCGGAAGGGACACTTCAAGAAGGGTGGTAAGAAAGTTACCACGCAACGAAGAAGACCAAGGCTGGACCTAAGCCCGATCTTGAGTGCTTTACTGCAAGGGAGAAGGTCCTTTAAGCGGAATTGCCCAAAGTACTTGGCGGATTTGAAGAACGGCAACATCAAGAAGAAAGGTATATCGATATACATGTTATTGATGTGTATCTCACTAGTACTAAAGTAGTGCACGGGTATTTGATCTTGGTTCGGTTGCTCATATTTGTAACTCGAAGCAGTCTTTGCAGAATAAGCGGAAGCTAGCGAAGAACGAGGTGACGATGCGGCGTTGAAACGGATCAAAGGTTGATGTGATCGCGGTCGGCACGCTACCCCTTCATCTACCATCGGGATTAGTTTTATACTTAAATAATTGTTATTTGGTTCCTGCGTTGAGCATGAACATTATATCGGGATCTTGTTTATTGCGAGACGGTTACTTGTTTAAATCCGAGAATAATGGTTGTTCGATTTATAAGAGTAATATGTTTTATGCACATGCACCTTTGATAGATGGTCTATTCTTGTTGAATCTCGACAGTGGAAATACACATATTAATAACATTGAGGCTAAACGTTTGAAACCGAGCGATAACTCGACCTATATGTGGCACTGTCGTCTTGGTCATATTGGAGTGAAGCATATGAAGAAACTCCATTCCGATGGACTTCTTGAATCACTTGATTTCGAATCACTTGATAGATGCGAAGCATGTCTGATGGGTAAAATGACTAAGACTCCATTTTCTGGTATGATGGAGCGAGCTACGGACTTATTGGAAATCATACATACCGATGTGTGTGGTCCAATGAGTGTGGCATCGCGCGGTGGTTATCGTTATGTTCTTACCTTCACGAATGACTTGAGTAGATATGGGTATATCTATTTCATGAAACATAAGTCCGAAACTTTCGAGAAGTTTAAGGAATTTCAAAGTGAGGTAGAGAATCAACGTAACAAGAAGATTAAATTTCTACGTTCTGATCATGGAGGTGAATATCTGAGTTACGAGTTTGGCTAGCATTTGAAGAAATGCTGAATACTTTCACAATTGACACCTCCGGGAACACCACAACGTAATGGTGTGTCCGAACGTCGTAATCGAACTCTCCTAGATATGGTTCGTTCTATGATGTCACTTACAGATTTACCGCTATCATTTTGGGGTTATGCATTAGAAACAGCCGCATTCACTTTAAATAGGGCACCGTCTAAATCCGTTGAAACGACACCGTATGAATTATGGTTTGGGAAGAAACCTAGATTGTCGTTCCTTAAAGTTTGGGGGTGTGAAGCCTATGTAAAGAAGTTACAGCCGGACAAGCTTGAACCCAAAGCGAAAAAATGCATCTTCATAGGATACCCGAAGGAAACTATTGGGTATACCTTCTATCATAGATCCGAAGGCAAAATCTTCGTTGCCAGGAATGGATCTTTTCTAGAGAAGGAATTTCTCTCGAAAGAAGTGACTGGAAAGAAAGTAGAACTTGACGAGGTTGTCGAACCTTCTCTCGAAATTGCGAGTAGCGCAGCTCCGGAAGAAGTTCCTGTGGTGCCTGCACCAATAAGAGAGGAAGCTAATGATGATGATCATGAAACTTCGGTTGAAGTTTACTCTGAGCCTCGCAGTCAACGAGAACTCGTACCACTCCAGTTGGTATGATCCGTTATGAGTGTCATGTTGGTGGACAACACCGATGACCCTGAGACATATGAGGAAGCAATGATGAGCCCAGATTCCAATAAATGGCAAGAAGCCATGAAATCGAGATTGGATCCATGTCGAAAACCAAGTATGGACTTTGGTGGACTTACCGGATGGCGAAGGCTGTCGAGAACAAATGGATTTTCAAGAAGAAAACAGATCTTGATGGTAATGTTCTTGTCTATAAAGCTCGACTTATCGCAAAAGGGTTTCGACAAATTCAAGGAGTTGACTACGATGAGACTTTCTCACGATGCGAAGCTAAAGTCTGTGAGGATTATGTTAGCAATCGCATATTATGATTATGAGATAGGCGATGGATGTCAACAGCATTCCTCAATGGAGACATTGATGAAGAGTTGTATATGATGCAACCCAAAGGTTTTGTTGATCCTAAAGATGCTAACAAGGTATGCAAACTTCAACGGTCTATCTATGGATTGAAGCAAGCATCCCGAAGTTGGAATCAACATTTTGATAAGGTGATCAAAAGTTTTGGTTTTATACAAACTTATGGAGAAGCTTGTATTTACAAGAAAGTGAGTGGGAGCTCTGTAGCATTCTTAATACTATATGTGGATGACATATTGTTGATTGGGAATGATGTAGACCTTCTTAATAGTGTCAAGGAATATTTGAATAATAGTTTTTCAATGAAGGATCTTGGCGAAGTAGCTTACATATTAGGCATTAAGATTTATAGAGATAGATCAAAACGCCAAATATCATTGTCACAAAGTACATATTTGGACAAAGTTCTTAAGAGGTTTGGAATGGAAGATAGCAAGAAAGGGTTCTTGCCCATGTTGCCCAATACGACCTTGAGTAAAACTCAAAGTCCGACATCGGCAGAAGATAGAGAAAGGATGAGTAAGACTCCCTATGCCTCAGCCATAGGATCTCTAATGAATGCCATGCTATGTACTAGACCCGACATTGCATATGCTGTTAGTTTAACTAGCAGATATCAAAGTGATCCAGGAGTTGATCATTGGACAGCGGTCAAAAACATCCTTAAGTACTTGAGAAGAACAAAGGATATGGTTCTTTCTTATGGAGGTGATGAACAGCTCGTTGTTAATGGTTACACCGATGCTAGTTGGAACACCGATCCGGATGATTCTAAATCACAATCTGGATACGTATTTATTTTGAATGGTGCAGCTGTTAGCGAGGAGTGCAAAGCAAAGCGTTGTGGCGAGATCTTCAACTGAATCGGAATACATGGCTGCCGGAAGCTTCACAAGAGGAGATATGGATGAAAGAGTTCATTACGAGCTGGGTGTGGTTCCTAGTGCTTTTGGACCCAATGTCTATCTACTGTGATAACATGGGCGCCATAGCCAATGCGCAAGAACCAAGGTCACACAAGAAGCTGAAGCACATCAAGCTACGTTTTCACGCTATTCAAGAACATATCCAAGATGGGGATATAAAGATTTGCAAAGTACACACAGATCTGAATGTGGCGGATCCGTTGACTAAACCTCTCCCGAGGACAAAACATGACCAGCACCAAACTGCTATGGGTGTTCGGTATATTACCATGTAATCTAGATTAGATGACTCTAGTGCAAGTGGGAGACTGTTGGAGATATGCCCTAGAGGCAATAATAAATGTAGTTATTATTATATCTTTGTGTTTATGATAAATGTTTACATTCATGCTATAATAGTATTAACAAGGAAACATTGATACTTGTGTGATTTGTAAACTTAATTTGAAGTACCTAGTAAAGCCTCTATATAATACTAGCTTGTTGGTTAATAGATGATTGTGGTTTCCATATCATGAACATTGAGATGTTATTAACAACAGGATCATATCGTTAGGAGAATGATATGGTGGACATACTCCTATAGATAAGCGTAGCATAAAGATCAAGTCATTTTAATAGTTCAATTGCTATATGCTTTCTGATACATAGTAATCTAAATTCCTTCGACCATGAGATCATGGATATCACCTTTACCGGATGGATGCTTTGATGACATCAAACACCACACCGTAACTGGGTGGCTATAAAGGTGGCATTGAGTGTTCGGAAAGTATTGGTTGAAACACATGGATCAAGAGTGGGATTTGTCCATCCATATGACGGATAGATATACTCTGGGCCCTCTCGGTGAAATTTCATCCAATTAGCTTGCAAGCATGTGACTGTCTCACAAGGGATCACATATCACGGAGCGAAAAGAGTACTTATCGGTGAGGTTGAACTAGGTATGCAGATACCAGCGATCATAACCTCGGATAAGTAAACTATCGTGAGACAAAGGGAAATTGATATCGTATGTAAGGGGTTCATTCGATCGCAAAGTAATCGTAGAAATATGTGGGAGCCATATGAATTTCCAGATTCCTCTATTGGTTATTGTTCAGAGAAGTGTCTCGATCATGTCCGCATAATTCACGAACCGTAGGGAGACACACTTAAGGATTCGACGTTGTTTGAGTAGTTATGGTATGATGAGAAAGAGACCGAATGTTTTTCGGAGTCTCGAATGGGATCCGGGATATCACGAGGAGATCCGGAATGGTCCGAAGAATAAGATTCATATAAGGAAAGTCTCGTTTCAGAGTTGGGGAATGATTCCGGTGTTTTCATCGGGAATGTTCTAGAAGGTTCCGGAATGTCCGGCACTCCGGAGGGGAAGGGGTACATGAATGTGTCATTACAATTTGGAATGATTGCATCATGTACTAGGTGTCATAGCTGTCCAAAATAAAGGGTTTATTCAAATCCTAGTTTGAAAAGTCAAATGGCTAGTTTGAAAAGTCAAACGGCAGTTTTTGGAAAGAGGAGGAGAGGTGGAAACCGAGTTGGGGAGGAGTTCCCTCCTCCAACCGGTGGCCCACCTCCAAGCCGAGTTGGGGAGGGACTCCCCTCCCCTTGGCCGCGCCTCCCACCTATAAAGGGAGGGGCAGGGCTGCCCCTCCTAGCACACAAGTTCCCTGCCCCAAACCCTAGCTTGGCGCCACCACCTCCTGCAGCTGCCGCCGCCTCCTAGGGTTGCCCTAGCCGCCGACTTGGGATTCCCCAAGCCCTAGCCGCCGGCTCTAGCACCTCCTCCTTGGTGTGTCTAAACCCTAGATCGCCGAGGAGCTCTCTCATAATCCACCACACTCACTACGGCTTAAGGCGAAGCCCTGCGAGATCTCCCTCTACTTACAGTACCACGCCCGTTGTCTTTGCGAATCGCGAGGAGAGTGCTACAACCTCCGCCCAGCTGGAACAAGGGAGAGGAAGGTCTTCGTCGAAAGTCGAACGTGTGACCCAAGGGAGTGCTTTAACGTGAGCGCAGGAAGGATCGTCTACGCGATCTTGAGATCGGGAAGAGTACGACTACATCACCCACGAGAATCTAATCTCGTTAAACACTTCGGAATCTTCGAGGGTGAGTTATTCCATCGACTCGTTGCTACAATCTAGTAGATAGATCTTGTCTTGTTTGTTTGTATGCGATAGAAATTTTTTGTTTTCCATGCTACGAAACCTTACACCTCTAAACTTTGGGCAATAGCTCATGCAAACGGTCATAAAAAGCAAAAATGACGACTTTTTTGTCATACCAATCAAACATGTAAATCTCCCTGGAACCTTTAAACAGTGGGCAATAGCTCATATAAACGGCCATAAAACACAAAAACGACGACTTTTTGGTTCATACCTCTCAAACATGTAAATTGCTCTGGAACCCCAAAACTATGGGCAATAACTCATGAAAATGGCCATAAGACGCTAAAAATAAGAACTTTTAGTTATAAAGTTGAAACATGTAGATCGACCCGGAACCCCAAAACAGTGGGTAACAACTCATTAAAATGACCATAACACGCAAAAACGACAAGTTTCTGGTCATTCCTCTCAAATATGTAAATCGCCCCGGAACCCGAAAACCCTAGGCAATAAGTCAAGAACACGGACATAAAACGCAAAAAGGCAAGTTTTTGCTCATACCTCCCAAACATGTAAATCGTCCTGGAACCCCAAAACTGTGGGCAATAACTCATGAAAATGTCCATAGAACGCAAAAAAACGACGAGTTTTTGGTCATACCTCTAAAACATGTTAATCGCCCTGGAATCCCAAAATCATGGGCAATAAATCATAAAAACTGCCATGAAACTTAAAAAGATTAGTTTTTGCTTATACCTCCCAAACATGTAAATCGCCCTGGAACCCCAAAACAGTGGGCAATAACACATCAAAATGTCCATAAAACGCAAAAAGACGAGTTTTTGGTCATAACTCTAAAACTTGTAAATCGCGTTGGAATCCCAAAACTGTGGGCAGTAGCTCATTAAAACGGCCATAAAATGCAAAAAGACATGTTTTTTGTCATTGCACTAAAACATGTAAATGACCCTGGAACCCCCAAATAGTGGGCAATACCTTATTAAAATGACCATAAAATGCAAAAGCGACGAGTTTTTGGTCATACCTCTCAAACATGTAAATCGCCCTGGTACCCCAAAACCGTGGGCAATAACTCATGAAAACGACCATAAAACGCAAAAAATAAGAGTTTTTGCTCACACCTTCCAAACATGTAAATCGCCCTGGAACCCCAAATCTGTGGGCAATAACTCATGAAAAGGTCCATAAAACGCAAAAAACGAGTTTTTGGCCATACCTCTAAAACATGTAAATCGCCCTGGAATCCCAAAACTATGGGCAATAACTCATTGAAACGACCATAAATCGCAAAATACGAGTTTTTGGTCGTAACTCTAAAACATGTAAATAAACCAGGAACCCAAAATATGGGCAATAGCTCATGAAAACGGCCATAAAATGCAAAATGATGAGTTTTCGGTCATACCTCTCAAACATGTAAATCGCCCTGGAACCCCTAAACTGTGGGCAATAGCTCATGCAAACGGTCATAAAAAGCAAAAACAACGACTTTTTGGTCATACCAATCAAACATGTAAATCGCCCTGGAACCCCTAAACAGTGGGCAATAGCTCATAAAAACGGCCATAAAACACAAAAACGACGACTTTTTGGTCTATACCTCTCAAACATGTAAATTGCTCTGGAACCCCAAAACTATGGGCAATAACTCATGAAAATGGCCATAAGACGGTAAAAAGAAGAACTTTTAGTTATAAAGTTGAAACATGTAAATCGCCCCGGAACCCCAAAACAGTGGGTAACAGCTCATTAAAACGACCATAACACGCAAAAACGACAAGTTTCTCGTCATTCCTCTCAAACAAGTAAATCGCCCCGGAACCCGAAAACCCTAGGCAATAACTCAGGAACATGGACATAAAACGCAAAATGGCGAGTTTTTGCTCATACCTCACAAAGATGTAAATCGCCCTGGAACCCCAAAACTGTGGGCAATAACTCATGAAAATTTCCATAAAATGCAAAAAACGACGAGTTTTTGGTCATACCTCTAAAACATGTTAATCTGCCTAGAATCCCAAAATCGTGGGCAATAACTCATAAAAACAACCATGAAACTTAAAAAGATTACTTTTTTGCTTAAACCTCCCAAACATATAATCGCGCTGGAACCCCAAAACAGTGGGCAATAACACATGAAACACAAAAGGACGAGTTTTTGGTCATAACTCTAAAACATTTAAATCGCGTTGGAACCCCAAAACTGTGGGCAGTAGCTCATTAAAACGGCCATAAAATGCAAAAAGATATGTTTTTTGTCATTGCACCAAAACATGTAAATCACCGTGGAACCCTAGAATAGTGGACAATAACTTATTAAAACGACCATAAAAGGCAAAAGAGACGAGTTTTTTGTCATACCTCTCAAACATGTAAATCGCCCTGGAACCCCAAAACCGTGGGCAATAACTCATGAAAACGGCCATAAAACGCAAAAAGCGAGTTTTTGCTCACACCTTCCAAACATGTAAATCGCCCTGGAACCCCAAAACTGTGGGCAATAACTCTTGAAAATGTCCATAAAACGCAAAAAACGACGAGTTTTTGGTCATACCTCTGAAACGTGTTAATCGCCCTGAAATCCCAAACTCGTGGGCAATAACTCATAAAAACAGCCATGAAACTTAAAAAGATTAGTTTTTGCTTATACCTTCCAAACATGTAAATCGCCCTGGAACCCCAAAACAATGGGCAATAACACATGAAAATATCCATACAACGCAAAAATACGAGTTTTTGGTCATAACTCTAAAACATGTAAATCGCGTTGGAACCCCAAAACTGTGGGCAGTAGCTCATTAAAACGGCTATAAAATGCAAAAAGACATGTTTTTTGTCATTGCACTAATACATGTAAATGACCCTGGAACCCCAAAATAGTGGGCAATACCTTATTAAAACGACCATAAAATGCGAAAGCGACGAGTTTTTGGTCAAATCTCTCAAACATCTAAATCGCCCTGGTACCCCAAAACTGTGGGCAATAACTCATGAAAACGACCATAAAACGCAAAAAATAAGAGTTTTTGCTCACACCATCCAAACATGTAAATCGCCCTGGAACCCCAAATCTGTGGGCAATAACTCATGAAAAGGTCCATAAAACGCAAAAAACGTGTTTTTGGCCATACCTCTAAAACATGTAAATCGCCCTGGAATCCCAAAACTATGGGCAATAACTCATTGAAACGACCATAAATCGCAAAATACGAGTTTTTGGTCGTAACTCTAAAACATGTAAATAAACCAGGAACCCAAAATATGGGCAATAGCTCATGAAAACGGCCATAAAATGCAAAAATGATGAGTTTTTGGTTATACCTCTCAAACATGTAAATCATACGGAACCCCTAAACTGGGCAATAGCTCATGCAACGGTCATAAAAAGCAAAACGACGACTTTTGGTCATACCAATCAAACATGTAAATCGCCCTGGAACCCCTAAACAGTGGGCAATAGCTCATAAAAACGTCCATAAAACACAAAAAACGAATTTTGGTCTATACCTCTCAAACATGTAAATTGCTCTGGAACCCCAAAACTATGGGCACTAACTCATGAAAATGGCCATAAGACGCTAAAAAGAACTTTTAGTTATAAAGTTGAAACATGTAAATCGCCCCGGAACCCCAAAACAGCGGGTAACAGCTCATTAAAACGACCATAACACGCAAAAACGACAAGTTACTCGTCATTCCTCTCAAACATGTAAATCGCCCCGAAACCCGAAAACCCTAGGCAATAACTCAAGAACACGGACATAAAACGCAAAATGGCAAGTTTTTGCTCATACCTCACAAAGATGTAAATCGCCCTGGAACCCCAAAACTGTGGGCAATAACTCATGAAAATGTCCATAAAACGCAAAAAACGACGAGTTTTTGGTCATACCTCTAAAACATGTTAATCTGCCTGTAATCCCAAAATCGTGGGCAATAACTCATAAAAACAACCATGAAACTTAAAAAGATTACATTTTTGCTTAAACCTCCCAAACATATAATCGCCCTGGAACCCCGAAACAGTGGGCAATAACACATGAAACGCAAAAAGACGAGTTTTGGTCATAACTCTAAAACATGTAAATCGCGTTGGAACCCCCAAAAGCAAGGCGTAGCTCATTAAAACGGCCATAAAATGCAAAAAGATATGTTTTTTGTCATTGCACTAAAACATGTAAATCATCGTGGAACCCCAGAATAGTGGACAATAACTTATTAAAACGACCATAAAAGGCAAAAGAGACGAGTTTTTGGTCATACCTCTCAAACATGTAAATCGCACTGGAACCCCAAAACCGTGGGCAATAACTCATGAAAACGGCCATAAAACGCAAAAAAGAGTTTTTGCTCACACCTTCCAAAAATGTAAATCGCCCTGGAACCCCAAATCTGTGGGCAATAACTCATGAAAATGTTCATAAAACGCAAAAAGACGAGTTTTTGGCCATACCTCTAAAACATGTAAATCGCCCTGGAATCCCAAAACTATGGGCAATAACTCATTAAAACGACCATAAATCGCAAATTACGAGTTTTTGGTCGTAACTCTAAAACATGTAAATAAACCAGGAACCCAAAATATGGGCAATAGCTCATGAAAACGGCCATAAAATGCAAAATGATGAGTTTTCGGTTATACCTCTCAAACATGTAAATCGCCCTGGAACCCCTAAACTGTGGGCAATAGCTCATGCAAACGGTCATAAAAAGCAAAAACGACGACTTTCTGGTCATACCAATCAAACATGTAAATCGCCCTGGAACCCCGAAACAGTGGGCAATAGCTCATAAAAACGGCCATAAAACACAAAAACGACGACTTTTTGGTCTATACCTCTCAAACATGTAAATTGCTCTGGAACCCCAAAACTATGGGCAATAACTCATGAAAATAGACATAAGACACTAAAAAGAAGAACTTTTAGTTATATAGTTGAAACATGTAAATCGCCCCGTAACCCCAAAGCAGTGGGTAACAGCTCATTAAAACGACCATAACACGCAAAAACGACAAGTATCTGGTCATTCCTCTCAAACATGTAAATCGTCCCGGAACCCAAAAACCCTAGGCAATAACTCAAGAACATGGACATACAACGCAAAAAAAGAGTTTTTGCTCATACCTCCCAAACATGTAAATCGCCCTGGAACCCCAAAACTGTGGGCAATAACTCATGAAAATGTCCATAAAACGCAAAAAACGACGAGTTTTTGGTCATACCTCTAAAACATGTTAATCGCCCTAGAATCCCAAAATCATGGGCAATAAATCATAAAAACTAACATGAAACTTAAAAAGATTAGTTTTTGCTTATACCTCCCAAACATGTAAATCGCCCTCGAACCCCAAACATTGGGCAATAACACATGAAAATATCCATACAACGCAAAAATACGAGTTTTTGGTCATAACTCTAAAACATGTAAATCGCGCTGGAACCCCAAAACTGTGGGAAGTAGCTCATTAAAACGGCCATAAAATGCAAAAAGACATGTTTTTTGTCATTGCACTAATACATGTAAATGACCCTGGAACCCCAAAATAGTGGGCAATACCTTATTAAAACGACCATAAAATGCAAAAATGACGAGTTTTTGGTCATACCTCTCAAACATGTAAATCGTCCTGGTACCCCAAAACTGTGGGCAATAACTCATGAAAACGACCATAAAACGCAAAAAATAAGAGTTTTTGCTCACACCATCCAAACATGTAAATCGCCCTGGAACCCCAAATCTGTGGGCAATAACTCATGAAAAGGTCCATAAAACGCAAAAAACGTGTTTTTGGCCGTACCTCTAAAACATGTAAATCGCCCTGGAATCCCAAAACTATGGGCAATAACTCATTGAAACGACCATAAATCGCAAAATACGAGTTTTTGGTCGTAACTCTAAAACATGTAAATAAACCAGGAACCCAAAATATGGGCAATAGCTCATGAAAACGGCCATAAAATGCAAAATGATGAGTTTGTTTTTATACCTCTCAAACATGTAAATCGCCCTGGAACCCCTAAACTGTGGGCAATAGCTCATGCAAACGGTCATAAAAAGCAAAAACGACGACTTTTTGCTCATACGAATCAAACATGTAAATCGCCCTGGAACCCCTAAACAGTGGGCAATAGCTCATAAAAACGGCCATAAAACACAAAAACGACGACTTTTTGGTCTATACCTCTCAAACATGTAAATTGCTCTGGAACGCCAAAACTATGGGCAATAACTCATGAAAATGGCCATAAGACGGTAAAAAGAACTTTTAGTTATAAAGTTGAAACATGTAAATCGCCCCGGAACCCCAAAACAGTGGGTAACAGCTCATTAAAACGACCATAACACGCAAAAACGACAAGTTTCTCGTCATTCCTCTCAAACATGTAAATCGCCCCGGAACCCGAAAACCATAGGCAATAACTCAGGAACATGGACATAAAACGCAAAATGGCGAGTTTTTGCTCATACCTCACAAAGATGTAAATCGCCCTGGAACCCCAAAACTGTGGGCAATAACTCATGAAAATGTCCATAAAACGCAAAAAACGACGAGTTTTTGGTCATACCTCTGAAACATGTTAATCGCCCTAGAATCCCAAACTCGTGGGCAATAACTCTTAAAAACAGCCATGAAACTTAAAAAGATTAGTTTTTGCTTATACCTTCCAAACATGTAAATCGCCCTGGAACCCCAAAACAGTGGGCAATAACACATGAAACACAAAAAGACGAGTTTTTGGTCATAACTCTAAAACATGTAAATCGCGTTGGAACCCCAAAACTGTGGGCAGTAGCTCATTAAAACGGCCATAAAATGCAAAAAGATATGTTTTTTGTCATTGCACTAAAACATGTAAATCACCGTGGAACCCCAGAATAGTGGACAATAACTTATTAAAACGACCATAAAAGGCAAAAGAGACGAGTTTTTTTTGTCATACCTCTCAAACATGTAAATCGCCCTGGAACCCCAAAACCGTGGGCAATAACTCATGAAAACGGCCATAAAACGCAAAAAGCGAGTTTTTGCTCACGCCTTCCAAACATGTAAATCGCCCTGGAACCCCAAAACTGTGGGCAATAACTCATGAAAATGTCCATAAAACGCAAAAAACGACGAGTTTTTGGTCATACCTCTGAAACGTGTTAATCGCCCTGAAATCCCAAACTCGTGGGCAATAACTCATAAAAACAGCCATGAAACTTAAAAAAATTAGTTTTTGCTTATACCTTCCAAACATGTAAATCGCCCTGGAACCCCAAAACAATGGGCAATAACACATGAAAATATCCATACAACGCAAAAATACGAGTTTTTGGTCATAACTCTAAAACATGTAAATCGCGTTGGAACCCCAAAACTGTGGGCAGTAGCTCATTAAAACGGCCATAAAATGCAAAAAGACATGTTTTTTGTCATTGCACTAATACATGTAAATGACCCTGGAACCCCAAAATAGTGGGCAATACCTAATTAAAACGACCATAAAATGCAAAAGCGACTAGTTTTTGGTCATACCTCTCAAACATGTAAATCGTCCTGGTACCCCAAGACTGTGGGCAATAACTCATGAAAACGACCATAAAACGCAAAAAATAAGAGTTTTTGCTCACACCATCCAAACATGTAAATCGCCCTGGAACCCCAAATCTGTGGGCAATAACTCATGAAAAGTTCCATAAAACGCAAAAAACGTGTTTTTGGCCATACCTCTAAAACATGTAAATCGCCCTGGAATCCCAAAACTATGGGCAATAACTCATTGAAACGACCATAAATCGCAAAATACGAGTTTTTGGTCGTAACTCTAAAACATGTAAATAAACCAGGAACCCAAAATATGGGCAATAGCTCATGAAAACGGCCATAAAATGCAAAAATGATGAGTTTTTGGTTATACCTCTCAAACATGTAAATCGCCCTGGAACCCCTAAACTGTGGGCAATAGCTCATGCAAACGGTCATAAAAAGAAAAAATGACGACTTTTTGGTCATACCAATCAAACATGTAAATCGCCCTGGAACCCCTAAACAGTGGGCAATAGCTCATAAAAACGGCCATAAAACACAAAAACGACGACTTTTTGGTCTATACCTCTCAAACATGTAAATTGCTCTGGAACCCCAAAACTATGGGCACTAACTCATGAAAATGGCCATAAGACGCTAAAAAGAAGAACTTTTAGTTATAAAGTTGAAACATGTAAATCGCCCCGGAACCCCAAAACAGTGGGTAACAGCTCATTAAAACGACCATAACACGCAAAAACGACAAGTTTCTCGTCATTCCTCTCAAACATGTAAATCGCCCCGGAACCCGAAAACCCTAGGCAATAACTCAAGAACACGGACATAAAACGCAAAATGGCAAGTTTTTGCTCATACCTCACAAAGATGTAAATCGCCCTGGAACCCCAAAACTGTGGGCAATAACTCATGAAAATGTCCATAAAACGCAAAAAACGACGAGTTTTTGGTCATACCTCTAAAACATGTTAATCTGCCTGTAATCCCAAAATCGTGGGCAATAACTCATAAAAACAACCATGAAACTTAAAAAGATTACATTTTTTCTTAAACCTCCCAAACATATAATCGCCCTGGAACCCCGAAACTGTTGGAGATATGCCCTAGAGGCAATAATAAATGTAGTTATTATTATATCTTTGTGTTTATGATAAATGTTTACATTCATGCTATAATAGTATTAACAAGGAAACATTGATACTTGTGTGTTTTGTAAACTTAATTTGAAGTCCCTAGTATAGCCTCTATACTTCACTAGCTTGTTGGTTGATTAATGATTGTGGTTTCCCTATCATGAACATTGAGATGTTATCAACAACAAGATCATATCGTTAGGAGAATGATATGGTGGACATACTCCTATAGATAAGCGTAGCATAAAGATCAAGTCATTTCATTAGTTCAATTGCTATATGCTTTCTGATACATAGTAACCTAATTCCTTCGACCATGAGATCATGCATATCACCTTTACGGATGGATGCTTTGATGACATCAAACACCACACCGTAACGATGTGGTGGTTATAAAAGTGGCATTGAGTGTTGGAAAGTATTGGTTGAGACACATGGATCAAGAGTGGATTTGTCCATCCACATGACGGATAGATATACTCTGGGCCCTCTCGGTGGAATGTCATCCAATTAGCTTGCAAGCATGTGACTTGGTCACAAGGGATCACATATCACGGAACGAGAAAAGAGTACTTATCAAGAACAAGGTTGAACTAGGTATGCGAGATACCGACGATCATAACCTTGGGTAAGTAACATATCGTGAGACAAAGGGAAATTGGTATCGTATGTAAGTGGTTCATTCGATCGCAAAGTAATCGTAGAAATATGTGGAGCCATATGAATTTCGATTCCTCTATTGGTTATTGTTCGAGAAGTGTCTCGATCATGTCCGCATAATTCACGTAGGGAGACACACTTAAGGATTCGACGTTGTTTGAGTAGTTATGGTATTATGAAAGAGACGAATGTTGTTCGAGTCTCGGATGGGATCCGGATATCACGAGGTGATCGGAATGGTCCGGAGAATAAGATTCATATAAGGAAAGTCCGTTTGAGTTCGGGAATGATTCCGTGTTTTCATCGGGAATGTTCTAGAAGGTTCGGATTGTCCCAGCACTCCGGGGAAGGGTACATGAATGTGTCATTGATCATTGAATGATTGCATCATGTACTAAGTGTTATTGCTGTCCCAAATAAAGGATTAAATTGAATCCTAAAACAGAAAGTCAAATGTCAGTTTGAAAGTCAAGCGCAAAACAAGAAACTGGGAAACAAGCAAGAGGAGTTGGAACCAACCCGGAGGAGGAGTAGGACTCCTCGGGCGCGCCAGCCAAGGCCGACTTGGGGAGGACTCCTCCTCCAGCGCGCCAGGACCTCCCTCCCATAAAAGGAGGCAGGGCTCCTCCATAGGACTTTACTTTCTACTCTAGATCTCCGGTTTAGAGCTGTTTTGGTTTAGAGCTTCTAATTGCTTTAGCCAACAGTTTAGAGCCTTCTAATTGGTTTAGAGCCCTCTAATTGGTGTGTCTAATTACTAGGCCACTAATCCTCTCTCTCATAAGCTCCACCATACCGGCTTAAGGCGAAGCCTGCGGGATCTCCCTCTACTTCCGGTACCACGCCGTTGTCTTTGCCGAATCGCGAGGAGAGTGCTACAACCTCCGCTGCTTTGGAACAAGGGAGAGGAAGGTCTTCGTCGAAATCGAACGTGACCGATCGCGAAGCGCTGCCGGCGTGGCGCTGGAAGGATCGTCTACGATCTTGAGATCGGGAAGAATCGACTACATCACCCACGAGAATCCGCTCGTTAACCACTTTGGAATCTTCGAGGTGAGTTCCTCTATCGACTCGTTGCTACAATCTAGTAGATAGATCTTGGCTTGTTTGTTTGTATGCGATAGAAAATTTTTGTTTTCCATGCTACGAACCCCTACAATGTATCGAGCCGTGTCTATATGTAGATCTGTTGCGAGTAGAACACAATGGTCATTGTGGGCGTTGATGCTTTTATTGTAGATTGCTTTTGTGTACTTTGCATCTTGCGGTATGTTGGGATGAAGCGGCCGGGCTAACCTTACATGACATCGTTCATGAGACTTGCTCCACGCTTGACATGTAACTTGTATTGCATAAGTGGCTTTATGGTGCATGTTTCTCCTAGCATAGTTAAGATCCAATTTACAACGGGTGATCAACAATGCTAGTATCAATGTTGTGGTTCTTGTTCGTAAGTTAGACGACACTTATTGAAAGCCCCAAACCACGTAAAATATGCAAAGAAAGTAGAAGCGTCTAACTTTGTTTTGCGGGGGTGTGCATGATGTGATATGGCCATGATTGTGATTATATTCGATGTATGCAATGTTCCTTATTGTAAGTCGACAACGGCGAGAGCCATATGGTTGTCTTTAATTTATGTTAAGACCTCGTGTCTATTCAAAGTAGTTGTAATAGTTGAAGCCGGTGGCGACAACCATGGAGAAGCGTCATTGACCTTGATGCAATGCCGGTGATGATGGAGATCATGTTCGTGCTTGAAGATGGAGATCGGAGGCACGAAGAAGAAACCATATCATATCACATATATATTGAATTGCATGTGATGTTAATCCTTTATGCATCTTGTATTGCTTAGTAGACGACGGTAGCATTATAAGATGATCCCTCATGCACATCAATTTCAAATCATAAAGTGTTCACCCTTAGTTAGCACCGTTGCTAAAGCTTGTTGTTTGAAGCACCACGTGATGATCGGGTGTTCTAGATTACGCAAGTGTATACAACGTGAGCAAGCCAGATTTGCTCATGCGAAACTAAGGTTTGATCTTGTGAGCCTAGCATGTATAGACATGGTCTCGAACACGGATTACCGAAAGGTAAAGCATGAATCGTATAGTAGATATGATGAACATGATGATTGTTCGCCATTGAAACTATATCAACTCTCGTGACGATCGGTGTTGATGTAGTGGGTTTGGTTCGTGTTATCACTAAAACAATGTGAGGGATGTTGTTTTGGTGGGAGTTCACCTAGTTTAATTTCATTAATTAATTTGAACTCAATTTGTCATAAACTTAGTCTAAACTATTGCAAATATGTTGTAGATCAATGGCAGCCCCTACCATCAATTTTAATGCGTTCCTAGAGAAAGAAAAGTTGAAAAACAATGGAAGCAACTTCGGATTGGTTCCAATTTGAGGATTGTCCTCACAGCTGGTAATTTGACCTATGTCTTTGGATGCACATTGGGTGACCCACCTGCCACTTCCGATGAAGTAAAGAATGTTTACCTCGCTCGGAAGAATCGACTCCATAGTTCGATGTGCTATCTTGTATGGTTTAGAATCGAGCTTGAGAAAAGGTTTGAAGAGTCGACCCACATGATATTGTCGAGGATCTCAAATTAATTTTGAGACTCATGCGGCAATTGAAAGCTATGAGGCTTCGAAAAGTTCTTTAAGCGCAAGATGGAAGAAGGCAGCTCCGTCGGTGAGCATGTGCTTAAGATGTCCAGGCACGCAAACAAACTTCAAAGCTTGGGTATAGTGATTCCTAATGCTTTGGGGATTTACCTCCTACAATCACTACCACCAAGTTACAAGAACTTTGTGATGAACTACAACATGCGTAACATGAACAAGACGTTGCGAACTCTTTGCCATGTTAAAATCTGCAGAAGTGGAGATCAAGAAAGAGCACCAAGTGTTGTTGGTCAATAAGACCACCAAATTCAAGAAAGGCAAGTCTAAGCAAAGGACACTTCAAGAAGGGTGGTAAGAAAGCTACCACGCCAACGAAGAAGACCAAGGCTGGACCTAAGCACTGAAAAGTGCTTTTCTTGCAAGGGAGAAGGTCACTTTGGCGGAATTGCCCAAAGTACTTGGCGGATCAAGAACGGCAACATCAAGAAGAAAGGTATATCGATATACATGTTATTGATGTGTATCTCACTAGTACTCGTAGTAGTGCACAGGTATTTAATCTTGGTTCGGTTGCTCATATTTGTAACTCGAAACAGTCTTTGCAGAATAAGCGGAAGCTAGCGAAGAACGAGGTGACGATGCGGCGTGGGAAGCGGATCAAAGGTTGATGTGATCGCGGTGCACACTACCTCTTCATCTACCATCGGGATTAGTTTTATACTTAAATAATTGTTATTTAGTGCTGCGTTGAGCATGAACATTATCTCGGGATCTTGTTTATTGCGAGACGGTTACTTGTTTAAGTCGAGAATAATGGTTGTTCGATTTATATGAGTAATATGTTTTACGCATGCACCTTTGATAGATGGTCTATTCTTATTGAATCTCGATAGTGGAAATACACATATCAACAACATTGAGGCTAAGCGTTTGAAATCAGCGATAATTCGACCTATATGTGGCACTGTCGTCTTGGTCACATCGGAGTGAAACGTGAAGAAACTCCATTCCGATGGACTTCTTGAATCACTTGATTTTGAATCACTTGAAAGATGCGAAGCATGTCGATGGGAAAAATGACTAAGACTCCATTTTACGGTATGATGGAGCGAGCTACGGACTTATTGGAAATCATACATACCGATGTGTGTGGTCCAATGAGTGTAGCATCATGTGATGGTTATCGTTATGTTCTTACCTTCACGGATGACTTGAGTAGATATGGGTATATCTATTTCATGAAACATAAGTCCGAAACTTTCGAGAAGTTTAAGGAGTTTCAAAGTGAGGTAGAGAATCAACGTAACAAGAAGATTAAATTTCTACGTTACGATCGTGGAGGTGAATATCTAAGTTCTGAGTTTGGCGAGCATTTAAAGAAGTCGGAATACTTTCACAAATTGACACCGCCGAACACCACAGCGTAATGGTGTGTCTGAACGTCGTGTCGAACTCTCTTAGATATGGTTCGTTCTATGATGTCACTTACAGTTACCGCTATCATTTTGGGGTTATGCATTAGAAACAGCCGCATTCACTTTAAATAGGGCACCGTCTAAATCCGTTGAAACGACACCGTATGAATTATGGTTTGGGAAGAAACCTAAATTGTCGTTCCTTAAAGTTTGGGGATGCGAAGCCTATGTAAAGAAGTTACAGCCGGACAAGCTTGAACCCAAAGCGGAAAAATGCGTCTTCATAGGATACCCAAAGGAAACTATTGGGTATACCTTCTATCATAGATCCGAAGGCAAAACATTCGTTGCTAAGAATGGATCCTTTCTAGAGAAGGAATTTCTCTCGAAAGAAGTGACTGGTAGGAAAGTAGAACTTGACGAGGTTGTTGAACCTTCTCTCGAAATTGCGAGTAGCGCAGCACCGGAAGAAGTTCCTGTGGTGCCTGCACCAATAAGGGAGGAAGCTAATGATGATGATCATGAAACTTCGGTTGAAGTTACTACAGAGCCTCGGAGATCAACGAGAACTCGTACCACTCCAGATTGGTATGATTCCGTTATGAATGTCATGGTGGTGGACAACACCGATGACCCCGAGACATATGAGGAAGCGATGATGAGCCCAGATTCCAATAAATGGCAAGAAGCCATGAAATCCGAGATTGGATCCATGTACGAAAACCAAGTATGGACTTTGGTGGACTTACCGGATGGCCGGAAGGCTGTCGAGAACAAATGGATTTTCAAGAAGAAAACAGATGCTGATGGTAATGTTCATCTATAAAGCTCGACTTGTCGCAAAAGGTTTCGACAAATTCAAGGAGTTGACTACGATGAGACTTTCTCACCGATGGCAAGCTAAAGTCTGTGAGGATTATGTTAGCAATCGCTGCATATTATGATTATGAGATATGGCAGATGGATGTCAAAACAGCATTCCTCAATGGAGACATTGATGAAGAGTTGTATATGATGCAACCCAAAGGTTTTGTCGATCCTATAGATGCTAACAAGGTATGCAAACTTCAACGGTCCATCTATGGATTGAAGCAAGCATCCGAAGTTGGAATCAACGTTTGATAAGGTAATCAAAAGTTTTGGTTTTATACAAACTTATGGAGAAGCTTGTATTTACAAGAAAGTGAGTGGGAGCTCTGTAGCATTCTTAATACTATGTGGATGACATATTGTTGATTGGGAATGATGTAGACCTTCTTAATAGTGTCAAGGAATATTTGAATAATAGTTTTTCAATGAAGGATCTTGGCGAAGCTTACATATTAGGCATAAAGATTTATAGAGATAGATCGAAGCGCCAAATATCATTGTCACAAAGTACATATTTGGACAAAGTTCTAAAGAGATTTGGAATGGAAGAAAGCAAGAAAGGGTTCTTGCCCATGTTGCTAATCGACCTTGAGTAAAACTCAAAGTCCGACATCGGCAGAAGATAGAGAAAGGATGAGTAAGACTCCCTATGCCTCGACCATAGGATCTCTAATGTATGCCATGCTATGTACTAGACCCGACATTGCATATCCGTTAGTTTAACTAGCAGATATCAAAGTGATCCAGAGTGGATCATTGGACAATGATCAAAAACATCCTTAAGTACTTGAGAAGAACTAAGGATATGGTTCTTTCTTATGGAGGTGATGAACACTCGTTGTTAATGGTTACACCGATGCTAGTTGGAACACCGATCCGGATGATTCTAAATCACAATCTGGATACGTATTTATTTTGAATGGTGCAGCGATTTGGAGGAGTGCAAAGCAAAGCGTTGTGGCGAGATCTTCAACTGAATCGGAATACATGGCTGCTTGAGGCTTCACAGAAGCGATATGGATGAAGGAGTTCATTCAGAGCTGGGTGTGGTTCCAAGTCGCTGGACCCAATGTCTATCTCTGTGATAACATGGGCGCCATAGCCAATGCGCAAGAACCAAGGTCACACAAGAAGTCAAGCATATCAAGCTGCGTTTTCACGCTATTCGAGAACATATCCGGGATGGGGATATAAAGATTTGCAAAGTACACAGATCTGAATGTGGCGGATCCGTTGACTAAACCTCTCCGAGGGCAAAACATGACCAACACCAAACTGCCATGGGTGTTCGTATATTACCATGTAATCTAGATTAGATGACTCTAGTGCAAGTGGGAGACTGTTGGAGATATGCCCTAGAGGCAATAATAAATGTAGTTATTATTATATCTTTGTGTTTATGATAAATGTTTACATTCATGCTATAATAGTATTAACAAGGAAACATTGATACTTGTGTGTTTTGTAAACTTAATTTGAAGTCCCTAGTATAGCCTCTATACTTCACTAGCTTGTTGGTTGATTAATGATTGTGGTTTCCCTATCATGAACATTGAGATGTTATCAACAACAAGATCATATCGTTAGGAGAATGATATGGTGGACATACTCCTATAGATAAGCGTAGCATAAAGATCAAGTCATTTCATTAGTTCAATTGCTATATGCTTTACGATACATAGTAACCTAATTCCTTCGACCATGAGATCATGCATATCACCTTTACGGATGGATGCTTTGATGACATCAAACACCACCGTAACGTGGTTATAAAAGTGGCATTGAGTGTTCGAAAGTATTGGTTGAGACACATGGATCAAGAGTGGGATTTGTCCATCCACATGACGGATAGATATACTCTGGGCCCTCTCGGTGGAATGTCATCCAATTAGCTTGCAAGCATGTGACTTGGTCACAAGGGATCACATATCACGGAACGAGAAAAGAGTACTTATCAAGAATAAGGTTGAACTAGGTATGCAGAGATACCGACGATCATAACCTTGGGTAAGTAACATATCGTGAGACAAAGGGAAATTGGTATCGTATGTAAGTGGTTCATTCGATCAAAGTAATCGTAGAAATATGTGGGAGCCATATGAATTTCCAGATTCCTCTATTGGTTATTGTTCGGAGAAGTGTCTCGATCATGTCCGCATAATTCACGAACCGTAGGGAGACACACTTAAGGATTCGACGTTGTTTGAGTAGTTATGGTATTATGAGAAAGAGCCCGAATGTTGTTGAGTCTCGGATGGGATCCGGATATCACGAGGTGATCCGGAATGGTCCGGAGAATAAGATTCAGATACGGAAAGTTCCGTTTCGGAGTTCGGGAATGATTCCGGTGTTTTCATCGGGAATGTTCTAGAAGGTTCCGGATTGTCCGGCACTCCGGGGGGGAAGGGTACATGAATGTGTCATTGATCATTGAATGATTGCATCATGTACTAAGTGTTATTGCTGTCCCAAATAAAGGATTAAATTGAATCCTAAAGCAGAAAAGTCAAATGTCGGTTTGAAAGTCAAGCGCCAAAACAAGCTGTGGGAAACAAGCAAGAGGAGTTGGAACCAACTGGAGGAGGTAGGACTCCTCGGGCGGCGCCAGCCAAGGCCGACTTGGGAGGGACTCCCTCCCTGGCGCCAGGACCTCCCTCCCATAAAAGGAGGCAGGGCTCCTCCATAGACGCTTTACTTTCTACTCTAGATCTCGGTTTAGAGCTGTTTTGGTTTAGAGCTTCTAATTGCTTTAGCCAACAGTTTAGAGCCTTCTAATTGGTTTAGAGCCCTCTAATTGGTGTGTCTAATTACTAGGCCACTAATCCTCTCTCTCATAAGCTCCACCATACTCGCACCGGCTTAAGGCGAAGCCTGCGGGATCTCCCTCTACTTCCGGTACCGCCGTTGTCTTCTTTGGGAATCGCGAGAGAGTGCTACAACCTCCTTTTCTTTGGAACAAGGAGAGGAAGGTCTTCGTCCAATCAGTAGAACGTGTGACCGATTGCGGGCGCTAGGAACGTGGCGCTGGAAGGATCGTCTACACGATCTTGAGATCGGGAAGAGTACGACTACATCACCCACGAGAATCCGCTCTCGTTAACCACTTTGGAATCTTCGAGGGTGAGTTCCTCTATCGACTCGTTGCTACAATCTAGTAGATAGATCTTGGCTTGTTTGTTTGTATGCGATAGAAAATTTTTGTTTTCCATGCTACGAACCCCTACAGAAACAGTGGGCAATAACACATGAAACGCAAAAAGACGAGTTTTGGTCATAACTCTAAAACATGTAAATCGCGTCGGAACCCCAAAACTGTGGGCAGTAGCTCATTAAAACGGCCATAAAATGCAAAAAGATATGTTTTTTGTCATTGCACTAAAACATGTAAATCATCGTGGAACCCCAGAATAGTGGACAATAACTTATTAAAACGACCATAAAAGGCAAAAGATACGAGTTTTTGGTCATACCTATCAAACATGTAAATCGCCCTGGAACCCCAAAAACGTGGGCAATAACTCATGAAAACGGCCATAAAACGCAAAAAAAGAGTTTTTGCTCACACCTTCCAAAAATGTAAATCGCCCTGGAACCCCAAATCTGTGGGCAATAACTCATGAAAATGTTCATAAAACGCAAAAAGACGAGTTTTTGGCCATACCTCTAAAACATGTAAATCGCCCTGGAATCCCAAAACTATGGGCAATAACTCATTAAAACGACCATAAATCGCAAAATATGAGTTTTTGGTCGTAACTCTAAAACATGTAAATAAACCAGGAACCCAAAATATGGACAATAGCTCATAAAAAGGGCCATAAAATGCAAAAATGATGAGTTTTTAGTTATTCCTCTCAAACACTTAAATCGCCCTGGAACCCCTAAACTGTGGGCAATAGCTCATGCAAACGGTCATAAAAAGCAAAAATCACGACTTTTTTGTCATACCAATCAAACATGTAAATCTCTCTAGAACCTTTAAACAGTGGGCAATAGCTCATATAAACGGCCATAAAACACAAAAACGACGACTTTTTGGTCTATACCTCTCAAACATGTAAATTGCTCTGGAACCCCAAAACTATGGGCAATAACTCATGAAAATAGCCATAAGACGCTAAAAAGAAGAACTTTTAGTTATAAATTTGAAACATGTAAATCGCCCCGGAACCCCAAAGGAGTGGGTAACAGCTCATTAAAACGACCATAACACGCAAAAACGACAAGTATCTGGTCATTCCTCTCAAACATGTAAATCACCCCGGAACCCGAAAACCCTAGGCAATAACTGAAGAACATGGACATAAAACGCAAAAAATGAGTTTTTGCTCACCTTCCAAACATGTAAATCGCCCTGGAACCCCAAAACTGTGGGCAATAACTCATGAAAATGTCCATAAAACGCAAAAAACGACGAGTTTTTGGTCATACCTCTGAAACATGTTAATCGCCCTGAAATCCCAAACTCGTGGGCAATAACTCATAAAAACAGCCATGAAACTTAAAAAGATTATTTTTTGCTTATACCTTCCAAACATGTAAATCGCCATAGAACCCCAAAACAGTGGGCAATAACACATGAAAATATCCATACAACGCAAAAGTACGAGTTTTTGGTCATAACTCTAAAACATGTAAATTGCGTTGGAACCCCAAAACTGTGGGCAGTAGCTCATTAAAACGGCCATAAAATGCAAAAAGACATGTTTTTTGTCATTGCACTAAAACATGTAAATCACCCTGGAACCCCAAAATAGTGGGCAATACCATATTAAAACGACCATAAAACACAAAAGAGACAAGTTTTTGGTCATACCTCTCAAACATGTAAATCGCCCTGGAACCCCAAAACCGTGGGCAATAACTCATGAAAACGACCACAAAACACAAAAAAAAGAGATTTTGCTCACACCTTCCAAACATGTAAATCGCCCTGGAACCCCAAATCTGTGGGCAATAACTCATGAAAATGTCCATAAAACGCAAAAAGACGAGTTTTTGTCCATACCTCTAAAACATGTAAATCGCCCTGGAATCCCAAAACTATGGGCAATAACTCATTAAAACGACCATAAATCGCAAAATACGAGTTTTGGTCGTAACTCTAAAACATGTAAATAAACCAGGAACCCAAAATATGGGCAATAACTCATGAAAACGGCCATAAAATGCAAAATTGATGAGTTTTTGGTTATACCTCTCAAACATGTAAATCGCCCTGGAACCCCTAAACTGTGGGCAATAGCTCATGCAAACGGTCATAAAAATAAAAAATGACGACTTTTTTGTCATACCAATCAAACATGTAAATCGCCCTGGAACCTTTAAACAGTGGGCAATAGCTCATATAAACGGCCATAAAACACAAAAACGATGACTTTTTGGTCTATACCTCTCAAACATGTAAATTGCTCAGGAACCCCAAAACTATGGGCAATAACTCATGAAAATAGCCATAAGACAGTAAAAAGAAGAACTTTTAGTTATGAAGTTGAAACATGTAAATCGCCCCGGAACCCAAAAGCAGTGGGTAACAGCTCATTAAAACGACCATAACACGCAAAAACGACAAGTATCTGGTCATTCCTCTCAAACATGTAAATCGCCCCGGAACCCAAAAACCCTAGGTAATAACTCAAGAACACGGACATAAAACGCAAAATGGCAAGTTTTTGCTCATACCTCACAAAGATGTAAATCGCCCTGGAACCCCAAAACTGTGGGCAATAACTCATGAAAATGTCCATAAAACGCAAAAAACGACGAGTTTTTGGTCATACCTCTACAACATGTTAATCGTCCTGGAATCCCAAAATCATGGGCAATAAATCATAAAAACTGCCATGAAACTTAAAAAGATTAGTTTTTGCTTTTACCTCCCAAACATGTAAATTGCCCTGGAACCCCAAAACAGTGGGCAATAACACATGAAAATGTCCATAAAACGCAAAAAGACGAGTTTTTGGTCATAACTCTAAAACATGAAAATCGCGTTGGAATCCTAAAAGCGTAGGCGATAGCTCATTAAAAAGGCCATAAAATGCAAAAGACATGTTTTTGTCATTGCACTAAAACATGTAAATGACCAGAACCCCAAAATAGTGGGCAATACCTTATTAAAACGACCATAAAATGCAAAAGCGACGAGTTTTGGTCATACCTCTCAAACATGTAAATCATACAGTACCCCAAAACCGTGGGCAATAACTCATGAAAACGACCATAAAAGCATAAAAAATGAGTTTTTGCTCACACCTTCCAAACATGTAAATCGCCCTGGAACCCCAAATCTGTGGGCAATAACTCATGAAAAGGTCCATAAAACGCAAAAAACGAGTTTTTGGCCATACCTCTAAAACATGTAAATCGCCCTGGAATCCCAAAACTATGGGCAATAACTCATTGAAATGACCATAAATCGCAAAATACGAGTTTTTGGTCGTAACTCTAAAACATGTAAATAAACCAGGAACCCAAAATATGGGCAATAGCTCATGAAAACGACCATAAATTGCAAAAATGATGAGTTTTTGGTTATACCTCTCAAACATGTAAATCATACGGAACCCCGAAACTGTGGGCAATAGCTCATGCAAACGGTCATAAAAAGCAAAAACGACGAATTTTAGGTCATACCAATCAAACATGTAAATCGCCCTGGAACCCCTAAACAGTGGGCAATAGCTCATAAAAACGGCCATAAAATACAAAAACGACGACTTTTTGGTCTATACCTCTCAAACATGTAAATTGCTCTGGAACCCCAAAACTATGGGCAATAACTCATGAAAATGGCCATAAGACGCTAAAAAGAAGAACTTTTAGTTATAAAGTTGAAACATGTAAATCGCCCCGGAACCCCAAAACAGTGGGTAACAGCTCATTAAAATGACCATAACACGCAAAAACGACAAGTTACTCGTCATTCCTCTCAAACATGTAAATCGCCCCGGAACCCCAAAACAGTGGGTAACAGCTCATTAAAATGACCATAACACGCAAAAACGACAAGTTACTCGTCATTCCTCTCAAACATGTAAATCGCCCCGGAACCCGAAAACCCTAGGCAATAACTCAAGAACACGGACATAAAACACAAAATGGGGAGTTTTTGCTCATACCTCACAAAGATGTAAATCGCCCTGGAACCCCAAAACTGTGGGCAATAACTCATGAAAATGTCCATAAAACGCAAAAAACGACGAGTTTTTGGTCATACCTCTAAAACATGTTAATCTGCCTGGAATCCCAAAATCGTGGGCAATAACTCATCAAAACAACCATGAAACTTAAAAAGATTACTTTTTTGCTTAAACCTCCCAAACATATAATCGCCCTGGAACCCCAAAACAGTGGGCAATAACACATGAAACGCAAATAGACGAGTTTTTGGTCATAACTCTAAAACATGTAAATCGCGTTGGAACCCCAAAACTGTCGGCAGTAGCTCATTAAAACGGCCATAAAATGCAAAAAGATATGTTTTTTGTCATTGCACTAAAACATGTAAATCACCGTGGAACCCAGAATAGTGGACAATAACTTATTAAAACGACCATAAAAGGCAAAAGCGACGAGTTTTTGGTCATACCTCTCAAACATGTAAATCGCCCTGGAACCCCAAAACCGTTGGCAATAACTCATGAAAACGGGCATAAAACGCAAAAAAGAGTTTTTGCTCACACCTTCCAAACATGTAAATCGCCCTGGAACCCCAAAACTGTGGGCAATAACTCATGAAAATGTCCATAAAACGCAAAAAACGACGAGTTTTTGGTCATACCTCTGAAACATGTTAGTCGCCCTGAAATCCCAAACTCGTGGACAATAACTCATAAAAACAGCCATGGAACTTAAAAAGATTAGTTTTTTCTTATACCTTCCAAACATGTAAATCGCCCTGGAACCCCAAAACAGTGGGCAATAACACATGAAAATATCCATACAACGCAAAAATACGAGTTTTTGGTCATAACTCTAAAACATGTAAATCGCGTTGGAACCCCAAAACTGTGGGAAGTAGCTCATTAAAACGGCCATAAAATGCAAAAAGACATGTTTTTTTGTCATTGCACTAAAACATGTAAATCACCCTAGAACCCCAAAATAGTGGGAAATACCTTATTAAAACGACCATAAAACACAAAAGCGACGAGTTTTTGGTCATACCTCTCAAACATGTAAATCGCCCTGGAACCCCAAAACCGTGGGCAATAACTCATAAAAACGGCCATAAATCGCAAAAAAAAGAGTTTTTGCTCACACCTTCGAAACATGTAAATCGCCCTGGAACCCCAAAACAGTGGGCAATAACACATGAAAATGTCCATAAAACGCAAAAAGACGAGTTTTTGGTCATAACTCTAAAACTTGTAAATCGTGTTGGAATCCCAAAACTGTGGACAGTAGCTCATTAAAACGGCCATAAAATGCAAAAAGACATGTTTTTTGTCATTGCACTAAAACATGTAAATGACCCTGGAACCCCAAAATAGTGGGCAATAACTTATTAAAACGACCATAAAATTCAAAAGCGACGAGTTTTTGGTCATACCTATCAAACATGTAAATCGCCCTGGTACCCCAAAACCGTGGGCAATAACTCATGAAAACGACCATAAAACGCAAAAAATAAGAGTTTTTGCTCACACCTTCCAAACATGTAAATCTCCCTGGAACCCCAAAGCTGTGGGCAATAACTCATGAAAAGGTCCATAAAACGCAAAAAACGAGTTTTTGGCCATACCTCTAAAACATGGAAATCGCCCTGGAATCCCAAAACTATGGGCAATAACTCATTGAAACGACCATCAATCGCAAAATACGAGTTTTTGGTCGTAACTCTAAAACGTGTAAATAAACCAGGAACACAAAATATGGGAATTAGCTCATGAAAACGGCCATAAAATGCAAAAATGATGAGTTTTTGGTTATACCTCTCAAACATGTAAATCGCCCTGGAACCCCTAAACTGTGGGCAATAGCTCATGCAAACGGTCATAAAAAGCAAAAACGACGAATTTTTGGTCATACCAATCAAACATGTAAATCGCCCTGGAACCCCTAAACAGTGGGCAATAGCTCATAAAAACGGCCATAAAACACAAAAACGACGACTTCTTGGTCTATACCTCTCAAACATGTAAATTGCTCTGGAACCCCAAAACTATGGCAATAACTCATGAAACTGGCCATAAGACGCTAAAAAGAAGAACTTTTAGTTGTAAAGTTGAAACATGTAAATCGCCCCAGAACACCAAAACAGTGGGTAACAGCTCATTAAAACGACCATAACACGCAAAAACGACAAGTTACTCGTCATTCCTCTCAAACATGTAAATCGCCCGGGAACCCGAAAACCCTAGGCAATAACTCAAGAACACGGATATACAACGCAAAAAGGCGAGTTTTTGCTCATACCTCCCAAACATGTAAATCGCCCTGAAACCCCAAAACCGTGGGCAATAACTCCTGAAAATGTCCATAAAACGCAAAAAACGACGAGTTTTTGGTCATACCTCTAAAACATGTTAATCGCCCTGGAATCCCAAACTCGTGGGCAATAACTCATAAAAACAGCCATGAAACTTAAAAAGATTATTTTTTGCTTATACCTTCCAAACATGTAAATCGCCATAGAACCCCAAAACAGTGGGCAATAACACATGAAAATATCCATACAACGCAAAAATACGAGTTTTTGGTCATAACTCTAAAACATGTAAATTGCGTTGGAACCCCAAAACTGTGGGCAGTAGCTCATTAAAACGGCCATAAAATGCAAAAAGACATGTTTTTTGTCATTGCACTAAAACATGTAAATCACCCTGGAACCCCAAAATAGTGGGCAATACCATATTAAAACGACCATAAAACACAAAAGAGACAAGTTTTTGGTCATACCTCTCAAACATGTAAATCGCCCTGGAACCCCAAAACCGTGGGCAATAACTCATGAAAACGACCACAAAACACAAAAAAAGAGATTTTGCTCACACCTTCCAAACATGTAAATCGCCCTGGAACCCCAAATCTGTGGGCAATAACTCATGAAAATGTCCATAAAACGCAAAAAGACGAGTTTTTGTCCATACCTCTAAAACATGTAAATCGCCCTGGAATCCCAAAACTATGGGCAATAACTCATTAAAACGACCATAAATCGCAAAATACGAGTTTTGGTCGTAACTCTAAAACATGTAAATAAACCGGGAACCCAAAGTATGGGCAATAACTCATGAAAACTGCCATAAAATGCAAAATTGATGAGTTTTTGGTTATACCTCTCAAACATGTAAATCGCCCTGGAACCCCTAAACTGTGGGCAATAGCTCATGCAAAGCGGTCATAAAAATAAAAAAGCGACTTTTTGTCATACCAATCAAACATGTAAATCGCCTGGAACCCTAAACATGGGCAATAGCTCATAAAGCGGCCATAAAACACAAAAACGACGACTTTTTGGTCTATACCTCTCAAACATGTAAATTGCTCTGGAACCCCAAAACTATGGGCAATAACTCATGAAAATAGCCATAAGACAGTAAAAAGAAGAACTTTTAGTTATGAAGTTGAAACATGTAAATCGCCCCGGAACCCAAAAGCAAGTGTAAAGCTCATTAAAGCGACCATAACACGCAAAAGCGACAAGTTCTCGTCATTCCTCTCAAACATGTAAATCGCCCGGAACCCAAAACCCTAGGTAATAACTCAAGAACACGGACATAAAAGCATAAAATGGCGAGTTTTGCTCATACCTCACAAAGATGTAAATCGCCACGGAACCCCAAAAGCGTGGGCAATAACTCATGAAAATGTCCATAAAAGCAAAAAAGCAGCGAGTTTTGGTCATACCTCTACAACATGTTAATCGTCCTGGAATCCCAAAATCATGGGCAATAAATCATAAAAACTGCCATGAAACTTAAAAAGATTAGTTTTTGCTTTTACCTCCCAAACATGTAAATTGCCCTGGAACCCCAAAACAGTGGGCAATAACACATGAAAATGTCCATAAAACGCAAAAAGACGAGTTTTTGGTCATAACTCTAAAACATGAAAATCGCGTTGGAATCCTAAAACTGTGGGCAGTAGCTCATTAAAAAGGCCATAAAATGCAAAAAGACATGTTTTTTGTCATTGCACTAAAACATGTAAATGACCCTGGAACCCCAAAATAGTGGGCAATACCTTATTAAAACGACCATAAAATGCAAAAGCGACGAGTTTTTGGTCATACCTCTCAAACATGTAAATCGCCCTGGTACCCCAAAACCGTGGGCAATAACTCATGAAAACGACCATAAAACGCAAAAAATAAGAGTTTTTGCTCACACCTTCCAAACATGTAAATCGCCCTGGAACCCCAAATCTGTGGGCAATAACTCATGAAAAGGTCCATAAAACGCAAAAAACGAGTTTTTGGCCATACCTCTAAAACATGTAAATCGCCCTGGAATCCCAAAACTATGGGCAATAACTCATTGAAATGACCATAAATCGCAAAATACGAGTTTTTGGTCGTAACTCTAAAACATGTAAATAAACCAGGAACCCAAAATATGGGCAATAGCTCATGAAAACGACCATAAATTGCAAAAATGATGAGTTTTTGGTTATACCTCTCAAACATGTAAATCGCCCTGGAACCCCGAAACTGTGGGCAATAGCTCATGCAAACGGTCATAAAAAGCAAAAACGACGAATTTTAGGTCATACCAATCAAACATGTAAATCGCCCTGGAACCCCTAAACAGTGGGCAATAGCTCATAAAAACGGCCATAAAACACAAAAACGACGACTTTTTGGTCTATACCTCTCAAACATGTAAATTGCTCTGGAACCCCAAAACTATGGGCAATAACTCATGAAAATGGCCATAAGACGCTAAAAATAAGAACTTTTAGTTATAAAGTTGAAACATGTAAATCGCCCCGGAACCCCAAAACAGTGGGTAACAGCTCATTAAAATGACCATAACACGCAAAAACGACAAGTTACTTGTCATTCCTCTCAAACATGTAAATCGCCCCGGAACCCCAAAACAGTGGGTAATAGCTCATTAAAATGACCATAACACGCAAAAACGACAAGTTACTTGTCATTCCTCTCAAACATGTAAATCGCCCCGGAACCCGAAAACTCTAGGCAATAACTCAAGAACACGGACATAAAACGCAAAATGGGGAGTTTTTGCTCATACCTCACAAAGATGTAAATCGCCCTGGAACCCCAAAACTGTGGGCAATAACTCATGAAAATGTCTATAAAACGCAAAAAACGACGAGTTTTTGGTCATACCTCTAAAACATGTTAATCTGCCTGGAATCCCAAAATCGTGGGCAATAACTCATCAAAACAACCATGAAACTTAAAAATATTAGTTTTTTGCTTAAACCTCCCAAACATATAATCGCCCTGGAACCCCAAAACTATGGGCAATAACTCATGAAAATGGCCATAAGACGCTAAAAAGAAGAACTTTTAGTTATAAAGTTGAAACATGTAAATCGCACCGGAACACCAAACAGTGGGTAACAGCTCATTAAAACGACCATAACACGCAAAAACGACAAGTTTCTGGTCATTCCTCTCAAACATGTAAATCGCCCGGGAACCCGAAAGCCCTAGGAAATAACTCAAGAACACGGACATACAACGCAAAAAGGCGAGTTTTTGCTCATACCTCCCAAACATATAAATCGCCCTGAAACCCCAAAACTGTGGTCAATAACTCATGAAAATGTCCATAAAGCATAAAAAGCAGCGAGTTTTTAGTCATACCTCTAAAACATGTTAATCAGCCTGGAATCCCAAAATCATGGGCAATAAATCACAAAAACTGCCATGAAACTTAAAAAGATTAGTTTTTTGCTTAAACCTCCCAAACATGTAAATCGCCCTAGAACCCAAAACAGTGGGCAATAACACATGAAACGCAAAAAGACGAGTTTTTGGTCATAACTCTAAAACATTTAAATCGCGTTGGAACCCCAAAACTGTGGGCAGTAGCTCATTAAAACGGCCATAAAATGCAAAAAAGATACGTTTTTTGTCATTTCACTAAAACATGTAAATCACCGTGGAACCCCAGAATAGTGGACAATAAATTATTAAAACGACCATAAAAGGCAAAAGCGACGAGTTTTTGGTCATACCTCTCAAACATGTAAATCGCCCTGGAACCCCAAAACCGTGGGCAATAACTCATGAAAACGGCCATAAAACACAAAAAAGAGTTTTTGCTCACACCTTCCAAACATGTAAATCGCCCTGGAACCCCAAAACTGTGGGCAATAACTCATGAAAATGTCCATAAAACGCAAAAAACGACGAGTTTTTGGTCATACCTCTGAAACATGTTAATCGCCCTAAAATCCCAAACTCGTGGGCAATAACTCTTAAAAACAGCCATGAAACTTAAAAAGATTAGTTTTTGCTTATACCTTCCAAACATGTAAATCGCCCTGGAACCCCAAAACAGTGGGCAATAACACATTAAAATATCCATACAACGCAAAAATACGAGTTTTTGGTCATAACTCTAAAACATGTAAATCGCGTTGGAACCCCAAAACTGTGGGCAGTAGCTCATTAAAACGACCATAAAATGCAAAGAGACATGTTTTTTGTCATTGCACTAAAACATGTAAATCACCCTAGAACCCCAAAATAGTGGGCAATACCTTATTAAAACTACCATAAAACACAAAAGCGACGAGTTTTTGGTCATACCTCTCAAACATGTAAATCGCCCTGGAACCCCAAAACCGTGGGCAATAACTCATAAAAACGGCCATAAAACGCAAAAAAAAGAGTTTTTGCTCACACCTTCCAAACATGTAAATCGCCCTAGAACCCCAAAACAGTGGGCAATAACACATGAAAATGTCCATAAAACGCAAAAAGACGAGTTTTTGGTCATAACTCTAAAACTTGTAAATCGTGTTGGAATCCCAAAACTGTGGACAGTAGCTCATTAAAACGGCCATAAAATGCAAAAAGACATGTTTTTTGTCATTGCACTAAAACATGTAAATGACCCTGGAACCCCAAAATATTTGGCAATACCTTATTAAAACGACCATAAAATGCAAAAGCGACGAGTTTTTGGTCATACCTCTCAAACATGTAAATCGCCCTGGTACCCCAAAATCGTGGGCAATAACTCATGAAAACGACCATAAAACGCAAAAAATAAGAGTTTTTGCTCACACCTTCCAAACATGTAAATCGCCCTGGAACCCCAAATCTGTGGGCAATAACTCATGAAAAGGTCCATAAAACGCAAAAAAACGAGTTTTTGGCCATACCTCTAAAACATGTAAATCGCCCTGGAATCCCAAAACTATGGGCAATAACTCATTGAAACGACCATAAATCGCAAAATACGAGTTTTTGGTCGTAACTCTAAAACGTGTAAATAAACCAGGAACACAAAATATGGGAATTAGCTCATGAAAACGGCCATAAAATGCAAAAATAATGAGTTTTTGGTTATACCTCTTAAACATGTAAATCGCCCTAGAGACCCTAAACTGTGGACAATAGCTCATGCAAACGGTCATAAAAAGCAAAAACGACGACTTTTTGATCATACCAATCAAACATGTAAATCGCCCTGGAACCCCTAAACAGTGGGCAATAGCTCATAAAAACGTCCATAAAACACAAAAACGACGACTTTTTGGTCTATACCTCTCAAACATGTAAATTGCTCTGGAACCCCAAAACTATGGGCAATAACTCATGAAAATGGCCATAAGACGCTAAAAAGAAGAACTTTTTGTTATAAAGTTGAAACATGTAAATCGCACCGGAACACCAAAACAGTGGGTAACAGCTCATTAAAACGACCATAACACGCAAAAACGACAAGTTACTCGTCATTCCTCTCAAACATGTAAATCGCCCGGGAACCCGAAAACCCTAGGCAATAACTCAAGAACACGGATATACAACGCAAAAAGGCGAGTTTTTGCTCATACCTCCCAAACATGTAAATCGCCCTGAAACCCCAAAACCGTGGGCAATAACTCCTGAAAATGTCCATAAAATGCAAAAAACGACGAGTTTTTGGTCATACCTCTAAAACATGTTAATCGCCCTGGAATCCCAAAATCATGGGCAATAAATCATAAAAACTGCCATGAAACTTAAAAAGATTAGTTTTTTGCTTAAACCTCCCAAACATGTAAATCGCCCTGGAACCCAAAGCGATTAATGATAACACATGAAAGCATAAAAGCGAGTTTTGGTCATAACTCTAAAACATGTAAATCGCGTTGGAACCCCAAAATTGTGGGAAGTAGCTCATTAAAACGGCCATAAAATGCAAAAAGATATATTTTTTGTCATTGCACTAAAACATGTAAATCACCGTGGAACCCCAAAATAGTGGAAAATAACTTATAAAAACGACCATAAAATGCAAAAGCGACGAGTTTTTGGTCATACCTCTCAAACATGTAAATCGCACTGGAATCCCAAAACTATGGGCAATAACTCATTGAAACGACCATAAATCGCAAAATACGAGTTTTTGGTCGTAACTCTAAAACATGTAAATAAACCAGGAACCCAAAATATGGGCAATAGCTCATGAAAACGGCCATAAAATGCAAAAATAATGAGTTTTTGGTTATACCTCTTAAACATGTAAATCGCCCTAGAGACCCTAAACTGTGGACAATAGCTCATGCAAACGGTCATAAAAAGCAAAAACGACGACTTTTTGATCATACCAATCAAACATGTAAATCGCCCTGGAACCCCTAAACAGTGGGCAATAGCTCATAAAAACGTCCATAAAACACAAAAACGATGACTTTCTGGTCTATAGCTCTCAAACATGTAAATTTCTCTGGAACCCTAAAACTATGGGCAATAACTCATGAAAATGGCCATAAGACGCTAAAAAGAAGAACTTTTTGTTATAAAGTTGAAACATGTAAATCGCACCGGAACACCAAAACAGTGGGTAACAGCTCATTAAAACGACCATAACACGCAAAAACGACAAGTTTCCGGTCATTCCTCTCAAACATGTAAATCGCCCGGGAACCCGAAAACCCTAGGCAGTAACTCAAGAACACGGATATACAACGCAAAAAGGCGAGTTTTTGCTCATACCTCCCAAACATGTAAATCGCCCTGAAACCCCAAAACTGTGGGCAATAACTCATGAAAATGTCCATAAAAGCATAAAAAGCAGCGAGTTTTGGTCATACCTCTAAAACATGTTAATCATACGGAATCCCAAAATCATGGGCAATAAATCATAAAAGCGCCATGAAACTTAAAAGATTAGTTTTTGCTTAAACCTCCCAAACATGTAAATGCCAGAACCCCAAAACAGTGGGCAATAACACATGAAACGCAAAAGACGAGTTTTTGGTCATAACTCTAAAACATGTAAATCGCGTTGGAACCCCAAAATTGTGGGAAGTAGCTCATTAAAACGGCCATAAAATGCAAAAAGATATATTTTTTGTCATTGCACTAAAACATGTAAATCACCGTGGAACCCCAAAATAGTGGAAAATAACTTATAAAAACGACCATAAAATGCAAAAGCGACGAGTTTTTGGTCATACCTCTCAAACATGTAAATCGCCCTGGAACCCCAAAACCGTGGGCAATAACTCATGAAAACGGCCATAAAACGAAAAAAACGACGAGTTTTTGCTCACACCTTCCAAACATGTAAATCGCCCTGGAACCCCAAATCTGTGGGCAATAACTCATGAAAATGTTCATAAACCGCAAAAAGACGAGTTTTTGGCCATACCTCTAAAACAAGTAAATCGCCCTGGAATCCCATAACTATGGGCAATAACTCATTAAAACGGCCATAAATCGCAAAATACGAGTTTTTGGTCGTAACTCTAAAACATGTAAATAAATCCGGAACCCAAAATACGAGCAATAGCTCATGAAAACGGTTATAAAATGCAAAAACGATGAGTTTTTGGTCATACCTCTAAAACATGTTAATCTGCCTGGAATCCCAAAATCGTGGGCAATAACTCATAAAAACCACCATGAAACTTAAAAAGATTACTTTTTTGCTTAAACCTCCCAAACATATAATCGCCCTGGAACCCCAAAACAGTGGGCAATAACACATGAAACGCAAAAAGACGAGTTTTTGGTCATAACTCTAAAACATGTAAATCGCGTTCGAACCCCAAAACTGTGGGCAGTAGCTCATTAAAACGGCCATAAAATGCAAAAAGACATGGTTTTTGTCATTGCACTAATACATGTAAATGACCCTGGAACCCCAAAATAGTGGGCAATACCTTATTAAAACGACCATAAAATGCAAAAGCGACGAGTTTTTGGTCATACCTCTCAAACATGTAAATCTCCCTGGTACCCCAAAACTGTGGGCAATAACTCATGAAAACGACCATAAAACGCAAAAAATAAGAGTTTTTGCTCACACCATCCAAACATGTAAATCGCCCTGGAACCCCAAATCTGTGGGCAATAACTCATGAAAAGGTCCATAAAACGCAAAAAACGTGTTTTTGGCCATACCTCTAAAACATGTAAATCGCCCTGGAATCCCAGAACTATGGGCAATAACTCATTGAAACGACCATAAATCGCAAAATACGAGTTTTTGGTCGTAACTCTAAAACATGTAAATAAACCAGGAACCAAAAATATGGGAATTAGCTCATGAAAACGGCCATAAAATGCAAAAATGATGAGTTTTTGGTTATACCTCTCAAACATGTAAATCGCCCTGGAACCCCTAAACTGTGGGCATGCTCATGCAAACGGTCAGAAAAAGCAAAAACGACGACTTTTTGGTCATTCCAATCAAACATGTAAATCACCCTGGAACCCCCAAACAGTGGGCAATAGCTCATAAAAACGGCCATAAAACACAAAAACGACGACTTTTTGGTCTATACCTCTCAAACATGTAAATTGCTCTGGAACCCCAAAACTATGGGCACTAACTCATGAAAATGGCCATAAGACGCTAAAAAGAAGAACTTTTAGTTATAAAGTTGAAACATGTAAATCGCCCCGGAACCCCAAAACAGTGTGTAAAAGCTCATTAAAACGACCATAACACGCAAAAACGACAAGTCTCTCGTCATTCCTCTCAAACATGTAAATCGCCCCGGAACCCGAAAACCCTAGGCAATAACTCAAGAACACGGACATAAAACGCAAAATGGCAAGTTTTTGCTCATACCTCACAAAGATGTAAATCATACGGAACCCCAAAACTATGGGCAATAACTCATGAAAATGTCCATAAAAGCATAAAAAGCAGCGAGTTTTTGGTCATACCTCTAAAACATGTTAATCTGCCTGTAATCCCAAAATCGTGGGCAATAACTCATAAAAACAACCATGAAACTTAAAAAGATTACATTTTTGCTTAAACCTCCCAAACATATAATCGCCCTGGAACCCCGAAACAGTGGGCAATAACACATGAAACGCAAAAAGACGAGTTTTGGTCATAACTCTAAAACATGTAAATCGCGTTGGAACCCCAAAACTGTGGGCAGTAGCTCATTAAAACGGCCATAAAATGCAAAAAGATATGTTTTTTGTCATTGCACTAAAACATGTAAATCACCGTGGAACCCCAGAATAGTGGACAATAACTTATTAAAACGACCATAAAAGGCAAAAGCGACGAGTTTTTGGTCATACCTCTCAAACATGTAAATCGCCCTGGAACCCCAAAACCGTGGGCAATAACTCATGAAAACGGCCATAAAACGCAAAAAAAGAGTTTTTGCTCACACCTTCCAAACATGTAAATCGCCCTGGAACCCCAAAACTGTGGGCAATAACTCATGAAAATGTCCATAAAACGCAAAAAACGACGAGTTTTTGGTCATACCTCTAAAACATGTAAATCGCCCTGGAATCCCAAAACTATGGGCAATAACTCATTAAAACGACCATAAATCGCAAAATATGAGTTTTTGGTCGTAACTCTAAAACATGTAAATAAACCAGGAACCCAAAATATGGACAATAGCTCATAAAAAGGGCCATAAAATGCAAAAATGATGAGTTTTTAGTTATTCCTCTCAAACACGTAAATCGCCCTGGAACCCCTAAACTGTGGGCAATAGCTCATGCAAACGGTCATGAAAAGCAAAAATCACGACTTTTTTGTCATACCAATCAAACATGTAAATCTCCATAGAACCTTTAAACAGTGGGCAATAGCTCATATAAACGGCCATAAAACACAAAAACGACGACTTTTTGGTCTATACCTCTCAAACATGTAAATTGCTCTGGAACCCCAAAACTATGGGCAATAACTCATGAAAATAGCCATAAGACGCTAAAAACAAGAACTTTTAGTTATAACGTTGAAACATGTAAATCGCCCCGGAACCCCAAAGGAGTGGGTAACTGCTCATTAAAACGACCATAACACGCAAAAACGACAAGTATCTGGTCATTCCTCTCAAACATGTAAATCACCCCGGAACCCGAAAACCCTAGGCAATAACTGAAGAACATGGACATAAAACGCAAAAAAAGAGTTTTTGCTCACCTTCCAAACATGTAAATCGCCCTGGAACCCCAAAACCGTGGGCAATAACTCATGAAAATGTCCATAAAACGTAAAAAACGACGAGTTTTTGGTCATACCTCTGAAACATGTTAATCGCCCTGAAATCCCAAACTCGTGGGCAATAACTCATAAAAACAGCCATGGAACTTAAAAATATTATTTTTTGCTTATACCTTCCAAACATGTAAATCACCCTGGAACCCCTAAACAATGGACAATAGCTCATAAAAACGGCCATAAAACACAAAAACGACGACTTTTTGGTCTATACCTCTCAAACAAGTAGATTGCTCCGGAACCCCAAAACTATGGGCAATAACTCATGAAAATGGCCATAAGACGCTAAAAAGAAGAACTTTTATTTATCCAGTTGAAACATGTAAATCGCACCGGAACACCAAAACAGTGGGTAACAGCTCATTAAAACGACCATAACACGCAAAAACAACAAGTATCTGGTCATTCCTCTCAAACATGTAAATCGCCCCGGAACCCGAAAACCTAGGCAATAACTCAAGAACACGGACATACAACGCAAAAAGGCGAGTTTTTGCTCATACCTCCCAAACATGTAAATCGCCCAGGAACCCCAAAACTGTGGGCAATAACTCATGAAAATGTCCATAAAACGCAAAAAACGACGAGTTTTTGGTCATACCTCTAAAACATGTTAATCGCCCTGGAATCCCAAAATCATGGGCAATAAATCATAAAAACTGCCATGAAACTTAATAAGATTAGTTTTTGCTTATACCTCCCAAACATGTAAATCGCCCTGGAACCCCTAAACAATGGACAATAGCTCATAAAAACGGCCATAAAAAGCAGCGACTTTTGGTCATACCTCTAAAACAAGTAAATTGCTGGAACCCCAAAACTATGGGCAATAACTCATAACATGTAAATCACCGTGATTAAAACGACCATAAAAGGCAAAAACAACAAGTTTTGGTCATACCTCTCAAACATGTAAATCGCCTGGAACCCCAAAACCGTGGGCAATAACTCAAGACCACGGATATAAAACGCAAAAGAGTTTTTGCTCACACCTTCAAACATGTAAATCGCCAGAACCCCAAAACTGTGGGCAATAACTCATGAAAATGTCCATAAAAGCATAAAAAGCAGCGAGTTTTTGGTCATACCTCTAAAACATGTTAATCGCCACGGAATCCCAAAATCATGGGCAGTAGCTCATTAAAACGGCCATGAAACTTAAAAAGATTAGTTTTTTTATACCTCCCAAACATGTAAATCGCCTTGGAACCCTAAAACTGTGGGCAATAACACATGAAAATTTCCATAAAATGCAAAAAGACGAGTTTTGGTCATAACTCTAAAACATGTAAATCGCGTTGGAACCCCAAAACTGTGGGCAGTACCTCATTAAAACGGCCATAAAATGCAAAAAGACATGTTTTTTGTCATTGCACTAAAACATGTAAATGACCCTGGAACCCCAAAATAGTGGGCAATACCTTATTAAAACGACCATAAAATGCAAAAGCGACGAGTTTTTGGTCATACCTCTCAAACATGTAAATCGCCCTAGTACCCCAAAACCGTGGGCAATAACTCATGAAAAGGACCATAAAACGCAAAAAATAAGAGTTTTTGCTCACACCTTCCAAACATGTAAATCGCCCTGGAACCCCAAATCTGTGGGCAATAACTCATGAAAACTTCCATAAAACGCAAAAAACGAGTTTTTGGCCATACCTCAAAAACATGTAAATCGCCCTGAAATCCCAAAACTATGGGCAATAACTCATAGAAACGACCATAAATCGCAAAATACGAGTTTTTGGTCGTAACTCTAAAACATGTAACTAAACCAGGAACCCAAAATATGGGCAATAGCTCATGAAAACGGCCATAAAATGCAAATATGATGAGTTTTTGGTTATACCTCTCAAACATGTAAATCGCCCTCGAACCCCTAAACTGTGGGCAATAGCTCATGCAAACGGTCATAAAAAAAAAAAATGACTTTTGGTCATACCAATCAAACATGTAAATCTACTGGAACCCCTAAACAGTGGGCAATAGCTCATAAAAACGGCCATAAAACACAAAAACGACGACTTTTTGGTCTATACCTCTCAAACATGTAAATTGCTCTGGAACCCTAAAACTATGGGCACTAACTCATGAAAATGGCCATAAGACGCTAAAAAGAAGAACTTTTAGTTATAAAGTTGAAACATGTAAATCGCCCCGGAACCCCAAAGCGATGTGTAAAAGCTCATTAAAAGCGACCATAACATAAAAAGCGACAAGTTTCTCGTCATTCCTCTCAAACATGTAAATCGCCCCGGAACCCGAAAACCCTAGGCAATAACTCAAGAACACGCACATACAACGCAAAAAGGCGAGTTTTTGCTCATACCTCACAAAGATGTAAATCGCCCTGGAACCCCAAAACTGTGGGCAATAACTCATGAAAATGTCCATAAAACGCAAAAAACGACGAGTTTTTGGTCATACCTCTAAAATATGTTAATCTGCCTGGAATCCCAAAATCGTGGGCAATAACTCATAAAAACAACCATGAAACTTAAAAAGATTACTTTTTTGCTTAAACCTCCCAAACATATAATCGCCCTGGAACCCCAAAACAGTGGGCAATAACACATGAAAATGTCCATAAAACGCAAAAAGACGAGTTTTTGGTCATAACTCTAAAACTTGTAAATCGCGTTAGAATCCCAAAACTGTGGGCGGTAGCTCATTAAAACGGCCATAAAATGCAAAAAGACATGTTTTTTGTCATTGCACTAAAACATGTAAATGACCCTGGAACCCCAAAATAGTGGGCAATACCTTATTAAAACGACCATAAAATGCAAAAGCGACGAGTTTTTGGTCATACCTCTCAAACATGTAAATCGCCCTGGAACCCCAAAACCGTGGGCAATAACTCATGAAAACGACCATAAAACGCAAAAAATAAGAGTTTTTGCTCACACCTTCCAAACAAGTAAATCGCCCTGGAACCCCAAATCTGTGGGCAATAACTCATGAAAAGGTCCATAAAACGCAAAAAACGAGTTTTTGGCCATACATCAAAAACATGTAAATCGCCCTGGAATCCCAAAACTATGGGCAATAACTCATTGAAACGACCATAAATCGCAAAATACGAGTTTTTGGTAATAACTCTAAAACATGTAAATAAACCAGGAACCCAAAATATGGGCAATAGCTCATGAAAACGGCCATAAAATGCAAAAATGATGATTTTTTGGTTATACCTCTCAAACATGTAAATCGCCCTGGAACCCCTAAACTGTGGGCAATAGCTCATGCAAACGGTCATAAAAAGCAAAAACGATGACTTTTTGGTCATACCAATCAAACGTGTAAATCGCCCTGGAACCCCTAAACAGTGGGCAATAGCTCATAAAAACGGCCATAAAACACAAAAACGACGACTTTTTGGTCTATACCTCTCAAACATGTAAATTGCTCTGGAACCCTAAATCTATGGGCACTAACTCATGAAAATGGCCATAAGACGCTAAAAAGAAGAACTTTTAGTTATAAAGTTGAAACATGTAAATCGCCCCGGAACCCCAAAACAGTGTGTAAAAGCTCATTAAAACGACCATAACACGCAAAAACGACAAGTTTCTCGTCATTCCTCTCAAACATGTAAATCGCCCCGGAACCCGAAAACCCTAGGCAATAACTCAAGAACACGCACATACAACGCAAAAAGGCGAGTTTTTGCTCATACCTCACAAAGATCTAAATCGCCCAGGAACCCCAAAACAGTGGGCAATAACTCATGAAAATGTCCATAAAACGAAAAAAACGACGAGTTTTTGGTCATACCTCTAAAATATGTTAATCTTCCTGGAATCCCAAAATCGTGGGAAATAACTCATAAAAACAACCATGAAACTTAAAAATATTAATTTTTTGCTTAAACCTCCCAAACATATAATCGCCCTGGAACCCCAAAACAGTGGGCAATAACACATGAAAATGTCCATAAAACGCAAAAAGACGAGTTTTTGGTCATAACTCTAAAACTTGTAAATCGCGTTAGAATCCCAAAACTGTGGGCGGTAGCTCATTAAAACGGCCATAAAATGCAAAAAGACATGTTTTTTGTCATTGCACTAAAACATGTAAATGACCCTGGAACCCCAAAATAGTGGGGAATACCTTATTAAAATGACCATAAAATGCAAAAGCGACGAGTTTTTGGTCATACCTCTGAAACATGTAAATCGCCCTGGTACCCCAAAACCGTGGGCAATAACTCATGAAAACGACCGTAAAACGCAAAAAATAAGAGTTTTTGCTCACACCTTCCAAACATGTAAATCGCCCTGGAACCCCAAATCTGTGGGCAATAACTCATGAAAAGGTCCATAAAACGCAAAAAACGAGTTTTTGGCCATACATCAAAAACATGTAAATCGCCCTGGAATCCCAAAACTATGGGCAATAACTCATTGAAACGACCATAAATCGCAAAATACGAGTTTTTGGTCGTAACTCTAAAACATGTAAATAAACCAGGAACCCAAAATATGGGCAATAGCTCATGAAAACGGCCATAAAATGCAAAAATGATGATTTTTTGGTTATACCTCTCAAACATGTAAATCGCCCTGGAACCCCTAAACTGTGGGCAATAGCTCATGCAAACGGTCATAAAAAGCAAAAACGATGACTTTTTGGTCATACCAATCAAACGTGTAAATCGCCCTGGAACCCCTAAACAGTGGGCAATAGCTCATAAAAACGGCCATAAAACACAAAAACGACGACTTTTTGGTCTATACCTCTCAAACATGTAAATTGCTCTGGAACCCTAAATCTATGGGCACTAACTCATGAAAATGGCCATAAGACGCTAAAAAGAAGAACTTTTAGTTATAAAGTTGAAACATGTAAATCGCCCCGGAACCCCAAAACAGTGTGTAAAAGCTCATTAAAACGACCATAACACGCAAAAACGACAAGTTTCTCGTCATTCCTCTCAAACATGTAAATCGCCCCGGAACCCAAAAACCCTAGGCAATAACTCAAGAACACGGACATAAAACGCAAAATGGCGAGTTTTTGCTCATACCTCACAAAGATGTAAATCGCCCTGGAACTCCAAAACAGTGGGCAATAACTCATGAATATGTCCATAAAACGCAAAAAACGACGAGTTTTTGGTCATACCTCTAAAATATGTTAATCTGCCTGGAATCCCAAAATTGTGGGCAATAACTCTTAAAAACAGCCATGAAACTTAAAAAGATTAGTTTTTGCTTATACCTTCCAAACATGTAAATCGCCCTGGAACCCCTAAACAATGGACAATAGCTCATAAAAACGGCCATAAAACACAAAAACGACGACTTTTTGGTCTATACCTCTCAAACAAGTAAATTGCTCCGGAACCCCAAAACTATGGGCAATAACTCATGAAAATGGCCATAAGACGCTAAAAAGAAGAACTTTTATTTATCCAGTTGAAACATGTAAATCGCACCGGAAAACCAAAACAGTGGGTAACAGCTCATTAAAACGACCATAACACGCAAAAACAACAAGTATCTGGTCATTCCTCTCAAACATGTAAATCGCCCCGGAACCCGAAAACCTAGGCAACAACTCAAGACCACGGATATAAAGCAAAAAAGAGTTTTTGCTCATACCTTCAAACATGTAAATCGCCTGGAACCCCAAAAGCGTGGGCAATAACTCATGAAAATGTCCATAAAAGCATAAAAAAGCAGCGAGTTTTTGGTCATACCTCTAAAACATGTAAATCGCCCTGGAATCCCAAAATCATGGGCAAAAAATCATAAAAACTGCAATGAAACTTAATAAGATTAGTTTTTGCTTATACCTTCCAAACATGTAAATCGCCCTGGAACCCCAAAACAGTGGGCAATAACACATGAAATTATCCATACAACGCAAAAATACGAGTTTTTGGTCATAACTCTAAAACATGTAAATCGTGTTGGAATCCCAAAACTATGGACAGTAGCTCATTAAAACGGCCATAAAATGCAAAAAGACATGTTTTTTGTCATTGCACTAAAACATGTAAATGACCCTGGAACCCCAAAATAGTGGGCAATACCTTATTAAAACGACCATAAAATGCAAAAGCGACGAGTTTTTGGTCATACCTCTCAAACATGTAAATCGCCCTGGTACCCCAAAACCGTGGGCAATAACTCATGAAAACGACCATAAAACGCAAAAAATAAGAGTTTTTGCTCACACCTTCCAAACATGTAAATCATACGGAACCCCAAATCATGGGCAATAACTCATGAAAAGGTCCATAAAACGCAAAAAACGAGTTTTTGGCCATACCTCAAAAACATGTAAATCGCCCTGGAATCCCAAAACTATGGGCAATAACTCATTGAAACGACCATAAATCGCAAAATACGAGTTTTTGGTCGTAACTCTTAAACATGTAAATAAACCAGGAACACAAAATATGGGTAATAGCTCATGAAAACGGCCGTAAAATGCAAAAATGATGAGTTTTTGGTTATACCTCTCAAACATGTAAATCGCCCTGGAACCCCTAAACTGTGGGCAATAGCTCATGCAAAAGGTCATAAAAAGCAAAAACGATGACTTTTTGGTCATACCAATCAAACATGTAAATCGCCCTGGAACCCCTAAACAGTGGGCAATAGCTCATAAAAACGGCCATAAAACACAAAAACGACGACTTTTTGGTCTATACCTCTCAAACATGTAAATTGCTCTGGAACCCTAAATCTATGGGCACTAACTCATGAAAATGGCCATAAGACGCTAAAAAGAAGAACTTTTAGTTATAAAGTTGAAACATGTAAATCGCCCCGGAACCCCAAAACAGTGTGTAAAAGCTCATTAAAACGACCATAACACGCAAAAACGACAAGTTTCTCGTCATTCCTCTCAAACATGTAAATCGCCCCGGAACCCGAAAACCCTAGGCAATAACTCAAGAACACGGACATAAAACGCAAAATGGCGAGTTTTTGCTCATACCTCACAAAGATGTAAATCGCCCTGGAACTCCAAAACAGTGGGCAATAACTCATGAAAATGTCCATAAAACGCAAAAAACGACGAGTTTTTGGTCATACCTCTAAAATATGTTAATCACGGAATCCCAAAATCGTGGGCAATAACTCATAAAAACAACCATGAAACTTAAAAGATTAGTTTTGCTTAAACCTCCCAAACATATAATCGCCCTGGAACCCCAAAACAGTGGGCAATAACACATTAAAATATCCATACAACGCAAAAATACGAGTTTTTGGTCATAACTCTAAAACATGTAAATCGCGTTGGAACCCCAAAACTGTGGGCAGTAGCTCATTAAAACGACCATAAAATGCAAAGAGACATGTTTTTTGTCATTGCACTAAAACATGTAAATCACCCTAGAACCCCAAAATAGTGGGCAATACCTTATTAAAACTACCATAAAACACAAAAGCGACGAGTTTTTGGTCATACCTCTCAAACATGTAAATCGCCCTGGAACCCCAAAACCGTGGGCAATAACTCATGAAAACGACCATAAAACGCAAAAAATAAGAGTTTTTGCTCACACCTTCCAAACAAGTAAATCGCCCTGGAACCCCAAATCTGTGGGCAATAACTCATGAAAAGGTCCATAAAACGCAAAAAACGAGTTTTTGGCCATACATCAAAAACATGTAAATCGCCCTGGAATCCCAAAACTATGGGCAATAACTCATTGAAACGACCATAAATCGCAAAATACGAGTTTTTGGTCGTAACTCTAAAACATGTAAATAAACCAGGAACCCAAAATATGGGCAATAGCTCATGAAAACGGCCATAAAATGCAAAAATGATGATTTTTTGGTTATACCTCTCAAACATGTAAATCGCCCTGGAACCCCTAAACTGTGGGCAATAGCTCATGCAAACGGTCATAAAAAGCAAAAACGATGACTTTTTGGTCATACCAATCAAACGTGTAAATCGCCCTGGAACCCCTAAACAGTGGGCAATAGCTCATAAAAACGGCCATAAAACACAAAAACGACGACTTTTTGGTCTATACCTCTCAAACATGTAAATTGCTCTGGAACCCTAAATCTATGGGCACTAACTCATGAAAATGGCCATAAGACGCTAAAAAGAAGAACTTTTAGTTATAAAGTTGAAACATGTAAATCGCCCCGGAACCCCAAAACAGTGTGTAAAAGCTCATTAAAACGACCATAACACGCAAAAACGACAAGTTTCTCGTCATTCCTCTCAAACATGTAAATCGCCCCGGAACCCGAAAACCCTAGGCAATAACTCAAGAACACGGACATAAAACGCAAAATGGCGAGTTTTTGCTCATACCTCACAAAGATGTAAATCGCCCTGGAACTCCAAAACAGTGGGCAATAACTCATGAAAATGTCCATAAAACGCAAAAAACGACGAGTTTTTGGTCATACCTCTAAAATATGTTAATCTGCCTGGAATCCCAAAATCGTGGGCAATAACTCTTAAAAACAGCCATGAAACTTAAAAAGATTAGTTTTTGCTTATACCTTCCAAACATGTAAATCGCCCTAGAACCCCAAAACAGTGGGCAATAACACATGAAAATGTCCATAAAACGCAAAAAGACGAGTTTTTGGTCATAACTCTAAAACATGTAAATCACGTTGGAACCCCAAAACTGTGGGCAGTAGCTCATTAAAATGACCATAAAATGCAAAAGACATGTTTTTTGTCATTACTCTAAAACATGTAAATCGCCCTAGAACCCCAAAATAGTGGGCAATATCTCATTAAAACGACCATAAAACGCAAAAGCGACGAGTTTTTGGTCATACCACTCAAACATGTAAATCGCCCTGGAACCCCAAAATAGTGGGCAATAACTCATGAAAGCGACCATAAAGCATAAAAAAGAGTTTTTGCTCACACCTTCCAAACAAGTAAATCGCCCTGGAACCCCAAATCTGTGGGCAATAACTCATGAAAAGGTCCATAAAACGCAAAAAACGAGTGTTGGCCATACATCAAAAACATGCAAATCCACGGAATCCCAAAACTATGGGCAATAACTCATTGAAGCGACCATAAATCGCAAAATCTGAGTTTTGGTCGTAACTCTAAAACATGTAAATAAACCAGGAACCCAAAATATGGGCAATAGCTCATGAAAACGGCCATAAAATGCAAAAATGATGATTTTTTGGTTATACCTCTCAAACATGTAAATCGCCCTGGAACCCCTAAACTGTGGGCAATAGCTCATGCAAACGGTCATAAAAAGCAAAAACGATGACTTTTTGGTCATACCAATCAAACGTGTAAATCGCCCTGGAACCCCTAAACAGTGGGCAATAGCTCATAAAAACGGCCATAAAACACAAAAACGACGACTTTTTGGTCTATACCTCTCAAACATGTAAATTGCTCTGGAACCCTAAATCTATGGGCACTAACTCATGAAAATGGCCATAAGACGCTAAAAAGAAGAACTTTTAGTTATAAAGTTGAAACATGTAAATCGCCCCGGAACCCCAAAACAGTGTGTAAAAGCTCATTAAAACGACCATAACACGCAAAAACGACAAGTTTCTCGTCATTCCTCTCAAACATGTAAATCGCCCCGGAACCCGAAAACCCTAGGCAATAACTCAAGAACACGGACATAAAACGCAAAATGGCGAGTTTTTGCTCATACCTCACAAAGATGTAAATCGCCCTGGAACTCCAAAACAGTGGGCAATAACTCATGAAAATGTCCATAAAACGCAAAAAACGACGAGTTTTTGGTCATACCTCTAAAATATGTTAATCTGCCTGGAATCCCAAAATTGTGGGCAATAACTCTTAAAAACAGCCATGAAACTTAAAAAGATTAGTTTTTGCTTATACCTTCCAAACATGTAAATCGCCCTAGAACCCCAAAACTGTGGGCAGTAGCTCATTAAAACGGCCATAAACACAAAAGCAGCGACTTTTGGTCATACCTCTCAAACATGTAAATTGCTCGGAACCCCAAAACTATGGGCAATAACTCATGAAAATGGCCATAAGAAAGAAGAACTTTTATTTATCCAATGAAACATGTAAATCGCCGGAACACCAAAGTGGGTAATAACTCATTAAAGCGACCATAACAACAAAAACAACAAGTTTGGTCATTCCTCTCAAACATGTAAATCGCCGGAACCCCAAAACCTAGGCAATAACTCAAGACCACGGATATAAAACAAAAGCGAGTTTTGCTCATACCTCAAACATGTAAATCGCCCAGAACCCCAAAAGCGTGGGCAATAACTCATGAAAATGTCCATAAAAGCATAAAAGCAGCGAGTTTTTGGTCATACCTCTAAAACATGTTAATCGCCCTGGAATCCCAAAATCATGGGCAATAAATCCTAAAAACTGCCATGAAACTTAATAAGATTAGTTTTTGCTTATACCTCCCAAACATGTAAATCGCCATGGAACCCCAAAACAGTGGGCAATAACACATGAAAATGTCCATAAAACGAAAAAAGACGAGTTTTTGGTCATAACTCTAAAACTTGTAAATCGCGTTGGAATCCCAAAACTGTGGGCAGTAGCTCATTAAAACGGCCATAAAATGCAAAAAGACATGTTTTTTGTCATTGCACTAAAACATGTAAATGACCCTGGAACCCCAAAATAGTGGGCAATACCTTATTAAAACGACCATAAAATGCAAAAGCGACGAGTTTTTGGTCATACCTCTCAAACATGTAAATCGCCCTAGTACCCCAAAACCGTGGGCAATAACTCATGAAAACGACCATAAAACGCAAAAAATAAGAGTTTTTGCTCACACCTTCCAAACATGTAAATCGCCCTGGAACCCCAAATCTGTGGGCAATAACTCATGAAAACGTCCATAAAACGCAAAAAACGAGTTTTTGGCCATACCTCAAAAACATGTAAATCGCCCTGGAATCCCAAAACTATGGGCAATAACTCATTGAAACGACCATAAATCGCAAAATACGAGTTTTTGGTCGTAACTCTTAAACATGTAAATAAACCAGGAACACAAAATATGGGTAATAGCTCATGAAAACGGCCATAAAATGCAAAAATGATGAGTTTTTGGTCTATACCTCTCAAACATGTAAATTGCTCTGGAACCCTAAATCTATGGGCACTAACTCATGAAAATGGCCATAAGACGCTAAAAAGAAGAACTTTTAGTTATAAAGTTGAAACATGTAAATCGCCCCGGAACCCCAAAACAGTGTGTAAAAGCTCATTAAAACGACCATAACACGCAAAAACGACAAGTTTCTCGTCATTCCTCTCAAACATGTAAATCGCCCCGGAACCCGAAAACCCTAGGCAATAACTCAAGAACACGCACATACAACGCAAAAAGGCGAGTTTTTGCTCATACCTCACAAAGATGTAAATCGCCCTGGAACCCCAAAACTGTGGGCAATAACTCATGAAAATGTCCATAAAACGCAAAAAACGACGAGTTTTTGGTCATACCTCTAAAATATGTTAATCTGCCTGGAATCCCAAAATCGTGGGCAATAACTCATAAAAACAACCATGAAACTTAAAAAGATTACTTTTTTGCTTAAACCTCCCAAACATATAATCGCCCTGGAACCCCAAAACAGTGGGCAATAACACATGAAAATGTCCATAAAACGCAAAAAGACGAGTTTTTGGTCATAACTCTAAAACCTGTAAATCGGGTTAGAAACCCAAAACTGT